>CM056583.1:16725000-17452500 GCA_029721435.1 Gymnothorax reevesii | reverse complement strand
ACCACGGTGAAGTAGGCCTAATTTCTGTCCGTAAGAATTTTTTTTTTACAGACTTCCTCCTGCCCTATAATGTAATTCTTTTCCAAACTCAGCGTGTTTGTCCTATTTTTGTTGTCGACTTGCAACGTAGCCTTTGCATCACAGTATTCCTCCGTGTATGTGGTCATTGTCTAAAGCAGTGGTTCTCAACTGGTCTGGCTTCAGGACCCACCATCACCCCTTAATGATAAGCCGTGACCCAAATAAAAAAAAGTCAACTTTTCAAATTGATTTAACGTAACATTCAGTCACACTTCAGTAACTGTACTCTTATTTAGTTTATTCAGTCACTTTTTCTGGCGAAAAAAATTAAATTAAAAATAAAATAAAAAGTGCAAATATGACAGCAGTGCACTATGGAAGTGCACTTCAGTTTTTATCCACAAACTCAAAATAAATTAAACAAAAAGTGCAATTCAAAAAGATTCAAGTATACAAAATTAACTTTTCTTCTTATTGGCTTATCAGTTGGTAAATACTGAAAAACATTGTGCTTTGAAGAATATTAAGCAGCAGTTACTTCAGCCTTACTGACATCATAGATCTGTGTCTGGAAGACTTAATGGGAGAGCTGGGGAGAGGCATCAGGCAGTGCGTATATTATGCTTGCGTTCTATGCTCGGTAATGCCGCTTGCACACTGGACGCGAATCAAATTTTTCGCAGGACTGATTACAGTCAAAGTCAATGCAAAGAGCTATCGACTTTATTTGGTCTTTTTATTCGTCTGTTTTCTTCCGTTGAAGATAGACAGCAGGCTTAATTCGGTCTTTCTTTTGAAAATGAGTCAGATGGATCGAACAGATTCACGCTTTATTTCCACAGCAGAGATAAAATAGTGCTTGCTTTCAGAGAGCAAATCAATTCCATGACCATTGACAGTGTGAAGAAATTATCGCATGCACGATCAAGACTGTCCGACGCGAAATGCAAAATACTCCATGTCCGGCACCCAGCAAAAATAAAAGTAGCCGATTGATATGAGAACAGATTTATAACGGAATAAAGAATAAAAATACATATACATCACCAACCAACAGAACATCCAAAAAAATGACCCGCAAATAAATTAATCGCAGTGTTCGTTGGATTTTCTGTTGTTAAAATGTTTCTTTTCATTCTTTATTTCGTTATCAATCTGTTCTAATCGTCCTCTTTTTTTTTTTTTTTTTGCTGTCAGACACGGAGGCATTGTACATTGTCCCGTGCCAATGTCGACTCGCTTTACTGAGCGGAGCTTAAACAGAAACATTGATTGAAATTCTCGGTGCTCATCTTGAAGAACTGAGCCCTCTTATCAAAATATTCACGTTTAATATCTAAAAGAGTTGTGAAGAAATTAAAAACAATAATAGACTGTCGGACACGGAGATATATTAAAACCCTGTCAGACTTTCTGACACAAGACACTGCTTTCAACGCAATCTGTCGAGCGAAAAATTCGTTTCGCGTCCAGTGTGCAAGCAGCTTAATACTAGGCTACTATAACTGTCACTTAGGTTTTATCGTTTATAGTGGGGGAAAGGAATACAGCCTGATTGCTATGATCTCGTACTGAGTTAAGATCACATGTTGAGAATAAATGTGTAACGTATCTTGCATTGTTGTCCATGCATGTTAATCCCAAAATTTTAAACAGCAACAGTTTGTAATAATAGGAACACGCTATCCATCGTTTCTCTTGCCAATGAGCAATATTTGACTCGGCTGTGTTGTACCCAAACACGCCTTTGCCAACTTGCGCTGGAAGGAGGGGCAGAGGCGGGACAGAGGAGTACTTGCGCCAGGCTACGCCGGGCACGAAATTGCAACATACGCCTGGACACACCCCTTTGGCGCGGCGCACCCCCATTCGCCGCGCCTGCGCCTGGTCTACGAAATTAGAGCCCCTAGTGTTAAGGAGTGTGAATAGACGGCACTCCGCTGCATAAAAAAAAATCCTCTTCAAAATATCAGCACAGATTTTTTTATTTGACCCGGCAAAGGCCTGCGACCCAATGAAAACGGGTCCACGACCCACTTTTGGGTCGCGACCCACCAGTTGAGAATCACTGGTCTAAAGAAGTTTCAATCAAATAGCTGATTCTGAGTTTGCTATCGGTTTGGCTCAATACTCGGAAGGTTTATACATATTTCTCGGCCTCATAAAGACTTGACTTTCTGGTCCTCGTGCTGACAATAACATACGCCTGGAGCGAGCGTCCAATCCGGACCAGGCACTGATACCACACTAATGACAACTCACGGTTCTGCCACTGCAAAGATCTCCTCATAACTGCCTTCCAGTGAACCACGAGAGCACAATACCCAACGATTATAGAAAAAAAAGAAAGAAAAATAATTTATTATATTTTGGTGAATTAAGTAATAAGGCGACATTTGCGGACCGCACGTGGGAGTGGGCTGCGATCCAGGCGCGTCAATGCAAGCGATCCAACAGCTTAGGATTCGCGGATAAAATTTCCGTCTTTTTTAAAATACTGAAAGGTTGTAAAATTCAAATACGTGAACACTAATCAGACTTTGTTTTGGCATGGTATGAATTCTACGATGTCAGTCTCATGGCCACATACTGTCAGATACGATATCATCTGTAATCCTGTTCACTTCCTCTGTCTTTTTTAAGATTGATGCTTTAAAGTGTTTCCCAAGGAGTTCAATCCTGTGACACATAAAATCATCGAT
Organism: Gymnothorax reevesii; assembly: GCA_029721435.1. NCBI lineage: Eukaryota > Metazoa > Chordata > Actinopteri > Anguilliformes > Muraenidae > Gymnothorax > Gymnothorax reevesii. The sequence goes on along the minus strand of CM056583.1, from coordinate 17,449,777 downwards.
ATTATACATGTTGGCACCAAATCAATCCAGGTCAGTTTCTGTTCTGGAACATATTGATCAGTAATTATTATAAATTGATTTACAGATTAACTTCCTTATAAAATCTCATGAGCGCATGGTGGAAAATTTGACTCACTCTATAACCAAGTCAAAGAGAGTTCCTAGCAGTGAGATTTTGAATATAATTTCTACAGATTAATTTTTTGGCAAATGTCATTTTTACTAGTCATAATTAATCACTCTCCATGCTTATATGCCTGATGAAAGCCTGTGATTTTTCTTTATGTGTCTCATTAGCAACAAGACAGAGCCGCTGATTTTTCATCTATTTATTGTTTGAAGACGTCGGAACATCAGTTCCAGTTATGTCAGTTAAACTACAGTTATGCTGAGCAGCATCAATTCAGACAAGCTCATGCTTAGTATATTTTACTTGGATTGCTGCCTCTTAACAACATTTATTGGCTTTTTCTTCTCACCAGTAAAATTTAAGATGCGAGGGAAAGGCAGACACATGTTTTGCATGTCTGTGTTCGGAAATGTCAGTTTGTACTTTGCTCTTCAATCCCCACTCAAAAGCTGTGGAGAGCTAATGGTGCATTTGTGATGCACTCACGCTCCGATAGGACCGGTGAAGCCAGTATCAAGCCTCACATCTAAAAGGTAAATATCATAAATAAACTGTAAAAAGTGATTTTGGAGAGTGGTAAATATAATCTATGCAAACCGTATAAAATTTACTCGATTATTGTAGTCAGCCAAGGAATTATAAAGTAATGGGTAAAATTTACACATACTACCCATTCGTTAACAGTAACAACTGTTACTTGGAAAAATAGGGTAAAATTTTCCCCAAAGCTGTGAGTCCTGTGCTCCAAATTGCGCATGAGTTAGACCGTGTGTTTGAGCGAGCGGGACAGGGCACTCTTGGACTGCCATCTTCCTCTCGCTCTGGCTGCGGTCGAACCGCAGAAGTGAAGGTAAGCTATGTACATTGGGCTATTGCTGTGTATAGTGCCAATGCAAATGGTAATTTATGAAATGATGAGATATTCCACTTCACTTGTACTCAGCGTGAGTCTGTGTTACGTGCCATTGCTTGAAACGAAAGTTTGAATCTGTCCCTGTCCCCCTCTGCGTGAAGTGGTTGTATTGCACTTTACTCTGTGTTTTTTATGGGATAGTTTTATGGATTAAAAACATTGCAATGGGGCTACTGGATAGCTCACTCAGTTAAGGGTTCGAGCCCCGGTTGTTCCAACCTGCAGTGGTCGGCAGCTCTTTTCAGAAGTAGCGCACAATTGCCCAATGCACTACAGGGATGCAAATTAGGAAGGGCCAGCTGGGAAGGGTTAGTAGATTAGAGGTTACCCTCGGCGCCTCCTGTTGACCAGATGGGTGGTCATGTAAGAAGATTCTGAACCATAACATATTACTTTATCTTCTGTCCCTTGTCTGGGCTTGTGAAGGTTTGACTAATGAATGGGTTAGAAGCAGGTGCTTCTGAGGAGGGCAGTGAGTAATCTACACTCTTCCAACAGCCAGAGGGGGCCGCACATGTGAACAAAGCCCAAATAATTAAACATAGTTCCCTAATCGGATATTCCAGAACGGGGGGGGGGGGGGGTGTGAGATTGGAGATGTCAAATTGATAAATAAGAAGATTTAAGATGGTAACCATCTGGAAGTCTTTTTTGGGGGTAAATCTTACCATATCTGCAACAGTAATTGTTACTAACTGATATTAATTAACTTTTATTAGTAATTAAGAGATAATTTTACCCAATTTTACTAAGTAAGTAGCTGTATGATATATACATAAATGTGAAGGAAATTTAACCCAATTTATTTAAGTATTTCATAGCTTTTTATTTCAGTTATTTTATACTCAATACTTGGAATTATATCTGTCCAAAAAAAATTGATCTAAACTGTTACCTCAGATTTATTGGTTAAATTCTATAGGTTACTTATTACAGTGTAGGAGTATAATCGTTCCTCTAACCTCAGTTACGGTGGGTTTGCCTAATAGCATGGCGCTATCACTGTGTGTTTCTGCATTTTAAGGTCATTATTCATGAAATTGGCTCATGTCATGCTGCCTGTGTGTAATAGCTGCGATTATCATGATTATTGTTTACTGGTATGAATAAAATGAGGTAAAGTCCCGCGCAGTTACTGTCACAGGTGACCAACTTTTATTTAACACTGAGAATCTGCACTTTAAACTTCTTGTGAATGGTTTGATCTCTTGTCTGAGATTGCGGAGCAGAGTGCCAAGTGCTTTCACACCAGATGCGAAACCAATTTTTCGCAGGACAGATTACATTCAAAGTTAATGCAAAGATGCTAATAGCGATACGCACAATATTGGCGAGAACATTCTGTCGCTTTCGGTCTTTTACAGGAGGCTGAAATGAATAAACTCTTGTTTGTGAATCCCCCTTGTCTCGGAAGACCCGCAGATGCACGTATATGGACAGCTTCGGGGGTTATACGTTCGCTACTGTAATTCGGACCTGATTGATCGTCCATTTTCTATAATTCAGTCAGTTAAAAATGTGTACCCTTTGTACAGTAAAACACGGTTTATACCCCACATGTACCTATCACTATTTCAAATAATGGGACTAAAGTGGGCAAATACTGAAACACAAAAAGGTCACAATTGTAATAAAATAAGCAGTATTTACATCAGTGATGGCTCTTGTGGCTGGAATGAAAACATACCGGGGGTCCCCAGGACGGACGCTGTGAATCACTGGCCAACAATTTTCGCATTTTCCTCAGTTTAGCAGGATGTTGTTGGCAGGTGGAGAGCATCCAGACCTCTGCAGCTCTCTGCCGTGAGATAGCAGGACTCGGCACATCACTAGGATGCCTCTTAACGAGTGATCCATTTCCCCGGTATGTATGACTCACTGAGCTGATCCATTCACAATCACTGAGCATTCTAAACCAGCCTTTGTGTCACAGGTTTGAGTCATTAGATGGAACAGCTGATCCAGCCGTATGAAGACGCCTTGGTGACAGTGAACGAGATTAAAATCCAGGGAGATTTGAATCTTCATTTAGCTTCCTGGGCGGGGTGTAATTGATGTAGCGTTTAAAGTTCAGACGTACTGAATTCTGTAAAATTCCAGCGCGACAGCTGGGTTTACTTTGAGATACACAAATAATTTTCAGTGCTGTTTCTGAGAGACGAGATTCTGACTGGTGACATAAATCATTCATAAACAGCAATCATCATACCTTTCCAGCCATTTTACAGCATTTTTTAATGACTTTGTATGACTTATTTTTGTAGGCTATATATTGCACATTCTCGCATGGCTCTTTGTAAAAGCCCTGGTCTTCATATCATGGGCCTTGAGAGAACAGCTGGTCTTCCATCTCTGCTTTATCTGGGAGTCAGGTGTGTGGACAGCCCAGCCAATGAGAAGCCCTAAAGGAACACATTCACTTCGCCTCAGCAGGTACAGTCAGCCACAATGAAATGCAGCTCTGTCTTCCGGCGCTTGGTGTCACTTTGAGTCTTACAAGAATCACTTGCCCACTGGCCCCATTTTTGGCAGCCTCTTCTCTTCTGCAGCCACGGTAACTTCATTATAACCCTCACTTTCCACATTACCAAACTACCTTCTGTCGGTGCTTACATTTCATTGTTCAACACCATGATGTCACACATGTAGTCTTTGTGTTGTCTGATGTGTTGCTCTTGGCCTAAATAAGAGCCGTAGGCGTAGACAGCCTGTCGTGAACTCTCAGTAATCCAGGAACAACGGGCCCTGAGTTCAATGTTTTGGCCGTGTTTCCATCTCTGAGAAAAATCAGTCAAGCAGCATTTTTTTTCCCTCGGTGAAAAGTATGTGATTTCAAATGTTGGCCGGTGTGCTGCGGCTCTGCCACACTGTTATGGGGGTTAGTGCACGTCAGCGGTGTTGCACCTTTCCATCTCAGGGATTCCGTTCATACCTCTGTCAATCCTCGCCTGGACCAACTGGTTTCTTTCTTTAAACCTAAAAATGTATGCGTTTGTGTGTGTGTGTGTGTGTGTGTGTGGTGGGTAGAGAAATGTCTTGCACTATAGCTTTGCAGAAGAGGGGAATTCTCTGAAATGTCCCTGTTTATGTGGGTTAGAAGGGACAGTAATTTTATGCGTGGTGAAAATGGCTGAAAACAGTTCTAAAATATTGACTCATATTGCGTGGAATTTAACGCTGCAGTTTGAGCAGTGATATGGTTTTAGCTGGTTGTGGCTCCTGGGATGTTCACTGTATATGGATTTGCTCTCAAATTTAGTTGTGGACTGAAAGCTTTAATATGGGGGAAATTGCACGCGTATCAGTTCAAAGAATGTCTGCCATTGTCTGAATATTCACTGCTCACTGCATATTGATGCCTATAGGACCTGATTTAGATTAAAATAAATCAAAGTAATGATATTGGCCTCATAGCTGATTTGTAGTTAGTGTTTCACTATACAGTGAACCCCAGTTGTGGAACTAATTTTCTCCACAATTTTTTTTTTTTTTCGTTTGAATACTCCGGGTATTTTAATAAAAGGCAAGATGATTTGTAAAATCTTTGCAACAAGCAAGTGTAGCCCTTTTCTGCAAACAGCTTTTTTAAAGATAAAAGTTCTTACCTCATCTCTGCTGGGATATGGTTGTAGAGATGGTGGTTCTGGATCCGGTCCAGAGCTGTGGGGTTCTAGAGGTGAGGGCTTTGGGTCCTGTGCAGAGCTATGAGGTTGTAGAGTTATGGGTTCTTGGTCCTGTTCAGTGCTGTGAGGTTGTAGAGTTATGGGTTCTCGGTCCTGTTCAGTGCTGTGAGGTTGTAGAGTTATGGGTTCTCGGTCCTGTTCAGTGCTGTGAGGTTGTAGAGGTGTGGATTCCCGGTTCTGTCCTGAGCTGTGAGGTTGTAGAGGTGTGGATTCCCGGTTCTGTCCTGAGCTGTGAGGTTGTAGAGGTGTGGATTCTTGGTCCTGTCCAGAGCTGTTGGGTTGTAGAGGTGTGGATTTTTGATCCTGTTCGGAACTGTGAGGTTGTAGAGGTGTGGATACTCGATTCTGTCTAGAGCTGTGAGGTTGTAGAGGTGTGGATTCTCGATTCTGTCCAGAGCTGTGAGGTTGTAGAGGTGTGGATTCTTGGTCCTGTCCGGAGCTGTGAGGTTGTAGAAGTGTGGATTCTCGGTCTTGTCCAGAGCTGTGAGGTTGTAGAGGTGTGGATTCTTGGTCCTGTCCAGAGCTGTGAGGTTGTAGAGGTGTGGATTCTTGGTCCTGTCCAGAGCTGTGAGGTTGTAGAGGTGTGGATTCTTGGTCCTGTCCAGAGCTGTGAGGTTGTAGAGGTGTGGATTCTTGGTCCTGTCCAGAGCTGTGAGGTTGTAGAGGTGTGGGTCCTCGATCCTGTCCGGAGCAGTTAGGTTGCAGAAGTGAGGGTTTTGGGTCCGGCACAGTGCTCTGTGGTTGTGGAAGTGTGGGTTGTGGGTCCTCTACTGAGCTGTGGGGTTCTGGTGGTTCTGGCGTTGATTTGGTTGCGATGAGCAAGTCAGCGACTCTCACCCTGGGACCCTCTGACCTTTGACCTGTGTTCAGGGAGGTGCACCGCAGGTGTTTGATGTGGCGTGTGGGGTCGGCTCGGCCGAGGGGCGGTGTTTGGCTGGGGCCCGCTGTGCTGGATTGCGATGCCCGGCGCAGCGCCTGCTCCACTGTGACGCGTGATCTGGCCGTGTCCGTTTCCTCAAGAGCCGGGGTGTTCAGCGAGACGCACGTAAACGAGTGCGAGGACAGTGGAGGCATCGAGTGTCTGTTGCTTCCCCATGGGTTGCCGAAATCTCGAGGCTCCTCTCTCACCGGAGAGAACCCGTGGTACAGGCTCCCGGGTGTGGATGGCGCGTTCTCCGTCTCGACCCCCGAATCTTCTGACTCTGACCTCAACGTTGCCCCCCGAACCTCTCGAATACTTCGCCTTCTCATCCGGTCACTCTCCACGCTCGGGGTCTCGTGCCTGCCTTGCACCACATCGGAACCTTTGCCTTCCTGTACAGAGTCCTTGGTCGCCACCCACATCTCCAGCGTACTCCCAAAGTTACGATACAAGTTCATCTTCACCCCCCCTTCCCTCCACCGCCTTTCGTCCCTCTCCTTTTCTTCTCGGGTTTGTGATATCGCCGGTGTAGGTCCTCGACGTTCGTCTCTCAGGCTGTGCTGGAGAGACTGACGATATCAGCTCAGGTGGTGTGAGCGTGTGCATTCAGCTGCAGGTATGCTGGTCTGACTCACCCGCCCACAATCTCGGGCCACGCCCCCTCGATAAGTCATCCTGTCCGACTCGTATTACGATGACTTCATCTCTGGCTTTCTCTGCCAAATTTCCTCCCACCCTGTCATTTTTAGATTTTCCAAGCTGATATTTGCAATGCTTCTGTTCCCCTCATTTCCGCAGATATACAGCAGGGCTCCTGCAGGACTGAGGATCACCTGACTGCCTGCCATTATCGCACTGCTAATTCCGTTTAACCTCATCAAAACATGAATATGATTTTGTGAAAGTGGTAAAGATGTCTTTGCAAACCACAAACACGTGAGTGCGAGGCTATTGTCTTTAATATGCTATTACGTGATTAGTGGGTGGTATTTATTTATCTGGATAGTTTTTTGACTGAAGCTTATTGATAATTTTGAATAATCTCGAGGCTCACTCTTTTTGCTAAGCTTCTGGGCTCCCTGACACCCCTGGCCCCCGCAGGCAGAATATTTGATGACAATCTTCCTGTGCTCCAGGGCGCCGTGTTGTCATTACTGCTGCGTCTCAGTCCCACGCTCCGTAATGAACGGGTTTTACAACACGGCCGCAAGCTTTCAGGAAACATCACTCGGCCCAGGGAAAGTCAATAAGTGTTTTGTATTTCGGTAAGACTGGCAGTCTTGCGGTGGAGGAGTTATTACTGTGAGTAATGAATACTCCTATTGCCATGTAAACGGTGATGAATTCTTCAGTTATTGAGGTGAAGACATTTCATCACAGAGATGTGAAGATGCTACAGTTTTTCCATTCTCTCACTGTGAGTTTCTTTCATTCATGTTTTCCTTACCAATGCAGGTCAGTAAATGTAACAGGTCTGATCAAAATGCCGTGGTTGCTGCAAATAACCAGATTGCTGAATTCACAGGACAGATGTGTAGGCAGCGTATGTTTGCACAGAGAGGAGAGCAATATATATATATGTTTTTTTTTTTTTTTTTTGGAATGCTCGCCTGAGCCAACAATGATGCTAGTTGAACTGATCATTTCTTTTTAAGTCAATGTTGATCACATCCAGAATTCATAAATCCCAATATTATAATTGATTTTTCTGGACTGCTTGTCCATCTTGTTTGTCTCAAGGACGACGCCACAACAAAGTGCAGTTTAAAGGTTAAATGTAATTTGTGCGATCCTGAGAGTACGCATAGGGGTGAAAGAGGGATGTCGTCTTTGAGGTTGTCTGAGAGGACATGCTAAAAACTGGGCAGAGGGAGACTCGGTATGGGGGTTCCGTCTCAGCGTTTATTCGCCCGAGCTGATCTCGAGACCCCAGACGGTCCCTAAAGAGACATGGGAGAGGTGTGCACTGGGTGTGACTGGAGGAGATGAGTGGAGAATGGAAGAGGATGAAGGGATGTGGGCAGGGATGAGGTGAGGAAGGGATGAGGATGAATGGAAGAGCATGAAGGGATGTGGGCAGGGATGAGGTGAGGAAGGGATGAGGATGAATTGAAGAGCATGAAGGGATGTGGGCAGGGATGAGGTGAGGAAGGGATGAGGATGAATTGAAGAGCATGAAGGGAGGTGGGCAGGGATGAGGTGAGGAAGGGATGAGGATGAAGGGAGGAGGAGGAAGGGATGGGGGCAGGGATGAGGTGAGGAAGGGATGAGGATGAATGGAGGAGGATGAAGGGATGTGGGCAGGGATGAGGTGAGGAAGGGATGAGGATGACTGGAAGAGGATGAAGGGATGTGGGCAGGGATGAGGTGAGGAAGGGATGAGGATGAATGGAGGAGGATGAAGGGATGTGGGCAGGGATGAGGTGAGGAAGGGATGAGGATGAATTGAAGAGCATGAAGGGATGTGGGCAGGGATGAGGTGAGGAAGGGATGAGGATGAATGGAGGAGGATGAAGGGATGTGGGCAGGGATGAGGTGAGGAAGGGATGAGGAAGGCTGGAGGAGGATGAAGGGATGTGGGCAGGGATGAGGTGAGGAAGGGATGAGGATGAATGGAGGAGGATGAAGGGATGTGGGCAGGGATGAGGTGAGGAAGGGATGAGGATGACTGGAGGAGGATGAAGGGATGTGGGCAGGGATGAGGTGAGGAAGGGATGCGGTTGAATTGAAGAGCATGAAGAAATGTGGGCAGGGATGAGGTGAGGAAGGGATGAGGATGAATTGAAGAGGATGAAGGGATTTGGGCAGGGATGAGGTGAGGAAGGGATGAGGATGACTGGAAGAGGATGAAGAGATGTGGGCAGGGATGAGGTCAGGAAGGGATGGATTAAGGTTAGGGGAAGCGGGGTGGGTGGGTTGAGAGATCTGAGCCAAACAGAGAGGAAGGGGCTGAACAGGTATAAGTAGGCTTGCCAGGCGATTGAGGCGTGGCCCTGCTCTCGAACCTAAGTTAACTTATTAACTTCATTAGAGTTAGTTGTTAATGCTGTGATTTAGAATCAAGCTAGTTTCACTGATTCAGCTGGACTGATAGGTCTTGCATACCTCCTGTAATGTCATGTTGGCAGGTTATTGTTCAGTTTTGGGAGAAACTGACATTACTTAAGGCCATGATCATCACTTTCATTGTCAAGATTCGCATTCTGACATGATACCTGTGTAATATGATGCCATATACCTGTATGTTCACTTCTCAGTTGTGATACCGAACATGATCATTTATTAGTCAGCAGTCTAGTTGAGAAAACCCCCAAATTTAATGCTTAACTTTACTTTTTTTTTTAGCAAAAACTAAGGTCTGTACTTTGTTGTACTAGTCTTGTTCAAAGATTTTACTTGTACAGATATGGATAAGCACAATGCACAAATGCACCATGAACTGGAATGGAACCGATGAGATGGCAAGCAGCTTTGTGCTTGGGATGCTGTGCTGCAAAACAGATTTTTGATGGAGAATAAATTCAATTCAGTAAGTTCAACAAAAATCTAAACTGCCAGTTTTACCATAGCATGAATTACACCTCCAAAATTAAACAACAGATACTAAGCTGACTAACAGGTCTGTAGTTGTCTGGATCTTTTTTTGCATGTTTTTTGTCGCCAGTCATAAATTTGAGTCTTTTAACAGATTGTAACCAAATCGCTTATCCCTACTTGGGTATAAAATAACCAGGGTATAGTATAAATGGCAGTTCTTGTAATTTAATAAGGTCCTATCTATCTATAAAGCAAGAAGCGTCTGTCTGTCTGTGTGTGTGTGTGTCTGTCTGTGGCTCGCATATCTCTCTGACTGTTCGTCGGATCGGCCTAAGCTTTCGGATACAGCTTGCGCATGGTATGGTGGTGTGCCTCCTTCGCTTTTTTCGATTAATTTTCAAAAATTTACAATCCCATACACCTGTGTAACCAATCTAGCCTGTCTCGCTCTCAGCTATAGCCACGCCTCAGGAAAAAAGTTAAAAGAATCCGGTATGCTACTGCCATACCGCTCTTGGTCACCGGAAGGTTTGCACAGGCTTATGGGATTCTCATCAGTAAGTGGGCTATTTCTTTAGTTTCAACAGGCAGTTCTCATCTGCTCATAGTGTTTGCTGACATGGCCTGGACATGGTCTGACTGGCTAAAACACTGCCTAAAGTTCCCAAACCAAAGCATTTTTTCAATATTTCATCTTCATGTCCAGCTCTTCTGCACGATTCAAAGTACTGCGTATGTGCAGTCTTGAGTGATACCCCCAGAGTTTTTTATAGCATGCGTGTGGATAGGCTATTCGTTGCTTTATCGCATTAATTTTGAGATTACTGTCCATTCACTTCTCAGTGATTTCACTTGCTACCGTTTCTAACCTATTGGTAGATACCGTTCGAAATGCTGCGTTAGCACTTTATTTTGTCCCTATCTTCCTCTGACAGATAAACGCTGGTCTCAGAAGCTAACACTGCCTCATTTGGAATATATGCTTCCTACAGGCACTGCACTAGCATTGTGAATTATTGGAGTTTTGCAGCTAGTGCTCATAACTGCTCACTCTTTGCCATCTATTCTCTGCCGCCTATCCGGAGCCAGTCCGCGGGTTAACAAATTGAGTCCAGGTGCCTCTACCCCTCCTAGCCACTTCCTCCAACTTCTCCTGGGGAACCGCAAGCCATTTCCAGGCTAGTCGGGAGATATAGCCCCTTCACCGTGTCCCTGGCCTGACTCGGGGCCCTCTGCCATTTGAACGTGCCCAGAAACTGCACAGAAATTGACTCCTCTCGATGCGGAGGAGCAGCGGTTCTACTCTGAGCCTCTCCCAGATGTCCGAGGTCCTCACCCCGTCTCTAAGGGTCAGTCCAGCCACCCTGCGGAGAAAGCTCATTTTAGCCGCTCGTATTCGCGATCTTATTCTTTCGGTCAGTATCCAGAGCTCGTGACCATAGGTAAGGGTTGGAGTGTAGATCGACCAGCAAATGGCGAGCTTCACCTTTAAGCTCCGCTCCTTCACCACAATGGATGGGTACAATGTCTGCCTTTCTGCAGATGCTGCACCAATCGATCTCACGCTTCATTCTACCCTCACTCATGAATCAGACCCTGAGAAATGTATATTCCTCCGCTTGGAGAAGCAATTTATGCCCCCACTCAGAGGGGACAGTCCAGAAAACCTTAGCCTCAGATTTGGAGGTGCTGATCCTCATACCGACTGCTTCACACTCAGCTGCAAACCGCTCCAGTGTGCGGTCCAGCCAGCAGGACCACATCATCTGCAAACAGGTGCACCTAGACACCCTGCCCATGAAAATCATGAACCAAATAGGTGACGAGGCACACCCCTGGCTGAGTCCAACACCAACTGGAAGGAGTCCAACTTAATGCTGAGAATTCAGACAGGGATCAGATGGCTTGAACTAACTGCCCCAGAGCCCCATACTCCTGCAGCATCCCCCCAGGAGATGCCATGGAACAATCACAAGCCTTCTCTAAGTGCACAAAACAAATTTAGACTAAAAGGGAAGACTCACATGACCCCTCCAGTATCCGTGCAAGGGTAATAAGTTGGTTCTCTGTTCCACAGCCAAAACGGAACCCACATTGCTCCTCCTGAATCTGAGGTTTGACATTCGGGCGGAGCCTCCTTTCCAGCACCCTGGCGTAGGCATTCCCTGGGAGCTGAGCAGTGTGATCCCCCTGTAGTTAGAGCACGTCCTCTGGTCCCCCTTTTTATCCCCCCGGCATATAATGCGGCTGGATATAGTGATCAGTTTGTCCGTCTGTTCGTTCATGCATCCCTCTATCTATAATCATTTTGTTTCTGATGTAGAACTCAAATAACATTCAATATTTTTTAACAAAACTTGCTGTGCGTATTAATCAGGTCCTAGACTGGTGCCTTTTGATGTATTGGGATTTCTGAGATTAGATTGTGGGGGCTGGGGATAAGTCATCTTCTGATGACTGTTGTTAAAAATGGGAGCCACCACCCCTGTCTGCCAGTCTAAGGGAACTGTACCTGACATCCTTGCCATGACAGCCCAACAGTATCCAGAGCCTTGACCATCTCAGAGCGAATCTCGTCCATCGCCTGTGACTTGCCTCTGCGGAGCTTTTCGACCATCTCAGTGACTTCCACCAGGGAGATGGGCCAGGACTCACCCAGTCTTCCATTTTCGCTGCCTCCATGCAGGGCAAGACTGCCTGTTTCAGAAATCCCTCAAAGTGCTCCCTCCACCACCAAACAGTATACCCAGTCGAGGTCAGCAGTTCCCCACCCCTTTTGAAAACAGCCTGGGCGAAGCCCAGCCTCCCCCTCCTGAGTCGTTTGATAGTTTGCCAGAACCTCTTTGAGGTCATCCGAAAGTCTTTCTCCATAGCCTCCTCAAAGTCCTCCCGAGCCCGAGTTTTTGCTTTTGTAATACTTTTAGCCTGTTGATATCGGTCTGCCAAGTCAGGAGTTCCCTGGTTCAGCCAGGCTGCAAAGGCCACCTCCCTGAGCTTGACAGCCTGCCTCATCCCTGGGATCCACTAACAGGTCCTTGGGTTGCTGCCACAACTGACACCAATTATTTTCAGGCCACTGCTCACGGCTGCTGCTTCCACAATGGAGACTTTGAACAGGATCTACTCAGACTCCATGTCCCGGGATATGGGAAAAGCTCTTCCACAAGTGTGAGTTGAAAATCGACCAAACAGGGTTCTCTACTAAACGTTCCCAATCAACTGTTTTACTATGTTTAGGCTTCCCAGGTCTGTTCGGCAGTCTTCCTCGCCATCTGATCCAACTCACCACCCGGTGGTGATCAATTGAGAGCTCTACCCCTCTCTTCACCGAAGTTTCCAAAACATATGGCCGCAGATCTGATGGCACTATTACATTACGGATCATTGATCTTTGGCTAATGGTGTTCTGGGGCTAAGTACACTTTTGAACGCCCTTATGGTCCAAAATCATGTCTGTTATGGTGATCCATGACGAGCTATGAATCCGTGTGGACTCACCACCCTCGAGAAGAGCAGTGGAGTTCGGGTGTAATATGGACTGGGGGCAGACAGGGACAGAGACCCTGGTGTTCTGGAACTCAGCTATGAGATCTGGTTCACTCTTTGCAATTTATTTTTACTTTTAAAAAACATTTACTCAGTCCAGCATTTATGCCCAGGATGGATAACTTTGGAGAGCAAACGGCCTGGGTGTATGCGTCTTTATTTCACACTGACATTTTCTTAGCCTGTCAAACACTGAATATTATAGGACTTGCACATTAGCTAAGTCCAATTCGCTTAGAAAGGCAACGCATTATCGGAGTGTACGGGAGAGTGGGACTTGTATTGCAGTATGTGTTGTTGAACGCAACTGGCCCGAATCAGTGCTGTGCCCTTAGTTTTGCAGTTTGAGGGGACAAGCGTAGCCCAGCAAATACCCCCCCTCCAGTGGTAAATGTCCCGGGTCGCACCAGGGCCCTTTTAATTTGGGTGGAAGATACTGATGAGTTTCGAGGCCTGCGGCCCATTCAGGGCTTATAAAAACATTCCAGTAGAAAAGGGTCTCCACAGTGATTTTCGCTCAGTGAGCAGAGATTACCCAGTTCTGCCCCTGGGTGGCGCTATGGTCCTTCACTCTGCCACACACAACACAGTGCTGAACTCCTGACTACAGGAGCCTTAGAGCGCTTCAGAACCACCTGCAACTTGGGCTCAGTGTCGTAACTACGTTTGTAGTTACTATACAAGGGAGCACCAATGAATTCATTCACCTTTAAGTAACAACCAAAGAATTAAACAATAAGACTTTTATTCAAACCTGGAGTTGGGACTGTCTGAGTGATTTATAATTTTACAGAGTGAGATGTTTCTTTATGCACATTTTGCATTTTGATCTCATTTTTATTTAAACCAATCAATAAAAACTTCAAAGAACTCATACTCGATAAAATGAATAAAAGTGACCCCCGAAACCCACTCTGAGTGACTGAAACCCAAATTATTTAAAAAATGAACCTGATCAATTCCTTTATTGTGTTTAAAGCACAGGATCAAAATGACATCCCCAATCTCTGTGAATGCAAACATTGCAAATCATATCAGTCCTGTGACCCATAATTAATTCAGTGTGTAATAGAAAGCCTATAGTGCCTAATTACCATGGATATACATTCACTGAGCTCTTTATTAGGAACACTGTTACACAGCATGGCGCCTCCGTTTGCTCTACGAACAGCATCAAGCCTCTCTGATGAGGATCCCCAAAATGTCAGAAGGGTCATTTCACGTCAAATCATCCAGATTTTGAGAAATTTTCCAGGTCACCTCAAACATTTTTGAAAAAATTAATGAGTAAATATTCACACAAAATTTAAAAAATGCCCAATATTATGCCAGTATCTGAAATACATTTCAAGTTCTAGCCCTTCAAAATTTGAATAATATTTGAAGTTTTTTGGCGAACCCATTTTCAGCCAACTTTGGCAACTTATTGCTCCAAATTGATTGCTTATACAAGGCTGAAATAGGGTACAGGTCACTCCATACTGAACTGTACAATTCACTGTGGTGTACAAAAATGGTCAGTAAAATTTTTTACAAGAGAATTAAATGATTTGCTTTGTTCATATTTATTCACTGCCGGCTTGAAGATATACATAAGAAAAAAAAAACAGTCATCAGTCCAACAACACAACAGAAAGAGTGGTGTCCTGATGTCAGCCAAGGCCTTGTGAAGGACATGGTTTTGTTACAAAAGTCGGCAGCCAACTTCATGAAACGCTCATGACATGTCTGTTGATACTTTGAAACAAAGTAAAACGAAGTATTGCAGAGAAATACCCATAATAAAGTCTATGAGAAAATGACCCTACTTTGCCACCTGATTTATAATTTCATTCTTATTCTTTGAAATGCCTTCTTGTGAATAAAATGATATATTCCTTTGGTGATTTAGAGCAACAGGTAACCAGTTACAAAATTTTAGCAACGCTTTGCACTGAAGCCGGGTGAACGGAATACAAACATTAAGGACAAAACACTGACTGGCTGTAATTGTCTATAAATGTTACCAACAGACTGAGGCCATTTATCATACAAAAGAATTGATTTTGAAATGTATCTGATTTTCAGGAATTCAGTACCTGTTTTGTGTCCTCGTTACACCCACAACGCCTGCCACCTCAGTGCATTATGGGGGCACTGAAATGAAGTCACTCGGTTTATCTTCTTGCTTGTTTATTTGTGATGCCCATGGATGGGGTTTCACCGCTGCAGTGAAAAACTTTGGAAAAGGTGTATTTGAATTTTCAACACCTTTGAAACACATTTGTACAGCATGGAATGACCCATATACTCACCATGTTCATCCCCTAGAATCTGAAAATGGCCTTAGATTCTGTTTATCTTGAGCCACTTTTGTAAGCCTCAAAATCAACCAAAAACACAAAACGCTCAAAAACGAGACCACGTTTTATTACCTGTAACTCAGGATCTAAGTTAGATAAAAGTCTCTAATTCATTTTTTTTGATTTTTTGATATATTTTTCTGTAAAAATGCAGAAATCCAAGTAATATCATCTGTAGAAGTTTTTTAATGAAATAATTTCTAAGTAAATTTTTCTGAATTTTCCCCAAAATGTCCATTTTTGGGGTGAAAAATGATCATGTCACCAGTTACCCATCTCTGAAATTTTTACTGTGCAATCCTACAAATGTGAGCAGTGACTGACAAATCAGAATATAATTCAAATTTCAAAGGGCTACAACTTGAAAACTATTTGAGATACTGGCCTAATATTTGGCATTTTTTCATTTTGTGTAAATATTTACTCATGCAAATTTTTTTAAAGAATTTTGAGGAGGTGACCTGGCACCTCCTGGATGATTTGACGTTGAATGACCCAGAAGCATTCCTGACGGCATCGGGTAATTCCTTCAGATTTCTCAACTTCTTATGCATGCTGCTAATCTCCTGTTCTGCCACAACCAGAAGGTTCTCTATTGTATTTCTGGCTTGTGATATAATTGGTAGTTAAGTATTCTTAACTCATTGTTCGTCAAAATAGTTTGAGGTTATTTTTTCTTTGACTCATGGTGCACTATCATGCTCGAAGTGGCCAATAGATGGATAAATTATGGTCTAAGGGAAGCACATGGTCAACAATGCTAATCAAATTGACTTTGGCATTCAAATTATGGCTGGTATTATTGGCCTCAAGTGGGCTAAGCTGGTAGTGTGATGGTCCTGCCCTGCAGTCCCTCCCCCCGCCTGCGGTCTGCACCTCCACCTCAACGGGCCACAGCTGCTGCTCATTGAGCTAGAGGTGCTATTAAGAGTATAAAAGAGCTGCACTGCCAAACAGGGAGCGCAGCTGCATTCTGTTTTTATTCTGGTGTTATGCTTTGTTCTTGGAGCCCTGTTATTTGTGTGCTGCTGCTGCTCCCCTCCTGCTGTTTATTTATTATTTAAATTAAAGACGTATTATATTTCATGTTCAGCCTGTGCGTTTGGGTCCCTTGTTCTGCATTTGGGTGCATGGTCCAAGTGCCCGCCGGCTTCTTGCCTTCTGCCGGTGGGACTAAACCATGACAGGTAGGATCCATGGATTCATGTTATCGAAGACAAATTATTCTGCCATTATGTTCATATTGCAGCAGAAATTGAGATTCATCAAACCAGGCTACATTTTAACAATCTGCATCTGTCCAGCACTGCTGAGCCTGTGCCCTGGGGAGCCTCCGTTCTGTTCCTTGCTGACAGGAGAGGAAGCTGATGTGGTTCCTCTGTTTTGACTCGTCTCCCTCAGTGTTTGCTGATTTGAGATCAAGTGTTGTCTTGAGATGCCTCTGCTCTTCAGTTGAAAAGAATGGATCCCGGAGTTACTGGAGCTTCTGCGTCAGCTCAAACCAGTCTGACCATTCTCTTCTCACCGCTCGCATCAGCCAGACCTTCCTTTCCCTCCCCCCACACAGAAGTGCTGCTCACTTGATGGTGTGGGGGGTTTCTTTTGTGTTCACGTCATTTTGGGGGAAAGTCTCCAGGCTGTTGGGTACAAAAATCGCCAGAGATCAGCTGATGCAAAAATACTTAAACCCGGCAAGTCTGATTCAACTGAAAGCCACTGTGATCACTTTTTCTCTCCCCTCATCCTAATGTTTGTTGCAAATGCTAGCCAAAGTCCCTGATCTCAATCTGTGATTTTATACACTACTGCCTCATGATTGGCTGATTGAACAATGGCATGAATTGGCTCAAACAAGAGCTCTTACTAACCCTTAGAGCACTGAAATAAATTCTTTAAAAATGCACATTTAAATATATAGGTTTTCAACAGTGCTATCATGTGGCAACTTATTTAAAAGAGCTCCCCTGCTGTAGCTCTTTGAAGCAAGTCATTTTCAAGTGCTTTGATTTTGATATCTTCTATCATTGAGTAACAATGGCTGCATTTAGCGCTCTAGGAGTTAAAGTACCTACTCACCCTATGCCTGCAAATGTTAATCATTCATTATTTAGTTGACAAATGACCTTCAGAAGGACTCGTATATTTCAATTATTGTGTGAAATTAGCAGTGGTTCGCACTTTAACCCAATAATGCCCCCTGTATCAAATGATACACCAAATCTAAAGGACCATGCCCACCTGGTACAGTGCAACACAACCACGACTGCTCACTGTATCATATCTGAGACACAGTAGTGCCACCTGGAGGGAAGAAGTCATATTACTGGAGTCTCTCCCCCAGTCACTCACTTCAAGGTAGTAGCTCCCATGTGGATGGGAATTCATGAATTTCCTGGGACTTTCACAGTGAAGTTCAGCATCCCAAGGTAAATATTATACAACTTTTTCTTATACATGTTAAGGGATAGCTATAGATGATAGAGACCATCTAAACAACTTGAAATTGAGTGAGTTCTGGAGGGGTGCTGATTTTTGGTTGCATCCGATATGATACTCCTGGAATTAGAAGTTCTGTTCACCTGTCAAGGTCACTTTACCAAAAAATAACTGGATCTGAATACTACCCTTCAGCACTTCAAAAATATTGCTGGGTCATGTTTTTCCTGTAACAATGTCTGCATCTGGGCATTATAGGGTTAAGTGCTCAGTGAATGTGAATGCCACTGCCACCAGTGCAGTGAGAATACGGGTCATCTACTGTAGATGTACAAATGCTGTCAGTACAGATTTATTTTAATGGATGGTTAAATATGTAATGTGGATACCTTCTATCAATGAATTTTCTGTGTGAATTGGAATGTTGCTTGGAGAGAGGGCTGCTCCACTAGCTTCAGTGACGGAGGGTTTGGCAATCAGCGGGACATAACTCTTGCACATCATTCCAGGCAGGATATTGCCGATATCTCATCTTGGGAGATGTTTAGGTTGCGATAACCCTTCTCGGAGGTTTGGGTGACAAGACCATTTGTCTCTGTATTTACAGCCCTAATACAGCCAGCAGAGTGTCTTTTATGCAGATTTGGCCCAGAAATTAAAACCGAAACAGTCTGCCTGTTATGAGCGATAGTTGTCACTACAGTTATCACGTCTCGTGTCGAATGTTTTTGGCTGCGGCACAGAGGAATGCACAGTTGGTTCCACTTCATTACTCATTTGTGACACTGACAGCACTGTGGTGTTGAGTTGTATAGTGGCCTACATACTGCAGCCGCACCGTCCTGCCCCCATTCCGGCTCCGATGCCAACCTACAGCTCAGAGTGAGTCAGCATCTTATGTGCCACCCACAACCCGCTCACAAAGCTCGACATCGTACACTTTGCTGAACTAAACCAATCAATGAGAAAATGGTTCATTTTGTGAGAAGAAAAGCACTTTTGATCAGAAACTCCCACAAGACTCCCCCAAACATATGCACCCACCAAATATCGTGACGGGCAATGGCAACAATTGTGTGGACAGCCAAGTTTCAAAGCTTACATTGTTCAATTGCGCATAGTTGTTGCTAATTTCCATTTGCTTTGCGATTTAAATGCTCTGCTTCATTATGATTTAAATTCTGAAAACAAAGATTAGCAACAAGTATTGACAGATGAATGTAGTTAATTTTGCGCGTTTCAGTTCTGGACTTACCTTAAGGAGAGCAAAACACAGCTGATAGTGTTGCTTGTTTTCTGGGTACACAAAATGTCTCATTTAAACATCAATCATTTATTACCTCCGCCAACGAAGTTGGGGCGGAAGTTATGTTTTCGCCCCTGTTTGTTTGTCCGTTAGTCTGTCTGTTTGTGAACAACATAACTCAACATAAGTAATGCAGGGATTTGTCTGAAATTTTGTGAGTGGATTGCTATTACATCAAGGATGGACCCTATTGATTTTCACTACAATCAGTGAAACAATATGGCCGCCACGGCAGCCATCTTGCAATCCCATGACACGCGATAACTCAATTTTGCTCCCACTCCCACAGTTTTGATTGTGCTGCCTTGTCGGAGGTATGCACTCTGAGTGCCTCTAGTTTAAATTATGCTCGTCTTCCTCAATTTTCAGCTCACCAGCCGCCACCGCTTTTTAAGGATAAACCTTATAGTGCAGTTGGTCCCACCTATGGCTTTTGCTTTCCCTCGGGGGATTTGTTTTGATTTTTCCGTCCATTAACAGCTGCTTCTCTGGCCGTCACGGCTTTTTGGATTTTTTTTAATTAAGAGTTAACAGCAACAGAATCCAAGTACAAATGTAACACTTAAAATCATCTGTAGACCTTTTGTTTGTTCACTTTTAAATGAAATAATTCGGCAATAAAACATAGCTGGCCATTGAAAAGCTGAACACACAAATGTTCAAATGTTTTTGGGCCCTTTAAGCTGCTTTCACACCGGACGGGAAATTTTTCGCTCAACAGAATACATATTCGCGTCGTTGTATTGACTATGAATGTAATCTGTTGTGCGGATAATTCATTTTGTGTCTGGTGTGAAAGCGGCTTTAGTAAGGTAATTAGTAATTATTCCTGCACCATCCTTTGAATTTCGAAGTGAAGTGTATGCCCTCAAATTGAAGTTTGCACTTTGAACTATGATCATTATTTTACAACCCCAATTCCGAAATAGTTGGGACAAAGTGTAAATTGTGAATAAAATCAAAACGCAATGACTTTCAAATCACACCAGCCAGTACTTTATTCACTGTAGAACAGAGATAACATGGCAAATGCTGAAACTGAGAAATGTTACAATATTATCCACAAAAGGAGCTCATTTCAAATTTGATGGCTGCTGCAGGTCTCAAAAAAGTTGGGACAGGGGCCTATTTGCCATAGCGAAGCATCCCCTCTTCTTTTTAACACAGAGTGGAGGCGTCTGGGCATTGAGGAGACAAGTTTGTTGAGTTTAGCCATTGGAATTTGATCCCACTACTGTTTAATACAGGCTTCCAGCTGCTGGAGAGTTTTGGGTCTCCTTTGGCGGATTTTTAGTTTAATTATGCACCGAATGTTCTCAATCAGTGAAAGATCAGGACTGCAGGCAGGCCAGTTCAGCACACGGACTCTTCTACTACGCAGCCATGCTGTTGTAATAGCTGCAGTATGTGGTTTTGCATTGTCCTGCTGAAATACACAAGGCCATCCCTGGAATAGATGTCCTCTGGAGGGGAGCATATGCTGCCCTAAAACCTTTATATGCCATTTAGCATTCATGGTGCTTTCTAAACATGCAATTGTCCCACAACATGTGCACTAATGCATCCCTATACCATCAGAGATGCTGGCTTTTGAACTAAATGCTGATAACAGGAGGGGTGGTCTTTCTCCTCTTTAGCCCGGAGGACACGACACCCATGATTTCCAACAAGAATGTCAAATTTGGACTCGTCTGACCACAGGACACTTTGCCACTTTGCTACAGTCCATTTTAAATGAGCCTTGGCCCACAGAACACGGCGGCGCTTCTGGATCATGCTCAACAATGGCCTCCTTTTTGCATGATAGAGTTTTAGGTGGCATCTGTGGATGGCAAGGCGGACTGTGTTTATAGACGGTGGTTTCTCAAAGTATTCCTGGGCCCATTTAGCAATGTCAATGACAGAATCATGCCGGTGAGTGATGCAGTGGCGTCTGAGGGCCCAAAGATCACGGGCATCCAGTGAAGGTCTTCGGCCTTGTCTTTTACGCAAAGATATTTTTCCAGTTTCTCTGAGTCTTTTGATGAAGTTATGCACTTTCAAAGCCTTTGCAATTCGATGTTGGCGAACATTGTTTTTAAAGTATTCCACAATTTTTTTTACGCAAGCCTTCACAGATTAGAGAGCCTCTGGCCATCTTTACTTCTGAGAGACTCAGCCTCTCTATGACATCCCGTTTATAGCCAATCATGTTACACACCTGATGCCAGTTAACTTAATTACTTGCTAAATGTTCTTTAAGCTGATTCTCTTATATATTAATTGCTTTTTCAGCCCTTTTTTGCCTGTGTTCCAGCTTTTTTGAGACCCTGTTGCAGCCAGAAAATTTGAAATAAGCTAATTTTGTAGATAAAAATGTAAAATGTCTCAGTTTCAACATTTGAAATGTTATTTATGTTCTGTTGTAAATAACATATTGCCTCATGTGATCTGAAAGTCATTGCATTTTGATTTTATTCACAATTTACACTTCGTCCAAACTATTTCAGAAGTGGGATTGTATATAACCTCCAACATTCAATGGTCAACAGCTAAAATAACAATGAACCTGGCAGTATCCAGATATATACTGAATGGACCTGATAATACATTCATCTTTAGGTAACGGAAGTGCCCCACTGAATGCGTAGTAATAATGTGTCAGCATATGACTGGATTGTTTCCTGAATCTGCGAAACTGAAAAGCGCTAGTTGTTGGTCAGGAGTGGGCAGTGGGCACTGAAGGCCAAATTTACATTTCAGGTTTTTCTTTGCCAATTTCCCATTCACATGGTAAACACAGTCATTTGTGTGTTTTACGTTCATGAGGAACAGTCTGCTCTTCTCTGAATTGTCATGCGCTGGATTTGCTTTCACAGAATTGCCAAGGCAACAGAGAAAGACGTCAAATCTGTGACGCTGGGAGATTTCTCTTGTCACTCAAACGCAGCACTTATGCACAAAATACCAAATATTTGTCACTGAGCATGATGGCTGATGTGATACAGTCCTTAACTTCAGACTTTAACGAGGATGAAAAAGAAATATATGTATATTTGAGAAGATGGAACTGTGCCGGCAGAAATTAAGCAACAAAATGCGAAATGCACTTTTTAAGGAAAAAAAACAGAAAAAAATTTATTTAATTTTGTGTCATGTAATACAGATAAAAATAACCCATGCAACACTTTGTCGTTTTATTGTTTGTTTTCGGCGAATTCCGTCATTTGGACGGATCCTGGCATGTCTGTTAATCCACCGGCTCGTCACATGACTCATGATAAAAATGATCTGCTGGACCCTGAAACCTGTTCCACACACTGTCTGTCTCTCACTCTTCTGTTCTTTCTCTCCATCTCCCTCACTCATCGATTCGTTCAGTCTCTGGAGACACGAGCACGCTCCGACGCCCCGTCACGCAACACTGACGGCCCAAGGCCGTGGTCGCCTCATTTCCTGTCTGTGCTCTCTGCTTCCTGCGGCAGTGATTTCTGCTGTAAAGGGGGGAGAAGAGGAATTCAGTCATGAACAAGCGCTGATCTAACATAATATAAGTGAACCTTGCAGTCTCACATAATGTAACTGAACGTTACACACAGTTTACATCCAGCTGTAAAGGTACACATTTCATCCTGGGCCGTTTGGAAAGACAGGTCCCTGTGTTTGAGTTTCGTTTTATAAATGTTAATGAGGATTGCTGCTGGGACACATCCAAGCACACTGACACAGGTCATGTCTTCAGGGTGAAGTGTAGAAGTAACCAAAATAATGTAAAAACTAAGAAATAAACACACTCAACATAATTTTAACCTCATAAAATGCAGTACTTTGATGGAAATTTACATGGTTGCCATGGAAATGGCACTTTAATGACGAAATCTGAAAATATTTTGTGGCAGAGATATTTCAATAACCCATGGTCTGATTGTACTGAAATTAGTCTCATATGAAAGGTTTAAGATAGTTTTATGAAATTACCAGATTTTTTTGTTTGGAACATTTATGAATATTAAATGAGCTCTGTTATGTAACCATAACGAAAATCGCTACCAGCAACTTGCTTCATTTTCAAAAGTAACCCCTAAGGGTTATCCCCACCTACCTAGAAAATAGGACCAAGGATCCTGTAGCTTACCGGCAAGTAATCTCATAGTTATGAAAGTTTCATGTGAAATTTGACATTAGAATCATTGAAGGTCAATGCAAAGGTCACTAAATAAAAGTTTACGTACATTTATAAGACCTCCTGTTATATAATCCTACGCTCTGAATCAGCTTTGATGATACAAATCATTGAAAATTCAATATGACAGTTGTGAACATCGAGAGTCACACAAGGTCAAGTCAGTAAATGGACTTCCAATATGACTTTCTCAATGTCTCTACACAAACCTTGGCTCAATCTGTGACCGTTTTCGTGAGAGCAGTCATTGTAATTTCACTGTCGAGTTTGATCCTCAAAGGTCACTGACAGTCAAGTTGAATGTAACCAAATGAAAGTTCATATGTGACTTCCTTGATGTCAGTAACACAAACCTAGGCTCCATCTGTGACCGTTTTAATGATATAAGTCACTGAATCTTACCTAGGTCACATTTGACCTTCAAAGGTCAATAAGAAGGTGACCAACTGAAAGCTCATATATGCCTTCCTATATGTCTCTTATACAAACCTAGGCTCCATCTGTGACCGTTTTGGCAATACAAGTCATTGTAGTTGTATTGTGTCAATTTTTACCTTCAAAGGTCACCAGCGGTCAAGTTGAATGTCACCAAATGAAAGTTCATGAGTGACTTCCTTTAAGTCTGTGACACAAACTTAGGCTCTATCGGTGACCTTTTTAGAGATAGAAGTCATAGAATTTTCGCTCCGTCAAGTTTGACCTTCAACGGTCAATATGAAGGTCACCAAATCAAAGTTCATATTTGACTTCCTATATGTCTCCAATACAAACCTACACTCTTATCTGTAATGATTTTGCTGATATAAGTCATTGAAATTTCACTATTAAGTTCGGCCATTGATGGTCACTGAAGGTCAAGTTCAAGGTCACAAAATGAAACTTCATACATGACTGCCTATATGCCCACAATACAAACCTAAGCTCTATCTATAATACCTTTTGTAGTTTTGGGGATAGAGGTCATTGAAATTTTGCTATGTGAAGTTTGACCTTCAAAGGTCACCCAAGGTCAAGTTCAAGGCCATCAAAAGAAATTTAATATATGACTTCCTATAAGTGGTCAATACACATATGTTCCCAATCTTCAATATTTTCAAGCGTAGAAGACTTTGAAAATTGTAACAATTTGCTTTGACCTCAAGTTTGACCTTTCAAGGTCATCTGAGGTCCACTTTAACACAACCAAAATATAGGTCATGTATTACTTGCTATATGTTGATAGTAGAAACTTAATCTCCATCTGCAACCATTTTGCTTCCACAGGTCATTTTGCCCATTCTCTGTAACCCCCAATGTTAAAGTACAGCGCCCCCACAAGACCCACTTCTGTCAATCCAATCAAAATGGCACTCACACTGTGCATAAAGTGTATCAAGATGAGTTAATAGCCTGATTTAGAAAAAAGTTATCAGACAGTTTTTGAGAATTTTTTTGAAATTTCAAGTCCTTTAACAATCTTTTAACATTGTTAATATTTTCCTTTACCTGAAGTTAGACCTTTCAAAGTCTAAGTATTTTATGTGAAAACCAAAAATATTGAAATTTTAAAAAAAAAAAAGGAAATTCTTACCCTGAAGCCCCCTTAAGTCATGTGACTGATTGCTCTAACTGTCATTCGTTGGCATTATGATGATCGCCACATCGCTGAAGTCCCCGCTCCACATTCCCTGCTGACCACAGTAATCCAGGGTCCTATTATTTCACGACCCGGGTATCAGTCCCGTGAAGCTTTAATGAGAGCAATAACAAACCTCAGCGTCTGTGGCCCCCAGGATGTGATTGGTCACAGGGTATCGGGACAGATTGATGTCCATAGGGCAGAGATCCAGTGTCGTCTCGTGAGGCATCTGTGACAGACAGACCGTTACACTGTCATTCAAAAACTTAACTCTATTAGCTTACTCCTAGTTCAACAACACTCCTCTGAAAAACACAAAAATCTTAGAATTTCAAAAATAAAACATTTTGAGAGTCAATTACAACTACGTGAAAAAGTATTTGCCCCCTTCCTGTTTCATTTTTTTGCATATTTGTCACGCTTAAACGTTTCAGATCATCAAACAAATTTTAATGTTAGACGAATACAACCCAAGTGAATGCAAAATTCAGTTTTTAAATGATTTCATTTATTTAGGGCCAAGTAGGTTTGGATAGATTTTTCCCTCAATAAATGAAATCATAATTTCAAAACTGAATTTTGTATTTACTCGGGTTATCTTTGTAAAATATTAAAATTTGTTCGATGATCTGGAACATTTAAGTGTGACAAATATGCAAAAAAAAATTTAATCAGAAAAGAGTTAAAATCTTTTCCATAGCCCTGTACTCAGGAGGCAGCTGTTAACCTTCCCTTAACTGCAGTGATGAACAGATTCAGTGCGCCTCACCTGGCGTGTGTGTCAGCGGCGGGGTACAAATAAGTAAGAATAAACAGCCTAAAAGTTACGGAGGGCGAGAAAAAGGATTTGTGTGTCTGTGTGAAAGGGAGTGAGGACTCATTCCAGAGACTTATTTTCTATTTCCCTCCCTCCTTTCCTTACGTCCTTACTTCCTTTCCTTGCTCACAGCCCCACACACTTGGGAGACAGCAAGGAAAGGATATGATGAATGTCCGGGATCTAAGAAATGTGATTTGGAGGAATGTCCGATATATACAGCATTACAGAGGTCTCCACCCTCCTCCTGGAGATGTACCGTCCTGATGATGTTTCCTCTGACTCTAATCCAGCTCACCTGATTCAGATAATTCTCAGCTAACGGAGATTCCTGACTGAGATGAGCACGGCTCCATTAGAGTTATAGTGAAAATGCGCAGGATGGAATCTCTCCTGGGACTGTGTTGCACACCATTGCTGTACTGGATTCAAATTAATGCTGGTGGATCACAGGAGATCTTTTGGTCAGGGCCGAGCGAAGGAAGAATTAAAGGGGAAGAGTGAGGGATTGGAGGGAGTTATAGAGAGAGAGGGATCGATACAGAGAGAAAGGGGGGGACTTACCAGGACGGGCGGGGCTCTGAACAGGTAGTTGAAGGGGTAGTAGAGCAGGTTGAGGCAGGACGAGGCGTAAAGGTCGGCGTAGCGCGTCAGCTGATTGGCGAAGAGCGTCTGCCGAGAACCGCTGCGCATCACGCTTCCCATCTCGCCGTAGCACGCGTCCATCCTGCGCGTGAGCTTCTACTCCCGCAGACGCACACACACGCAGATAAAGGGCAAGTTACACAATACGTCATTCAGAAATGGATTTTTTCATTTGATAAAGACTTGCATGCATATATTTTTGACAAGTAAGAGAAGGTAAATTAAAATGGCAGTTTACAAGCACAAGTAAGGAAATACACTGCTGCGTCCGAACTCCCTGAGGAGCTGGGAATCTTCCCTGTGAACGGACATGAACTGGAAGTAGTTTGGCTGGTTGACTCATTGCTAGGTTCACTATTTAATGAAGGAAAGGAGGCAAATTTGCTCCTTTGCTTCTCCCTTCCAGCAAGGAAACTCAGGACCAGCTTGGAGGAAAGGAGAGGCCGAATATGGACTCCAGTCCTCTGCAGCTGTAGCGACTGGAAACTTCATTCCGCCCCTAAGTTTCTGAAGAAATTGGGAAGGCTCTTTGCCATCAAACTCATGCTGTGTTTGATTTCTCTTAAGCATGTCCAGAGGCCCCTTTAAGAACGTCCCTGTAACTGTCCCTGGACCTGTGTGATGTTCTCTATGGAGGATGAGGAAGAGAGGACAGGAAAGGATGTTGGGTTTTATCGTGCAGATTTAAGAGAATCTGGATGCTGTCCTCGTTAAAAGATCGTGAAATGTATTTGCAAAGCATCTCTTTGTGTTTCTTGGAGCTCATATTCATCAGCAGTATTACAGCAGTGCATTACAGCAGTAGCGCTGGAGAGCATTACAGCAATACCTCCGGTCAACATTGCAGCTATAGCTCCAGTCCGCATCGCAGCTGTATCTCTGGTTAGCATTATAGCAGTAGCTTTGTTTGGCATTATGGCAGCAGCGCCGGTCAGCACTACAACACCAGCTCCCATCGACATTACACCAGTGGCTCTGTTTAGCATTTCAGCAGTGGCTCCCGTTAGGACCACAGTAGTTGCTCCAGTTAGCATCACAGCAAAAGAGGTCATCAGTGATTGGTGGACGTACCATGATCTGGGACTGAATGGAGCTGACGTCAAGGCTGACCTTACTGCTGCTGTCCAGGTTCCTGAGAGACAAAAAGCGAATATTAATACACAGTCCACAGTAGCGTTACGCAAGGAACCCCCATCATCAAGTTCAGACAATCATATTTCAGAAGAACTCATATTTTTTCTAAGATGTGCAGCAGTAGGGTACAGTGTGTGCAGCAATAGAAAAAGGTGTGTTTAGCTGCAGGGGATGATGTGTACTCATTGGGGATGATGTGTACTCATTGGGGATGGTGTGTACTTATTGGAGATGATGTGTACTCATTGGGGATGGTGTGTACTCATTGGAGATGGTGTGTACTCTTTGGGGATGGTGTGTACTCATTGGGGATGATGTGTACTCATTGGGGATGGTGTGTACTTATTGGAGACGATGTGTACTCATTGGGGATGGTGTGTACTCATTGGAGATGGTGTGTACTCTTTGGGGATGGAGTGTACTCATTGGGGATGATGTGTACTCACTGGGGATGGAGTGTACTCATTGGGGATGGTGTATACTCATTGGGGATGATGTGTACTCATTGGGGATGGTGTGTACTCACTTGTACATCTCAGCTAAAAATATATCCAGACTTTTCAGCTCTTCAAACAGGTCTGTGGATCTCACAAGGAAGAGAAGAGATAAATTATCACATGCTGCTGCATAAAAAAATCTCTGGGCTTAAGATGAGTCATGTTTTAATGTTCTGCACAAGCAACTGCAAACTATATTGTTCTAGAGGAGGGCTGCCCAAGGAGATACACTGTCCTGTAGGTTTTCACTCCAACCCCAGCAAGGCACACTTCATTCAGCAGCTAAAGCTGGGCTGCCTAACCCTGTTCCTGGAGACCTACTGTTCCGTAGATTTGCACATACTGCCCCAACAAAATGCCATTTTAAAATGTTGAGATCTTTCTTACCACTAATTAGCACAATCAAGTATATCAAGTCAGGCTGGATCAATGACCAGCAGGACAGTGGATCTCAAGTGAGTCTCTCCAAGAAACCTCAAAAATGGGGGGGCATTTTTCAATAACTTGAATAATTTATAAAATTGGCTGAATAACAATGTGTGATTTTATGTGAAAAATGCAGACGGTTGACAATTTAAAGCAAAAAACCTAAAGAAATGCATGGAGAACCAGAACTAATGCAGATACTTCAGTTCGTGTCCCTGGTGTGGTTCAGGTCCACTCGTCCCCTCACAGGTGCAAAGGCCCAAACCCACAGGGCACAAGGGGTCACTGCATGGTTTCATGAGCATGTATATGACTCTAAGCATTTGTCACGACCTTCGCAGTCACCATCTCAAACCAAGTGAACTCATAATGGAGACCTTTGGAACAATGTGTTGGACAGCGCTCTATCACCATCATCACACCAAAAGAGGTAATATCGACGAGAAGAGAAGAAAAGTTTTACACCTGTAGCCTCTGCCGAGCCGTGTTTAAGCTGCTCTGGCAGTTGAGCTGAGGCTCAACTCCTTACTTAGTGTTTATGTTGATTTTGCCCTTTAATTTGTCACCCGTCTGTACAGACGTATATATCATGTATTTCTCCTGAGATACTCACGGCCCTAGTCAGCCTATATATCATGTATTTCTCCTGAGATACTCACGGCTCTAGTCAGTCTATATATCATGTATTTCTCCTGAGATACAGCTCTTCTAAGTCTTTATATCATTTATTTCTCCTGAGATACAGCTCTTCTCAGTCTTTATATCATGTATTTCTCCTGAGATACAGCTCTTTTCGGTCTATATATATGATGTATTTCTCCTGAGATATAGCTCTTCTCAGTCTTTATATCATGTATTTCTCCTGAGATACAGCTCTTCTCAGTCTTTATATCATGTATTTCTCCTGAGATACAGCTCTTCTCGGCCTATATATCATGTATTTCTCCTGAGATACAGCTCTTCTCAGACTTTATCTCATGTATTTCTCCTGAGATACAGCTCTTCTCGGTCTATATATCATGTATTTCTCCTGAGATACTGACGGCACTTCTCGGTCGATATATTGAGTATTTCTCCTGAGATACTCACAGGTCTTCTCGGTCTATATATCATGTACTTCTCCTGAGATACAGCTCTTCTCAGTTTTTATATCATGTATTTCTCCTGAGATACAGCTCTTCTCAGTCTTCATATCATGTATTTCTCCTGAGATACAGCTCTTTTCGGTCTATATATATGATGTATTTCTCCTGAGATATAGCTCTTCTTAGTCTTTATATCATGTATTTCTCCTGAGATACAGCTCTTCTTAGTCTTTATATCATGTATTTCTCCTGAGATACTCAAGGCTCTAATCAGTTTATATATCATGTATTTCTCCTGAGATACAGCTCTTCTCAGTCTTTATATCATGAATTTCTCCTGAGATAAAGCTCATCTCAGTCTTTATATCATGTATTTCTCCTGAGATACAGCTCTTCTCGGTCTATACATATGATGTATTTCTCCAGAGATATAGCTCTTCTCAGTCTTTATATCATGTATTTCTCCTGAGATATAGCTCTTCTCAGTCTTTACATCATGTATTTCTCCTGAGATACAGCTCTTTTCGGTCTATATACATGATGTATTTCTCCTGAGATATAGCTCTTCTCAGTCTTTATATCATGTATTTCTCCTGAGATACAGCTCTTCTCAGTCTTTATATCATGTATTTCTCCTGAGATACAGCTCTTCTCAGTCTTTATATCATGTATTTCTCCTGAGATACAGCTCTTCTCAGTCTTTATATCATGTATTTCTCCTGAGATACTCACGGCACTTCTCAGCCCACACTTGCAGCTCCTTGGTCAGCTCTGGCACCACCAGACACGTCTTCCAGCCCTGCTGTTTCTTTGACTTCAGAATGTCCCCAAAAATGTGGTCCCCCACGTACAGGATGTCTTTACCTTTCACCCCCAGGAGGTCAGACACGATGTCAGATGATCCTGGAGCCAGAGACAGAGGGCAGGAGGAGGTAAAAAGAAGGGGTAAGATGTGCTTCAAACTCCATGTAACCAGATGTGGGTAATTTGTCCCCTACATATGACACATAATCGTTACTACTTAAGTGATTTGGCCTTTGGATTAGTGAGTCAGGTCTTTGACAGGGAGCGACCGGGAGAGTTGTTGGTTTAAACCCAGACTCCCTACAATAAGATTGGTGTAGCTATTGAGCCCTGGACTCAGGCCCTGATTGCTCTAAGAAAGATTGCTCCCCTGTTTAGTGTTATAAGTTTGATAAATGAGTCAGCTTGACCACTGAGTTGTAATATAACTGTGCAGCTGTCTCCCACGGGATGATTTTAGCCAAGATCAGTTAGACTTTATCAAACCCTGTTGGGTACTTTATCCTTTGCGAATGACCCATCCTAGTTACTTAGGAGCAGAGGGCAGCCACAGTGCAGCACCCAGAGATCCAGTTCTGAAGCCAGAGCTTAGGTCAGGGGTCATGGAACGACTGCACATGATATGACACGAATGCAGAGAGAAACAGGGAGGCTCAACGCTGACACAATATCGTGCTATTTATGTGAGCTGCACTGCGCATTCGAACCTCCACAGTACTGTGTATTAGCGTGTGAGTGACATGTGTTTTCATTCACAACACTGTGTGAGTATTAAGGACAGTAGTATTGCTCTGACCACTGTGTTACTATGAGTGGGGAAGCGCACTTACCTGCAGATTACAGTACATTAGTGTTATTGTACCCTTACGCTCTGAGTACACTCCATCAGTTTGACTGGCATATAATAGAGTAGTGCTAGTACCTACTTAACTACAGTTGTGTGAATGGAGAAGTACTCTTAGCTGTTAAGTAGTAAGTACACAACATTAATATGAGTGATGTTCCATATTTACCTAGAGAGTGAGCCACATTAGTATGAATGGTGTAATGATCTTACTGCAGAGCATGCTACATTAGTATGAGTGACGTGGTCCTCTTACCTTCCGAGTACTCTATATTTGCAAGAGTGGTGTTATTAACTTCCCTCCAGAGTACACTACAGTAGTATGAATGGAGTAATGTTCTTAACTCCTGAGTATGTTGTTAGTATGAGATGTGCAGTGCTCTTACCTCCACAGTACAGTACATAAGTATGAGTGGTATCGTGCTTGTATCTCCAGAGTATGCTATATGAGCATGAATGGCAAAGTGATCTTACCGCCAAAGCATACTATGTATAGTTTACTGGCCAAGGTCCAGGACTCCACTCTACATGATAACAAATGTACGTATGAAACCTAGAAAGCATAAGACATCTAGATAACTTGATTAATGCGAGTGATGTAGTGTGCTTACCTCCGGAGTACACTGTTCCTTGTGTTAGGCCCCCTGTATATGTTCCGATGCGCAGTTTCCCCGTGTTCTGAAGTCCAAAGCAAACAGATTATTAATGATGAAACATGAAAGATGAAACCCACAGGTACCAGGGCAGCTGATGCTGGTTTCTCTCATACAGACGGCCGCATACATGTAGGGCTGGGATTGGGCTGTTTATTAAATTTGACATGTTATTCACAGAGCGCCATCTCGTACTTTGACTGTTCACTTGCATGCTTTGTCACATTCTATGCAATAATTATGAACTGATCTGATGTCAGGTGATGGGAATTCATCGTAATCAATCGCAGTATGTAAATTATAGCGAGACATTAATCAGAATAAACAGGAACCTGGGAAATACCAATGTATTTCAAGATGGCAGAGATGCCGGAACATCCTGACACTACTTTTGATTGCTTGAATTTGGCACTCGAGGATTTTAATTCCCCAAAATAAGAGCATTAAAAACTTGCTGCAGATTAGAAAACTGCCCCAGAACACCTTCTATATGGCTTATTTGCCTCTTTAACTCATTTGTACCAGTGATCTCTGAAGAGCAACCAACACCTCTGTCATTTTATGGTAGATAATTTGCTTTGATTGAGATGGAAGTTTTCATTGTGTCACAAGGTATATTTTACTGTATTTTTTCTGATCTCGATGACTGCGCAACACTCTGTCGTGAGTCAGGCAGTGCTTGACCTATCAGACTCACCGTGTCCACCTGCCGCAGCACAGTCCCCCCGGCGAAGAACAGAGGCTTCCTGGTATCCACGACGATCAGGTCAAAGTAGGAGCGCCAAGACTTCTTAGGAGTACCGGGCTGTTTATATGAATAGAGGTGCAGCATCGTAACAGTATTCTGCATGCATGTAGAAGTCATGCATTTCTGCACTATAAGTGTACTTATATGTTGACTTGTACACCTGAGCAGTGACTACGGTTAGAGACTCACTGCTTTGCTTTGTAAAACTGCCACCCGTCATAAGCGATGTCCCTTGCTAATGGACTAATGTAATCTGTAAGTGCAGTTTATACATACATGCACTGTGCTTCAGTGGTGTGCAGTATTTTGTGTGGTATGTATGTGTATTTTTGCCCATTCCTGTATGAACAAGTGCACCGCCTATCGGCGAATGTCGTATTGCTGCGCAATGCTAGTCCCCTACCGGTGTATGCATATTGTATTTCCTAAAAAGGAGGTCAAAGTGACCTGAATAGGGTACATGACACACCCTCTCCCCAAGATGCATCCACACACCAACTTTGATGTTCCTAGTTCATACGGTACTGAAGTTATGGAGCGGACACGAATGCGGACGGACGGACTGACAGACGGACGGAGTGCAATCCTATAGTCTCTCCGTATCCGGTAGGGGACTAATAAAAGCACAGGGTTACAGTTCAGAGAGACGCTCTTGGGCTCACCTTGTGTAGTTGGGGGAGATCGAACAGGTACTCCATGATTGCCTGTCGGAGTTAGATTATTTAGAGTGAGACTGGAAAGTTTAGTGAAACAAGACATAAATTATATCAATTCACTACTTTCACAGAAAATTTTAGAACAGGCACAAATACCCTTTTCAACTAGCACTATTAACGCTTTAATAATAATAATACATTTTATTTGTTAAGCGCTTTTCAAAATACTCAATGACGCTTTACATAAAATCATAGTAAAATAGATAAAACAACAATAATATTAATGGAATACAACAACAAGATAAAAACATCACAAATTAAAAGCATTTCTAATCAGGTGAGTCTTCAGAATCAGAATCAGACGACTTTATTTGTCCTAAAAAAGACAATTCAGTTTCTCCGGTCTACGGGGGAAGGTGGACTGCAGCGGGTCGCACACTGAGAAGCGCCCCGGAAACTTTCCTTCGACAATTAAGGTTACAGATGCAGAACACAGAACAAACATATATAACATATATTGATGCATCAGACATAATACACATCAGGTTTATAACACGACACACTGGAAACGCATAGGAATTTCTAATTTTTTCAAGGAATGGGGGGCATGGGAAGTGGGGGCAAGAAGGGGTTAAATTGTGAAGAAAATGAGTGAGGGGGGGGGGAGCGTTGTTGACAGAGACAGAGGGGGGACGTGGAGTAGGGGGGAGAAGGTGCTGATTCTATTCAATTTCGGGTGGAACAAGCGATTTCGATTGATCCGTATCCATGTTATAATTCTTGTTTCTCGTGGACTTTGCGCTTCAGGGCAGCAAGTCCTCCTGTCGCCTCATCTAGTCTTTTGCTCAAATTCACTGTCAAACTCAACAGATCCCCACACTGACGCAAAACAGCATCCATCTTCCCATGTGTTTCTGCAGATGTTCCCAGGGTCGTTCTGAGCAGCTCTTCATTCAGTGATGCCCGTCGATGTAAATCCATCACCCGATTACTCGTTACTCCACTGAAGCGTTCCATAATTTCGGTGCTGGGCAGCGCGTTGGGCGTTTTCCACGCTCCCAGCTCGCACACTTTGCGGTAGATCAGAGCAACTCCCCTGCCAATTAGGAGAAATCTCATCACCATAAATCCAAATAGATAAATATCCTCCACGTCTTCCAGGGATAGTGCCGCCAGACACAGAACTTTCCATCTCGACCACGCGTCCCGAACGCAGCCAGCATCAAAAGTCCCATCCGCAGCGCGGTTCACCAGGTGTTCCGCTTCTCGATGAAAAAATACTGTCAATTGCATATTGAGAGTTTTGGCAGATGTACCGTAAAGGATGCTATTGCAGTAGTCGATTCTGGAGGTGAAAAAAGCATGAATAAGGGTTTCAGCGGCAGACGTGGAGAGGGATGGACGGATTCCGGCTGTGTTTTTGTGGTGAAAGAAGGCTGTTTTGGTAAGTTGTCTGACATGGGGTTCAAATGAGAGGTTGGTGTGAAAAACGAGGCCAAGACTGCGGATGTGAGAGGATGAGGACAAGGTGGAGTTATCGATGGTGAGGGAGAAGTTATGGGTGGATTTGGTCAGGGATTTGGGTCCAATGATAATGATGTCAGATTTATCACAGTTGAGTTTGAGGAAATTAGCTGGCATCCAGGATTTAAAGTCTGTCATGTACTGCTTTGCATGCAGTAATAAATCAGGTGTGGTGTGTTTGGTGTTACCCTCATAATGATTGGTACATATGGGATTCAACCTGTATGTCATCCAGTACCAAATCTCCAGTAGTGTTAATATGGTCTGTGTATGATCATAATCACTGAAAAATGCAAAACCCCCGGCTGTGGGGTTTCAGATCGGAGAGTAAAATGCTGAGGTCCTTCTACTTACAATTGGGCAGCTTAGTCAGCAGGGGGCGCCAAAGCACAGTGCGAGTTTTGCAGGTAGCAGATGGCAATCATATGGTATGAGCACATTTCATATACGCACGCACGCACGCACGCACGCACGCACGCGCACACACACACACACACGCACATACACACACACACAGAGCTCACCTCTGTGTAGCTGTAGTTGCTGTTTGTGGCCAGGAACACTTTGGCCACCTCCTTCATCCGCGTCAGGAGGAGAGGAAGGCGGTCCTGACAGAGGGAGGGGGGGTCAACCTCATGTAATCAAGATTAAATTACATTGTATTACGTTACATCTCATTAAAGTACAGCACAGTGCACTACACTCCATTACATGAAATTATTTTGCATATCATACATGACCTTGCACTGCTGCACTTTACCCTACACTTCATGAAGATGACATTAATTACATTATAGCATTGCATTGCTTTTATGAAACAGGATCTGTGGATACTGCTGTGGTACAGCCTGCACCCTGAAGGCTAAGCTGCTCGACTGGGACCAGGAAGGTTGGCGGGTAGAACCCCAGCGTAGCGACTGTAATTGACTAATGAGGGGCCACGTTTCAGCAGTACTTATCCTCTTACGTCTTTGACGATGTACTTCTCCAAGTTCTTCAGAGTCTTCTCTTTCAGCGTGCCCTGTGAGGCCAGACAGACGCTTCAGTAAGGATCAGCCAAAAGACCGTCATAGAGAGTCACAAAGGATCAGCCAGAGGGGCGACAGAGTTTCAGTTAGGACTCGCAATATGAATAGCTAAGATCAGTTACAGTTAGGATCAACCAAAAGAGCAGCAGAGAGATTCAGTTTGGATCAGCAAAAATAACTGCAAAGAGCTTCAGGTAGGATCAGCAATATGAACAGCAAAGGGATTCAGTTAGGAGGAGCTGAAAAAGCAGTCGAGGCCTTCAGTCAGTATCAGCAGAAAGAGCAGCAGAGGGTTTCAATGCAAAAAAATTTCTTAGAGGAGGTGATTTTGTTCTCAGATCTTGTGGGTAGCAGCACTGACACTGCATCTCGCACTGCAATGACTGCATGAAAGATCATATTCATGAATCTTATTTACAAATAACCACATGAAGTATGAAGCACACTGAAGAGGTGCATGAATGTGCAATAGGCAGGTGAATGCAGACTCACACTATCGTGCATAAAGTCCATGGCGTCTCGAACGTCCTGGAACATGCTTTTGAAGGACATGAAGAGGTCGCCGTATTTGTAGCCGGTTTGCCAGCTGCTCATAGGAAAAACACAAATCACTAATGTTAGAAAAAACGACACACGGACACTAACACACCATACATTACAGTTCATTATACAGACACTGACACACCATACATTACAGTTCATTACACAGACACTAACACACCACACATTACAGTTCATTACACAGACACTAACACACCATACATTACAGTTCATTACACAGACACTAACACACCATACATTACAGTTCATTACACAGACACTAACACACCATACATTACAGTTCATTACACAGACACTAACACACCATACATTACAGTTCATTACACAGACACTAACACACCATACATTACAGTTCATTACACAGACACTAACACACCATACATTACAGTTCATTACACAGACACTAACACACCATACATTACAGTTCATTACACAGACACTAACACACCATACATTACAGTTCATTACACAGACACTAACACACCATACATTACAGT
This sequence comes from Gymnothorax reevesii, assembly GCA_029721435.1. NCBI lineage: Eukaryota > Metazoa > Chordata > Actinopteri > Anguilliformes > Muraenidae > Gymnothorax > Gymnothorax reevesii. Next base: position 17,413,263 of record CM056583.1, on the reverse strand, counting down.
TCATTACACAGACACTAACACACCATACATTACAGTTAATTACACAGACACTAACACACCATACATTACAGTTCATTACACAGACACTAACACACCATACATTACAGTTCATTACACAGACACTAACACACCATACATTACAGTTCATTACACAGACACTAACACACCATACATTACAGTTCATTACACAGACACTAACACACCATACATTACAGTTAATTACACAGACACTAACACACCATACATTACAGTTCATTGCACAGACACTAACACACCATACATTACGGTTCATTACACAGACATACATTACAGTTCATTACACAGACATACATTACAGTTCATTACACAGACACTAACACACCATACATTACAGTTCATTACACAGACACTAACACACCATACATTACAGTTCATTACACAGACATACATTACAGTTCATTATACAGACACTAACACACCATACATTACAGTTCATTACACAGACACTAACACACCATACATTACAGTTCATTACACAGACATACATTACAGTTCATTATACAGACACTAACACACCACACATTACAGTTCATTACACAGACACTAACACACCATACATTACAGTTCATTACACAGACACTAACACACCATACATTACAGTTCATTACACAGACACTAACACACCATACATTACAGTTCATTACACAGACACTAACACACCATACATTACAGTTCATTACACAGACACTAACACACCATACATTACAGTTCAGTTCCAAAAACTTTAAATTTGCTGCTACCACTGTTGCTTGCATTTATCCTCTATGTAGACAGGAAGTTTTCAGTGAAATTTGATATCTCCTCTTTTATGGAGTTCTAGATTTGTGATAAACCCATGAATGAAGATGAACAGGTCACCCTTTTGCTCTTGGTCTGTGTACTTCAGCAGAGATTAACACAGAAAGGCCGACAGAATGGTCTTCACAAACTAGCCTGCTAAAGAAGTATGAGCAGCTCACTGAGGTCACTGATTGGTTGAACAGCTATTTCACACGGCCTCTCATTGGCTGTGAATGAGGAAATCACAGATGCTGTGCATCTCTAAGCGCCTTGTGAACAGTCCTGCTGAACAGGGCTTTGCTGCCCCCTGCTGGGTGAGCTACGCTCAGTCTCATGGTCTTACCCCATTTATGATAAAACATACCCTGAAAACATCACAGAGCTCCCATTGGCTAACACATGCAGGATGGCAGATCATTTAAGTCCATAAATCTAGTGCTTCATGACTGAACTGGGGCAGGGTTGCCATGTCTGCAGGGCAAAGACCGTCCAATGATCACTGAGAATGATCTCAAAACAGTCCAGTGACCAATTAAACCAACCCAGTAACAAAACTCAAAATACACCACTCCCGAGTGAAGGGAACAGATTTTAATGAGGCCTAATGCATTTAAAACTTGCAAAGGTGTAAAACATCACATTCAGAACCACAGGAAAAAAAAATCAACCTGACGAAGGCAATGTCAAACATTACCAGGGCAAAAGTAAATTATTTTCTTCAAGTGTTACAGTTTTTCTTAGTTGCTTTGGTGCATTTCTCTGATCAGAATTAAAATTCTCATAGCTATTAGTTCAACCTCTACAACATTTAGTCACTTGTGCACATCATAGCAATTCCTTATTCCTTAGAATGAATTGTGAATGCTTATGGACATGCATCAAGTGCTTTCATACAATTCTGTGCTGTTTTATAACATTATCATTTGCTTATGTCATGTCAGTCAAAATGAACTACACTTATGAATGCTGAATAGTCATTCCCTATAAAACTATTAGTCCTCTTTTCATTGCTTGAGTCATTACATACAAAAATGTTGAGCTAGTTGTCAAAATCTGTCAAGCAATTGCATTGCAGGGGATGATATTCGCTGTGATCTAGATGAAAGTATATGAGCAGACAGACAGGAATGGTCTGGATGCGCAGGAATAATTTACAGTCCTCTGTCTGTATGTCGAGTTACAACATGTACTGCCATATTGTTTACAGCTGTGCACAGCTCTACCCAAGGGGTGTTTCTCATGTTTGTTGTACAAAAGTAAATACGTGACGGTAGTTATTTTTCTTTTGCACAATGCTGTGAATAACATAGAATTGCAAAGAGCATTTTCAGTAAAAATGTGACATGTGTCTTTTACTCAATTACCTCAATAAATACAGTAGTTTGTAACTTTACTGTAGTTTTCAAATGGCAGCACAAATAGTGTATAGTGCTGTCTTGAGCATTTTCAGGCAGTGTCCCCAAGATCTGACTTTTTTGCATTGGTTAAACACAGAATGAACTGTCATAATGAAAACATGACATGACGTTTGACTATCTTGCTCATAAACAATGGTGTCAGGACTTATCATTTTGACAACACTGACATTGACATGACATTAACGTGAATGCTTGCTTCTGAGGAATAAACTATGCAAGTGACGCGCTTTTGCAGGTTATCAACTAGGTTTTGAAGTTTGCACTGATTGTTTTGAGAAATGCATTAACTGTTGAACAAATGTTAATCCTGATGTGAGAAATGCAGCAAAGCGACTGAGAAAAACTGTAATGTGAATATAGTTTGTAAATGGTGTGAAAATAATTTTTAAAAATATAACTGCCTGTTTTTCAGTTGGAGTCTTTTAACTGAGGGAAAATCTTTGAACATTTTTGACTTCCACATTTCACTCAAATGCAGCAAATTATGAGCTAACGTGAGAAAAGGTATTTATTTATGTTGAGATTGAACAATGTAAAATGAACTAATATATATTTCAGAGTGAAAAGGAACTTACTTTATGTATCTCGAATCGTTTGTGAAAAAGTCGACAAGGCAGGCATACAGGTATGTTTCTGCAACAGAAAATAATGATTTTTTTAACGTGGGAAATAATTACTGCGTTTCATTGCTCTCAACACAGGTCTCAAGGTCTGGTATCATTAGTTGTTTGTAGAAATTTGTTTTTTCTTCTGAGCTAAGATTAAACCATTTGATACTAAAAGAACCTACTAAATGCAATTATTCTTTTATTCAATTATTTGGTGAATAGGTTTATTTGAGTGGGAGAAGGCAGTGGGAGCTTTCATTGGCTTTGGCTTGTGGTAAAGAAAATCATTCAATACCACACAAAATGAGGTGAGCGTATAAATATCACCTGCACTCCACTGAGGATCACCCACTTTTAAAGAGTGAAAATGGCCTATTTGAAACATTTGTGCTGCAGCAAGTAACTGCCTGCTTTATCAGGTTTTGTGCTTTAAATATACATGATTCATCATGCGATGAAAGTGACACTTCAAATACACTGTTATCGTCTTTCAGCGAGTGTGGGGCTCTGACAGGAAGTGTGGGGCTCTGACAGGAAGTGTGGGGTTCTGACAGGAAGTGTGGGGTTCTGACAGTACGTGTAAGGGTCTGACAGTAAATGTAGGGTTCTGACAGTAAGTGCTGGGTTCTAACAGTTAGTGTGCTAGTTCTGACTGTAATTGTGGGGTTCTTACAAAGAGTGTGGGGGTCTGACAGTAAGTATGGGGTTCTGACAGTGAGTGTGCGGGTTCTGACAGTAAGTGTGGGGCTCTTACAGAGAGTGTGCTCGTTCTGACAGTTAGTGTTGGGTTCTAACAGTGAGTGTGTGAGTTCTGACAGTAAGTGTGGGGCTCTGATAGTGAGTATGCGGGTTCTGACAGTAAGTGTGGGGCTTTGACAGTGTGGGGCTCTGACAGTGAGTGAGGGGTTCTGACAGTAAGTGTTGGGTTCTAACAGTGAGTGTGTGAGTTCTGACAGTACTGTATGTGTGGGGTTCTGAGAGCAAGTCCACACATACATGCAACAAAAAGGGTACCTGAGAGGTTGAAGAGAGTGTTGAGGATGTAGAATCGGTCGGTGTCGTATCTCTGGATGAACCTGTTGGGGTAGTAATCCTCTATCTGCTCTCTAATGGAAACGAGACGGTGAGTTACTGCAGGCAAAAACAGAACCACACCCCTAAACTCCGTCACACCCAAAAAGCTCTCACTTCTGAAGTAGCTCCTCTGACAGAAGCGAGACCGTAATGATGTGAGTTACTGCAGACCTGGTCACCCCCAAAGAGCTTTCTACAGCATCTCTCGCATTTCTAAAACCAACCACTCACTCAGTAACATGTTACCATGTGGTAACTTTCTCGTGATCTTTATTTTACCAGGGCAGGTTCCACTGAGTGTGTGTTTCTCTTTTCCAAGGGCATCCTGGATAGATGGATTGACAGAACAGGTTCAGGTGAGGAGGGATAGAGGGACAAAGGGCTGAAGCCCCTGGAGCAGTTTTGGGGTTCAGGGTCCCGCTCAAGAGCTTAACAGCACAATTCTTCCCAACTTCATCTAGCAGAGGTCTCCTCAACTTTATCTTTCAAGCTTCCGTACTCAGAACCCCAATCCCCTCCCACGGCTTGAACGAGCAACTCCAGAGCTACTAGCCAGGCAACCAACCACAGGGTCTCAAATCATTTAAGTTTTAAAAGTTAACAAGGCGTGAACACTTTATGCATGAAAATAACTTATAAGTAGATACAGTAGCATGTGACGCTGGCCCAGATCCGGGGCAAATTAAGCCAGATCGGCCGGAATCGCTGCTTTTCTAGGGTTATATTTATATCAGTTGTTGGTTCAACAAGTTTGCTGTTATGTAATACCTGTATTTGCATTAACAAATATAGTTGGCAACAAAAATGAGCGACGCACTGGCTGAATTTTCAGTTGCAGGTTAGAAACTAAAAACTACTACTGGCAGTTCATGTGGCTCTTATTGTGGACATTGGCCCATACGCATTCCCTAAGTCAGTTAGACGATGAGGTTGTGTTAACTAATCCCTCCGCCACGATGCAGCATTTATTTAGATACATTTTTTGCACTGAGATGAATTTTTTTTACTTTTAACGTTGTACTCCAGCACACGGGATTCTGAAAACGATGCGTATGAACAGTGTGTAAACGTAAGCTCTCAACTTTTACTTGTGAGGGTCTGGACCCGTACAATGTGGACCATGTAGGTATGACAGCCACTGTCCTGCATAATTACGGGCTTCTAAGCGTTTAATAAGAGGAGGAGCATCAGATGTGTGGGCCTCCATAATCCAGCTAAGATCAAACCCCTCTGGGATGGCAGGCATGGAAAAAATCATCCAATCAGGCGCCCTTGTCTTCAATAACAGGGATAATTGAGAGTGCAGCTCGCACCTGCTGCAGTAAATCGTTCTGTTTATTGATCCTGGGTTTATAATGAAGACCACAGTAAAGTCACTCGTCCAGTTGGGTGTTGTAGCGCTGAGCCTGAAGTCTGGTCCGCACTCACTCAGGCCATTCTTGGATAAAATTGAATGGTCCTGTTTTGAGCCAAGATGGCTGATACTACCATAAAGCCAATGGGATCAGAGGATAACAAACTACTCTGGCCGTCACGAGCTAGAAGAGGGACCAGAATGGTGGATTTTTCCACTGTGGCCTTTCTGAGGTGCTGATCTTAGGAGTGATGGGGTAGATGATCTGCGGATTAACTCTTAAGCTCCTGGATGGGCCTGGTCTATTTTTGGGGTAAATGGCAGTTGTACATGTGGGGGGCTGGAGGAATTTGTACTAAACAACACAATGGTATACAAACGTAAAAACTAAACACAGGCATGAGGTCAGTCCGTACATATTTATCCACGCCTGGTCACTTGCACCAAAACTTTAATCTCATAACAACAGGGCCCTAATCAGAGTTTACCAACACACACCCAGGCCCTCTGAGGGCAGCGCTTTTCCCCCTAAATCCACAGCACCAGGTGTTGGATATAAATACATGTAAGTGTTTGCTAGCTGAGCATTCGGTCTGCTTTAAGCAAAGGGGCACTGATGGGTATGGAGCGCTACTCCGGCACGAGGCTCGTTCTGTTCTTAAAGAACTCACTGCTCTTCATTTGGCTCAAACTGTTCCGATTTGTCTAGTTTTTCTATTAATAAATTCCAGACCACACCTAAAATAGTAATTAATGATGTTTTTTTTTTTTTTATTAAATAAGCATGAGAATTTGGACTGATGAAGGACGGAATAAAGTTGAGTAGGTGGAGACTAGCGCTGGATTACAGGAAGCCCCAGACGACGAGACTCCTTGGAGTTTGGAGGGTCCTGTAGGTCCCCTGGGGTCCCCATGGAGCAGCGCTGTTCTGCATTATCCTGCAGGGGCCGGTGTGGGTGCAGTTACACACCTGATTCTATTAATCAAGGTCTTCAGCAAAGACTCTTGGGGTTGATTAGCGGTGACAGTGATGTCTGCGCCCACATCAGCCCTTTCGAGATAAGGGTGAAAAGCCCCAATAAAGAGTGACAAGATGAGAGATGAATAGAAGAGAAAGGGAGTGACGTTGAAAGAGCCAGATGAGGATTGTCGAATGCAGGCAGCATAAGCAGGTTGGTTGGGTAGTATGTGGATGAATGGAATGACATTTTTGGCGCGGTCTGGTTCACTAAGCAACGTTTAGAACTCCATTTGAAATGGACAGATATGAGATACAGGGGCAAACCAGCGCCCCAGAAGACGAGATGCTGTTGTAGTGTCACCGTTATGTTGATTTCATTTTGGTTTGGAAAAGGATCCGTTCGACTGGCGTAAACATGGGAGGAGCTTCTCAGCAGTTTGCTTTGACAGTTGTATAATTACAGAGGACATTCCAGGGGTCAGAGAGTAAAAGTCTCACCATCTTTATTTTCCTCCCATCAACTCAACCAGCTGATTTTCTTCGCAAGTCCAACCTCTGGTCTGAAGGGCTGTTTTATTTAGTAAATCCAAGTGGTTGGAACTAAATACTGGGGAGGACTTTTACTTTCTGAACCTGGATTGTCCACATCTGTATAATTAACAATATCCATACTCCCTGCTATGTGCAAAACTTGTGATAAAAATAAATTGAAGTCAATGGACAAAGGCTAAAAAAGCTAACTAGCGCTTTGTCCATTGACTTTCATTCATTGTCTTCATAAGGCCAGCCTGTGTCATGGAGTATCCCTCTAAAGCTTCATTTTAGCTAGCAGAACCCTTGACAGAACCGACACGGTTCTAAAGGGAATGAATGCGCCAGAACGTGTTCGTAACGCTCTCTTCCTTGCTTTGGGGTGCAGTGCAAATCTCGCTCACCCTTTGAGGAACTTGAACCCGTGAATGCAGATCAGGATGTTTCCGTGGGCGTCCACCTTCAGCAGGTTTCCGAATGTGGTGTCGAACACCAGGCCGCTGCGAGAGGAGGAACAGGAAACAGGAGGAACAGGAAGTCTGTACGTGGCAGCCATTTTAGGTAACTGCTTGGGTCTCCCCACCCTTTTCCCATTACCCAGCCGTCTGAGCTGGACATTTTTCACCTTCAGGATCACTCGTTTTATTGAATGTAGCTCAGCGGTTCTCAAAAAGTTTTCACCCAGGGAAGAGTCAATCCTGAGTCTCAGACTTATGGGGATGGCTACACATTGTGAGATAAGTAATTCCTTTCCCTTTATTATGACTAACTGTAACTGCAGGAGACCAGTGGTATCTCGTGGGCTGGTGTTTGGAATACATGGCCAGGCGCTAATATTCAGTGCACAGTGTGAGTGCCGGACTGCTGGTATTGACCACGGTCAGCCACAGCCGGGTTAGTATGACGGATGATTCTCCATATGGAGATGTTGGGTTTAGTGTGGGGTGAGGGTTGACCCAAGGGTAGTTAGGGGACAATGCTGGGTAGCTAGAGGTGACTCACTGTTAGGTAGTTTGGTGTGAGAGTTTTTCTTCTGTGTTGAGTTGTTGAAGTCAGTGTTGCGTACAGATAACTGACCATGTTGGGCAGTTGAGGGTTGTCAATCACTATGTGCAGTAGGTTGGGTCAGTGTTCGGTCTTCAGTCGACGACTTGGAGACTTCGTGTTGGGGTGAGGGTTGACTCCCCGAGTGGGGTATTTGGGGTTAGTGTTGGGAAGTTAGAGTTCAATCACCATGTTGGGTAGTTTGGGAAAATTGAATGTGAGGGGTGTTGAGTAGGTTAGTTAGAATTCACTCACCATGTTGGTAGTTGAGGTTAACACACCTTGTGAGGGAGGTGGGATTCATGTTGGGTAGATTAGACTGACTGTGTGGGGAAGTGAGGGGTGTAGTGTTGGGTAGTTGGCATAGACTCACTGTGTACGGTAGTTAAGGGGTCAGTGTTTGGTAGTTAGCACGGACTCACCATGTGGGGAGCTTCGGGTCAGTGCTTGGTAGTTAGTATAGACTCATCGGGTGGGGAAGCTGGGGTCAATGTTGGGTAGTTAACGCTGTAGACTCACCGTGTGGGGAAGTTGGGGGTCAGTGTTGGGTAGTTACAGTACTGTTTGTGAAAAGGCAGATATCGAACTAGTTAAAAGGCCGTGAGGATAAAATGAGAAAGACGGTAGTAGCTGGTGAGGGACTGGTCGTCACGGTCGACTGAGCAGCTCATGTACAGTGCCTTCCATAATTATTGGCACGTATGGTTAAGATGTGTTAAAAGCCTTAAAATAAATTCAATTTTTATTGCAGAAGCATACTCTCACACTGAAAATTGTAGAAAAATGTAACCTTCAACTCAAGTGAATTTTAAGGGGAAAAAAAATCCCTGACTAAGAAATAATTATTTTTCATAAAATCTCCTGTTCCACCATTATTGGCACCCCAAACAATCCCTAGGAAATAAATGTAATTGAAGGATTTCTGTCATTTCTACAGCAGTTTACAAAGTTGATCAGAGTATCTAGGAACATTTAATTAGTAATTCATCACTTCCTGTTTCCCTGGGGTATAAATATGATGTGACACAGAGGCCATTTCTTTTATCCACTCTTCAACATGGGAAAGACAAAGAAACACACCATTCAAGTAAGGCAAATGTGTGTCAACCTTCACAAGTCAGGCAATGGCTACAAGAAAATAGCCACTCGCAATCACACACAATCATAAAAGCGAACGTCTGGAGTTCGCTAAGCGGTACTGGGACTTCAACTGGGACTGTGTGCTTTGGTCAGATTAGACCAAGATAGAACTTTTTGGCAACAAACACTCTCAGTGGGTCTGGCAGAACACAAAAGATTGAGTATGTAGAAAAGCACTTCGTGCCCACTGTGAAGTATGGGGGAGGATCGGTGATGCTGTGGGCCTGTTTCTCTTCCAGAGGCCCTGGGAACCTTGTTAGGGTGCGTGGCATCATGAACGTTTTGAAATACCAGGACATTTTAAATCAAAATCTGGTGGCCTCTGCCCGAAAGCTGAAGATGGGTCGTCACTGGGTCTTTCAGCAAGATAATGACCCTGAGCATGTGGCCAAATCTACACAGAAATGGTTGACCAGACACAGAATCAAGCTCCTCCCATGGCCATCTCAGTCCCCAGACCTCAACCCCATTGAAAACCTGTGGAGTGAGCTGAAGAGGAGAGTGCAGAGGAGAGGACCCAGGTCGCTGGATGATTTAGAGAGATTGTGCAAAGAGGAATGGTCAAAGATCCCTCTTTCTGTATTCTTCCATCTAAGATCCCTCTTTCTGTATTCTTCCATCTTGTGAAACATTATAGGAGAAGATTAGGTGCTGTTTTGTTGGCAAAAGGGGGTTGAACAAAGTATAAACATCAGGGGTGCTAATAATTGTGGCACACATGATTTGAGGTAAAAGAATTATTTCTTAATGTGGGATTTTTTTCCCACTGAATAAATGCACTTGAATTAAAGGTTGGATTTTTCTTTTTTTTTTTCATTGTGGTCCTATATTATTTGGAAGAAAACTGAATTTATTAGAAGCTAAAGGCCACATCTTAACCAGGGGTGCCTATAATTATGGAGGGCATTGTATGCAGTACATATAATCAGTAAATGTAGTCCGGTGCGAGGCTCGCCGTCTGGTGTTTGCTTGAGTCTAACCTTGTGTTAGTGCACCAAGCAGCTCAATAGCTACATATATTGTAAGTCTACGGACTCGGCACAGAGCCACGATCAGCATTGATCGACGGATGCCAATGAGGATGTTGCCTTACAGGGTCAGATACTGGCCGTGGCAAACAGTGGTCACCGGCGATGAAAACAGCCGAACGGAAAAAAGCCAAAATTTTTAACCCCAGAAACGTGCAATTACTGTGAGAAAAATCTTAAATATTAATAGAAATGGGGGTACAGCAAGCATATATTTACCATTTCACTTCAACATGGCGCTTTTACTTCTGCATTTCTGACTTAAACCTGTACCATCAAAAGCACAATGTTATTAAATGTCTGACGGATACTTTTCCAATGGGCTACTTGGGGATTCCGTGTTATATTTTGTGTCAAGAAAGTAGGTATATATTTTGCATGTATCTTCTGTAATGAGTGTTTTTCACTCATTAAGGATATACTCTTCCAAAAAAGAAACTATACATTGTTGTTGGCATCAATTTATTATACATGAAATGTTTTGACAAATGTGGAAAACATATTGAAAAGAAAGTGTAATCAATAATTCAATATTTGTATAGTTTCTTTTTTGAAAGAGTATATAACGCAGAATCACTGACATGCGTAGAAACTTTGTCTTTCACTTCTCGAATCTTTACATCAGTTCACACATTCCGCCATTTCATACACCAACCCAGTTTTCTAAGTCTCTGAAGCTTTGTTTGGTCTTGCAAGACGTCTCGATGTAATGACCTCAGAGGTAGGTTTAATTTTTTGCAAAATGTTTTTCCCAATCAATTTCCACACAAATTTGTATATATTTTGGTAGTCCTAATATAAAAGGTAATATTGTGCAGTAATATCACCCACAGAGGAAGATCGGTCCCCTGAAAAATACATCACTGTAAGCACACCCCCCCTGGTGAAAACCCAGTTAGCCATTACTAACCTGATAGGCTATCGAAACAATACCGTTAGCTAACTGGTTAATCTTCCGTCCTTTTGCGAACAGTACTGTAATGCTGTAGACTCACTGTGTGGGGTTGCTTGTGTCAGTGTTGGGTAGTTAACGCTGTGAACTCACCGTGTGGGGAAATTGGGGTTGTATTTGTACCGCAGTAACTCGTGGGGGTAGCCAATACACACCAGTCTGTCCATCAGCAGCCCGTACCCAAGCTCCTCATAGTCGGGGGACTTGTACACTGTGCAGAGAACACAGTGGGGTATTAGGCACGGGACCCCCGCAGGGGTACCCCAAAATCAGTAATATTACAGTCTATTCCACTGTAGCTTGTGTCAAACCAGATCTGGAGTGAGACAGTTCTAAGGCTGTCCTGGGAGCTGTAATGTTGTGGAAATGCGATGAGCCAAACATTCCCAGCCATCAGTAATGTGTTATGGCCAGTAAATACCCATCATGCTCATCTCTGCAGTTTGAGAGTCAGAAAAATCAGCCTTGAATGAAAGTAGTTTAATTCGTGATTCTCGACGTCCGTCCTGAATCCCAACCTCTGTTACACCCATGCACAAAAAAGCAAATTTTATTTTAGCTTCTTTAGTTTTTAGACTATACAGTTAATCTAGGACAAAATGCGAGAAACAGTGTTGGATTAGAGGATCAGATGTGCAGTTCTGCTACAGAGCTCGGCTGTCCAGCGGGCTATGAAAATGCCACAAAATTCATTCAGGGTCAAAAATGTAAATATCAACAGTCCACTGGATATTTTTTTCTTTCGTAACAAGAACAGAGAGTCCACTTTTCCAAAGAAGAAGAAGCCTGGGTTACAGATAGGATGACTGTTTGGAACATGCCGTGTCAGATAACCGAACCCTGAACCACGTTTTGCATAAGGGTAAAAAGTCATCTGACCTCCACACAATCTCTGAGCATTTTGTCAGGTGGATAAAGAGAATGTGTTGCGTCAGGTCAGGATGTTACAGGGGTCAGGCGACTGGACCCAGGTTACATGACACAGCACAAAAGCACAAAACCCAACCCTTTAAACAGCAGAGTTCGCAAAGTCAAAAGAAGCCGCTTCAGGCCAATCCACTGGAGATAAACGTGCAGCACACGTCGATGGGGAACTCCACATGATAAATAGTAAAATACTCTTCCACAGCAGAGGTTACAGAATTCGCCAAGAATCAATGGAGCAAGATAGGCCGTCTGGAAAAATGATCAGTGAACTTGCAGCCTTGTCAGATTGTGGACCCACAAATGTCATCGACAGCACAGGGAGCCCCCGGCCCGTTTAGTCACAAAAAGCCAGGAGGGTTTAATCCCTGAACTATGTGCTAAAATTCTTACTTTTTTTCACAGTACTGAGTCACTATAAGCTTATGATATTGTGTTTAGTTCAAACATTCAACTACAATCTCAGTCAAGTCACTTGGTATGAAGTTTTGGTTGCTGAACTCCAAAGAGATGCCCTGGTGAATTCTGGGGTATGTAAGAGACAGAAACACTACATGGCCTTTCATATGGGGTTAGTCCCCCTTGGCGAGGTCCCAGAGCCAGTGTGAATACTTACTGGCCAGAGTGTAGTCCATGTCAAAGCCGTAGCATTTGATGTCCTCCAGTGAGAGACTTCGGTTGACAAACACCCTGCAGGAATGAAAGAAAGGAATAATTAGAGTTGTGTCTTTTACAAGTGGGCTGGTTCTTAGAATCGCCTTCATAATAGTCTTGGTAATTGTATTTCGTGAGAGTGCATTTTGAGAGCGTTATCAATTGCTTATTCAGATTGTTGCCGCAAACTTCCCAGAGAGCATGTTTAGAGCCGGTCAGCTGACCTTTAGTCTCTTAGTCTTCACCCCCCCCACCATTATCATGATCCTGCACACTGCCCCCCACAAGTATTGGCACTTACAGTGCATGTGAATAAAAGTGGTGAGGAATTCATGCATATTTTTTACATTAAATTCTAAATATTTTAAAAATGTAACCTTTAAATTGAAATAAAATGATCAACAGAATTACTGATATGTATGAACTATTTTTCTCAAAAACAATTGTGCTGCAATCATTGCATCCCCCTCATTTAATACTTTGTGCAGCCGCCCTCTGCAAAGATGGCAGCTCTGAGTCTCCTGTAGTTTCTAGTGCAGCTGAAGAGGACGTGAAAACGGATCGGAGACGCGTGTGTCGTACAGAACCTCCCCCGATCCCCCCAGCGCAGAGGTCCGCCATCACAGCCTCTCCTCTTCAGCTCCTTCCTCAGGTTTTGTTTTGGGTTCAGGTCAGGGGACGGGAAGACCACGGCGAAACTTTGACTGCGTCTTTGTGAATCATTTTTGTGTTGATTCCGATGCATGTTTTAGACCAAATTTTTCATGTCAGCAGATCCAACCGCGGCCCAGTTTAAGCTCTCTGACTGAGACAGCGAAGTTGTTGTACATCTGTTGGTTCATGATGAAATTCTTGACACCGTGAGTCCCACAGTGTTCCAGGCCTTTGGTGGAAAACAGGCTCACAAGATCAAAGATCCACCACCATTCTTCACAGTGGGAATGTGGTTCTTTATAAAATGGCTACCTTTATTTCTGCACTAAACCCACTCCTGGGGTTTATGGCCAAAGAAAGTCCATCTAACCAGAACCCAGCCATGAGCACACTGGGATTTCAAGAACTGTTTGCCGAACTGCATGCGCACAACTTTTTTTTTTTTGATGACCACAGAGGTTTTCTCATGTTAACCTTCCAATCTTCTCCTTGTGTTCACACCACCTGATCATAGTTTTGCAGACTTTCTTGCTCAGAAACATGATTAATGTCTGCGATTCTCCTTCAGAGATCCCTGTAGTTTCGCACCGTCTTGCTCACAGTGCATGAATTCAGAATATGTAAGGCACATTTTTCACAGCTAATTTTCACAGTTTTAGCTAAGATTTACCAAGGGTGGTAATATTACCCAGATAGCATATGGATGTGGGCCACATCAGGCAACGATCCGGCACTTTTGGCATTCTTCTGGCCCGGACAAAATAGATGTGAGCCTAAAGTCGCCCATGTGGTAAATGCTGAATTTGGCCCAAATATCACAAAACAAATATGGCCCACAATTGGCAAATACTTGGCAGAGTGACAATAGTCAGTGTGTAAGTGAACCAAAACTGGCCCACATTTGCTGCATAATATGTTCTTGGCTGACATCTGGCATTGTGATGGCTTGGTTGTGGCCAAGTTTTGGCAAACGGGAGCGGAGCGCCCAAGTGCCTTCATTCCATGTGGGCCAGATGAATGTGTCAGGTGTGGGCCGGGTATGGACCAGAAGAATTTTGCTATCTGGATAATGGAGGGAACTGTATATCCCAACCATTAGCCTATATAATGACCGTTAGCCTATATCTAAACATTAGCTAGTATTGTTACCATTAACATATTTCATTTGCCTGTTTAATAGCTATTAGCCAATATCAAAATGATTAAATTATGCCACAACCTTGAAAATAATCATTAGCCAAAACACTTTGAGATGCAGCTGCTATGAGCCTGATTGCTAAAATTTGTATTGAACTCTTTGGAAGCAAGTGGTGGATCTTTAGCGATGTCCTCACATGCTGGAAAAGCACTAACAGCTGTTATGGAGCCGCACCTGGCAACCTTAACCAAACCAAACTGTTGCTACCGCCATCATTAGCAAAGAGGCACTGCAATAAGCACTATCGCTACAGGAAGCTAATCAATCACAGACTTTAACCTGAGCTTTGTACACATAGCTTGAGCCGTAATGGCCCCCTGAATCACTTTGGCATTTACCGTTTCCTCCCAATCTGATGGAAATGGATTGCCCGTAATTTAGCGGTACTTTACCGCTAAGCTGAAGATAAAATAATATGAGAACAATTTAAACTCAAATTGGTGTGGCTATTTAAGATGTTTCTGTTTGTTCTCAAACATTCAAACCCACTTTGAATGTAGTGTCAAAACCCTAATGGTCAGATGAGGTCTCCACATGCCAAAAATGCTCCTATCTTACACAGATAACAGAAAATCCTGAAGCAACAAGCAACACTCAACCGCTACAGCAGGGCTGCATTTCTCAAAATCACTGTTAGCAACTTGCGTAGTGCAAACCAGAGTCAGGTAAAGCAACTATGCTTTTGGGAAACTTAGCCCTGTATGTTTTCACTCCAACCCCAACTACACTCACCTCATTCAAAAACTAGAGCAGGGCCACACAGCCCTGCTCCTGGAGACCAACCCTTTTACTCCATCGCTAACAGGGCGCAGCTTCAGATCATGTTGTGAGCCACTGTGGACACTGTGGACAGGAGGATGAATCTCCAGCAACAGGAACATTTCAAACAGAATCTCTCACGAGTTGACATTTTGATCAATATCTCGAGGACTTGAAGGCTCTTTTTCAAATTCTGCCAAACTCTCCAGATATGACTGACTGTTAAAGTATATCTGACATTTGACGCAGTCCTGCACAGGAGAAAATGTTATTCTTGTTCACCCTGACACTACTGAAATAAACCTTAAACTGACAGTTCATTTTTTAACGTTACACTTACTACAGCAGTTCTGAGCATGTTTTTTTTTTTTGTTAAATATCACAATTCCTTCCTTACAAGGGTCCTCCCACATTTGCTAAGGTAAGGATGTGAGTGTTAACAGCTCAAAGCTCTGTAATGCATGACTTGCAGTCATTGGCTGTCTGCTGTTTTCGGGCAGGGAGATGAGAAATGAGTCAAACGGTTTTCTGATGAAACTCTCCTGTGGTTCTTGGCTCTTTGAACAGGAATTGTTTAATTAAAATCAGCAGGATCGTTGAAATTCACCATCAGAACCACTGGTTATTCTCAGCTCGAGACCTTCTGTTTCTCAAAACTCAGATGAAACCATTTAACCCACTTAATTATTCTTTCAAAATAAGTCTTTGATTATTTCATAAAACTGAATATTGACTTATTTGTCCAGATGTAATTCCCCCTCAGAGAGATAAAGAGGTATAAAGAGAGGGACAGAGAGAGGACGTACTGTAAATACAGAATGAAAGTCACAAGGCCCCAGAACTCACCCTATATCTCATGACCTGATGGTAAACAGTTCCCCAGGATCTACTCTGTCCTCCATTCTCAGGCAAACACACTGTCAAAATGTCCGACTCAAAGATCTGAGAGGGTCTTTCCGAAAGGATAAGACAGCACATCAAACAGCTTGCATTTATAAGTAAATAACATCACCCGTGTTTAATACGAACATCTCATAGTTCAACAGCAATCTGAATCTGGAAGCAGTGAAGTTGGACCGCACGGAATTGGATTTCAGATTAATCTGTCCAGCCATTATTTAATCTATATATTTATTCTCAATCTCACCAGCATATTCGTGCACCATCAACTGCAACACAGTTATCTTCAACAATGATGGACCGCTGAGCGAACGAACGAACCCAGCATATTAATCTATTTACTAATGCGCATATTCATCCAATGTATTTACTAATGCGAATGTTCATCCATGACCTACTCACTAATTCATCCATTATTAAAACTGCATATTCATCCATTATCTAACCCTCATATTCATCCGTTACCTAACCTGCATGCCCTCGGTCAGACCCTGATCCAGCAGTGCGTGCACACACACATACACACACACACACTCACACTTAAGATATCTAAAGTAATGGTACCAGGTCATATTATAGGTTGTCATTTCAATGTCCAACCATAACCTTTTCATTGAGATTAGTATATTCAATCATGCAGCATCTGATATAGAATTGCAACCAGGTGATGTGTGATCCAGTAGGAGTCCAGGAGATGTTTCTGAATCTGAGGTTATGAGGTTCTGCGGCTGTTATGCTCTGACCCTCTGACTCAGGGGAGCTGGTTTTTCCCAGAAAAAGCAGCACAAACATGGCTTCATAGAGTCAGCAGGACACAGGGTCTGGACAGACAGGTTTATATTTGTGGTATCATGGAAATCAGTCCAAATCTTACTTTTTACTTTAGACTCTGGAAATCAAGGGCGCAATTTTGTGGCATAAAAAGTGATAATAAAAAAAAATATATTTTCTCCTTCTCTTTCATTATAACTTCCTGGAAAATGCCCCACTGACCCAGATTTAGAGGAGGAAGACTGAACGGCACTTTTCCAAAAAGAATCACCTCTCGTCCTGCCTTTTGGCCCGGGGAAATTTACTTAAAAATTTCGGAAAATTAAGTACCGCACCCCAGTGAAATTGGGCTGCATGCCTCGATGTTGAAAAATGTGTGTGCGTGTGTGCCTGTGTGTGTACATGTGCGTGTGTGCATGTGTGTGTGTGTGTGTGCGCGTGAATGAGGGAGTGTGTTTTTACTGCAGTTGGATGTCTGCAGCAGGAGCACTGGTTTAAAGCGGAGTCTAATATTTCTGTGTTTTTAAACACTCCAAAATTCTAGATTAAAGAATTTATCTGGAGCGTAATCTGCTTATGAAGAAACGAGCCGGAAGTATCAAAACATAATAAACGGATTAACGTAAACATGTGCAATCATCTAAGATATAGTATTTAATCAGCAAACAGTGATAATCCCCCTCAGCGTATATTTGACCAATCAGTAAACAAAGGGCCAATCAAATGAATTTAATCAGCCAATGGAAATTTAACTTTCAAAGCTTAAAAAAACCCCCCAAAAAACAACGCAGGTCTGTGTCATGATTTCGGAGAGCTCAGTCCACCTGAGATAAGCAGGGATGTGACATGCAGACAGGCAGCCTTGTAGGCTGCTGACGTAACTCTCCAGGTCTCCGGGCAAAACATAAAATAGCTTAAACTGCTAAACCTCATCCCCCAGTGTACTGCCCCGAAAAAAAGAGATTTTATCGCTAATGAATCCGGTAAACCCCAACTCCCCCCACCCCCAGCCCTCCACGAGCGCTCCTGTCAATACCTCTTTGTCTTAAACACAACTACACTGGAACATTCACAACACAGCTCTCTCATCCGCTGTTGCAGAGCAAAGCATGTGTTGTGCTGAGAACTTATGTGGAAAATACCTGTGAATACATAACCCACTTTAAATGGAGACAAGTTTCACATTCATATCTTAAGCTATGTCACTACCATGATCAAGGTAAACTGGAAAAAAATGCAACAAGAAAAGAAGTAAAATGTATCGCCATAAAGTGGTAAAAATTCTGACAAGGTGGCCTATGTTACTAGATGAGGATTCAAATTTGAATGCAATGGTTGGTGTCACAAGAGCAATCATAATTATTACAGCATTTCCCTGGTCACAACAATGTGACGTGAGGATGATTATTCTGTGACGTTTAAAACGTGAACACGCAACGGTCATTGGCTCCTACATGCAACACCCATCACTCAAGGGTACCAGTTGTGAAAGGAATAAATGAATTTAACAAAATATTCTTTAATTAATGAAAAGCAGGTAAGCATTTAACGACAATGCTGGACAATTATTCTGTGCACATCTTTCAATTCTTAACTTTGAATGTTTCCAAATGAAAATGAGGAATAAAGGAGACTACAAAACTTTGTAAAAGCTGCAGAGTTGTGCTCAATTCTGAATAAAATCAGGGGGACAATCTCCTGTCCCGGATGGACACATTGAGCTGAATTAAGTCTGAACACAAGTGTGGAGTACAGATGGTCCTGTGAGTGTGGAGTATAGATAATGGCTTCAGACTGTCCTCTATTCACATGTTTATGTGCTGCTTTAAAGGCGATATTTGACCGTATTTGACTCTCAGATGGTCTGCTCTCAGCTCTGGCGTATTTCGGCTAATGAAGAGCAGTTTTCCTTGTGCTCGCACTTGTGCAGGTGTGTCACATGCACGATCCTTATTAAGTCTCAGGGCTTACAACAAATATCTGCCTCTCCACAAGAATGTGTGAAGCAATATGCAACTATCTTTAAAGGCGTTTTCCCTGCCGAACGTAATGCTTCACTTAACAATAAATGTGTCCCTTAAAAGTGAAAAAAGTTAACATTTATTTCAAATGCTAATAGGGAAAGGTACTTTGACTCTGTTTTCCTCAAATATGTCATAAGTTTGAGATGATCATTTTTGCAAGTGGTCCATGAAAAACATAACTCTGAGTCAATTGTTGTGCTTCTTATACAAGTATAAATGCAATTACAAATCATTTTGACCAAGTTACAAGTCATATACTGGCTGCCTGTATTGGCTGATCGTCGAAGATTTCGAATCATTCCACCGAGTCCTTCATTATGTATGTGGTGAATCCTGCGCTGCACATGTCTCCTTGATTCAACGCACCTGATTTAGCAGATCTGCTCATTAATAGAGAATTTGAGATGAACTGGGCGCGTCGGATCAAGGAGACATGAAATATGCGCAGAGCCGTCCGGGAACAGGGCTGGGGAAACTCACAACTGACTTCACGTCAACATGTTTTTCTGAATTAACAAAATATTTATTCGGAGTGAGTACGTTTCCTCGGATGCACCAAATGAAAGAGAAGACTTTCCTTCCCTTGTAAAGTTGCCTTGCCTATGCGCGCCCTTCATTTGTATTGCACGGACTGATTGACATTTCACGACTATTTACACGGTTAGTTGCAGTTTCACGAACCCCGTCTCACCTGTGATTGTAATCTCTTTTCGCGGAGCGGACATCAGGATGGTTCGGTTCCGTTTCTACCTTAAAGTTCTGTAAGTTTTCGTGCCAGCGCGGTGCCGGTGGTCGGGGCTCCGCTGTCGCACCCGCGGCTTCAATGGAAAGGGTGCCCATTGATGATCACGCTTACCCGGGCGCGCTCTCTCCGCCTCTCCCGTCAAAACACTGACTGCAGTTTACCGCTGGCGGACTATAAGAAAAATCTGGATGTGTTACGTGCCTTAGTCTCGTCAATAAACAACCCCTCCTTACTGCTCGAGTGGCCAAGGCACGCAGGAGCCGGGGCGTGAGCGTCCCCGAATACGTGCTCCCCCCTTAATTTGGGGCCGCGTTACGGACAGAAGTCCCCTGTGAAACGGGAGATTGTGTTATCAGCTGTGGCCCAGGCGGCGTGTGGGCACGTACACTACCAGCCCCGGCTCGCGTTTCGGGTTCGCCGCTGAATGAACACGCTGTTGCTCAGTGGAAATCCTGAGTATCGGGCCTATTTTTTTCCGTCTTATTGCCATGGAATGTTACAGGTGTTGTTAAACGGACAACTCCAAACGGCGTCTTTTGAACGGGGTCACCCGGATGACGAAGACTCTGATCAGGGGGAAATGTCTGAGGATGAAAGATGCCCCCAGACAGAACTGCATGATATCAACCGTTAGGACGAACTTTTTACGGACATTCCGAGTTCAACAACCGTCAAAAGACCTATCGCTCCCAATAAATAAATAAATGAATAAATGCACAGGCCACTTTCCGTATGAACTGGGCTTTATCCTGTTTTATAACATGTTTCGCCCGCGACAGCAGAACTGTTTCAGCGCTCTCTCTCCGCAAGCCTGCGACCCTACATCAGTTTAATCCAAACTCATTCCGCTGGACCACTTATTCATCTTCACTCGCTCACTTCCCGAAGCCAGATGCTCTTTCTAACATCAGCTTATACCAGTGAAATGATAGTTGTTGGTTTCTTTCTTTTTTAACCATTCATGAAGATTTAGAGTCCCTCGACAATGTGTCATAACTTTTAAATGTCATGGTTACACTCAGACATACGCTAGATCCAGAAGTGGGGAGCCGCGACTCCCTACTCGAAGGCTCTTCCCACCAACACTCGATGTTACCTGTTTTGTACCCAGTGAAATGGTCAGTGTTAAATCTATACTCATGGACTGACGTTCACTGCACAGTCTGTAGTGTTAAGAGAGCGCACTTCGTAATGCAATGACGTGCAGTTTGTAATGTTATGTGTAGTTTTTAATGTGATGTGCAGCCTACTTTGTAACACAATATAGTGATGTGTAGCCTACTTTTTAAGAGTTTAATAAACACGGGACTAATTATTGTGTGTCTGTCTCCAAATATATTGAGCCAATCGCACAGAGTAGCTGACCCTAAATCCACGAGGCTAATCTTGGTGTGTCAGTGCTGACGGAAAAACATATTTTGAAGGAAATTTTTTTTTTTTTTTTTTTTATTCTGAAAAAGATACCAGTGTAATAGTTTTTGCCTCAACACAGTGACAAGGACGTTTTCAGAGCCCTAAAATAATCATATAATCTCCTTTAACCACTTTGCAGGAAAAACAAAATTTGAATTTGGTTGCCTCTTGGATCGACAGGTCCATTAAACTACCGTAGCATGAGACTCCTGTGCCAACTAGCTGTTTGAAATGACTGACCTGTTTGAAAAATGAATTTAATGACTTGAAATCAGGTTGCAAACATAAGCGCTTTGGGTTTGCAAGCCACCAACAGAATATTCATTGCTTAAAGATTCTATTTTGTGTTCTTTTGCCTCAAGAAAAGGGATGGAGCCAGAATCTGAGTACCTCTATGTACTGTGTCAGTGAATCTGCGCAGTGTGTTCATGAATCTCTGGAGTATGTGGGTGAATCTGTGCAGTGTGTCCATGAATCTGTTAGGTGTGTCAGTGAATCTGTTGAGTGTAAGGGTGAATTTGTGGGGTGTGTGGATGAATCTGTGCAGTGTGTCAGTGAATCTGAGCATGTGGGTGAATCTCTGGAGTTTGTCAGTGAATCTGTGTGTGTGGGTGATTCTCTGGAATGTGTCAGTGAATTTGTTGAGCATGTATTGAATCTGTGGAGTGTCTGGTGAATCTGCAGTGTGTCAGTGAGTCTGTGGCGTACTGAGCTTGTTTGCTCTCAGGATCTCTGGGAAACCTGATGCAGAGAATACTAATATCATGAGTGGTGCAAAACTTTCTTCTGAGCACTGTTAGGAAAGCTTCTGCTCTCTGCTCAATAGTATAACACATCCTGAACACATTTTTATTTTGCAATAAAGCCCATTTCTCCATGCAATGATGCATCATATCATCTCTCATCTTTACAAGCCTGACAGAAGGTTCTTGAAGAATTAGTGAGGTAAGACAAAATAATCATTGTAAAAATGCTTACTCTTGAAGTAACCAGTATTTTGGATTTTAGTTAAAGATTGTAGTCATAGGTGTGAATTATGTAGTCTGTCATATCTGCACCAAAAAGAGGACTGCTTTGACCATTTTTTGTTGCATTGTCCAATCCAGATTCAAGAGTTTTGGCCGGGGAGGAATATAATATATAAATCTTGATGAAAAGTGGCTTTGCCTCTGATAAAGGAAATAATCGAATTCTTGACACAAACTTCAGTTAAGATGGGACCGAGCGGACTCCACGTTTAACGGACACGTTTAAGATTCATGTAAGAAGGATTTGCTTTTTACCCCACCTAGTGTTTGTAGGGGAAATTACATCAGCCTGGAGGATATGTCAGGTTTGGCCTGGTATTTTAATCAGGAACTGAGCTCTATTTGGGCTTAAAGTTAAAGAAGCATTTCTTGTGTCGCATCTTTTGATAGAATGTTGGAATACTATTTAACCCTTGTGATTATTCTTTTCCTTGTTTTGCTTTAAGAGCCTTGGAAAACTCTAGACTTTATACTGTCTTTACACACACAGCCTCAAAGCTCGGAGTGAGGTTAGAAGAGACCCTGCTCGTGCAGGGTGCTCCTATCGGGTGATTGGAAGGCCAGCAGGAGGTGTTTGACCAACAAACAATGCTGACCCTAACCAACTGTTACCCTCCCATATCCCGGAACAGCGCAAAGCCAAGTATGCTGCTGGCCACAGTGGGCACCGGCTCAGCTGGATTTTATCTGATGCAGTGGTGTTCACTCCTGCATCTTCACTGCGTGAGCCAAACCAACTGCCTTGAACACAGGAAACTTAAAACTCTTTGGATTGTAAAAGGAACATCTGTCCTTTTGTTCTGGATTTTCTGTATGTTTGTATATGTGCGTTTTAGAGTCCATGCCTGCATAGACCTCAACTACAGTACAGACCAGCTGCAGAATACAGCACCTCAGGAACAGAAAACTTTCACATAATTCACCAGCACTATGCATTTACTCTGACATAACAGTTAAGATGTAAATGCACGTTTTAAGTGAATTCTTTCAAAACATTTTCTTTTATTCAGTGTAGTGATCAAAATAAAATGTTAAGAGCGTCGAGATGGTACATTTTGTAGGGATGAAATGTTGGTGATAATTGTGTCTGCGTGTGCAATTCGACGGATCGCAATCTTATTTCAATCGAAATATTATTCAATATTTTGGTAGTATTGGCGCTACAGCTTTTCTCACCAAATTCTTGCATGTGATTGGCTGTCACGCTGAAGTTTAAAGGTCAATTCTCAGGTGTCGGAACGTGCGCTTCCAGTTAACGCGGCATCTCATACTCTGGACAATGTACGATGCAGAGCTATGCTTTTTGCCTCACAAAAAAAAAATAATAATAATAATTATATATATATATATAATGTCCAGAAAAAATATGAACAGTTCATAATTAACTGTATTAACAGTGGTTGCAGACCCTCGGGTTAGTGGTTACAGACCTTTGGGGATGAGGCACTGACCCTCTCGTGAGTGGTTACAGACCCTCCACTCTTTGAGAGGTGCCTCAGTTGAGGAGGAAGAAATGGATGGAGAGAAGAGAGAGATTGTGTGCAGGTTACTCCTCCGGCTTCTCTTTTGCCTCTGATAGTCGGAGGTGTGAAATCCCCCCTCTGGAGGTTTAAAGTCCTCTCCGGTATATTTGGTTTGTCACCTGGATTCACTGATCGGTGAATCTCTTTAACAAGGAGATGCTGTTGATTGATGCAGCTGGGTAAATGAACAGGTGGCAGGACTTTCGTCCCTGTAGTGTCCACATCTGTGGTTGTATTGTGGAGAGGCTGAGAGGTCCGATGTTCTGGGGTGCAGTGACCCCTCATCTGGGACAGCAGCTTCATGCATCTCTTACCTGAGCTCATGCAGGGGGCGTCACCTGGGCCCTCCGTGACCGAGACTGGCTGACTCTCTGCTCTTCCATTACCTGAGATTGTGTTTGAGGTGGGAGGGTGCTCGAGCCCGTTAGCTGCTCTCATCGCTCAGCTAGTGACCCGAGAGAAAAGAAAATCAGAACTGAAAGGGAAGGATTTGATGATCTCTGGAGTACTGCCGGTATGCTCTGCTATGGTTACCGTTTCTGTCTCTTGTGATTACATTTTTCTACCAGCAGGGGGCAGTGTTTCCATTCCAGCGAAAAGCTAACGGGTATTTTGCGCTCTTGAACTTGGCAGAGTATACACTGATCAGCCACAACATTCGAACCATCTGCCTAATATTGTGTAGATCCCATCGTGCCGTAAAAACAGCTCCGTCAAACTGATGTCGCTTGTATTCCGGGACCCTGGGTTTTCCTGCGGAACATTTCCTGCAGCATCACACTCCCTCCGCTGGCCCGTCCGTCGCCCACACAGCATCCTGATCCATCTCTCCTCAGGTAAACAGACCCCATGTACTCTGCCGAAGCACATGATGTCAAATAAAATGGGACTCACTGGACCAGGCGATCCTCTACAACTGCCCCAAGGTTCGGTTCCGCTGGTCACGTGACAATGATGGGCATCTCCGACGGTGGACAGAGGGTTGGCCCGTGCAAAAGCCGCTCAGGTCGTATTTTTCTATATCCAACACGTTGCCTATCAGAACTGACTGTTTGCTTACCGTCTGAAATCTCTCAGACCTTGACATGTCCCATTGTTGCAAGATAATATACAATTATTGACTTCAGTTGAGGTGAATCCAATGATTTCTGACTTGGGAAAGTGATATTCATGGTGGATAAATTATTGGATTCACAGATAACTGAAGTCTAACTGTTTTATTTTGACCCTAATTGAAAATATAAAATAAGAGAAGGGTGTCGACTCTAATGTGAAGCTCCTCACAGGGACGAAGTGACACGAAATACGGACGCTGTCAGGAGCTCCTGTGCAGAAGCCTCATCTATTTTTAGCTTGAAGTCGACGGTTTGTCGTATTCACTTCATTTCCACAGTGAAAATCACGGTTTACAGAGACCGGCGGAGCTCAGCTTGGCCTATCAGGAGAGAGCAAATCCTTATTCAATAATGAATACCATTCCCATCATCTGTGAGTGGTTTTAATGCCTTGGCTCGTCAGGGAACAAGAATACTAGCAAGAAATGTTTTACATGCCTGCCTCCGCGCCAAAACATGTGTCTTTAAAACACAGAACCGGTGATGCATGTACAGTAAGTTGAAGACCTGTAATGTACATTTGCATCAGAAGGTGTAAATGACGGCACCGCTGTACTGATGAGATCCAGTGACTATAGCGCTTTAACTCTTGTTTGCCATTTTCTCTCAAGCCTTCCGTGCCAAGTATAAACATGGCCTCCAGGGACCTTCCTCCGTTAAATAAACACAAACTGCAGTGACCTTCTGACAAAGCTGGCATGATTGAGCACGATCACACTGTTAAATCCATGTTTTCCTCATCCTGTCATTAAACGTAGCCTGTTCAGTTGAACCCTTTAAACCGTAGCCTGTTTTTTAGACCAAAAATTGCATACCCAAATTGAAAGGGGCATATCTCTGCAACCATAAGGTTTATTTGAATAATTTTGGTCTCAAAATGAAGGGGACAAGAGTGAGATTTGTTCAGATGTGTATGTTCCCTTGTTTTTTATATTACTGTTTCTGTTGTTGCTCTTCCTTTGCTGATATCTTGCAGATGCTTTGGAACAGAGTAAAGGGGGCTGATCATTGGACTCTGTGGAGTCTCTGGTTTCATTTGAGCTGTTGGTTGTGCTTGTGGTATAGAGCAGCAGAGCGAGAGCATCGACATTGTGGCAAGTGGGTTCAGGAGGTGGCGCTGTAGGGATTTTGGTGTTTGGTAACTAATTTCCTTGGTGTTGGAACTGCATGTAAAATGGCTCATATATTCTTGTAGCTGAGGCTCTTCGGTTTAATGTGATATGCAGCATGACTACACTGTCACATGGGTAGTGCTTCATGTTTTGCCGCTTCTTCTGGTGTTTTCTCAGGGGCCCGTTCAGGGGCCCCCGGTTGGTTTAACGTGAGGGTGAGTTTGTGTATCTACACTCACACAAACTGCGAGAAGAACCTCCTATTATTCTGTGGAGAGGTTTGCAGCTACACAAGACATGTCCATGTTGTGTGGAATGGTCACTTACCATCAAATGCAATATTCAGACCATTGAATGATATTTATAATGAATTTATTTTTATTTTATCATTTGCTAAGTTTCCAGTTGTATTGACTTCCCTCCTATGCATTAATAAGTAACTCGCAGTGGTGTTGCTGGTCGGAGGCGACTCGAAGAACAACTGTTGTGTGTGAAATCTATCCGGACACACTTGTGTGAAAGAGTTCCCTGTTCCACGCCACTGGTCCTCACTGATACCCGATACTCCTCGGATCTGAATATGCCGTAACGTAATACAGCTCGTACAGTGGCAGGCGAGTATACGGTGAGGACGGTGGTGTCTTTACTGAGTGGCTTAATGTCAAACACCCTGCAGGCCGCATGTACACCTGGCATAATCCAACTCAAAGGCTTCATTCCCAACCATTCAGAGAATTGTGCTGAATTATAATGCTTGACTGTAATTAACCCTTAGAGCGCTAAATGCAGCTATCGTTGCTCAATGATGTAAGATGTCAAAATCAAAGCTGTTGAAAACCTATTGTGTGATGACTTATTTAAAAGAGCTCCCGCAAGGGGGGAGGGGGGCTCCCGCAGGGGAGCTCTTTTAAACAAGTCATCACATGGTGGGTTTTTGACAGCACAGGTTGAGTAAATTTATAGTTTTAAAAATTTGTTTCAGCTCTCTAAGGGTTAATAATACTCATGCATAAAAAGAATTCCATTACATAATCCCACAATGATATGTATGCAAATGAAAATGATTATGGTTATGAAAAGTATTGGCAATGGCCTCTCTTTATAAAACAATTTCAGCACATATGTTGACTTGTTCCCATGTAATAAAAAGTTTACAATCACCACAGTATTTCTGAGTGGGGGCTAAATGTCAGAGTCATGTATTTTAAAGCAGTTTACCATTTTTTTACCCATGTGAAAAACAGAGTTGTCGATTGCCATGTTGGAGATAACCCACCCCACTGATGTGAGATTTGTTAGCGGATAATGTGATGCATAATGGCTTTACTCTTTGCTCCTGTTGCCATGGTTACCTCCCATCACATGCCCTTACTGCTCGCACCCATGCATGTCCAGCTGAGGGGGGGCATCTCTTTCACCCACAGGTATGAGAGTAAAGTGTGTGCACCCTGCAGCGGGCCTGTTCTGACCTCTGCTCTTGGATTTGCCCCTCCCCTGTATTCCTGATCAGGGAAAAGTGAGTTTGGGGATGGATGGATGATGGATGGATGGACCAGTGTGTCTTGCTCATTGCTGTGTGCCTGTTGTAAGGTGAACTCAAGACTCAGGTGTGGGCATCATATGGAAAGTAAACACTCCTTAATTAGCACAATTAATCAGTGGTCCAACAGGCAGAGTTCCGGTACTAGGCTGGAAGAATTTAGTACAAAAACACTGGCCAAATTTACAGTTGAAAAGCACACAGTGAGCTTTGATCAGGCAGGCTATAGTCCAAAATTGGGCAAGTCCAGAAATCAGAAACTTCGGCAAAAAACCAGGAAGGAGGGCAGGTAGGAGGGGGAAGGAAGATTGGAGGACCGGAGGCTCATATGGTGATGGATCCAAATCAGCAATGAGGAATTAATGCTGTAAGACAGGAGAATAAATGGCCATGAACTTACAAGCAAAGGAGTGTCAGCTGAGGGAAAGAATGAGTGGAGCGTAAGGAAGGCAGGAGCGAGGTGACGATCACTCAGTCACAGAGGACTGCAGACGTCACACATGCGAGGGAAGGGTCAACGGAAGCATGAGGACACTGTAAACAGAGACGAAAGAACATCGAAAAAAGTAAAATGAGGGAAACTAATAAAATATGACAAAAATACAACACGGATCATACCCTTTGGGATCTGATCACTTCAAGCAGTGGGCCATGTGATATTCAGATTGTTTTAGCAGGGACACACCTTGAAATACTGGCTTCACTGAAGCTCAATCTGTAAGTGTTGTATTAAAGCAGGTATTACTGGTCTTTCACACATTTCTTTTGTTGAATCCCTTTACTGTATCATTGTATCAACTCGGTGTTATATTTGTATATATATATATATATATATATATATATATAATTTATTTATTTTTTTGGTCATCGTTATTTTGTTCATATGACTGGTAAGCCTCTAGTCTACAGACATTGCTCGATGACTTTTATAGTTTCTTCATTAGTTTTTGCGTTTGGATATTTTTTGCTACACTCACGGTGTCTACCGCTTCATTTGATACAACCTGAGTTTATCACAGGCGACCACTCGAGGATTTTCATCCATCTCCCTTTTATCGCGAGTATCATTCCTTATGTCTCCACAGCCTACATTGCTAAGCAATTACGGGCACCAGCATTGCGCGTAATTTATGAGGTCTCCAAAGTGAAAGCGCGGCAGAGAGCTCAGGGCACGCGCAGTGTTCTCATAATGAACCGCAGCCTCTAGTTTTATCGCTCTTGAAGTTTGTAGAATGATCTGCAGGAGTGTGAAGCCATTCAGTGTCCGATACTGTCATGGAATGAATATCGCCGGGGGGTGTAGGGCCGGGGGGCAGAGAGGGTTCATTCACACGGACTCGGCTTTGACGCCGCGTTTTCGGCCGGGGGAGGGCAGCGTTGCTGACGGTCGGTAGATATCAGTTTTCAGGTTACTTGTTGTACGAGGACGACGCTGGAAACTTCATGCTGCACAAGTCGCCTGTTGGAAGCTCGACTGCAAGAAGATCCGAATTGAGGTGGAAGATGTCCTCGGTCTGGATTAATCAATGAGGCAAATCTATACACCTGCTTCAGAACGGCTTTATGTGTAGAGCGGATATGAATATGACAGCAGCCTATTTCAGTTTATAAAGCTATCAAACAAGAGGGACAGTTGCTGTCCAAGTCGTGTCCACCGACGAGAAACGAGAACGTCGAAGGGGACGCAATGGAGAGGGGACACTGCTGCCGATGGATCGCTGCGTTTGCAGGTAGGCCTAAGCGGTTGGCATTTAATTATATAAGAAAGCCAGAGAAGCCACGAATGATCTTTTTCACGTTATCGACAGGACGAGAAGATTGAGTTTTATTGCTTTTTACTCCCGTTCACGTTGCTCCGCAGACTCGCTCTCCGTCAGCTGTCACTGGTCTGCAGCCTGTCGCGTCACTGCAGAGTCACGGGTTGATTCTGAGCAGCGGCTGCTCCCGGACTGCATGAGTTCCAGTCCTCGGTTATGACGCAGCATGGCACTGCGCTTTTGGGCTCACGTCTATTTTGGGGGCTCAGCCCTTTTTTGTGAGGATTTCAACCTTAAATGTTTTTAATGGTGATTATTTTTCTCCTTATAAATGTGTCTTGAATAGTTTTCATTCATAATGACTATATTGGTAGAATCTACATTTTGGGCAATTGATAAGTACACCCAAGAGATCATTCTTTCCATTTCATTCTATTATCTTGATAATGCTACATTTTTTATTATTTCAATTCTCTTTATTCTCTGTCTCAGCCTTGGAATGCTCTTATGTACAGTGCTTAATTTTTGTTTAGCGTGGACTACTCATTTAACTTCAGAAATTAATACATGCGACACGTCCATTAATATATAATTTGGTGGGGGGGGGTTTTCGGTGGTGGTTTCCCAAATTAGCATTGGCTTAGTCCTCTGATATTCGTTATGGCGGGCAGTGTCAGTTAGCGTGTCAGTGCTTCATTTGCGCTGTGCTTTGAGGTCCCTCAGTATGCGCAGAGCGCCTCTCCTAAAACGCCAACATGGAGCCAAATACTGACCCTTCCCATCACAGAGGGGGGAGAGGGGGCCACAATTCTCACCTTTATGAAGACTGGAGTAGGCGGGTAAATTTCTTGCTGTCTGGTCAGCTTTCTTATGCGGCTCACACTACTGGCGTAATACCATAGCTAACCTAACGGACTTCAGATTCTGTTAATGTGACTGCAGTTGAATAAAGTGAGGGATGATTTAATTTTTACCCTGTCATTTTGGGGGGGGGGGATGCATGAGTGCATACAATCATCAGTACTCACACTCAAGTGTATTTAGGTTACTGCCAAAGTCTTATTGCTATAAATATCAACGAGAACAGTTCTTAGTCCTGCTTTCAGAAACGACACTCACACTCACCCTCCACTCACCATATAGTGAGTACGATTGAAATGTAACTGGAGTGTGAGAGAGAGATCGACCTACCACTAACCGAGGGAGCGGTCCCACTCCTCGCCAGGTGATATTCACAAATGCCACTGGAGCATAACTGACAGTAGTGGGCAGTGGGTACCACAGGCGGTGCGTCGGCTGCTGCAAAGGGACGCTCAATCCTCACCCTTCAGTGCTGAATGACCTAAACCTGACGCAGTTTACTTTTCTTGATTAGAGAGTTTCTCAGACTAATTGGTAACATGACAATCAAATCTATTTTTGATAGCATTGTCATTCATTGCCACACAAAATTGAGGCTTTTTTTCGCACATAAATGACGATGTAAATATCTGCATGTCTTCATAAATTCTGTGGTCGAGTGGCTTGTGAAAGGCGCAGGACAGCCCGCGAGGCTCACTAAGCAACAAGCTGTGAAACGTGCCGGACATTTCCTTCTAAATTCAGCGGTTAAGAATGTAGAAAAGAATGGAGTCTCGTAACCTACAGGTCAATGAGCCTCGCAGACCAATCCACACGCGCCCCATGAGCCGCTTAGCGCAGAATTTTCCAACCCATCAGTAAAGAAAAGCGTGAGAAATCCGAATGCGCGAGAGTTGACAGATATGCGTCATTAATGAAAACTGGCCACACCTGATAATGTTGAGAGTTTTTGGAGTTTCTGTAATGGTAATTTAATGAGTTGAAAACAGGGCAATAATCATCAGTGCTCATTCTAACTTAACAAGTAGAACTGGTGACGCATGATAATCCTTCGGATTTTTGGAGTTCAAGTAAATAAAATTGTATTAAATGATTGAAAACAGGTCATGTCCAAACATTATTTTTAAGGGATAGTTTTGAGCTTCCCCTATTGCCAGTTCATCAGTAGCCACTGGTGGGCACACAAATGCTAACCTCAAGTTCACCACAGTGCAGTTCGTAAACACTGAAACCAGGCGGTCAGTCAGCGAGGTACATCTTTATCATCATCATAGTTAAAATTTTTGTAGTTGTGATTGTGTCGAGCTTGTGGCTGTAAATGATCCAGAGTTTCCAATGTTTGTAGCCACCCGCAAGCCATGACAACGAAACACCGGTGTTGTGCCAAGGTAGTTATCCCCGATAAAGAGTGTTTCCCCGTCCGCGGGAGCACGCACGTCTTGCTATTGAATGAAGGGGAAATACCTTCTATCAGGGATAACAACCGTGGCACGACACCGGCACGACACCGGCACGACACCGTGCAGCTCAAGGGAGGTGTTCCCTGCACTCAACCTTCACTCAGAAAGAGACGCTATTTTCAGTGTGAGTGAGGTCTCTGAAAGCAAATGAGTGTTGGGGCAACCTCTGACTCATTTAGTCTAACCTGACACTAACTAAGTTTTAGTACTCACTCACACTCAGTTAGTGTGGGTGCTGTGTCTGAATATGGGCTATAGTAAGGTGTTTGGCCACTACAAGCTGCTAGTTATGCCAGATCAGCTGCCTTCAGCAGACCGCAGCACAGAGTTTACAAGTGTAAAACTGTACAGGAGGGAGGAAGTACCTTTTCACCTGCAGATGTTCATTCATTTGGTGTCTTAATGACGGTGATGAGTGTGCTGTCCAACATGCTGCTCCAAAATCTCCCCATATGAGTTCAGTGGGTTGGAGATCTAGTGACGGTGAAGGCAGTGGCATATGTTTAGGATCATTTTCATACTTATCAAGCCATTCGGTGACCCCTTGTGCTCTGAGGGGTTTGGGCCGTTATAATCCAGGAAGAGGCCCCTCCCACCATGGGAGGAGCTTCATCACAGGATATAATGGCGATTCACACAGAGTAACTCTGCACTGATTTGCAGTGACCCTTCTGCCTTAGCTAAATAGATATATGAATATGGTTGGTTCCATTGGAACATTAATAAACTGAGATATTGAACATATCTGGGCATTTGGAGTTTATGTCTTTGATTTTTTTTTTCTTCAATGCCCTCTAGATTTCTCTGTGACGTAATGCGCCTTAAAAGATTAAAATCTGAACTGTGATGTGTCTGACCCAGCTTATAGATCCTTAGAAATTGGTAGGTCGCTCGGGTTCACGTGTTGACAAGGGAAAGGCTCTGTCAGATCAGACCCAGACTGCAGCCAGTGTTGTTCCTTTTGGTTATTATTTGTCTTGATTTGCACCTGTACGTGTTATAAACTCGCTGAGTTCTCAGTTTATTCAGTTATGACTCTTTTGTAGTTCTTTAGCATTTGTGTTAACAACTGCCCCTTGCCCAGTGATCTGTTCATTCTGACAAAGAAGGCAATATGTGGTCCTAGACTAATTAATTTAAAAGCGATTATTTTATTGTGGAGTTTTTTATGTTTGGGTTTCCCTGTGAGATCTTGTCTTGCATGCAGAATTACCAATAAAACTGGGGAAAATCCTTAGTGCTTTTTTGATAGGAATCTCCACAATGGAAGAAACTTACAGTTTGCAGTGTACTGGAGTTGTGGTTGCAGTCCCTTTGGATTTTATGGATGAATTTGTACTAAGCTTATGGCAGATTGCTGATGTTTTCTTCTATTGCCAGTTGCGTTGCTGAAAATGAAATTATCACCATTCAACGTAATTCATTTTGCCAACCTGAGTAAACTGCATGGACTGCGGCAGATTTGGATTTCGTCTCTGATATGAAAATCACGCTCTTCTTGTCCCCACCTCATGTCGGAAGGTGTGTGCTGTAGCGCTAATGTTTGTGCAGTGTGTGACTCGTGATTTGTTTGTTTTCCGTCTTCAGTTTTATTCCTGTGCAAACACTCCTGCGCCGAGTGGAATGTGACACAGGAGCCAGCTAATAGGGGCGTGCCCTGCGGTCCCCATGGCAACAACAGCAACTGCACAGGTAAGGGGCGTGGCCTGCGCTCGTATCTTCCTTTGATCTTCTGTCAATCCGGAAGTCCAGCGAGACGCGCTGGGTCTGAGCCATGGCAGCAGAGGGGCATCAGTGCTGCATACAGCCCATGATAACGCTCTCTGGCCGACTGTAAACGGTCATTAAACTGTCGTTACCTGGCTGCGGTACGCGCGTACGCATTTGAGCCCCCGCGGTGGAGTAAAGGGCCTGCTTTCTCAAGTCACAGTGACGTGAAGGTTTTGTTTAAGAAGAAAACAAAAAAGGAACTCCTCTCTGCATCAAAGGGCCTCGGATAAACTGGTCTCCAGCAGTATTGTGGCGTATTAAACCCACGGTGCCAAAAAAAAGCGCACTTATCTTTTAAAGTCAATGACTCTGCTGCAGCAAAAATATGATGTGATTAGCTATGCTTTTAAATCTGAAAATTTCTTTTACTGAGCCAAAACTTTCCCAAAAACTGTTCTTAGGTGGAATTAATTATTTTCCTGAGTGGCAAAATGAAGAAGTTGATTCAGCTGTAATGTCTTGTCATGTTGGCGTTGGGGCTGAGGGGGACTCTTGTGACGGCTCTGTCACACTATTCTTAAGCTATATTAACTGTACGATAGCTGTGCTTTTACCATGTGCCATAATCTGTTACAGGACCCCATTAACCCTGAGAGCGCAAAATCCAAACAGCGCTGCTCAGTGATGTAAGATACAAATTCAAAGTTGCCGCATGATAGGTTTTCAACCGCACAAGGTAAATTTCCAAAAGATTATGAATTAAATTATGTCCACACTCTCAGGGTTATGATATGGCCTTGCATTGGGCTGCACCATAGTAGCACAAAATGGGCCGGACAAAGAAAGTGGCATTGGAGATATGTAGGCTAATTACAAACACTAATATGCTGCATAGCACTACTACTGCTGCTACAGCTGATTGTGCGCTATTTAGTACTTTCCTCTGCAGTGCTTTAGAGTATGCTGCGTTTCCCAGTGCTGCTTATTTAATTTAAGGGTGACATTGTCCCAATGCTGAATTCAGCTCTGTTTACTCAATAAACTGGCAAGCATGAAAAATGAAGTTAACGGGTGTTTATTCTGAAGCAGAGCCGTGCTCGTTTGGGCCTGTGTTGCTGTGGTTCCTTTTTAAGAGACGGAAAATATCTGCATATTAACCACAGCTGAACACAATGCATGTCTCAAAATGTGGGCTCACATTAACCTTTTGTGCAGGATGTTTTTGGAAACTGTCCTGGAATAGACATTGTTAAGTGGTTATATAAGAATTCCCTGGAGCTGATAAAGTCTTATTAATTTGTAATGCTGTATATTTCTGTCACTCAGCGAAATGACTTTTTAAAATTCCCTCAAACGTATAACCCCTGCTGTGGTAATTACTTTGGCTGAGTTTCAGAGGACTAAGCTGCGAAAACTGAAATTTGGGCCTTACGAGCTCAAAATAGTCTTATTTTTGGAGTAATTTATTTATTTATGGCCAAGTAGCCCAGGCAGGACCGCAGATGTGCAGAATTAGGCTGTTATCAGGGACCGCAGCGCGCTGACCTGAGGGGGGGGAAAGTTTGGCCTGTTTGTGGGCACTGGAGGGAGAAGTAGGGTTCGGCCTGTTTGCAAACTCCCCCGGGTGATTCATTCTGGAGAGGGATTTGTGGGATTTAGGGAGTCTGTAGGCTGCAGATGACTCTTATTTGACTTTATTTCCACTTTCTATGATGCGCCAACTTTAGAACTTGGGTTTGTTAGGAAACAAATTGTTATTATTAGAGGTAGGATGGGAGCACTTTTTCAGTTCTCCTCCTTCCTTCATGGTGAATTAACGGTGAGCACACAGTGGATCTGACTGTATGGCAGATGTCGCTGGTGGATGTGTGCAGTCATATCTAACAGGGCCATTATGGGGGCACTTTTTTGTTTGCACCCTGTGTTTAGGTTCCTGATTGTGCTGGTTAACTGACCAAGTTCTCAAATTACCCTTGATGAGTAGATTCAGGGGTCACACTTTAGATGAGTTGTTGTTCATAAAAGCTCGATACAGCATGTATAATGTCTTCATAAATGAGACGTAATGTCTTCATAAATCATACGTAAGCAAAGGTCATGCTTTGTACAGGGTAAAATAACACGTCCTTATTCAGCATGTGATGCCAGATGTGATATAACTGACAATGTCTCTTAGCTAGTGGCTAAATGCTACAACGGGTGACATTGTCAGCTCTGTGACATTGTCATTCTTACATCCGGCATCACAGGGTGTTATTTCACCCTTTACAAAGCATGACATTCGCTTATATATGATTCATGAAGACATTACGTCTCATTTATGAAGACATTATACATGCTGTGTAAAGCCTTCATGAGCAACACTTCATCTAAAGTGTGACCGAATCAGGTGCCTTAGCGCCGGGCTAAAAGAAAAAGCAGCATCAGCGTTAACCCTTTCATGGCAGATTGGATGCTGCTGCCTTTCGCCATTAGAGAATCTGAGGAGGTGAAACGTCTGGTCCAAGGCGCAGTGTATCTGCAGGGGTTATCCCTGATGGGCGATGCTCTTTTCTCTTAAAGCGATGACCACACACCTTCAGAGATAATGAGGCTTCAGCAGCTGATAGTAATTCAGCCCATCGAAACCCCTGACCCCCAAGAGGGGTTCGGCCATTAGCCTGGACTGCAGCTGCTAACGCTTTTCTCCCACCTTAATTACATCTCTGGCTGAACAGCAGAGACTGTGGCCTGTCCTTAAATGGCACCTAATGTACGGGTGCAGGCTGTCCGTACTGCTGTATTTAGTGTGAAACCGCCTGGGTTCAGCTGGGAAAAATAATTCAGTGTTTCATCAACAGCGCCCTCCTCAATTATAGGCACCCCTGGTTAAGATGTGTTCTTTAGCTTCTAATAAATTCAGATTTTTCCTAAATAATATAGGACCACAATGAAAAAAAGAGGAAAATCCAACCTTTAATTCAAGTGCATTTATTCAGTGGGAAAAAAATCCCACATTAAGATATAATTCTTTTACATCAAATCATGTGTCCCACAATTATTAGCACCCCTGATGTTAATACTTACAACCCCCTTTTGCCAACAAAACAGCACCTAATCTTCTCCTATAATGTTTCACAAGATGGGAGAAACAGAAAGAGGGATCTTTGACCATTCCTCTTTGCACAATCTCTCTAAATCATCCAGCGACCTGGGTCCTCTCCTCTGCACTCTCCTCTTCAGCTCACTCCACAGGTTTTCAATGGGGTTGAGGTCTGGGGACTGAGATGGCCATGGGAGGAGCTTGATTCTGTGACTGGTCAACCATTTCTGTGTAGATTTGACCACATGTTCAGGGTCATTATCTTGCTGAAAGACCCAGTGACGACCCATCTTCAGCTTTCGGGCAGAGGCCACCAGATTTTGATTTAAAATGTCCTGGTATTTCAAAAAGTTCATGATGCCATGCACCCTAGCAAAGTTCCCAGGGCCTCTGGAAGAGAAACAGGCCCACAGCATCACCGATCCTCCCCCATACTTCACAGTGGGCATGAGGTGCTTTTCTGCATACTCATCTTTTGTGTTCCGCCAGACCCACTTATAGTGTTTGTTGCCAAAAAGCTCTATCTTGGTCTCATCTGACCAAAGCACACGGTCCCAGTTGTCTCAGTACTGCTTAGCGAACTCCAGACATTTGCGTTTATGATTGTGAGTGAGAAAAGGTTTTTTCCGTGAATGCCTCCCAAACAGCTTGTTGGCATGCTGATAGCGCCGCCTGATGGTTGTTTTGGAGACTTTGTGACCCCAAGATGCATTTGTTGCAATTCTTTAAAGGTGAGCTTTAGAGAACTTTTTATTTCTCTTAACATCCTCCTCACTGTGTGTGTTGGCAAAATAACCTTGCGTCCTCGTCCAGGCTTGTTTACCACTGTTCCAGTTGTTTTAAACTTCTTAATGATTCCTCTGACAGTAGATATGGGCACGTGCAGGCGAGTGGCTATTTTCTTTTAGCCATTGCCTGACTTGTGAAGGTCGACACACATTTGCCTTACTTGAATGGTTTGTTCCTTTGTCTTTCCCATGTTGAAGAGTGGATAAGAGAAATGGCCTCTGTGTCACATCATATGTATACCCAAGGAAACAGGAAGTGATGAATTACTAATTAAATGTTAGATTTAATTAGATACTCTGATCAACTTTGTAAAACTACTGCAGAAATGACAGAAATACTTTAATTACATTTATTTCCTAGGAATGGAACAGGTCATTTTATGAAAAATAATTATTTCTTAGTCAAGGTTTTTTTTCCCTTAAAAATTTACTTGAGGTGAAGGTTACATTTTTCTACAGTTTTCAGTGTGAGAGAATGCTTCTGCAATAAAAATTGAATTTATTTTAAGGATTTTAACACATCTTAACCAGGAGTTCCAATAATTATGCACGGCGCTGTATTGAAATGATTAGCCGTGGGATAATTTCTCAGGCAACTAATTTTTTTGTACAATGTAATTTACTTTTATTTTAAATTTGCAGTATGGTAATTATAATCAAGTTAATTACTGTAATCATTACTGTCAGGGACTGCACTGGAATCATACGAGCAAAGCGATAGACTCTTTAAACAAGAACAGTTCTCTTGATAAAAAGACAATTCAATGTCTTAAAATTTCCAAATGGGTTTAGCTCCTCCAGTTTCAGCCCAATTTAGGGCCGATTCCTGGTATTTGGAGCTAAAAAATAAAGCCCAACTCTGTTCTGAGCCGAGGAACATGTAGCCACAGTAAGTCCTGTGGACCCGGCGGCAGGACCAGGGCCTTTGGATCTGCTGCTGAGCCAGAATCATCAGGACGTCCAAAACTGCTCGAGCTTCATTCTGACGTGGGCTCAAGCTGAAATGGTCCTCGGTATCGCCGTTGTCGGTTTCAAACCTACCTAAGAGACCAGCAAAAGAAGACTGAAGCTCCTTCTAATTGGACAGGCTCCTCTAACCGCTGTAACAGATCTGGCTTTGTGTTTAAGTTTATGAAGTGAGTGTTTATGTTTTCTTTTTGTCATCTCTGGGATAGAAATGATCACGACTGCGAAGTGGAGCGGTCACTTCACCAAATGTCCGCAGGATTACACGCACTACTGCATCCACGGGAAGTGCCGCTTCGTCCATGAACAGGATACGCCCTCCTGCATGTGAGTGTGACACAGTTACGGTACAGTTATTACCGCCGCTGACGCCTCATCTGTCTTTCTGTCTGTCTGTCTGTCGGTTTGTAATCAGGATTATGGAATAAGCTCTCAGGGGTATGTTGTACAACAAAGCAGTTTCAACATTAGCTATGCTTTCTTTGCGTGAGCTGGCTCAACACACCCTGAACTCGCAATCAGAGATACAAATAGTTACCGTAGCAAGTGAAGAGAGTCACATCTGTGACACTGAAATCCCCGGCTTTAAGCTGAACATGGCTCTGTAACCCACTAATCTCACTGTGTAGTACATCCCTCTGGAGTGATTTTAGAGAAGCTCAGTGGGGTGGTTATATGTCAGCCTCATAGCATGATTGCCTGAGTCACATTTTTGCAAAATGAGTTATCGGCTGCCTGTTCTTTCGTGTTGGAGAAAAATGAAGCTTTCTTTTCCTTTTTTCTCAAAACCTTCAAAGATTTGAGAAATCCATTTGCTTAAATAATAATAAGAAAATAATAATAATGGGATGGTTATGTATGAAAAAGGGATATTCTGGTTACGATTTTTGCAGGTTCAACACCGCAGAAAAGCACAAAAACAGTTATTCTTGGGGAGTGATGCTCTTCACTGAGTGCCCTACTGGTTTAGCTGATGCTTTTTACTGAAGCCACTTACAGTGTATTAGACTAAACAGAGGCTAATGCCTCTCGGAGGGACATGGGGTTCAGCTCCCTGAGATGAACAGCTGCTCTGATTTTACTGCAGCTACACTAAGACTCGACCCACGGACCCTCTGGGTCCCAGCCACAGCTGCAGGGTGGTGTGTTGGTGTATTTAGACTATGGAATCATGTATTTGAGTGTGTGCGCCGTAGAAGTGTGATCGGATCTGTACCCAGTTTTCCAGCTGTTTCCTGCTGTTTCTCCCTCTGTGCAGTTGTCCGAAGGGATACATCGGGCCCAGGTGTGAATATCTTGATTTTCAACAGCTTGTGGCGGATAGGAAGTCAGTCATCATCGCCTGTGTGGTTGCGGTGCTGATCGTCGTGCTATTAATAATCGTCTTCATTTGCATTTGCACACAGTAAGTATAAAATATATGAGCTGCACCATTGTCCCCTCCTCTCTTTCTAACTTACACACTCTATGTATGACGTAAGGTTGAAATTTAAGGACAGGCGTTCATCACAGGGAGGTCAGGTTTCATCAATTTCAGATGTGAATTTTCACCATTTTTCCGGGACTGTGTTATAGTTAAAGCAGCAATGTGACCCACACCTTTTGACTGGTACTGAATGTTTTGCAAAACTTGGTAAACTGCAGTAAAAGCAGATTATGGCTGGCTATCAACACTACAGACTGCAGATACACTATGAGACTTAGGGCTTTATCTTACACCTGGTGCATAGTGGTGCAAAGTGTCTTTGCTTGCATATGCACTGGTGCAGATGTCATAATCCCATCCAGCTCCCAAGTCACATTAATTGGAAGAGTGATTGCGCTAAACTGAGTGCCCATGGGCGTGTTGGTCTTGAAATGAGGCGTGTTAGGTGCATTTATGGAGCATTTTTATCTAGAGACTGCAAAGAGCGAAAAGTATTATGCACCTTTGTAGCCGAGTGCATAACACACTTAAGGCCTGATTTACCAAGACCTTTAGCACATGCAAAATCCTTTTGCCCGTGCAAAACCTGAAACCTTGCCACTGATTGGTGCAAGGCAAATACCCTGGCCAATCATAGGCAATGTTATTGGTTTTGCACGGGCAAAAAGATTTTGCATGTGCTAAAGGTCTTGGTAAATCAGGCCCTTACTCTCTGCTTCTGACAAACCACACAGCAGCGCCCACTTATGCAAACCATTATTATTATGATGTGAAATATTGTTGTCAAATATTTAAAAAATACATGTCAGAATGGTTAGTGAGATTGACTTCAGTACATCAGAGCATGCTGTGATACAGGCTACTTAA
Organism: Gymnothorax reevesii; assembly: GCA_029721435.1. NCBI lineage: Eukaryota > Metazoa > Chordata > Actinopteri > Anguilliformes > Muraenidae > Gymnothorax > Gymnothorax reevesii. Next base: position 17,373,057 of record CM056583.1, on the reverse strand, counting down.
TTAGCAAGTAAACTTGTTGCATCAGGCTATTTGCGATTTAACATGTGAAGTTACGCATGTAGGTAATCAGACATTATTCAGGATGAAGCCGAAACTCCTTGATACTGTCAAACTCTATCATTCCCTCTGTTTTCCTGAAGACCGCTCCTGTCGTGCTGGCTGTTCAGGGACAACAGTTAGCTTATATAATAAATACATGGCATATCATGTCTAAAATATTTTGTGGATTTCATTCCATCACACAAAACGCAAACTGTAACCGAACGAATGTTTAAAGTGCTGAAAATGTGCTTCAGATCTTTGCGCATCTCCTGCACAGGCCGACCCGTTATCTGCAATTATCTTTAAAATCAATTTTGAGTCCGACCTGATTCATTAATACAAGGCCTGCAACCCATCTGTCCCGTGTCTATTATCAAATACAAAACTATGCATTGTCTTCTTTCATATTTCACCTGAAACACGCCTGTGATTAATTTAGAAGTTAAGTACAACCCCTTTGAGTCATACGCCTTGCTTTCGCCCAGATAACCCCCCCGTTAAACTATTGAAAATGGATTTGGACACGCCCTAAATGCACTCGCACCACACGCGTCAGACCTAGCGCTTTAATGGTTAAAATAGGGCCCTGTAGCTAGACACTGGAAAACAAGGCTCAGACTGGGCAGAAGGATGGGCCGAAACCCCGCCCACAGGGGGGTGATTTTATTCTTATTAATTCAAACAAAGAAAGGTGCGTACAATTTGGCGCACATGAAACGTCACACTTAAATGGTTTTAATGGTCAGTTTCACATTTTGATTCAGGAGGTTAGCTGCGTGTCTGGAGACGCTGCTGTAGGTTGTTGTACGAAACCCTGGTCTCTCCTCCATCGGGATCTTAAGGGAAAAACACAGAAGCACAGTTAGAGTTGAACCTTACGTCCGTGTTCCTCGCCAACCACCTTGCAACTGCCCGACTCTGTCTCTTCAGCTCTCATTGGCTGATTACAGTGGGGTGCAGCTACTGCTCTTCGTGTGCCTCTCTCCAGGCCCGCTTAGCCTTATGACTTGCAGCTGGTGGGAACTGTCCTGGGCCTCGTTTCCCAAAAGCATCTTAAGGCAACGATGATCGTAGAATCGTTTGTGGAGTGTTTCCAAAAACTTTCGTAACTTAAGATGCTCTCAGAAATTGTCGTAGATCTACGAGTGGTAAGGACCACTGGTAGAAAACTACGAGCGACTTAAGACCTGCAGGAGTCATCGCAAACTATTACATTCTTTTTCAGTGAGCGTGTTCTTTTAATATTATCGTATTTAATCATAACCACTGATGCTGCTCGTGAATGAAAGTGATTCGTGGAACTTGAATTGCGATTTTTTTAATATGCATTCACAAACAATGAACAAGAGTTATAGACATTAGGCCTATGCCTATTTTGTCCGAAGGGAAGAGCCCACTTTTGAGGCTGGTGCTTCGTTTCCGTGATTTTCGTTTTCCGATACTCCGCGTAAACCTTTATATAGCCTACTAAGGGTAATAATTTGATTACAGGATGATGAGACCTGAATATGTCACCAGTAGTGACAGAAATATAAGAACCATGCAAGATTTGGTACATATTTTGTTCTTAAGGGCAATAAATAAATGAATCAGCGCACACTGGGACTGAAGGGAGACGATAAATAAAATGTCTTAAAACCGATTGACGTTTGGTTGCATTTCAAACGACGTTATTGAATTGCTGGTTCTTCCAGCAAATCTCCATTTTCTTTGTTGCAATTTAAACAATCTGGAGGCGCAAAAGCGAGAAAGTTGTCTATCTTTTTCGAATAAATTTTTTTTTCCTGATTTGTAGCCTATCGTTGTACTGTAGCCACAGCGATGCTTTAAGATGGCAGCTGTGAATTTAACTGCTGATTGACTATTCATATTAGTGGAAAACTTGATCAAGAAGAATGACTGGAAACAAGTCAAGACCACGAGTTACTTATATGGATTTTTTTCTTTCTTTTAATTTCAGCCAAGCAGCTGTCACAGGCACATCACCTTTACTTTACCTGCTGTGCTTCCACTGTGCAGTATGTTTCATTTATTCGTACTACTTCATGTATATTTTATTTTGTTTTGACTGCAGAGCAGCACAGGCCTACATTCAAATTGATTATTTGATCTTAGGCCACAGTCACCAAACAACTCAACAACACTGTAGTGAGCAGCAGCCCAAAGTGAATTTATGAAGTATTTAACTTCCGTGCACGCGCTCCCGCGTAAGAGCTGCTTCGGGAAACGCACTTTAGCAACGAGGATTTTTCATAAGATCCCTCGTAGAGCTCTACAATCGATCGTTATTGGGAAACGAGGCCCAGGGGGAGTGCTGGGCGGGCGCCGGCCGCTGTCCAGGGTGCTGAAGCTCTGCTCGGCACCGAGAGAGAGGGAGGGGAATCGGCCTTTGCAGCTGCGCTGATGTGGTCGAGGGGCGCGGCCACACCCCGGTTTGCCATATAAAGAAGTCTCTCAAGAGAAATTTGTTGTACATCTTGGTGTGTGTGTGTGTGTGTGTGTGTGTGTGTGTGGGGGGGGGGGGGGGGGGGGGTAATGGGTAAATGTCGCCATTGGCTGCCTGTGGGGTTCTTCATATAACCATGGTTTCTATGGGGATGAACGCGAGTGATGGGAAGTGTTGTTTAACTCTGCCCTCTGTATGCGCTGCCCTCCTGAGGCTCTCTGTGGGGTCGGTCAGAATGTTCCGGCAGGTGTGCCTTTCATGTGGTTCTGTGGGCGGTACAACTTAATGGCTACAGTAGAAAGTGGCCAACAGGTGGTGTGTCATTATGAGCTCATGAATCAGTTAAGAATAAATAGCGTATCATTCATTCACGGACATCGTCTGCCCTGTTTGATCTGTCCATCACACACGATAGCATCTTAGAACTATGTCCTGGAATCCTGGCTCCACCCGAGATTAAAGGCTTTTGTTGTGACTGAGAAAATGGCAAAAACATGAAAGAAACCCAGTGCTGCCATTTCCTCACAGTGAGTCTCCAGAGTGGGGTGTGGGTGGGCAGTGCCCGTTTATATGCCAGAGCACCCCATTTACCCTCCCGAGGTCACAGTTAACCCTTATGTCACCCCAATTATCATATGTTTTTTTTATCATATGCAATCACATGAGGGAATCACACTTAGAAACATCAGCAAAAAATCAATGGAAAACTGAAGGGTTTTTAGCTCACGTGACAAAGTCAGATGAGCTTATGTCATGGCCTGTTTGTCCGTCGTTCGTCGTCGTCGTCGTTCGTTGTCGTCGTTCGCCGTCCGAAAACATCTTCTCCTCCGAAACCACTGGGCCTATGAAGCTGAAACTTAACAGGTGCCTTACTACCCATGAGGACACCAAAGTTTGATCAAGGCGTTTCGATCCGATTTAAATCACATAATTGGCCATCCGAAAGCTAATTATGCACATATTCAGCTGAAATTTGCTATGTAGTTAGTACGTGGCAAGATACATCACATATCATACGGCTTTTTCCGTATTTCGAATTTTGACCTTGCTTTGACCTTCAACTTCATACAACCCCTGTGAGTTACATTGAAATCTTTCAAAATCATCTTCTTCGGAACTACTTGGCAAATGAAGCTAAAACTTGGCAGGTATGCTCCTACCCATGAGGACACAGAAGTTTGTTCAAGGCGTTTCGATCCAATTTCAAATATGCCTGCTTCGGTGGCCATTTTTGAAAATGACATTAATCACCATCTGAAAGCTATTTATGCTCATATTCAGCTCAATTTTGCTATGTAGGTAGTAGGTAGCAAGATACATGACATATAATTCAGGTTTTAAATGTGAAGGTCACTGGAGGTAATAAACACGTGGAAATCTTGCCTTTGGCTACTGGTCAGAAGTGTGCATGCAAGAAAGTCCCAGGGTTTTTGATGACTAGTTTGGGTTAAATTGCTTCTTACACGCCCTACTACTTTCAGTTAAACTGCTTCTTACACAAACTACTAGTTTCAGTTAAACTGCTTCTTACACACCCTTGAGTGCTCAGGTGAGCTCCAGGGCCCATGGCACTATTTTTTTTGTTTACTGCTTAAACTGGGAGCTTGCAGTGTAAAATGCTGCTGAAAATTGTAATACACATTAATAATAATAATAATAATAATAATAATATACTGTCACAGTATTTTAAAAATCACCAGAACATACAAAATAGTCTCTCATGCTCATGAATCTTATGTAAAATTCCCGTCTTCATTTACAAATGCTGATTTTGAGGTTCCCTGGTTTTGTAAACACAGTAACTGCTCTCCTGTAAACAGACTGACTGCTTTCCTTAAACACAGTGACTGCTCTCCTGTAAACATAGTAACTGTTCCCCTGTAAACACAGTGACTGCTCTCCTGTAAACATATTGACTGCACTCATGTTAGCACAGTGACTGTTCTCCTGTAAACACGGTGACTGCTTCCCGGTAAACACAGTGTCTGCTCTTCTGGTACCACAGTGACTGCTCTCCTGTAAACACAGTGACTGTACTCCTGTTAGCACAGTGACTGCTCTCTGGTAAACACAGTAACTGTTCTCCTGTAAACACAATAACTACTTTCCTATAAACACAGTGACTGCTCTCCTCTAAACATAGTGCCTGCTTTCCTTTAAACACAGTAACTGTTCTCCTGTAAACATAGTGACTGCTTTCCTGTAAACACAGTAACTTCTCCTGTAAACACAGTGATTGCTGTCCTGTGAAAATAGTGACTGCTCTCCTGTAAACACAGTGACTGCTCTCCTGAAAACATAGTGACTGCTTTCCGGTAAACACAGTAACTGTTCTCGTGTAAACACAGTGACTGCTCTCCTGTAAACATAGTGTCTGTTCTCCTGTAAACATAGTGACTGCTCTTCTATTAACACAGTGACTGTTCTCCTGATAACACAGTAATTGCTCTCCTGTAAACACACTGACTGGTCTCCCGTAAACATAGTGACTGCTCTCTTGTAAACACAGAAACTGTTCTCTTGTAAACACAGCGACTGCTCTCCTGTAAACACAGAAACTGTTCTCTTGTTAACACAGCGACTGCTCTCCTTTAAACACAGTGACTGCTCTCCTTTAAACACAGTAACATTTCTCCTGTAAACACAGTGACTACTTTCCTATAAACACAGTGACTGCTCTCCTCTAAACATAGTGACTGCTTTCCTTTAAACACAGTAACTGTTCTCCTGTAAACATAGTGACTGCTTTTCTGTAAACACAGTAACTGTTCTCCTGTAAACACAGTGATTGCTGTCCTGTGAAAATAGTGACTGCTCTCCAGTAAACACAGTGACTGCTCTCCTGAAAACATAGTGACTGCTTTCCGGTAAACACAGTAACTGTTCTCGTGTAAACACAGTGACTGCTCTCCTGTAAACATAGTGACTGTTCTCCTGTAAACATAGTGACTGCTCTTCTATTAACACAGTGACTGTTCTCCTGTTAACACACTGACTAGTCTCCCGTAAACATAGTGACTGCTCTCTTGTAAACACAGAAACTGTTCTCTTGTAAACACAGCGACTGCTCTCCTGTAAACACAGAAACTGTTCTCTTGTTAACTCAGCGACTGCTCTCCTTTAAACACAGTAACATTTCTCCTGTAAACACAGTGACTACTTACCTATAAACACAGTGACTGCTCTCCCCTAAACATAGTGACTGCTTTCCTTTAAACACAGTAACTGTTCTCCTGTAAACATAGTGACTGCTTTCCTGTAAACACAGTAACTGTTCTCCTGTAAACACAGTGATTGCTGTCCTGTGAAAATAGTGACTGCTCTCCTGTAAACACAGTGACTGCTCTCCTGAAAACATAGTGACTGCTTTCCGGTAAACACAGTAACTGTTCTCGTGTAAACACAGTGACTGCTCTCCTGTAAACATAGTGACTGTTCTCCTGTAAACACAGTAACTGCTCTTCTATTAACACAGTGACTGTTCTCCTGTTAACACAGTAATTGCTCTCCTGTAAACACACTGACTGGTCTCCCGTAAACATAGTGACTGCTCTCTTGTAAACACAGAAACTGTTCTCTTGTTAACACAGCAACTGCTCTCCTGTAAACACAGAAACTGTTCTCTTGTTAACACAGCGACTGCTCTCCTTTAAACACAGTGACTGCTCTCCTTTAAACACAGTAACATTTCTCCTGTAAACACAGTGACTGCTCTCCTGTAAACGCAGTGACTGTTCTTCTGATAGCACAGTGACTGCTCCCCTGTAAGCACAGTAACATTTCTCCTGTAAACACAGTGACTGCTCTCCTGTAAACACAGTGACTGTTCTTCTGTTAGCACAGTGACTGCTCTCCTGTAAACACAGTAACTGTTCTCCTGTAAACAGAATGACTGCCCTCCTGTAAACATAGTGACTGCTCTCCTGTAAACACAGTAACTGTTCTCTTGTAAACACAGTGACTGCTCTCCTGTAAACACAGTGACTGTTCTCCTGTTAGCACAGTGACTGCTCTCCTGTAAACACAGTGACTGCTCTCCTGTAAACACAGTGACTGTTCTTCTGTTAGCACAGTGACTGCTCTCCTGTAAACACAGTAACATTTCTCCTGTAAACAGAGTGACTGCTCTCCTGTAAACACAGTGACTGTTCTTCTGTTTGCACAATGACTGCTCTCCGGTAAACACAGTAACTGTTCTCCTGTAAACACAATGACTTGTCTTTTGTAAACATAGTGACTGCTCTCCTGTAAACACAGTGACTGTTCTTCTGTTAGCACAGTGACTGCTCTCCTGTAAACACAGTAACTGTTCTCTTGTAAACACAGTGACTGCTCTCCTGTAAACACAGTGACTGCTCTCCTGTTAGCACAGTGACTGCTCTCCTTTAAAAACAGTGACTGCGTGGCTGATCTCCCAGGTTGCAGGGACTGAACAGGCCGTTCAGACTAACACTGATGTTTTTTCGCCCCTGCAGACGGAGGAAGACGTGCGGAAAGAAGAAAAGAGAAGAAGAAAGCCCAGAGGAAAAGCTGAACATGATGAGCGGCGCCGGAGAAAATGGGGAGAGGTTATCGGTTGCCACGGAAACGGTTGAAACGCACACAGTCTGATCAGGTACATAGCAATTATGTTTTTTTTTTTGGCTTATTTGTCTTATTTAAATGGTTCAGATCATTCAAATAATTTTAATTTAAGACAACGGCAACATGAATAAACACAACATAAAACTTTTTAATGATCTTTTCTTGTATTAAAGGTGAGGAGTTATTCAAATTACTGGTTTTGCTTCGCCTGGTGGAAACAACTGCTGTCAAACCTTTGGAACGACTGGCAATGAGTCGTTTCCATGACTTTGGAGGAATTTTGAGCCCGTCTTCTTTGCAGAATTGTTTTAATTCAGCTACATTGGGGTCATTTGTATATGAACATGTTTCTGGTCACGCCACAGCATCTATACAGGATTTAAGTCAGGACGTAATCCCTGGTTCCATTAATTATGGCAAGTTGCCCCGGTTTAAATTAGCCAAGCTGCCTCAGACCGTCACACCACCACCGCCGTGTTTGACAGTTGGTGTGACGCTCTATTGCAGATGGCTTTGTCTGCCGTGTGTCTGATCTAACAGGACTCATGTCTTCCAAAAACATCCACTCATGACTCAGTCCACAGAGTGCAAACCCACAAGTCTTTGGGGTCATTAAGATACTTTTGGCATTAAGATACTTTTTTCACTTTACCGCTTGAATATACACCAGTAGGACCTAAAAACCGAGAAAGGGCACCTTTTTCCAAGAAATTCCTATTAAGACTAAGAATACACAGGGGTTTACTGAAGGTTTGAGGGCAACTCTGTTAACCTTGGAAAAATTTTATCGAGGTGGACGGACGTTTGTCTGCTAGGCCGGTGCTCACACCAGAACAAAGGGGAGATGTGAAGACAGTCAAAACAACTCATTAAAGCCTCATTAAAGACCTCCCTCCAGTACTGCAGTCCAAACACCAATTAATTATGCAAATTACCAGCACTGCCTGTTCAACGAGGTGCAGTGTAAATAAGTCCAGGCCCTAGATGCAGTCTGGATGAAGTACAGGCTTACAGTACTGGTCATTCCAAAGTCCCCAATCCAAAATTCGCTGAATTTTCAGTGATAATTCATTCTGCAAATTTTCTTGAATTTTTTTTTTTGCTCCCAAATTTTTAATGGAAAACGATCTAAAAATTTTTACAAACATTTTCAGATATACAAAACGTGATTATTCGCCGAATTCGTGGGAACTTTGGAATGGTCAGTACTGTGGTTCAGCCTGCTGTGTCTGTGCTGCATACAGGACCTGGCAAAGGGCCGACCGCTGCCATTATATTAGGAACAGGAAAAACAAATGTTCAGTATTCAGAATGTATTCAATCTGCAAAAGTACCAATTTACAAACAAATCAGATACACAGTGTAATTTTTAAAAGAGGGCACTTTGAGAGTAAGTGCACTGAGGTGTTGTCCAAACTAAAGTAAACCTGACAGACTTCAGGATACCTCGGTATAATTTTTCCGAGGTTTACCGAGTTGGCCTCAAATCTTCAGGAAACCTCTGTGTATTCTAGGTTTTTGTCGGAATTTCTCAAAAAAGGTGCACTTTCTTGGTTTTTCGGTGCTAATAGTGATAGATATCAATTTTGCCTGGTCTGTTTCTTATTGTGAAAGCGTGAGCACTAAACTTAACTGTGGCAAATGAGGCACACAATTCTTAAAATGTTAGTCTAAGTTCCTTTGAGACCTCCTGGATGAGTTTTCAGTGTACTCCAAGTAGAGTTTTGGTTGGCCAGCCACTCTTGGGATGGTTCATTACTGGCTAAGTTTTCTCCACTTGTAGAGAATGGCTCTCACTGTGGTTGCCTGGAGTCTCAGAACTTTAGAAATGCCTTTGTAATACTTTGCCAACAACTTAGTTTTTTATCTGGTCTTGAATTTCAGTGGATTGCGACATCATTCGCTGTTTTGTGCTTACTTGACATCACCAGACAGGTTCTATTTAAACAATGTCTAGATTCAGGGCTGTCAGTAATCACACCTGGCGGTGTCTGGTAAAATAGACAAGATCAACATCTCGAGGGTGCACGGCATGCTGGGATGCATGCGGGATAAACAATTCCAAGAGCTGTCACGGAGCTTGTATTATTACCGAGAGGCGGGCCGAATGATTGCATTATTTTCTTGTTCCAAAGACTGAAAAAGTATAGCTCCCGTTCATTGGGAGGAGAACTAGTCTTTTTTGCCCATGTTAAACATATCAAGAAAATTAACTTTTACGTGCTCTGTTGCTACATTTGTGGAGGGCGGAGAATGATAAGTTTGTATAATGTTTGCGTGATTCTGTTGTTTAAGGGATTAGGTTTAGCCAGCCAAGCTCCTATTTCTGTTGGTTGAACCTGTAAATGAACAGAGCTGTCAGTGAGGGCCGGTAGCCGGCCTACAAAGCTGCGTACTCGCCAATCTGGGGCCATCTGCTTTCGTGTCATTTCACCGTAAATTTTTGCGGTGGTCGATTAGGGCAAACGCATTTCCACGGGCCAAAACATTTGGAGTCAGAGGATATTAACCTCAAATCAATATCAACCGCAGGCTGAAAGGTGACTGCTCATGACAATGAAATCAGCTCCTGAATACTGATTTCAGCTACATAGAATAAATATCGATTTGTACATGATTGCAAAATGATCTGTCCCTAGACCGCACAATTGAAGCACCTACTACTAAAACCCCATAAGTCACACTTGACTTGACTTGACTTGACTTGTGGGGTTTTAGTAATCAGTGCTTCAATTATCAATAAATCATGTGTCATTTATTTAATGTTGAGCAGTGTCCCTGTATCCTGCGCACTGCCTCCACCACTTGCGAACGTAAGGTTAGTTAATTCATCATCATTATTCATGACACGCCAAAGCATGTTAAAGGGAGTATGGCTAATAAACAAACCCCGCTTCCAATTAAGTTGGGACGTTGTGTAAAATGTGAATAAAAACAAAATGCAATGATTTGCAAATCTCATAAACCCACATTTTATTCACAATAGAGCACAGACAACAAAAAAGATGTTGAAAGTGAGACATTTTACCATTTCATGAAAAATGTTGGCTCATTTTGAATTTCAAATCATTCTTTTTTTATTCAAGTTTTACACAACGTCCCAACTTCATTAGAATTGGGGTTTGTAGTTGCAAACTGAATCAATCATAATGTACCAATCGAAAAGCATTCTCTGACTTTCTTGACAGAACAAAATATTGAAAATATATGCCCTGACAGGTGAGATACTAGCTCGCTCCCGCAATAGCTGTTGCAGCTGATGTAGTGTTATCCCTGTGTGGGCGAATGTGCTGTTTGTATTGATGATGAATGAGCAGATTGGCATGACTAGTTAAAACAATGTCCTACGGTTTGATTCATGAGTAAACCTCCGCAGTCCGCGGGTCTGCTCAGTGATGCAGTTGCCAGTACACGTGTTGGTGTGTTTATGCTGGGTAATTGCAACTTGCACATGTGCACTCGAGCTGTTGATCTCACTTTTTTGTACCCAGTTCTTAGTTACATTTGTTTCACTGGTTGATTCAGCACCATAGGGGCAATAATGTTTAGTGTTGAATAGTATTTTTCCAGCAATGAATGAAATCACAATTTTAGAACTTCTTGTGTTTACTTATTTGTCTAATACCAAAATTAATTGGATGGTCTGAAACAATTAACTGTGATCAATATGCACAAATGGAAGAAATTGGGCTGCAGACAAACACTTTCTGACGGTACGGTGTGAAATGCACAGAGTAAATACTGTGTTGAGTTGTGCACCCGTAGCTACAAACGTTAGCTAACGTTAGGTAAAATCTGAAAATATGGTGCACAGCAAACCTTCGCTCCTCTCAGACACTGGAGAATATAAGCTGTCCCTCGGGGTTATTGGTGATGTGTGGGCATTCAGTGCCTTTTTAAATCAGCTCAGACTTGCTGTTGAAAGTGCAGGCTGACCTCAGAAGGGGCGCATGGCCTGCGTTTCCAAATCCTATATAGACTGGCTGGTTCTTGGCTCATGCTGCTGAATGGATATAACTCTTAACAGACATATTTAGACAGTCGTGATGTAATGGGCCCATAATTCAGTCAGACCTGAGAGTGCCACAGGGCCAGCTGTGAGTAAACCAGACCTCACCTGACCTTACCAGCTCCAAACCTACTCGTTAGAGCCCTAAATGGGCCCGAATAAGGACTGCAGGGAAGCGGGGTCACTGTGATCAGTGGTGCAAGCATTTGATAATGGGCCCGGGTGCAAGACTTAATTTTGCCCCCCCCAGCCCTCTCATTCACAAAATATGCACCTGATCCAAATTGTTTGTCACTGCATATTAATACACACATGAACATTAATATACTGGAAGGATATAAAGGCAGCGCATTATTTTGTGTATTAGGAGGCACGATATGCAGACCATCTGTGATTCCGTATCTCTGCCTTCTGTAAGATAAACACCCCAATGTTGCATAGTTTCCCAAAATCTTGCTCTGCAGATTAGCTGGCCGGCCATCTCATGAAAACAATTACAAGTTATACAAGTTGCCATCTGAGGAATGAGGTAACTTCTTTCAGGCGATCAAAGAAAATGAGTCGGTGTAATGGTATAGGTGGTATGGTATAGGTGATATAGCGGCATGCGAGGCACGTTGGACGAGACGCAGCAGGAAGGCAGTATGAGGGCAGGTTTAGTAGTACTGCTGGGTAATTGGTGGGCAGATTGAGCAGAGCTGAGGTGTGATCTTGTTACTTAACTTGTGTTGCTATTAACTTCAGTTATCATGACATGGTCAGCAGCAACAGTGTGTTGTGTATGCCTGTGCACATGCACGTGTGTGTTTTAGAGAGTTTGTGAGTGAGATGTGGGTTTCCTGTAATGAATTGATAGGTTCATCTCTCACCTGGTTGGTCTGTCTTACAGTGCTGTGAACTCTGGGAACTGTCTGGTTTTGGTCACATGTGCGGGCCTGCAGACGACCAAACGCCACATTCTCTCCGCTCTCACCACCCTCCACACAGCGATTCTACCCAACCTCTCCTGTTCCGCCCAATCCGGCCCTGTTCCCCTCCGTCCTGTCCTGTTCCCATGTCTACGCCCACAACAGACAAGAGCGGCAAAAGGACAAATAAAATCTCTGACTCATTACTTTTCACAGCTATCCACTGATTTCGCTCCATAGCATTTCGAAGAGGTGAGTGACGTCATCATCCTGTACCTCCAGTCCTGCTGCGGTGACCAATCAGAATTCAAAATGAGCTGTGGACTTCCTCATGCGAGTGCTCTCCATGGATATATAAGGACCTGGACAACGCTGGTACTGACCGGATTTGCAGAGTCCTGTCGGAGCTGGGCAGTGCTGCCCGAGGCCGGGTCATTTGGGCGGCCATGTTTCATTATGAGGCTTTCTGGCTCCTGAGCCTGTGCCCTGGGCCCCTACAGGGAATGAGACGCACGGGAATGAGAATGAAACTGGAATCGTCTGTACGGCTCAGAGGATGTCTGTTCCTGGGGAGCACTGATCTGTGGTCTCTGCGCTCCAGTCTGTGACTGGTTTTCCTGCAGACCCCGTTAAACCGCACGCCCACTGCAAACCCACTTTTCCCTGACATTTCAATCCATGGCCAGTGCTGGTCCTTTAACTTTCCCCTAATTTATTAAAGAACATTCCAGTACTTTCTTTGGCAGGTGTTTGTGAAAGAAGGGCTTGCTGGTCATGATACTGTGATGTTTTTATGAGATGTTGGAGTGCACAGTTAGTGCTTGTGTGTGCGTGCGTGTGTGTGCGTGCGTGTGCGTGCGTGTGTGTGTGTGTGTTTGTGAGTGTGTGTGTACGTGCGTGCGTGTATGTGGGTATCACGCCTTACGATGAGGCCTCCCTGGCGTCTGCAGAATCTGTGCATTCTGGGACTCGTCGCATCGAACGCTGGAGATTATTTTAAATGCTGCAGTGTGATTGCTGATACGAATAATGCCTTTTGAGATATAGATGTAAATGAAACAAGTAAATCAAATCATTGGAAAATAGCTTTAGCATTAAATCATTTTTTAAAATGTACTTGTGTATCTTGTTTCTCAAACTGCATTGGGTGTTTCTCAGACTGTGGTTATTCAGAGGGTGTGATCTCATGGTTATAAATACTTTTGACGCGTCTCATGTGCATTCCTCAACACTCACTGCCGAAGGCCGCCCTACACCTTGCGCGTGCTCTGCGCTCGGCACTGATGTAATCTATGCTAATAATACAAGTGTCCTTTCTGAGCATGTGCAGGGCTGCATTGTCAGCAGGGGTGGTGCCACGGTGAGTATATTTAATGAAGAGTAGGTGTGGGGCGGGAGGTGTTTGGGAACTCCTGTGCTGTCGGGTACGGAATGAGCACGTTTCATCTCTCGCTCATATTAACACACCCTTGGAACGTTATGGTCCCAAAAGCATTCAGATGTCCCCATCTGAATTACAGTGATTTATGTTGAGTCGCCAGTATAATTAAACTCTTGATTAGTACGTGCTTCATTAAGGGGATTATACTGTCTCGGTAATGAGCGACCCCCTGTAATTGTGTCTGCGCTGATTAGAATGTCGCCTCATCGGTACACCAGAGTACCGAACAATTTTCTCTGTTCTCATACAAGCCAGAACAGTGAAATATTAGGGTGGAAAATGCCACTTTTTTTTTTTTATTAAAGGACGGCCCGCATTTCAAAATCTGTTTATTCTGTATTGGTGTTTGGACAGTTAGTTGTGTTTGTGCACTGAAAGGGAATTTAGATGCTTGTGGATGTTTCTGACGAATTCACAGTGGATTACGTGCTGCTGGTTTTTGAAGTGGTTTATGGTTTATCTAAACTTAAAAAAAAAACCCACCCCTTCCCCACAGCCTGTGGAAAACACCAGTACACCTGTCCCGATGAAGCCCGTCAGCTGAAACGGCTTCTATCCTCTATCCTGTGTGGTTCAGCATTCATTAAAACTAAATCTACGACATAAAAATAAGGGGAGGCGGAACTATCGCTCTGGAAAAATATCAGACGAGTTCCTCTCTGAGAAATGGGACCATGGGGAGGGGGGGGGGGGGGGGGGGCTCATCTTATTGCCTTGGGGCTCTCTGCTTCCTGTCAACTTCAAAGAAAATGAGGTCATGTTGCAAGTGTTGATCTGTGGCTTAAAGGGTCTGATCACTCTACGTCGATATGCATCATCTGAGAGCTCTGTAACTGTACGGGTCATTACACTAACTCATTTTTGCTGAAAACTTATGTCGCCAACTGATTGATTTTTCGGCCATGTCTGGCATAAATCACAGCATCAGAGCAGCTTCGGAACTTCAAATTTACCACATTATACTGTTATTATTCAGTTACCGTATGCTAATGTGCCTGTAATGGTCTGGGAAGAGCTCGCTTTAGAGGGAAATATGACCGTGAGAAACAAAATGTGCAATGGCCCGGAGGCTAAAAACCCTTTTTGAGTGCAATGTTTCAGAGATGATATACTGGAAATGCGAAGCCTAGTTTTTGATCTTCAAGTCTGCTGAAGAATTTGGAAGGCTGGGTTAACACATTGGTTTAGGTTTACATTCCAACCCTCACAAAGCACATCTCATTCAGCAGCTTAACAATTTAACTGACCAGCTAATTATTAGAATCTGACTTGGCAAATGGGCTCCGGAAGGATAAGTTACTGGATTATGGATCTCCAGGACCAAGCATGACTCACTTTTATGCGGAACACGTTGTGCTTTCCACCAGAACTGCATTTCCCAGAGTGCTCTGCTTTCCCTTGGGGACACTGTTAATTTATATGCTTGGTTCATTGGAAGAATAAAGACCTTGTGCTATGCTGATTGCGAGCTCATCGAGACTCGGGGGGAATGATAGGAATGTGGTTTATGTCAACAGCGTGATATTGCTCAATACATTGTTCAATGCTGAGATCACAGAACAAGTGTGTGTGTGTATGTGTGAGTGTATGAGATCGCCGACAGGAATGGGGCTCCGTACTGGATGGGGAAACAGCTCTCAACTGCTGTGAGCTGAGTACAGAATTTTGTGTACAGACAGCATTTTCATGACTTGTTCTCAGTGAAAACTTTGGCCCCTCCCACAGTTCACTTGTTAAATTCACCTCAGTGTTGTCAAGAGTAGACCGGTTGAAGAAGGATTTTAGAATTGTGGGTCAACAGACACGGACTGTGCTTTATGTACCATTAACAGGGTGTGTGTTAATGAACCTGAATAAAAAGAGACTGCAATCCGCCAAGAGTTCGGTGAAATCCTCCTGCACACGACCCATTTTCAAACTTTTTTAGAATTTTAACCATAAAGGGATAAAAAGATTACTTCATCAAATTTGAAGAAAGAGACATTACAATTGCACCCCCACCCCCACCCCCACACCCAGTTGGTTTATTGGCATTCCGATACTGGGCAGGACTTCTGTCATTTCAAGGAGGGCTTTCCAGAGGAATCCCTGTGGAAGACTGAGGTTCGCTGGGGAAAGATGGACATTTTAATTGGGCATCCATGTTGCAGGGTAACCGCGAGATCTTAGGCTGATTGTACTTATGTCTAATTGTTTGATGTTTTGTGTTAAACTGAAACGTTATTTCATTCTCGTGTTCAGGGGGTCCCTGTGAACTTTTTTTTTTTAAAGCTTACCGGCCCTATGGGCCAAAGAGCTATTGTCGTGGTGTGGCGTCCAGCGTCCGTCGTCCGGAACATTTTTTATCTTTTTTTTGGCTAGATGAATTTTTGCGGAAATTTGCAATAACATACTAATAGACCATATCTCCAGACTTTTTTTCTCGGATTTTTGATTGAATCATTTTTGTTCGTTTTATGGGCCCTTGAATTTTTGGCTCCAATGTTAAAGAAAGGACTGAGAAATTTTAAAAAATCATTTCTCAAAAACTGCGATATAAACTTTTTTCCTAAATCAGGCAATCAAGTTACCTTCATCAATGTCTAGTGTGAGCGCCATTTTGATTGAATCGACGGAAGTGGGTCCAGTGGGGGCGCTGTACTTTATGAATACGTAAGACGGCCTGTGGAGGCCAACTGGTTGCAGATACAGATTAAGTTTGTATTACTGACACATAGGAAGTCATATATGACCTATATTTTGGCTGTGTTAGGGTTGAACTCAGATGACCATGAAAGGTCAAACTTGAAGTCAAGCAGAACGTTACCATTTTGAAAGGTTTCTAGGCTTGAAAATATTGAACATTGGGAATATATGTGCATTGAACACATAGGAAGTCATGTATAAACTTTCATTTAGTGGCCTTGAACTTGACCTTCAGTGACCTTGAATGCCCATATTTCACCGTGAAATTTAGTGAAATTTCAATGACTTCTATCACCAAAACTATTACAGATTGAGCTTAGGTTTGTATTGCAGGCATATAGGAAGTCTGTATGAAGTTTCATTTGGTGACATTGAACTTGACCTTCAGTGACCTTGAATTCCCAAACTTCACCGTGAAATTTCAATGACTTATATCAGTAAAATGGTTGCAGGTAGTTTTGCTTGTATTGGAGATGAATAGGATGTTTTGATGGACTTGAATTTGACCTTCGGTGACCTTTGAAGGTGAAGCTTCAAATAGTGAAATATCAAAGACTTTTACCACCAAAACTTACAGATAGAGCTTAGGTTTGTATTGTGGCCATATAGGAAGCCATGTATGAAGTTTTATTGGGCGACCTTGAACTTGACCTTCAGTGACCTTGAAGGCCAACCTATACTGTGAAATTTCTATGACTTATATCAGCAAAATGGTTACAGATTGAGTGTATGTTTGTGTTGGAGACGTATAGGAAGTCATGTATGTACTTTCATTTGGTGACCTTTGTATTGACCTTCAAAGGTCAAATGTGACCTAGTGAAAATTCAATGACTTGTATCACTAAAATGGTCACAGATGGAGCCTAGGTTGGTGTTATTGACATCTAGGAAGTCACGCATGAACTTTCATTTGGTGACATTCAACTTGACTGTCAGTGACCCTTGAGGGTCAAACTCCACAGTGAATTACAATGACTTGTCTCTCCAAAATGGTCACAGATTGAGTCAGAGTTTGTATAGAGACATTTAGGAAGTCATATATGAAGTCCATTTGCTGACCACAACTTGACATTCTGTGACCTTTAAAGTTCACAATTGACATATTGAATTGACATATTTTAATGACTTATATCACCTAAACTGCTTCAGAGCTTAGGATTGTATTACAGATGGTCTTATTAATGTATGTGGACTTTTATTTAGTGACCTTGACTACAGCTACAGGACCCTTGGTCCTATTTTTATTTCTTTTTTTTTTGACCACCAAAGATGGTGGAAGTTGAAATTGGACACATTGTCTGGTGTTTGGGAAAAAAACTTGAAATTTAAGTCTTGCGGAGGCCGCTTTTTTCCCTTTGTGGGCTAAAAAGTACTTTTGTGAATAAACTCTGTCTTTCCGGATGTACTGCGTGCAGCTCCACTTTGATGGCACCTTAAAATGAGTCTGAACAAAGGTGAGCAGATCGTGTTTCCTGCCTGGATCCTGTTTCACAGTGTAATGTACCTCCTGCCAACCGACGGCACACTGCCTTGAAGCACCACTGAGCCTGTGCTCGGTCGCGCCCCTGTCGGAAACTCTTATCTCCTGGTAAGACTCGCTGATAAAAGAAAAGTGAAATCCTGGTGTTCCTTAGTTTCTATTGCCTTTTCTGTCTCTGTAGCCCAGCTTAGGAAACCAGCCCAGGCAGCGTGACTTGCGTGTTTCACTCAAGCCATAAATAGTTCGGCTTGCCTTTATGTCAGAGATCAAAGAACGTTCGAAATCTGGGGCTTTCCCGGGCCAGGTCATGTGACAGCTGCATGTTATTTTGTTGCCATGGTGAGGAAATCATGATTGACAGCTGGGTGCACTCAACTGAAGAATCGGTTTTATGATTTCTTTATCTTGCATATATTATGGACATATCTTTTAATATTTGATATAAGTACACATTAACAAAAAATGAGATC
The DNA here is from genome assembly GCA_029721435.1 of Gymnothorax reevesii. NCBI lineage: Eukaryota > Metazoa > Chordata > Actinopteri > Anguilliformes > Muraenidae > Gymnothorax > Gymnothorax reevesii. The sequence continues at coordinate 17,354,992 of CM056583.1, read as the reverse complement.
ATTTCTTTTAACATTAATATATTTCTGAAGGTGTGTGTTTTGTTGAATAATGAAGGTTTATGCAGTTTGGTGATATTGAGACGAGGCCAGTTTATGTGCACAGCAAAGACGTTCATTCGGTTTTCATTTAAATATTATTGTTTGCTAACAAATGATATATCTACAAAGCATTTAACGAAGGGGTATTTCATATGAAAATCAGGCTTTTTTGCTGTTTCTGTGGAGTGAACCTTCATCAAAATTGATTGGCGAAAAAAGGAATATTAACTAACAGTGACTTTAAACCAAACCCAAAACGCGCATATTTCAGTTCTGCTTCTCTGCCTTCAACATGCGCTGCACGATGGGGCGGCTTCGATAGAGTCCGTGGCTGTTGGGGATTAAATTTCAAGGGCACTGGTGAAAATAATATATTTTCCATTATAACTCAAAAACAGTTGCAGATGGACAAATGTTTATTACATGAGCACATAGGAACACCTATATGGGCTTTTGTTTGACACCATGACCTTTGACCATGAGTGACCTTTGTAATGTGAATATAGGCCACTGGATGGCAGTATTTACCTTTTTTTTTGTTAAGCTCAGACTGGAGTCATGTTTAGACATGTCCTGGACATCTCTGGGGCAACTCCCCGAAAATTAAAAAAAAGAGGTCTAAATGTGGGTGGGGTCTGCAAAAGAGTATATAAGGAAAAGAATTGAGACAGTAAAGTAGTAGGAGAAATTGCAAGAAGAAGGATACATGCGACCAGACCTGTCATTTCTGTTCAAGACCTGTGAAGTTTCTTTTGTGGATTTTTGCCTGTGTTTGAGCATTTTCATCATCCAGGACATCACCAGGCCACCCCAACAAACAAGGGACTGTAAATATTTCTGGTTTTTTTGTTATACTCAATCTTGGTCAGTTAGTTAGTTGTTATTAGTCTTTGTCTGTTTAATGAAATGTGTTTAAGTTTTAAATTGTGTCTGTCATCCCTTGCTGTTGCTGTTGTGTTATAAACAGTTGCGGCTCTAGACCCGGGAATGGCGGGGCGCACTCATGTCCCTTTATGACAATTAGTCCTGGGTAGTTTGCAATCATTTTCCTTTACTGACGCGTTTTCCAATTATCGTACTTGGCAACTCAAGACACGGTCTCTCCAAATGCGATCGAACAGCGATGAAATCATGGGCTTAATTCAGCTCAGTGGCGGAACCTGAACTGAGAATTGTGACAAAACATCCGTTTAAAACAGTCGTTAGTCCTGACCTGTTCTCAGTCATTTTCATGAGTAACCGAAGGTTCGCTCCGAGAGCACTCCACAGTTAACAGCTGCTGCTTGTTCTCCCCGATTACGTAGGAAGACAATCGTTCATCTGGACGCTTATTTGCTGTATTTAAATCAACGTTAGTCAAACTTGCATACCTGACGACTCTCACGCAAACAGCTTGAGCAGCACGCTGCCTATTTAACTGCCAAGTGCCTCTTTTTTATCAACCCACACAATACCGAGAGTGAAAGGCGATATTTCACTGGAACACGGACCTGATCAATCAACGCGAAGCACTGGCCTATTAATAAGTAAATTTTTTTTCTGTACTGAATTTCGCCCATGATTTCATCGCTGTTCGATCACATTTGGAGAGACCGAGTCTTAATTTGCCAAGTACGATAATTGGAAAACGCGTCAGTAAAGGAAAATGATTGCGAACTACCCAGGACTAATTGTCATAAAGGGACGTGTCTGCGCCCCGTCATTCCCGGGTCTATAGCCGCTACTGGTTATAAATGTAATAACAAATTGGGGCCATAACACCTTGAAAGGTCAAACTGAAGGTCACAGATTTTCAAAGGACTGTAAGTTGAAAATGGTTTAGATCACACTTGTAAAGCAGAGTCCGTATCAAAAACAGTAAAATAAGCGCCGAAGAGCCGAGGTTTGTTTTGCCTTTTGCCTCCGGGTTCTTTAGCCTGTTAGGTAGAAAATAAGCAAATACATTTTCCAAAAAAATTTTCTGGAAGAGTGCCCTTAATTACACAGCAACTATTTTTAGTGGACATTCCTGCTGTATTGTTCTGAAATGTGCATGTGTTTATTTCACATTAGCAAAGGTGAGTATTTCAGGGGTCAGAAGGTGTAAGTCATGCCATATTTTACCTGCGTTCCTGAGTTGGCTCATGGATTCCTTGAGTCATTCCCCCTCCTGGTTGCAAGTTTGTTCTAATGGGGAAACTCTGGAAATTACAGCAGAGGACTTCTTTATAAACCTGGACTGTGTTCAAATAGTCTTTTTCTTTCAAAGGTCCCAACTCCTTGAAAATGACCTGAAGTATTAACATGGCAGCCATGATAAGTGTCTTTGAACTCTACAAATGTTAAGCAGAGGTGCTTCAATGCTTCTTAACTTATCACCTTCAGCATCAGGTTCACTGAACCATCCTTTAGAGAAGAAAAGAGATAATGCCATCCCATAATTCCTTGCAGGAGAAATATTTTGCGGGAGGACCGTACATCTGGCCAATAAGGAAAACAAATGAATATGATGGGCGAGAGATGCATGACCACGTCACCCAGCAAATGCATTCGGATTCTCTGAGCAGTGCGGTTGTCTATCTATTCCGTTATAAATTCTTAGTTACACCGTTCCTTTACATCGTGAGGGTTTCCATCAAGGTTAAGGAACGATCTCGATGTCTATCTCATGTCATCGATCTCTCTCTTCCTGAAGTCACGCGTCATTGGCTCTGAATGATGGTTTATATTTTAGCGACACTGTTGCTCTTGTATAAACTAGCCCCTGACTCTGACACAGGCACTCAGAGTCTCTGTACTTTGTGCAGCGAGAGTCTTAAGTCCATCACTGACACCCATTCATAAAATGAATCAGACGTGCGTCACTCCAGCAACACACTGAAAGCATGTGCTGTACTGTGGCAATTTTGGCACAAGCATAAGCTGTGAAATTCTCTTCGGTTCCCAGTTTTATAAATTACCCCCTGTATCAATACTGAAGTAAATATTTGAGAGAGCGGAGGCACTTTTTTGTGATGTAGAGTTTACTCACAAGACTAGTCTACCTCTTGCTTCTCAAAAACACTTTTAGCACATCTCAGTCTCGCCTGCAGGCCACACAAAAACATTTCAGCTCATATCTGTCTCAGTGAAGTGCCACTTAAACACACTTTTAGTACATATCAGTCCATCTTGAGTACCACTCAAAAAAATTAGACACACAGACTGATTGAACCGGAACCAGTTCCATCCTGCTCTCATTGGGGCAGGGAGGGGTAGGTGGTGGATGGGAGGGGGGTGAATCAGAAATTTGAGGGGGGGCAAAGTTTTATTCCTATCACAGTCAGCTACATATCAACAAACCGTTTTGTTAAAATGTTAGACTACTACACGTGTTATATTACAGTTGTAAAAATAGTTTATTCGGCTACATATAATACATAATTGTGAACTGATGTTTTCCCATAAAATTTCGGTGATGTTATTAAAAATGGTAAAATAAAAAAGAATTGTTAATTTTATTTTTCTTGCCCGAACAAAGCAACCACTAAGTGCACGAGCTTTTCTCTTCGGAAAAAAACATTACAAACTCGGGCATTAACCATGCCATCGATCGTCGATTTTTCGTCAGTCAAATGACTAGATTCGGTTTCCTCGCATATTGTATTGTATGTAGGAAAGGGGGGATGACATGTGACAATGCGGAAAAAGAACTTTGTGAAATGCCAATCAAAAATACGGTCTCATAGTGCGCAAAGCTTCCATTGGTTTGCTCGCTTCTGTAGCTGCCTGTGTTCAGTAGTGTCAGAATTTCAGTGGAATATATCAATCACAGCTGTGGCCGAAACCAACTTGGAATAAACAAGCTAGCCATTCGGCTAAATATTCGTTAAGGAAGCGGTTTTAATTATGTATAGATGATGGAATTATTTATATAAATCACACGTCAGATTTGACAATGCCTTAGTACATACCATTTACCCAAAGCTCCACTAAAAAACACTGTACATTTCAGTCAAGCCTATATCTCATTTAAAAACAGTTTTATTACTCTGTAGCCCCTGTTCTCGGTGTGTCTTGGCTGGAGACGGACAGGTGGGGTCGGAGAGAGACCTGTCTCCTCCCAGTGCGGCCATTGCTGACATTGTCTCAGCTGTGGAATATGCAGATCACTGGGGTCGGTTGCGGTGCACGTTTCCCGGGCATATCCTTGGAATTACAGCGATCAGATCACGGATCTCACACGCCAGCAGACATCTGTGCAGTGTGATAAGTCGGACAAGAACCTTTGAGCACTTCGTTGCCGAGTGAAAGCGCGTGACTGGGACATGGAAAGGATCAAACTCCATGGTTGCAGCAATAAGATCCGAGCATCAGTGCAGCTGTTCGGTCCTCGTGCAAGACACTTAACCCAGCATTCCTCTCAGGGGATTGGCCCCGGTTAAGTTTAATCACCTGTAGGTTACTTTGGATAATAGCATCCGCTAATTAATAGTTATGTTATCCAACCTGGAGAAAACAAGACCACAGTTAAACCCCAGATACCATTCACTAACCTTCATAGCTGCCCTGTGTTTCTCAGTTTATTAGTGAACTCAGGCTCCGATGTGACATTCATGACGCCATCTGGAGCGTCCTTGGTAAACTGAAGTTCTATCACAGGGTTTGATTGTGCAGTTTATGCAAAAGCTCATTTCCATTCAATTTCTGTTTAGTTTCTGCGCAACACGCCACAGCTAATCAAGAGCGCAGTCAGATTGTAGGGCAACATAGGCGGATTTTTATTCTCAAAATAAATGACCTATAAAATTGTAGCTGACTGCCATACCTTTGAGTTCTTCTTAAATTGATGTTTACTTTTTTATCATCCCCCGGCATATAATGCGGGGGGATATAGCTATCGCTCTGTCCGTCTGTCAACATGATTTTGTCCGGGCCATATCTCGGAAACTATATGTGCTGGCGTCACCAAACATGACACACCTGTCAATCATGATGTGTAGATGTTCCTGTTAAAGGTTGTTACACAATCTACAGCCAGGGGGATCCGCCATTGCCAGATGGCTTTTGTTTAAATTCGTTTCACAGACTGAGACGGGCAAACACTGCCGAGGGGCTGATTCCTCACTTCTGCTGCTACGACGCATCGCAGAGAACAAGAATTTGCCCCCTTCTGATTTCTTTTATTGTTTATTTGTCTTATTTTAACTCTTAGGGCGCTGAATCAACAGCTTCTTATTTTGATGTCTTATAGCACACAAGGGGTTAATATTTCAGATCGTTAAACTAATTTTAATAAAAGACGAAAACAACATGAGTAAACACAAGATGCAGCCTGTAAGTAGTCATTTAATTCATTGACAGTGAGAAGATATTCAAGATGGGTGAAGAAGATATTCATTCATGAGAGAGAAATAATTACCCCCGAAACCTAATAATCCAGAGAAGAAGAGGAGACCAGTTTGCCTTTGTCAGGCAGAGCAGGCATTTCCCCAACTCTTGGTCGGTCTTCACAGTCTGGTCATTGGTCTCCAGGTAACAGTCAGACAGGAAGCATGGAGTACTAATGAGGTAACAGAGAGCCTTCCAGAAACTCCTGAGACTAAGGGGTCAGAGACAGTCTCCCAGGGGATGTCATGAACGAAGCAGAGATCGGCGGTTTCCTTGGCTGGGGGCAGCCTCACCGGGATGAAATGGGCCTCCTTAGAGAACCAGTCAATGATGGTAAGAACCGCCATAGTATCTGAATTCAGCGGTCTGGTGACAAAATCCATGGCGATGAAGGCCCATGGCCGGCCCTGAACCTTGAGGGGGTGGAGGACTCCAGTTGGAGGACATGCACAGGAACTGCAGGATGCAAGAAACCGCCTTGTGTCCTGCTGGAATGTCGGCACTCGGACCGGAGAGTGACCAGGGATGACGTGCGTTTAAAGCTTGAATGACAGACCAGTGGACAAACCTGGACCCAGGCGAGGAGTCAGGTCCAAACTCCCTCTGGGACAAATCAGTGTCCTGCATGGCGTCCTCAGGGACTGGCGCAGGTCTGCAAGGCCTCCTGGACCACGTGACCCACTTCAGGTTTGGTTGTGGTGGCGAGGCGGCTGCTGAAGACCATGGGAGTGGGCTCTTCTCTCGCAGTGAGTGAGTGGAGATGGGACAAGGCATCAGGATTGGTGTTTTGGATCCGTGGCGACGTGATTCGCCAGCTTCACGGCTGCCAGATTGTTCTGTCAGGGACAAACGGAACCAATGGCAAGATCGATTTCAGAAACAGACTGAGCTTTGTTACGCTGGTACACAGTCCACCGTCAGTCAGCAGCAGACAGAGCGACGGAGGGCAGGCTAGATGTGATCGGTGGGCAGGTGGAGGTCAGGCGGCGGCGGACAGCGTGCAGGAGGATGAGCGAGGCGAGGTGGAAATCCGACCGGTCAATCCGAGGGGAACTGAAGACACAGGTAAGAGGAATGATGAGGGAACAATCGACACAAACACACGGCAGGAGGAGGAACTGCCAATGCAAGGAAACATTAAGACCAGCCACTGAAATGTAGCTCAAAACACAATGACACTTCTAACAATCTGGCAACAATGACAGGAAATGAAAAGCACAGAGGCGATGACTGATGTGGAGGATAAAGTGAGGATAGAGGAGTACGGAAGGCACAGACGGAGGGGCGAGGTGACGAGAACTTTTCAATCACTGTGCTGACGACTGATACGGCTGCACTCGTGAGCAACAGCTGTTTTTATAGCCATTTCCCACCTTATTGACTTTGCTGTTCTCATAACTGTCAGCGCTGATGTATGAATAAGGGAATTCTGCCTGTGTCACCTCTTATTTATACCCCAGTGAAACGAGAGCTCCTGCATTACTGCATGAATGTCCCCAAGCACTCTTCTTCATATAAAAAAGAAAAGTAAAATGTAAATGGAATAAATGCTTCAGTTGTATCTTTTTTAAATAAAAATGTATTGGGTGCCAATAATTTTGGCTCATCTGGTTTTGTTGAAAAATTACTCTTGATTACGGTTTTTCTCTCTCAAAAAAAGAAAAAAAAAACTGAGGTTGGGTTTTACCCCTCATTCTTCGAGCGTGGGTAAGAGCTAATTCACCAAACCGTGAATTTCTCTCAACCATTTTTTTTTCTGATCTTTATCTGGGGTGCCAGTCATTGGGGACTCTATACATTCTACAAGCAAATAACTCTTTTCCTATCCTCAAATACATTTGCATTATCCCTCAAAATTAAAATGATTTTTTTTCTTTCTTCTCAGTATAGATGTGAGACAGAATATCGCATGTATTCAAAAACAAAGGAAAAGTTAAAAGCTCTGAGAGAGGAGAGACAGGTATAGTAGGGCTGGAGTTGATTGATCCAGTGGGGATCCCTGCATTGAGATGCCAGAGAGACGCTCAGCTGCGCTCTGTTAAGCTTCCATGAGAGACAGGAAAACTTGAGCTTGTCTCAGTTTCGTTGACACCTTCACTCAAACCCTCTTGCCCTCCGGTTATTTAAGAGCTGGATTATTGTATTACGGGCAGCCAGGCTTCCTGCAGAATTTCCTTGACGTCGTATGTGCGATGTCAAATTTTGGATTCAGAGACTAGTGTTGAATCCAGAAGGCCAGTAAATCTCAGTCGTTAATCAAATGTCACAAGTCAGGGGCAACGGCCTGTGCATTTCAAATGCGATCGCAAAGCCCCCATCCTGCAGCTCCAGTTGTTGGTTCTTTCAGCTGATATTTGAATATTTGCCAAGGTCTTGATTTAAAATGTTTAATTTCAAGCAAACACAGTTCTGGAGATCTGCTCTTAACCTTCCATAAAATAATGCAAAGTCATCTCAAGATTTTTTTCCGGTTTGTTTTACTGAGAAGAAAGGAATGTTTCTTATTTTTGGTAAACATGATGAATTAATGTCCCTAAGTCTGTTGCAATATGCAGACCATCTAATGCCATTTCTTTTCTATTGATTGGAAAAGAACTCGCAGACAAAGGACCTGTGCTGGGTCCCTTTCATTGTGTAAATCCTTTTCAGATTAGTGTGCTCCGAAAATTACATTTTCTGTCATTCTCCAAACTGCCCTGTGAGGGGAGCTCTCGTCCCGTTTCCCACAGCACTCACAGTAGGAACGCAGCGAATGCACTACGAAAGGTCTAAAATTAAATTGGGTGTGAATTGTTTTGTGAAATAGTTTGCTGCACCTAAACTTAACGGAGAGGGTACAGGTCAGTGCTGGAGGTGTCAGGGGGGCACGCAGCCGTGGGAGGAAGATTATAAAAAAATTAGCCTTTAGATTTTGATTTTTGGACACTTGTCAGAACGGTGCTTATTAATCTGTTGATAACTAACCCTTAAGCAGTGGCGGTCCTACAGGAGGGGCAAAGACACGTTCCTTTTAGTCCTGGCTAGATCTCAATCATTTTCCTTTATTGACGTCTTTTCCAATTATCGTAATTGGCAACTGAAGACATTTTTTTCACCGTATGCGATCTAACAGCGATGAAATCATTGGCCAAATTCAGTGCAGGAAAATTTGCTTATTAATTGGCCAATGCTTCGCGTGAACTGGTCCATGTTCCAATGAAACTCGCACTCTCACTCTCGGTATTTCGTGGGTTGATTTAAAAAAAAAAAAAAATACAGTGGCACTCGGCACTAGCTTATAAAAAGCGTGCGGCTGAAGCAATTAGCGAGAGTCGACAGGTGCAATTTTGAGAAGCGTAGATTTAAATACAGCAAATACACGTCCAGATGAATGATTGTCCTCTTACCTAATTGGAGAGAAAAAGCAGCACCTGTTAAATGCGGAGCGCAGTCGGAATGAACCTTTTGTTAATCATGAAGATGACTGAGAGCAGGTCAGGATTTATAACTGTTTTCAACGGCTGTTTTGTGCACCCAATTATCTGTTCCGCCACTGTACTGAATTTAACCCGCGATTTGAACGCTGTTAGATCGCATGTGGAGAGAAACCGTGTCTTCAGTTGCCACTTACAATAATTGGAGAAGACATCAGTAAAGCAAATTGATTGAGATCTAGCCAGGACTAAAAGGGATATGTCTTCGCCCCTCCTGTAGGACCGCCACTGCCCTTAAGTACCTTGCACACTCGCCCTGTTATTAGCTGATATTGAGTGTCCTGTCAAAACCGTCTGCTGCTCGTTTGTCTCTGAAGGGGACCAGCAGTGTATGCATTGTGAGAGGAACACTTCATGTGGTCCTTTGCTGTGAGCCAGATCATGAAATCTGTGATTCCCTGGTCTGGCTAATGTAAGATGCATTTTCATGCATTTTATTTTCTTGAGATGACCTTTAGATCAAAAATATTTGAGAAAAAAATATTTGCACTTGGCAGTTTAATTGAAGAGCTGTGAGCTAAAAGTTGCTGAGTCACATGTCCACGCATCGTGAGGTTGAGATGGGAGAACGTCTTATACAGTCAGCTAAGCTGATTCTCCCAGTTTTCTCAGAATTGACATTTTGTGACTTATGTAACTGTTCGCATGAGGCCTTGACAGAGCAGCAGTGACTCATATCCACCACAGGGGGAGCTAAAACCCTAAAAATAAGACAGAACGAAAGGAAGCATTTGTATGTGTTGTTATCACTCAGCTGCTTGGGCCTTCATAATTAACTTTGGTGTAATGTATTGGCCTCTCAGAAATCGTATTTCATCCATGAATCCATATTTTGTGCTACGTCGCTGAGCCTGTTACCCTGCTCTTTGGACGTGGGTAAAGGTGCTGTATTTGACATGAAGTGGGGAAACTCTGAAAGAGAGGATTTTGACTATCTGTGGCGAAAATGCAGCCAAGAGAGCGACCCTTCAGTGGGAACTTTGAGACGGGAAACTCAGACCTCTTCTAGCTACTCTGACTTTCGCAGATGATGTAATTATCGTCACACCACATTAGGAATGGTGCAAGGGATATCTGTCATACTGTAAACACAATTAGAAAAAAACTTGTTTACAATAATGTTTAGGGCTTCACTTCATCATGCAGATGTGACTCATGATCAGATCAAACCCAGAATTAGTGGTTTGGAAAGGTTTATAATTTCAGCCACAAAGTTTGTGAATGAACGACACACTGAAAAAGCTGTTTTCGTCGCCTTGACGACAAACTCACTCAATGACGCGGGTGCATGGGCACTTCTCGTTATGTTGAAGGGTCTCCTCGCTGCTCGCAGTTGCGTCTCTTCCTCGCATTATTAGTTCTTCCCAATGTGGATCTGAGGGAGAGATACGAGGAAGAGATGAGAGGATGGAGGATCCATGCCCATCGTATGAGAAATCCTTTCCTCCACTCAGCAACAGCCCTTGTAGAGGCGCAGCATTTAAACGTCACGCCACTCGATGAAGTCTTCTGTGTAGGATACAGCTGTATTTCCTCACTCTCAGCTCGTCCAGAAACCTCCTCCCTGCTCACTCCACATCTCTTCGAGATACATTTCAGGGATTGGAAGACCCTCCATAATGGTAGAGGAGGCACAATTTTTGGGTCAAAAGCAGAGAATGCGAGTTAACATAATGAAAAACACCCTCATACAGGTGGAAATTGTGTCACTTCTACCACCATGGAGGATCTTCCAATCACTTAAATGCACCTCAAGGAAACCAGGAGCGAGGAGAGAGGAGGATTCTGGACAAGCTTGGAGTGAGGAAACGCAAGTTTATTCAACACAGAGGCCTTTTCATTGTGTTGTGACATTTAAATGCTGCACCCCCCTGTGTGACCTTGGTCAGCAGAATGAGGGATTTCTCATTCGGCGGCTTTCGGATCCTCTGCTCTGAAGGCGCCTCCTCGGATCTCTCAGTCCTTGCAGAGAGGGGCTACGACGCAACGAAGAGATGCAAGTGTGGGCAGCAAGGAGACGCTTCAGCATCGTGAAACACACTCCACAAAAAGCACCCATTAGTGCAACCAAATTTCTAAAAAGCCCAGAACCTCCCTCACTTACACTCATGACCCTGAGATAGTTCAGCTGGGGGCCATAAGAAGGGTGTGCGAACTGGAGGCAGTTAGGAGGCAATTTGCTGTGTCGTTGCTTCCTTCCAGAAAGCAAACACAGGACCAACCTTTAAAGAAAAGACAGACTGAATATCTGCTATAATCCTTTGCAGCTGTACCAATTCATGTCCTGAAGTTTTCTGATAAAATGCAGCAAGGGTAACTTTACTCTCAAGACATATTTAAGGAAAGCTCAGCTGATTTTGCTCAAACACGCCCCTTAAAGCCCCGCTTGGTAGGAATCCCAGTTTTGTGCGCTGTAGCGGCCACTAAAGGCCACTAGAGCAAGTAGAAGCGCAACACCGCTGTCGTAAAACACACAGAGCGCTGTTGCCGGACGTCCCCGTGAGAACGTGCATTTTTTTTACACCCTGAGACTTGTGGAGCTGGAATCAATAAAGTTATTAGTTATGATTGTGTTTACATAGAAGTCTTCAACAGCGTTGGATTAAAACTATTGCTCTACAACAAAGTATGCGCAAGCACTGCTCCTATGAGTAATGTTAGCAGACGTAGTAGCTATTGTAACCTTAAAACGGGACAATATCAATATAATGATGTTATGGTTATGGTTTTTGTCATGTTTATGTTCAAGATTCAGTGTTCATGATTTTGTCTTTAATATATTCTATTTAGTTATTGTTATTCTCAGGTTTTAGTTCAGTCCATTCTTTGGCTCCATTGCACTTGTCTCCCCTGTCTTGTGATCAGTTGGTTCAGCTCATCTTCCTGGTCTGCGTACTCACTGACTTCAGGTGATTTAAATGAATTCTGGTGTTTAATATATTCCTTCGATTCTCGGTTACTTCCTTCGCCCTTCTGTTCTGATAACTAACAAAACTAACATTTACATTTTGTATCAGTCTACTGACACAACTATTCCATGTACATATATAGATTACTAACTTACTAACGAGCACTCTAGTTAAATCTGTAAAGTTGCACTGCTACTAATTAATACTAATTCCCTCTCAGCAATCGCCCTGTTCTAGTCTCCACCTCTTGCTCAGCTGTACCTGTCTCCCCCTGCGTTTCTGTGAGATCTCTCACACGTGCTTAATTACTTTCCTGTGCTCATTATCTGTGCACTGCTCGTGTGTGTGTGAACTGCTAGCATGTGTGTGTTACTGCTGTTTACATAATATGGTTATTGATTATGATTATTGATTATGGTTATTCAACATGGCATTTGTTCTACGGATGACTAATGAATATGAGAAATATTGAAACATAATCCTCAACATTACTTCCCTCTCGTCTATCGAAGAGTCCTCACAGCAGTTCTGACTTTGTCAGATCGCTGATCAATATTTGTGCAGAGCGCCTCGTATGCCCCTGAGTATTGTTTTCCTTCAACTGGTTTGTCCGACTTTGATTCTTGCCATTGCCCTTTTTGTATTGTTTTGTCTTTTTGGATTTCGACCCATTTCTGTATGACCACGATTTCTGTGTTTGGATGCCCTGTGTATGACCCTTGGCTTTGATCATTGACTACGACCTTTTACCTTTCGTTTTTGTACCTCTGCCCATCTGTCTTACTGATTCTGACCCCGGCCTGTCTAGTTGACACTGTTTTTGGATTTCGTATTGTGGCTTGGCAATTCCTGTGTTTTCTAGCTTTGACCCTGACTTCATTAAAGGCATACATTTTTTTGGATTTCCATCTCTTGCGTGTGGTTCCTGAACGCTACGTCAGAAATGATGGTACAACACCAGCCTACAAAGCTTATATGGCCCGTCTTTGGTTTCAAACAATAGTTGCTAGTAAGTCAACAACTTTTCTCACCGAGAAGCATAAAGTTCACTATAAAAAAAAACCCTCCGCAAAGGGGCTGTTTACATTATTTGAATGGGCTTACAGTCAGTTACGTTATGATAACCCAAACAGTGACTGTGATTACACACGATAACACAGCCAACAAAAACAACGCGTGATAAATACAATGCATGAACACGAGCATATAACTCACCTCTCAATCAGCAAGACTGCCAGCTCGGCGTCCGACTTGCAGCCCTCTTTTGCCATGAGCTCTCTCCACTGTGAAAAAGCTGCTCCAATATTAACTCTGGTTTTGTGCTGTGTGCGGTCACTCTCCCTTTTTTATCTTGGCTTCCACCGACACCGTAATTTTTCGCTTCTTTACCTCAGCCATCTTTCAAGACACGATACTGGGCTAGCGAGCTCGCCTAGCTGCCTTCTACTTATGTTCCTTATCCAAAAGCTCGTATGTGCAGTAGAGGAGAAACGTACGTCTCGCGAGAGTGTGGGACCCGCGGTCGAAAGTTACACAGTCCCAGATGCAGGCCAGCAGGTCCCTCTGTGGTGATGGGAGAGATGCCATTCTCACTGTAATAATCCAGCCCTCCAATAGATAGACTTTGAAACTGAGACGAAGGTTTAAGGTGAAATTCCTACCTAGCTGGGCTTTAAGGTACCTTTGAAATCTCGCTGCAACTTCCCTTTGACCTATGACCTATGTGATGTTTTATAGCAAGCCTAAGCAAACATGGAGAGGGACGAAAAAAGGCCACCGATATAAGAGAACTGGATGTAGCCTGCTTCTCCCAGAATGAAATGTTTGGACAGCTTCAGTGCAAATTGCTAATTTTGACTTATCCGAGTTTTGATATCTGACTTCACATCCAACGCACTGTAAATCTTCTCAGTTGTCTGAAGGTCATCCATTGGCATTTTTATAACCGACGCTGTATGCTTAGCTTGAAATGCTCGATTGATTTATGCACGTGCTGTATATGTTTGTGAGATCAACTTGTCCCCTAAGCCCGCTTCTTAGTCTTTGTATTTTTTTGCCGTTTTCCAAAAACAGCTCAACTCTCAGTAAAGACCTGAGATCTTACCTGTTTCCTTGGACCTTGACTGGGACTCACTACCTGCGGAACTGAGCAAAGATACTTAGCAATAAATAGACTTGTACTAAGATTAAATCACTTTAATATTCTTGCTAGAGTCACAGAAGCTAATATGGGGAGCTGAGACTGAGCCGCTGTAGTCAAACAAGAGACCGAAGATATTCTCAGGATTTTCTACAGTTACTATTAACTGCAAATTCTTGAATAAAACTGTGCGATGGGCGTCACTGCGGGGGAAACCAATTAAACTCTGAGGAGGTGAAGTTGCAGAGCCTCGCAGCTGGAGATCACTAACATGAATCGAAAAATATGCTATAAAAGTGTCACTGCGTCAGACCGAAAAAACGCAGGTCACAAAATCTGTGATTCGACAAGAATAGTTAGGTTTTCAGCACTGGAATAAGAAGCTAAACCTGTCATCTTATGAGACTTATAGTTTTCTAGATGGGCCAGGGACACGAATTGCAGATCCCGTGTTCACATGCAATTATAGCAAGAGCTTCTCCTGAGCACAGAAATTATTCAGTGGGGACGTTATGCTCTTAAATCGCAGTAAAACGAGCAGTTCGTAAAATCAGGACATTATTACTGTAAGTGCATAGTGTGCGTCTGTGCATCCAACAGCAGAACAATAAAATCCTGGAAAAGATTCTCAGGAGACTGTCCTTTAAAGGTATGGAGAGAGGGAGAGATAAATGGAAGAGAGAGGGGGGATTTGAGATGGAGAGTGAGTCAGTGAGAGGGACTGGGAGAAGAAGATTGGATAGATTGAGAGAGAGGAATGGAATAGACAGATGAGGAGAGAGTGAGAGAGGGACAGAATGAGGGAGGGTGAGAGGTATTTAGAGAGGGAGAGAGAGATGGAAAGATTTTAAGAGTGGAAGAGAGCAGGAGAGAGGAGGAGAGATGGAGGGAAGGAGAGAGAGAAAGAGGGAGGGAAGGAGAGAGAAAGTAGAGAGATGGACAGAGACAGTCTGTTTGTTCTCTATCATCTCTGTTTAAAGCATCAATTCTCTCCAGGATACCTGCCTGTCTGGAAGCTGGTAGCTGGTTTGCACAGGTGAGCACACAGGTGTGTGTCATTACACTCTCCAGGTGAAACAGACATCAGCCCTTTAGAACAAGAGTGAACCAACTCATTTTTTTCATTTTAGATCACTGTTGCACTGAGCTCTTTATGTTCTTCAAGTGTGGAACATTCTACAGTTCTGTAACTGTACAGCGTTAATGTATTATTGCACTAAACAGATGGACCACAGAGGAACAATTTTAAGATTAGAACTAAAAAAAATAGGACCAAAGGTCAGATTTATCACACATAAAATGATGGATGATGATGATATCTACAGACAATGCTGCAAGATTCATGCACAAGCAAACATTCTTGCTCGTAGGTTTGGTTTCTATTCAGATACTGTTAAGTTGTCTCTGTCTAAAGCATATTGTACACCTCTGCATACTGCACACTTATGGATGACCTATAAGAAATCGAGGCAGAGGCAACAAGTAGCCTGTAATGACGCATTGAGATCATTACTGAAAAGACCAAGGTGGTGCAGCGCAAGTGAGATGTTTGACAGCGCAGGAGTTAATACTCTGCATGCTGTATTAAGAAATGTTGTATATATGTATGTGTCGAATGGGATTTAAATCATTTTGGCCTTGACTGACATCAAATATAGTGCTGTTAAATACATGTCACCACAATGGAAACATTGGTACGGATGTCTGATATCTGCATCTGTATCTGTATCTAAATTTTTATGCTTTTTCATACTGAATCTGATTTATTAACTTTTATTGTGCCTTTATGGTAACGTGTCTGCATTGTTTTGTCCTTTTGTATGTGTTGTTTGGTATTGTTTAATTCTCTGGACCTAGAGTTTGTAATAAAGTTTTAAATTGAATTGAATTGAATTGAATTGAATTGTACCTTATCGGCAAGCAGTCTTAAAGTGATGACGCAAGTTATCAATGAAAATCAATGTCAAGGTCAGTAAATAAAAAATCACATACATTTATAAGACCTTCTGTAAGACAAACACTATCCTAAGCTCTGAAGCAGTTTTGGTTATACAAGACATTGAAAATTCAATATGTCAGTTGTGAACTTTAATTAAAGGTCACAGAGGGTCAAGTTGAGGTAAGCAAATGGACTTATACACGGCTTTCTAAATGTCATTTTATAAACTTTGAATCAATCTGTGACAATGTTGGTGATACACGTCATTGTAATTTGACTGTTGACTTTGACCATCAAAGGTTACTGAGAGGTCAAGTTTAATGTCACCAGATGAACGTTCATATGCAACTTCCTAGATGTCAATAACACCAACCTAGGCTCCATCTGTGACCATTTCAATGATACAAGTCATTGAATTTTCACTCAGTCACATGTGATCTTTGGAGATCAATATGAAGGTCACTAGATCAAAGATCATATATGACTTCCTATATGTCTCTATACAAACCTGGGCTCCATCTGTGTCCGTTTTGGCAGCACAAGTCATTGTGATTGTATTATGTCAAGTTTGACCTTCAAAGGTCACCAACAGTCAAATTGAATGTCACCAAATGAAAGTTCATGTGTGACTCCCTATGTCAGTCACACAAGCCTAGGCTCCACCTATGACCATTTCAGTGATACAAGTCATTGAATTTTCATTAGGTCACATTTGACCTTTGAAGGTCAATGCAAAGGTCACCAAATGAAAGTGTAAGCGGGAAAGACAGAGAGGATTATCTGGCTGGATTATCTAGCGCCATAATCATTACGCCAACAGTTTGACCCTTGTTGAGATACGTGCCCCATCATTACGCCAACAGTTTGACCGTTGTTGGGATACGTGCTCCAACATTTAGCAGATGACCCCAGGGTCATGGGAATGGACTCAACCAGACTCTCGGGCGCCAATCTCATTTTGCCACAGGGTTAATGGTTAATACAGATGCCTGGGAATCTACCAAAAAACTGCTGTCCGCAAACCTTTGGCCAGCGAGACTCATGCCGGACAACTCCACAGTGCCATCCAATGGACTCTGACATAACTGCACCCGTACAATTTCAATACATTACAGTTTAGGTAAATATTTCTAAAGACTTTTAATTTCCTGAGTAAAACACTAATCTCACTCACGATGTCACAGAATAATGTGTATTTTGCTACACTGAAGGTTAAGAGTGGAATAATAACCTTAATGCAGATTATTCTTGTAATTCGGTATTGTGTCGGACGTTTCATGACAAACTCTAACGCAAGTAGGTTGTGTTTGGTATCATTTTAATCCTCGTAATTTCTGAAATCTCATAGGGAATATTTCAAAGGAATCGGACTTGTACCATACCCTCCTTCAATAACTTTAAGGGAAAATTATGCTTCAGTTTTCCTTGTGGTCATGTCTCCTCCCAAAGCCCCTCCGGAATTCTTGGCTCAAATGACCCAAAACGACCTATGACCCCGCCATAGGACGCAGCCTAGAGATTGGGCATAAAAGAGGGGGAAACAGAGAAGTCGAGGAAGCTTGTATTCATCCTTCCCGCATATACGTTGTGTACATGTGTAGTTTTGGGCTGCGCCAGGTATGAATTGATTTCTTTTCTTTTCTGTAACGATGTAATTCGGTCTTGTGATTTAAGCTTGTGCCTACCTGGCGAAATAAATTGATATTCGCATCTGTGGTGTGTTTCTGACTTTGGACAAACATATACCTACCGGTTCGGACTCCTGGATCCCAGTTGAGTAACGTAGACCGTAATTGCGTGCCTGATCAACACGCTTGGTATCTGCGTTATAAGGTGGACTTTCCATGCTGTGTATGACGCTATTAATATTGGCTTCGAGCAAGATTCCGTTTATTTTTTTAGGCGGAAATCTTAAAAGACGCAAGGCCTCTGAACGATGTGTTTCCGTTATGCCTTTGTAGTTGCTCGCTGTGGGCCCCGGTAATCCCTAGTCATAGCGAGGCTATGTCAAATTACTGGCTTAATAGGCTGCCAGCCTCTGAGTTCTTTCGCCGGATTGGATAGTTCAGATGGTTTTGGTCCGGCGGAGTAGGGTATAAACCTGTTATGGGTCCGATGCACAACAGAGCTCCAAATTGGGTAATAAATTGACGAATTAAAATTCGAACATATTCATGCAAAACGCATGATAACCGCAAATGATTGCAAGCACAAATTTGTATCTTAAATTTGATATGGAGTCAGATATATTGTAACCACTAAGACATTAAGGCTGCTGCATCCGCTTGGCACGTCTCAGGCCACTTAAAAGCAGAACGTGAAAGACGTCATCACGTGAGGCCTGGGGCAGGGGTCTAGTGCTGACGCTGTAGCCCGACCCCATTATTACAATGGAGACCGGTAAATCTTTATTTCTCTCGCAGCATACGAAAACACGCTGAGACCTTCCGCCTCATCTAGGACCCTCCTTGGCCTAGTTGCACGGTGTTTACAAAAGATAATATACGACTTCCTATATGTCTCCCATACAAACCTACACTGTATCTGTAACGATTTTGCTGATCTAAGTCATTGAAATTTCACTGTATAGTTTGGCCGTTGTAGGTCACAGAAGGTCAAGTTCAAGGTCACCCAATGAATGAGCATTCATGACTTGTTGTTTACTCATAATACAAGCCTAAGCTCTATCTGTAATAGTTTTGTTCTATCAATTCAATCGATATTCCTGTTTTCCTTTATAGAATATGGGTGAAAAGGAAGGTCAAAGCACAGACACACAGGGTGGTTATGTGACCGCAGTCAGGCAGCCCATCATCAACTCTGGGATACTATTAAAAGTATTAAAAATATTATTACATCTGCTGTTTTCTGAGATCTCTTTTCATTTTGGTGGCATTGATATCATGCCAATAAGCTGTGATTTATCTCGTGTGCGCATAGCTAGTGCGATAGTTCATGTCTTTCAATGATAAGTTATTTGTTTATTTCTGTACTTCCTGATGATCCTCTTGTTCTGTGCTGCAGTAATCATCTCTTTGACACTGTCTGTTTCGTATCCATCTGGCGTCTGTTAACTCTGGAGCTACTCTAGTTTGTCAAGCTATTGACACAATCAAAGGATCGGCCCATATGGCTAACTACCACACGTACTTTGAAAGTATCTATCTTGAATTCATCAAAGACTTGTCTGTGTCCTTAGCTTGTTCTTCGGCTATGTCTTCGGTAATAATTGTGTTTGTTTCCAGGTACGTACTCCCTGATGACTCTCCAGCACTCTGCTTCGATATCCACCACCTTCATTAGGGGCAGGGCAGCCTGGTCAGTGCCTGCTTTACGTACAGTGCACACTAATCCAGGAGTCTCTTGCATGCCTTAAGCTCGGCCCTTAGTTATGGGAACATGTTGCCTAGCTGGCAAGCTATCACAGATACTTGCTTGTATCTACAGTGGGGAAAATAATTATTTGACCCCTCGCTGATTTTGCAGGTTTGCCCACTTAGAAAGAATGCAACGATCTATAATTTTAATCATATATACATTCTAACAGTGAGAGATAGAATCAAAAAGAAAATTCCCGAAAATCACATCATATGAATTTATAAAAATTGATAACCATCTGATGAGGAAAAATAAGTATTTGACCCCCTACCAAATGGCAAGTATTCTGGGTCCCACAAGCCTGTTAGTCTTTCTTTAAGACGCACCCCCAATCCCAAGTAATTATTTACATCAAATACACCTGCCTCACCTCATTACCTGTATAAAGGACACCTTCCCACTCCCAAACAACCAGATTCCAACATCTCCACCATGGGCAAGACTAAGGAGCTGTCTAAGGACATCAGGGACAAGATTGTTGACCTACACAAGGCTGGTAAGGGCTACAAGAGAATCAGAAAGCAACTTTGAGAGAAAAGATCAACTGTCAGTGCAGTTATCAGGAAATGGAAGAAGTACCACACTGCCGCCAAACTCCCTCAGTCTGGGCCTCCATGCAAGGTCTCGCCTCGTGAGATGTCCCTGATCATGTGAACGGTGAGGAATCACAAAGGGAGAACTGGTTAATGAACTGAAGGCAGCTGGGACCACAGTTACAAAAGAAACAGTTGGTAACACACTACGCGGTCATGGATTGAAATCCTGCAGCGCATGCAAGGTCCCCCTGCTCAAGAAGGCACATGTACAGGCCCGTCTGAAGTTCACCATTGACCACCTGGATGACTCAGAAGAGGCCTGGAAGAAGGTGATGTGGTCAGATGACACCAAAATAGAACTTTTTGGGCTCAACTCAACTCGCGGTGTTTGGAGGGCAAAGAACACAGAGTACAACCCAAAGAACACCATCCCCACCGTCAAGCACAGTGGTGCTTTTCAGCCAAGGGGACGGCACAACTCCATTGCATTGAGGGGAGGATGGACGGGGCCATATACCGTGGAATTCTGGACCAACAGCTCGAGGATGGGTGTTTCAGCACGACAACTACCCTAAGCACACCGCCAAAGCAACAAAAGAGTGGCTGAAGAAGAAGTACATCAAGGGTCTGGAGTGGCTTAGCCAGTGTCCAGACCTGAATCCAATTGAAAATCTTTGGAGGGAGCTTAAAATTCGGGTTACAAGGCGACAGCCTCGGGACCTGAATGATTTGGAGGCTGTCTGCAGGGAGGAGTGGGCCAACATCCCTGCCAAAATGTGCACAAACCCTGTCAACAACTATATAAATTGTTTGACATCTGTGCTGGCCAATAATGGCTTTTCTACACAATATTAACATGCTGTTTGTCCAGGGGGTCAAATACTTATTTTTCCTCATCAGATGGTTATCAATTTTTATAAATTCATATGATGTGATTTTCGGGAATTTTCTTTGTGATTCTGTCTCTCGCTGTTAGATTATATATACGATTAAAATTGTAGATCGTTGCATTCTTTCTAAGTGGGCAAACCTGCAAAATCAGCGAGGGGTCAAATACTTATTTTCCCCACTGTACATCATATCCACAAGCAGGAGCACATTTTGTGTGCTCTAACTTCGTACTATATGTATGGGATTATGAAGCTTATAATAATATTTGCTAATATTTCACATCAGTTGGCATTGATCAGCCATTTATCAGAGCTATTAACTGTGTTACTGTGCTGCTCTCTGACAAAATGAACAAAATACATGATATTACGTGGTATGCTGAGCCTATCGGCATAGATCGTTTTTCAAGTCATCATTGGGTTACTCAACTTTAATCAATGTGTCAGAGCATTTTTACCATATGGTTTACAATATGGTTTGGAAATCTTACCGTCCAAAAGCAAAAATCCTTGAGCACAATTATACTTCTCACTTGCAAAAGGACGAGAGTCCATCTGCCAGCACTAGAAGACATTTATAGTTCAAGTCTCGTGCCTCTGGATTTATCAGCGACCCCACAGGTCAGTCTGCTGCCAGTCTTTTACTTTGCTTTCTATTGCTCTACTGCTGTATTAACCCTTAAAGTGATAATCACAGCTATAGTCATACAACGCGCAAAATATATGGAGAAAAATTAGTTGGCAATGACCTTCAGAAGGGTTTACATGTATCTATGAGTCCTTCTGAAGGTCATTTGGCAAATAAATACCTAATGATTTTCTTTTGGAGGGATATAATGAGTAAAAAGTAATCCATCTATCCATCCATCCATCCATCCATCCATCCATTCATTGTCTTCTGCTTATCTGGGGCTGGGTCACGATGGAAACAGACTAAGTAGTGAGGCCCAAGCGTCCCCCTTCCCAGCTACTTCCTCCAACTCTCCCTGGGGGACCCCAAGCCATTCCCAGGCCAGACAGGAGATATAATCCCTCCTGTGTGTCCTGGCCTCGGGGCTCCTCCCAGTCGGACATTTAAAGGGAGGTGTCCAGGAGGCATCCGGACAAGATGCCCGAACCACCTCAACTGACTCTTCTCAACGTGGAGGAACAGCGGTTCTACTCTGAGCCTCTCCCGGATGTCTGAACTCCTCACCCTATCCTTAAGGGTCAGACCAGCCACCCTACAGAAAAAGCTCATTACGGCCACTTGCATTTGCGATCTTATTCTTTTGGTCACTGCCCAAAGCTCGTGATTATTGGTGAAGGTTAAAACATAGATCGACCAGTAAATCGAGAGCTTCGCTTTTATGCTCAGCTCCTTCTTCACCTCAACAGACTAGTACAACGCCCGCTTCACTGCAGATGCTGCAGCAATCCGTCCGTCAATCTCATGCCCCATCCTACCCTCACTCATGATTCATGAACAAGACCCCGAGATACTTGAACTCCTCCATTTCGGGTAACAACTGACCCCCCCACTTGAAGGGGACAGTCCACCTTTTTTCAGGAGAGAACTATAGCCTCAGATTTGGAGGTGCTGATCCTGATTCCGATCGCTTCTCATTCAGCTGAAAACGGCTCCAGTGTGCGTCGGCGGTCACAGCGTGATAATGCTGACAGGACCATATGATCTGCAAATAGCAGATGAAATCCTGAGGCCACTAAACTAGACACCCTCCTCAGCTGCACCTTAATATCCTGTCCATGAAAATCATGAACACGATAGGTGACAAAGCAGACCCTTAGCGGAGTCCAACACCAACTGGAAAAGAGTCCGACTTAATGCTGAGAATGCAGACACAATTCTGGCTTTGGCTGTACAGGGATTGAATGGCACGAATTAATGGGTATGGAGCCCCATACTCCCACAGAACCCCCCACAGGACATCTCGTGGGACACGGTCATAAGGCTTCTCCAAGTCCACAAAACACATGTAGACTGGATGGGCAAACCCCTATAACCCCTCCAGTATCCGTGCAAAGGTTAAAAGTTTGTCCACTGTTCCACAGCCGGAACGGGACCCGCATTGCTCCTCCTGAATCTGAGGTTCAACAATTGGGCGGAGCCTCCTTTCCAACACCCTGGCATAGACATTTCCTGGGAGGCTGAGCAGTCTGATGGCCTTATAGTTGGAACACACTCTCTGGTCCCCTTTTTTATAAAAATGGCGACCACCACCCCAGTCTGTCCATGGGTACTGTACCCAACATCCAGCGATGTTGAGCAGGCTTGTCAACCATGACAGCCCACCAACATCAAGGGTCTTCAGCATTCTAGAAAGAATCTCGTCCATCCCTAGTGACTTGCCACTCCGGAGCTTTTCAACCACCTCAGTGACTTCCACCTCCATCCTCCCTCCCTGCCTCCTCAATGGAGGGCATGTCTACTGGGTTCAGGAGTCCCTCAAAGTGCTCCTTCCACCACCAGATGATATCCTCAGTTGAGGTCAGCAGTTCACCACCCCTGCTAAAAACGGCCTGGGCGAAGCTCTGTTTCCCCTTCCTGACTCATCTCACAGTTTACCAGAACCTCTTTGAGGCCTTCCGAAAGCCCTTCTTCATAGCCTCCCCGAATCCTCCCAAGTTTTTGCTTCAGCAACTACCGTGGCTGCAGTCCTTCTAGCCTCCCGCTATCAGTCTGCTAAGTCGGGGGTCTTCTGGGCTAACCAGGCCCGAAAGGCCATCATCTTCAGCTTGACGACCTCCCTCACTGCTGTGGTCCAACAACGGGTTCTTAGCTTGCCGCCACACCTGGCTCCGACAACCTTCAGGCCACAGCTTGTGGCAGCCGCTTTCACAATAAAGACTTTGAACAGGGTCCACTCGGACTCCAGCCTCCCCCGGTATATGGATTAGCTCTTCTGGGGGTGTGAGTTGAAAATTGCCCAGACAGAGTCCTTTAGCAAACGTTCCCTGTCCACCCTCACAACAAGTTTAGGCTTCCCAGGTCTGTCTGGCAGTCTTCCTCACCATCTGATCCAACTCACCACCAGGTGGTGATCAGTTGACAGCTCAGCCCCTCTCTTCACACGAGGGTCCAAGACATATGGCTGTAGATCTGATGACATGATTACAAAATCGATCATCGACCTTTGGCTAAGGGTGTTCTGGTATTAAGTACACTTATGAACACCCTTATGCTCGAACATGGTGTTTGTTATGGATAATCCATGACTAGCACAGAAATCCAATAACAAAGCACCGCTCACGCTCAGATCAGGGAAGCCGTTCCTCCCAATCACTCCCCTCTGAGTGTTTCAGTCATTGCCCATGTGAGCGTTGAAGTCTCCCAGCAGAACTATGGAATCCCCAGTAGGAGCCTTTTCCAGGACCCCACCCAGGGACTTCATAAAGGCTGGGTACTCCGAACTGCTGTTTGGTGCTTAAGCACAAACAACAGTCAGACTATTCCCCTCCGCAACCCACAAGCGAATTGCAGAGACCCTCTCGTTCACTGGGATTGACTCCAACACGACGGCACTCTGTTGAGGGGACACTAGTATCCGCACGCCTGCTTGCCGCCTCTCACCTTGGGCAACTCCAGAAAAGGAGAGAGTCCAACCCCCATCAAGGAGCTTTTTTCTCTTCTCATCTGACCCCTCACCGGGGACCCTGACCCTTTACCAGAGGAGACCCTACCAGGAGCTAGGCTCCAGACAACACACCTCTCAAGATCCGAGGCACAAGCAAACTCCTCCACCACGATAATGTAGCGATTCGATTCAGGGAGGAGTTGAATGCTTTACCGCTCCATTACATGCTGTACTGCTCTATTAAATATTCCGTGGCTCTATAAAACTCTATCACTTAATTAAATACTCTATGGCTTTACAGTAATTGCTCTACCGCTCTATTAAATGCTCTACTGCTTTATTAAATGCTCTGTCACTCTATTAATGCTCTACTGCTTTATTATACTTTATCGCTCTACGTAATACTCTGCCACTGTATTAAATGATCTATCACTCTATTAAATGCTCTACCTCTTTATTAAATGCTCTATCACTCTATTACATGATCTACTGCTTTATTGAATGCTCAATCGCTATGTGAAATGCTCTATCACGTGATTTGATGCTCCACTGCTCAATTTGATGCTCTGCCTCTCCTTTCTTGAGGAGTCTTTAGATTGAAGAATTCTGACTCAAAAACTGAGATCTATGCAACAATGGTTTGTCCATATAATTAACTATTCATCATATCAGACAGGTGATGGACTGTAAATCTTCTTTCATTGCCCTTAACTGGCTTACGAACTGTATTAGCCTTCTTTTACATTGTCCTTATGATGTAAATGCACTCTAAAACATTTTTGAGACTTGTGGGACTATTCCATTGCATACTTATCTATCGTATATCATTTGTTTATTTCTTATTCCATTTTTTTAACTGTACTGTTTATACTGTTCTTATGTTGTCTCATTTGTTTTTTACATTTTTCTGAGCTCTTGCACCCCAAGTCCAGTGTGGTTCTACTACAAATAGTTAAACAAACTGGCACTGACTCGCTGACAAAATCAATGTGCATTATTCTAGTGATTACAGACAAGCTGTAAAGTCTTCTTTATACCTGTAATTAAGCAGAGTCTGTTCATTCGTCTTTCTTGTCTTACATAATTACTCAAATCATCTTGTCATGGGAAGAATTTATAGAAGGACACAAGTGACTAATGCACAGATGTCATAGAACGGAAGCGAAAGCAGAATACTTTGTGCTCTTCCTTTTGAATTTTTCATAATGGCTCAAACACACGACTATCTTCATTTTTCTTTTCAATTTATTGAAACTCAAGCTCCAAAATCATCTCCTGACTGTCTTGTTCCGCTGCATAATTATAGTCGGAAATTTCTCTTTGAAGTGTCGGATAAAGAGTTGAAATGACAAAATGTTCTTGTCATGTCTTCATACGGAATGTACTTATCAGTATTCTTTTATATTGCTCTTGTTACTATTCTTTGAAGTGTGCTCATTAGTATCGTTTCCGAGTGTGCACTTATTAGTATTCTTCAGGGATGTGACTATCAATGCTCATTTAGCAAGTTCATGCTGCCGACTGAAGATGCCAGGGCCATGCTGGTTAAATCCTTGGAGCCGTCTCCTTCCTCTGAAGAACAATGATGCCATAGACCTGCCCTTAATGATGGCTAATGTAGCCCAATGATCCAGCAAGACTGTAATTTTTGTCTAACTTCCCATTAAACTTAGTCTGATCGGTAATGTTAGCCTGTGGTCCAGTTAAAGTAACGCAGGTGTTTGGTCCACAGAGGTTTGGCACCACGTGTTTATCAGGCCGCAAAATTGCAATGCAGTATCTCTGAAGAGACGACCTAGAGGTGCACACGTGGGAACAGACTTACGGGCTAGTTTCAAAGGACTTGAATTTTCCCCACTGTCTCCAGTGGTGATTATTTAATGGAAATGAGCCCTGATCTCTAGTTTTCTTTGGCTCATTTCATGGTATTTTTAAAAATATTTCCTGTTGATTTACCTGTGGTTGTTTGGCCTGCTGATGAAATCAAAGGGGCGACGCCATTATTTACCTGAAATGGGAAATGGCAGAGCCGCTGCAACACCAGAGTACATACAGAAGTACATACGGATCAGGTGATGGCGATGGTGCCAATATTGACTTCAGTGCACTAAGGCATTGACCCACAAGCAAAAAGCTATCAGTGCTCAGATGGGTCTGTTACCTAATTCTTGTGTAATTACAATGAATGCTGACTCTGGAGAAATGGCTCAAATGTTGGAGAGTTTGTGACTCCAGGGTTGTGCTGTTATGCATATTTTACGTGTCTCTGAAAGGTAATTTGATTTGGAATGTGGTTCCCATAATTTAAAAACATTTCAACTTTGGATTTCAACATTGAAATTATTTGTAATTTAGAACTTGGGTGGCAATGTGTTAAAAGTTTGCAGCTGCTGTATTCAAATCTCTGGAACTTTATGCCTATTTTAAATTGTACAGGAAATCCAAATTGTCTAACAATCCCAAATATGTCCTGCTGAATTACAATGAATTGTCCAGAATATGATTTTCAAAATCTAGATCATTTCCATTTGGTGTAATGCTGTGGCCATATAACATAGCGTCCTGGGTTTGAATATTTCTCTCAGTATAAGTGCGATGTAGCTTCAGTGAAGCGCTGCAACCAGCAGATACAGAATATGTTTGTGACAACGTCCTAGAATATGAGCAAAAAAAAAAAAAAGAAGCGTTTTCTCACTTTGAATCTACCTAAGGAGAAAATTAAAAGAAAAGTAGGTGTTTTGGGGGTTAAGAGCCAGTTGGATTGTATATGAGACATAATTAAATCGTTATAGAAAAGCTAGCACATAAAAAAGAGTTCACAAAATTCATTAACAAAATAAAAGCTCCATACAGTGATTTTGATTGGCCACAGAATTCTAAATAGGTTCTGACAGCATTCAATTAGCATATTAACATTTAACATTATTAGCTTGATGTTAGACCTTGATGTGGGTAGTCAGGCTGTTGATGACATGAGACAGTGCTGCTCTGCAGGGATACCCTGCAGCTGCTGTAAAAGCAGGCTGGGCCTTTGGCACTGCGCCTCAAGTGTAATTTACCCAGTGTGATCAACGTGCCTGTCTGACTGGCTTGTCGCACTGCCCAGAGTCTCTACCATTGTACCAAACCTGGCCCAGTGCAGCCCTGTTTAGCCCATTACAGCCTAGTATGGCCCTGCACAGCACACTGCATTACTGTTCCAGTCAGTGCGGTCTACCCCAACACAGCCCAGCCTGATCCTGTTCAGCCAGGAAATCTCACCAGGGACTGATTTCATTGGCTTAGCTTGTCTCTTGCCCGGTCAGTGAAATAAAACTGCAGTGATTAATCGATGAGTCGAGTGAATAGAAATTAGTTGGCAACTATTTTGATAATGAATCATTTAAGTCATCTCTTTGAGCAAAAATGTCAAACATTTGCTAATTTGGGCTGCTTAAATGTAAAAATTTACTGCTGTTTTTGGTCGTTTATATGGAGTTTTCTCGTTTTGAACCCCTGGTTGGACAAAATAAGCTATTTTAATTCGGGCTGTGAGAAAACATCATGCGCATTTCTCACAATTTTTTGACATTATATTGACAAAGGAATTAATAGATTTTTTTTTTTTTTTTTTAATAATCAGCAGATTCAATAATGGTAAAAACATAATCGTTTGTTGTAGCCTGAGAGTGAGGGAAGGACTAATGTGTTTGGCAGGCTTGATTTACTGCAGTTTCACTGCCTGAATCGCTGCTTTCATTCTGTTACAGTCATATTTCACTCCGTCTGTTCATTAATCTTCCCTTTTCGTTCACGGTGAGTCCTTTGTGCTCTCTGGTTGTGAGCTCAAGTGTGTCTGTCCTCAGGTTAAACTGGGAACAGCAGGCCAACTCAGGGCAATCTTAGCGTGAGGCAATGCAGTTCTTTTGAGTAGCATGTAAGCCTGGGTGACTCAGTGGGTGGCACTGCCCCCTCACAGCGAGAATTTTCAGGTTTAAATCCGGCCTGGGGCCTTTCAGTGCAGAGTGCAGTTTGCATATTCTCCTCCAATTTCCTCCCACATTACAAAGACATGCATTTCAGGACATCTAGACACTCTAAATTGCCCGTAGTTATGAGTGTGTGAGTGAATGCCCCAAGGACATTGAAATTGAAACACATTTCCAACGTGCATGTCCAAAATATAGGGACATAAGACATATATACTTCTCAAAATTTGAAAAGGCTTGACTCTGTCACCCAATGACAGAAAGAGAGAATAACTCGCAGCCAAGTATGTTTTTTCCAGCCATAATACAAAGCTAAATATATAACCGTTGTATTACATTGAGAGTCAAGAGCAGTATTTGTTCTTACATCATCTACACAGCAAATACAAACCCAAAACCAGTGAAGTTGGCACGTTATGTAAATCGTAGACAAAAACAGAATACAATGATTTGCAAATCCTTTTCAACTTATATTCAATTGAATACACTGCAAAGACAAGATGTTTAATGTTCAAACTGAGAGACTTTATTTTTTTTGCAAATAATCATTAACTTAGAATTTAAAGGCAGCAACACATTGCAAAAAAGTTGGCACAGGGGCCTTTTTACCACTGTTACATCGCCTTTCCTTTTAACGACACTCAGTAAACGTTTGGAAACTGAGGAGACCAATTTTTGAAGCTTTTCAGGTGGAACTCTTTCCCATTCTTGCTTGATGTACAGCTTAAGTTGTTCAACAGACCGGGGTCTCCGTTGTCGTATTTTACGCTTCATAATGCGCCACACATTTTCAATGAGACACAGGTCTGGACTACAGGCAGGCCAGTCTAGTACCCGCACTCTTTTACTACGGAGCCATGCTGTTGTAACACGTGCAGAATGTGGCTTGGCATTGTCTTGCTGAAATAAGCAGGGGCGTCCATGAAAAAGACATTGCTTGGATGGCAACATATGTTGCTCCAAAACCTGTATGTACCTTTCAGCATTAATGTTGCCTTCACATATGTGTAAGTTGCCCATGCCTTGGGCACAAATACACCCCCATACCATCACAGATGCTGGCTTTTGAACTTTGCGCCTATAACAGTCCGGATGGTTCTTTTCCTCTTTGGTCCGGAGGACACGACGTCCACAGTTTCCAAAAACAATTTGAAATGTGGACTCGTCAGACCACTGAACACTTTTCCACTTTGCATCAGTCCATCTTAGATGAGCTTGGGCCCAGCGAGGCCGGCGGCGTTTCTGAGTGCTGTTGATAAATGGCTTTCGCTTTGCATTGCAGAGTTTTAACTTGCACTTGCAGATGTAGTTACTGACAGTGGTTTTCTGAAGTGTTCCTGAGCCCATGTGGTGATGTTCTTTACACACTGATGTCGGTTTTTGATGCAGTACCGCCTGAGGGATCGAAGTTCACGGGCATTCAATGTTGGTTTTCGGCCTTGTCGCTTATGTGCAGTGATTTCTCCAGATTCTCTGAACCTTTTGACGATATTACGGACCGTAGATGATGAAATCCCTAAATTTCTTGCAATAGCTCGTTGAGGAATGTTGTTTTTAAACTGTTCGACAATCTGCTCACACATTTGTTCAGTAAGTGGTGACCCTCGCCCCATCCTTGTTTGTGAATGACTGAGCATTGCAGGGAAGCTGCTTTTATACCCAATCATGGCACCCACCTGTTCCCAATTAGCCCGTTCACCTGTGGGATGTTCCAAATAAGTGTTTGATGAGCATTCCTCAACTCTCTCAGTCTTTTTTGCCACTTGTGCCTGCTTTTTTGAAACATGTTGCAGGCATCAAATTCCAAATGAGCTAATATTTGCAAAAAATTACAAAGTTTACCTGTTCGAACATTAAGTAACTTGTCTTTGCAGTGTATTCACTTGAATATAGGTTGAAAAGGATTTGCAAATCATTGTATTCTGTTTTTATTTACGATTTACGCAACGTGCCAACTTCAATTCAATTCAATTCAATTTATTTTGTATAGCGCTTTTCACAGAGACTGTCACAAAGACGCTTTACAGTGAGAGTTTAAAGAAATAAAAAGGCAGTGCCCAGCCTATTCCCCACTACAGCAAATGAGGCAAAAAACTCCCAGTAGGGAGAAAAATCCTCCAACAGTGGTGAGAAAAAACTCCCCAGTGGGAAGAAATCTCAGGAGGAACCTGGCCATAGTGGGGGAGCCCATCCTCCGCGGGCTTGCTAATTAAGAACAAAAAAGTAAAAAGGGAGTGAAACGACAGAAGAGTTCCATTTAAGTCCATCTAAACAGTGGCAACGGTAGCTTCAGAAAGTGGCAAGTCGAGGATAGTGCAGGACTGGACCAGGGCCGGACCGGATCGGACCAGGACAGTAGGACAGCAGCAGCCAGCGCTCATGGTGAGGGACAGGGCTCATACGGTCCAGGACTCAGGGAAGTGGAGGGAAAGATCCTCGGAAAGAGACACAGAAGAGAGGGATGTGAGGCACTGGATAACTACTGCATGATAATAAAAGTACCGTCCTCTGTCATGTGTGTCAAGTGAGAAGTTATAAGCAGACTGGTCTGGAAACAGTCAACACCCCTCCATCCACTTCCTGCAGCACAGAGGCCCAACACTTATTCCAGACTGTTAGATCACTTTTCATTTTCTAAACAATAGTACCTCCCCGGTGACTAAGGCTGTAGCAAGCCCCACCAGTGCCGTGTAAGTGCAATCTCAGTGCCACCAGTTCCACATGGATTTAAGCAATTTTAACGACCAAAAGCTTGTATCCTTCATCCACTTATTGCAGCACAGAGGCCCTGAAATTCCATCCGACCAAGGCTGTGTAATTTTTCAATCAGATACCACCAACACCATGTGGACCTACCCGGTGACTAAGGCCGTAGCAAGCCCCACTGGTGCCGTGTAAGTGCTATCTCAGTGCCACCGGTTCCACATGGATTTGCGTAACACTACACCAGTGCCATATGGACCTCCCCGGTGACTAAGGCTGTAACAAGCCCCACTAGCACCGTTAATGCATGCTCAGTGCCATCGGTTCCACATGGATTTGCTTAACAGTACACCAGTACCATATGGACCTCCCCAGTGACTAAGGCTGTAGCAAGCCCCACTGGCACCGTTAATGCATGCTCAGTACCACCGGTTCCACATGGATTTACATAACACTGGCTTCCAATATCATGAACATATCATAAATCAAGGTTGTAGTTAGTCCCACCAGAGCCAACACATAACTAATCATAAACTAATCATAGGCTTGACTAAAAAGATAAGTTTTCAGCCTACTCTTGAAGATAGAGAGTGTGTCTGAAGCCCGAATTTGTCTTGGGAGATTGTTCCATAAAATTGGTGCCTTGTAAGAGAATTCTCTGCCTCCAAGTGTAATTCTAGATATATTTGGAATTTTCAAGTAGTCAGCACCTTGTGAACGAAGTAATCTTGGTGGGGAGTAAGGAATAAGAAGACTGCAAAGATATTCCGGGGCCAAGTCATTTAAAGCTTTGTAAGTTAGTAATAATATTTTGTACTCAATTCTAAATTTTACAGGCAACCAATGAAGATTTTTGAGCACCGGGCTAATGTGATCATATTTCTTAGTCCTAGTCAGAACCCTAGCTGCAGCATTCTGCACTAATTGAAGACGTTTCAGGGCTGAGCTAGTGCAACCAGACAGTGAGACATTGCAATAGTCCAGCCGAGAAGACACAAATGCGTGAACCAATTTTTCAGAGTCTTGAAGAGACAACATCTTTCTAAGTTTAGATATGTTTCGAAGATGGAAAAAAGCCACTCGGATGATATTGTTGATGTGAGCCTGGAAAGAGAGTTCTGAATCAAGAGTCACCCCAAGGTTTTTAACGACAGCTCTGGCAGAAACAGAGAGACCATCTAAGTTAAGAGAAAACTTAATGAATGAGTCCCTAAGAGATTTGGGACCCAGTACCAATATTTCAGTCTTATCTGGGTTTAGTGAAAGAAAATTTTGCGTCATCCAAGCTTTCACAGCTTTAAGACACATTTCTAATCTAGTAACCGGATCATTTTCACCCGGTTTAAAGGATATATAGAGCTGCGTGTCGTCTGCAGAACAATGGTATTTAACATCAAGTTTACTTATGATATTTCCAAGCGGAAGCATGTATAGAGAAAAAAGCAAAGGGCCCAGAACAGATCCTTGAGGTATTCCAAAGTTAACCTTGGAATACTCTGAACACTTGTTATTTACCCGGACAAACTGAGATCTATCAGACAAATAAGACTTAAACCACGAAAGGGCAAGTCCAGAAATACCAACTAATTTTTCCAACCCACGAAGAAGAATATGGTTGTCTACAGTGTCAAAGGCGGCACTTAAATCGAGAAGGACGAGAACAGAGATGCGGCCACTATCCATAGAGAGAAGCAGATCATTTACTACAACAGTGAGGGCTGTTTCGGTGCTGTGATGCTTTCTATAGGCAGACTGAAAACTGTCAAATACCTCATTAGTTTGCAGGAAAGAAGAGAGCTGTTGGGCGACACATATTTCAAGGATCTTCGATAAAAATGTGAGGTTTGAGATTGGCCTATAATTGGCTAGGACTGTGGGATCCAAATCTGGTTTTTTAAGCAGTGGCTTGATTTCTGCCATCTTAAATGAAGTGGGAACAATACCGGAAATCAGAGAAGAATTAATTATGTGAAGAACTGGGCCGCCAAGAATGGGCAGGAGTTCTTTCATTAGCTTTGTGGGAATGGGATCCAAAATGCAAGTAGATGATTTGGAAGTAACAACTAATTGGGCTACTTCACTCAGGGATATAGGAGAAAGGGATTCAAACTGGTTTGTGTGTAATGTGGAAGACTCCATATCATAAGAAACGCCATCGCAAACTGGTAAGGAAGCAGTGATCTTCTCTCTAAATCTAATAATTTTGCCATTAAAGAAATTTAAAAAATCATCACTGCTGCAAGAAACTGGAATTTGAGGGTTACTTGCAGCATGACTGTTAGTTAACTTAGCCACGGTTTTGAACAGAAATCGAGAATTATTTTTATTTTCCTGCATGAGATTTGAAAAGTAACAGGACCTTGCATAAGAGAGAGCATGCTTATATGCAACAAGGCTCTCTTTCCAAGCACCATGGAATACCTGGAGTTTAGTGGAGCGCCATTTGCCTTCTAGTTGACGAGATTTTTGCTTTAGTGTCCTTGTCTGGGCAGTGTACCATGGGGCTGGCCTCTTCTTCTGAGTAATCTTTTTATATTTCAGTGGCACGACTACATTAAGGGTACAACGGAGAGCATCAGCAAACTTTTCTGTGGTATCGTCAATAGAGGAGGCACTGACTGGATGCTCAAAATAAGATGGGAAAACCTCAGTGAATTTTGTAGAAGTTGTTGCAGTAAAAGTACGACCAGTGTACATCCTAGTTTCTAACAATGCAGGGGGGGGCAATTGTAAGCAGAATGTGATAAGAAAATGGTCAGACAAACTGGGATTATGTGAATGAATCCTGACCTGCCCAATGTTAATGCCAAAGCTTAAGATCAGGTCTAAAGTATGACCATGAAAATGAGTTGGGCCAGCAACACTCTGAGCGAAGCCGACTGACTCCAAAATGTTAGTGAATGCGGATGTTCGAGAATCATCTGCCCTCTCAAAGTGCAGGTTAAAGTCGCCCAATATAACTATTCTATCATAGCTTAAAACTAAGTCTGAAAGGAATTCTGAAAAATCTTGAATAAAGGCAGAGTAAAGGCCAGGGGGCCTGTAGACTGTCACCAGAGCTAAAGGCTGATCAGAGGCAGGGCTCGCACCTGTATCCAGCACTGAAAAATTCATCGCTAAAACCTCAAATGTATCAAATTTATACTGTAGTTTTGGCACCGAGTGAATGAAGTCACTATAAATAGCTGCAACACCCCCACCTCTCCGGCCCAGGCGGGGGTTTTGAGTGTATATAAAACCAGGTGGAGATGCTTCATTCAAAGATAAGTTTTCATCTGGTCTCAGCCATGTTTCTGTGAGACACAGTATATCAAGATAACAATCAGAGATTAATTCGTTCACAAGAGCTGCTTTAGAGTTCAAGGATCTAATATTTAATAGACCAATTTTGAGAGAATATTTATTTATTGGTAGATTGATACAGTTGGTGTTAATGCAAATCAAGTTTTTGTGATGTACTCCGCGATTCTTCTTTCTTAATTTAATTGGAATTCGAGGAACAGACACAATCTCTACAGGGTTTGACCTAATCAACGGTTTATCAAAGCTGAATGTCAGGAATTTAGATTTAGCTGTCGGCAGTCAACTACAATAATTTAAGTCGTAGGCTAGATTTCTCGACAGAAGTGCAGTGCCCTCTCGAGATGGGTGAACACCGTCCCTCCTCAAAAGACCAGGTCTTCGCCGGAAAGCTCGCCAATTGTCCACGAAACCGACGTTATTATCTGCGCACCACTCAGACAACCAGCGATTGTGCGAGTCCAATCTACTGTACATTTCATCACTACATCGGATCGGGTACGGACCAGAGAAAGTCACTGACCGTGACATCTTTAGAGCTTGGGCACAGGCCGACTTAAAACTGCTCTTTGTGGTCTCCGATTGTCGTAATCGAATATCATTCTACCGGCGTGGATAATAATTTTGGAGAACTTGCGTTTGCCCGGATCGAGTAATTTCAGATTGGCCTTGATATCAGTCACACGAGCGCCAGGAATACAGCTCACTGAGGTCGCCGGTTTAAACGCCCTTACATCTCTAACAATGGAATCCCCGATAATTAGAGACTTTTCCGGTACTCGTTCGCCTGGCTCTAATTCTTCGAGGGGAGCAAATGAATTAAACAGTTTAACGGGAGAGGGACTGGGTGGCTGCTCAAGTTTCTTTCCCCTACGTTTACCTCGAACTGTTACAAACACATCACGCTGTGAAGAAGCTGCTGCAGCAGGTAAGCAACGGGAAACAGAAAGAAAACTGACATTTACACTCGTTTCAGGCTGGACCAAGAAAGAATCAATGAACTCCTCATTCGACCTAATGTTCTGCAGCTTCCAGCTGTAAAAGCTTTTCAGCTAAGCTAGCATATGAGACACATTTCTTGCAAATGAAAGAGCCACTAAGCGCAGAGGAGTCATAACAAAACATATTACATTCAGAGCACAAGACAGGAAAAGAGGTTGGCGAACAAGGGGAAGCCATCATGGTTTTTAACTTACGTTTGTAGGATGCCGCGTAGCCCAAGTCCAAGGTTCACCTCACGGGCGTCTTGCAGAAGTACAGGCCGTCAAAAGCGCGAAATTTTGCGACTGTATTCCGTTAAAGGCTGAAAATTCTCAGAAAAAATCAACGTGATATTGACATAAAAATGGGATAGAAACGCTCAGCACAACAGGTGCTACGAAGACGTATAGGACAGGTGCCAAGTGAGACAACTTCACTGGTTTTGGGGTTTGTATAATTATCCCATGTTTACAAGTATCGTCAGAGCTTGGTGATTTTTTAAAATTTATTTATGCATGAATATCCATGTATTTAATACTTATAATTATTTTACTCAGTTGCTTTGTGTGTGTTTGTGTGTTTGTCTCTTTGTCTGTTAGTTACTCTCGCACTTTTTTGCCCTTTAACTCTCGTTAATTACCTTCAGTCCTGTATCATTCTTATCAGGCAGGTCCCGAACGGGAGCCTATTGATTTTGCTTACAAGGTCAAGATCAATACCTGGCAGAAAAGGTCAAAAACACATTTTGGTTGATAATTTTGTTTGTATTTGAGATAACGACTTGCTGGCCAGAAATTGTTTTTTTTATTTTTGAATTAAAAGACTATTTTATGAAAGACCTGATTAGTGATTTTTTTTAAAAAATTTGTTTATGGAGGAAATACTCCTGAACTTATTTGCATTTATAACTCATATTTTGGACTCAAACAAAACATTCAAGTTTTTTTTTCTTAAAACGGAGAGTCAATTAAGTTCATTTTTATTATATAAAAAGGAAAATGTTTTTATAACTCTGTTTCATTTGAATACCACTGTTATGCACTTGAAATATTGCTACTCACAGTGGGATGCGGTTATTCTGCATTGTGTTAAAGGACGTGTGGGTAAATTGTGTTTATCATATATTGGACAAAGAGGTGAGGTGTATTTCAGTCCCAGAAATTAATGAATAAATCCTGAGTTCGTAATAAACAGCGATCAGGACTCTGAGTGATTCTACTTCTTGATTACATATGCAGTTTATGAGATTGAGATGCGCCCAGCCAAAGAGCTGCTAGAGAACTTGTTTCAGTCTGAATGTCTGGAGGTGCTTTCGCTATAGGATCTGTCAGACACTCCCAGGGATGAGCTTTAAGTTTCTCATATTAGTAAAAGCCTTTATCTGAGGAGAACTTGGAATATTAGAGTTCGGCAAGATAGATTACAGTTCACTTTGAGAAATAATTTTCTTTTGCAAGCTCTCGTGGTGTTAATTTGAGAAACAACGAAAGAGGTGATATTCATCAACAAGCATGAATGAGTTTGAAATTAGCATGAAATCATTATAATAATATTCTTTTGCAAGTTCTTGTGGTGTTAATTTGAGAAACAACGACAGAGGTGATATTCATCAACAAGCATGAATGAGTTTGAAATTAGCATGAAATCATTACAATACGATGACACTGTTCAGAACTTCACCATCCAGCTGCTGTCTTTCAAGATTAAGAGGGCAAAGTTGTGTTTACCGTCTGAATACATGGTGAAAAATGATCTGTTCACTCAGCTTGACTTAAGTCAAGTATCGTTGCTTTAGCTGAATGAAGTCCAGTGAGTGGAAAGAGTCATGCTCATCGCTGCAAAATTTGACTCAATGGCTCACTTGAGTACACTTGACCCCAAAGTCCAGTTCATTTGGTAAGTGTGAACACCGGCGTACCACTTTAGCACGATATGCGAGTCCAGTTGGAAGAGGTGGACTCAGGAACGATTCATCCGTATTCGTACCAAATATGAAAGCAACTGTACCTGAACACAGAACTCGGCAATTATCTGACGTATTTTGTTAAGACGTCAGATAACTGTCTTTTGTTCTAGCAAATGAAAAAAATTCTTGCTGAAGATTTGGGCAGATGAAACATACAGTCACTACTGGATACTACAAACAAAACACAGAGATTTATGGAATGATTCGTGAGTCGTTACATCCGTGTGGTTCTCACAGAACAATAGTGTGATGGCGCAGGTGTTTGGACACCAGGAGCAGTGGCTCAAAATAACAGACAAATCCAGCAACGTGCTGAACTCAAACAAATGGAAATAACAAGGCTTGTGCTACCTACGGACCTAACGTAGTCCATGGCAGCCCAAATGCGAGCTCAACAAAATATAAGATCCTGTCTATACTCTCACTTCTCACACTTATACTTTAATGCAGCTAAGATCCTGCCTATCCTCTCACTTCTCAAAATACCTTACCGGCTCAAGCGTCAAAAGCAGAATGACACTCCAGCAACACGAACGAGAAAGGGCAGGAGCTTAAATCGAGTCCGGGCGACGCCCCCAATCAATGCCAACTGGCTAAGGAATCTGATGGTGAGCAAACCGATATCGTCCCAGACGAGAGTAACGAAAGGAGCTAACAGAGCTCCCAAACCATGACAGGACCCCCCCCCCCCTAAGGGACAGCTCCAGAAGTCCCCAAGGAACCCCGCGCACGAGAATCAGAAATAAGCGAGGGATCCAGAATATCCCGAGAAAGAACCCAGCACCGCTCCTCGGGACTATATCCCTCCCAATCAACCAAGAACTGCACCCCACGACCTACGCGCCTCTCGGCCAAAATGCGGCGCACGGTATAAACCAGCCCACCCTCAACCATGCGTGGTGGCGGTGGAGGTGTGTGGGTGGGCGCCAGGACGCTAGTGCTAACCGGCTTAATCTGCGAGACGTGGAACGCTGGATATATGCGCAGAGATCTCGGGGGCTTCAACTGGACCGTAACCGGATTGATCTTCCGTACAATCTCGAACGGACCGATATAGCGAGGCGCCAGTTTTCGGGATTCCACCTTCAACGGGAGATCCCGGGTGGACAGCCAAACTCTCTGCCCAACCCGATAAGACGGGGCCAAACGACGCCTTCTATCAGCGAAAGATTTTTGTTTGCGCCCCGAACGCAACAGTGCAGAACGGACCTTAGTCCAAATCGACTAACAGCGCTGAATGAAGTGGTTAACTGAGGGAATCTCGGAATCCTTCTCAGTCTCTGGGAAAAGTGGAGGTTGGTAACCCACTTGGGCTTCAAACGGGGAAAGCCCCGTGGAGGAATTACACAACGAGTTGTGAGAATACTCGACCCAAGCTAAAAATCGACTCCAAGATGACGGATTATCTGCCGCCAAACATCAGAGAGTGTTCTCGAGAGACTGATTAGTACGTTCCGTCTGCCCGTTGGTCTCAGGGTGAAACCCTGAAGAGAGGCTAACAGTGGCCCCCAACTGTTTACAAAATGCCTGCCAAAATCTGGCCGTAAACTGCAGGCCTCGGTCAGAAACAACAACAAGCCCATGCAACCGGAACACATAGTTGACCACAAGATGCGCTGTCTCCCGTGCTGAAGGCAGCTTGGGTAGTGTGACAAAATGAGCCGCTTTAGAAAAACGGCCAACAACCACCAGAATGGCCGTGTTGCCGTCAGAAACAGGCAGCCCCGTCACAAAATCTAAAGCAATATGCGACCAAGGGCGCCTGGGAACGGGCAAAGGTCGCAGCAAACCAGCGGGAGGGAGGTGGGAAGTCTTATTCCTAGAACAGAAGCCACAGGCAGCAACAAACTCCCGAATGTCTCTCATCATCTCCGGCCACCAAAACCGTTGGGCCAGGAACTGCTTGGTCCGATGGGCCCCCAGGTGCCCCCCCAGGCAGGAAGAGTGTCCCCACTGAACACTGAAGAACCCGTGACCTAACGCCGTGTGGGACAAATAAACAACCAGGAGGCTCACCCCCAGGACCGGGATCAGACCTCAACGCCTCCTGAACAACCGCCTCGACTACCCACCGAATAGGTGTTACGATCTGGGCCGAAGGGATAACAGGCTCTGGGGAAGGATCGCCATCAGTGCGATCGAACATACGTGACAGCGCGTCAGGCTTAGTATATTTAGAGCCTGGGCGGTACGCGAGCGTAAAATCAAAACAATTAAAAAATAATGACCAACGCACCTGCCGGGAATTATGCCGTTTGGTCTGCTGAATATATTGGAGGTTTTTGTGGTCGATCCAAACCACAAAAGGGTGCCCAGCTCCCTCCAACCAGTGGCGCCACTCCTCGAGCGCCAGCTTGACCGCTAATAACTCCCGGTCACCAATACTGTAATTGCGTTCGGCGGCGGACAAAGACCGGGAGAAATACGCACATGGGTGAAGCTTATTATCCCAACGTGGGCACTGGGACAGAATAGCACCCACGCCCACCTCGGACGCATCTACCTCCACTACAAATGGGAGGGAGGGATCGGGCAAAACCAAAATAGGCTCCGAGCTAAAACGTTTCTTTAATTCCTGAAAAGCAGAATCAGCTGCAGGGGACCAAAAAAACGCTGAGGAGGTATTCTTTTTAGTGAGCTAACAGAGCTCCCAAACCATGACAAATAGTGCAGAGCCGTGACAAACTTAAGAAAATGCGGCTGCAATGTTTCAGAAGTGCGGGACGCAGTTCGAGAGTCTGGCAGCTCAAGTGACGAGAGAGAGAAATTTCTGCGGTGTGAGGCAGTGGGCTGCATAATTGGCTAAAAGCCAACGACCGAGCTGAACGTTATTGAATCGCAACCCATTGCACCACCTACTGCACCATCAAGCAAAGGTTTGCTTCTTCTTCTTCTTGTATATTTTCTATTTAAAACCACCCAGGTGCATACTGCCACCTACTGTATCAGAATTGTGCCATACGCAAGTGTACTTGTGCGCAGAATGATATTGCTGGTGTGAAAGCTGAACAGCGGGGGTAGAGGGGAGGAGGCCAGTTGTACTGCGTCGCTGTACGCTGTACGGACGAATCGTACCTAATATGAAAGCGCTGTAAGTCCAGTTCGGTGAACAAATCATTTTTGATGGCTCAGGAGATCATTGCTGGCAATGCCACAATCATCAGCACCGATGGAGAGGAATATTTGTCTGAAATATTTCAGCCTTTTCTGCTGCGAATGAAAATTCATGAGTGCCTGTAGCCCCACATAGTTTTTATTCTGTCTTCAAACCAGTTATATCTAATGCACCTTATTAAATGTATTGTAACAAAATGGACAAGAGCAAGTTTTATTATTTGTGCTCTTGTAGGCTTAAAGCTTTTTCCAGGCAATGCATTTGTGTTCAGCTTCAATTCTGCAAGCATTGAAACAATGTGTAAAATGCACATGAAAACAGAATAAGGTGATCTGCAAATATTCTTTTATCTACATTTAGTTGAAAACACCATGAAAAAAAAAATCAGGTTATCAACTTAATGAATTGTAGTTGTGTGCAGCTTAACAGTGAAAACCTCATTATAATCATTTTTTCCATGCAAAATATTTCTGGTGCTCAATAACACTGCGGATATTAAGACCTTATTTTAATAGTTAGAGATAAAATTGAGTCATTAATTGATTCATTCACGGCTGAATTGAAGGTTTTGTGATACGGCAGCACGTGGCTTTCTGCTCAGTCCAACAGAATTAAACTGTCCTCAGGCGCAAGATAACGGCCAATAGAAAGAGACGAGCAGCGGCACGGTGGCACAGTGGTTAGCATTGTTGCCTCACAGCAAGAAGTTTGTGGGTTCAAATCCAGCCTGGGGCCCTTCTGTGTGAAGTGCATGTTCTCCCCGTGTTGGGTATTCTCTGGGTACTCCAGTTTCCTCCCAAAGACATGCATATCAGCTTAATTAGAGACACTAAATTGGCCATAGGTATGAGTGTGAGAGTGAATGGTGTGCGCGCCCTGCGATGGATTGGCAACCTGTTCAGGGTGGGTCCCTGCCTTTGCCCGTAGTTAGCTGGGATAGGCTCCAGCTCGCCCCGTGACCCTAGTGAGGAATAAGCGGGTATAGAAGATGAATGAATATATTTTTCTGTTTGTTCTGTCTATAGGCTGTCTTGTGATCCCTGTCTGCATTTTGGCTTTTGCCTATTTCATGTGATTAGGTTCCCCCTCATGTTTGCTTCCTTTGTTATTAGTCTGATTTCCTACACCTGTTACCTGTATAGCATGTGACCTTCCCTGTGTGTATATTAGCTATCTTTTCACTCACTGCTCTTGTCAGAATGTTGATCAATATTTCTTTGTGCAGAGCGCCTCGTATGCCATTGAATATTGTTTCTCTTCTACTGGATTGTCCGACCTTGATTCTTGCCCTTGCCCTTTTTGTATCATTTTTGTCTTTCTGGATTTCAACCCATTTTTGTATGACCACGATTTCTGTGTTTGGATGCCCTGTGCATGACCCTTGGCTTTGCTCATCCACTACGACTTTTTGCCTATCGTTTTTGTACCTCTGCCCATCTGTCTTATTGTTTCTGACCCCGGCCTGTCTAGTCGACTCTGTTTTTGGATTTCATATTGTGGCTTGGCAATTCCTGTGCTTTTTGGGTTTGACTCAGACTCCAATAAAGGCATTCATTTTTTGGATTTCTGTCTCTCGCGAGTGGTTCCTGAACGGTACCTCTCAGGTATTCATTAAATCTTTTTTTTTTTTTTAAAAGCACTCTACCGATTTCATGTCAACAAACATTAGTTTTGACAAATTGGACTGGACCTCTACTTTCTGCAAATACACAATTTTCTTTTTTTCCCCCCAATAACTGTATACAGACAGATAATTTCACTGATAATTCACTATATAAAAATCTCAATGAGTCAATGACTGAACCGTTTAACAACTTAAAAATTCCTCGAAATTAAGCCATGGCTTGAATTGGCTAATTGACCCTATTTGATTGGATTAGAGCTGTATTCGTGGATGCATTTGAAGTTCTTCCCTCAAAATTGGAGCTGTCTCAACATTATGAGGAAATAAATACAAATCAGCCGAGATCTCAGAACAAAATACGGACCTCCACAAGTCTGAGTCATCCTGGGGAGCATCTTCCAAGTGCCTGAAGGTACCTTGTTTCTATCTACAAGCAACAGTACGCAAGTGCAGGCACTATGGGGCCACACAGCTGTCATATCACTCAAGAAGGCAAAGCGCTCTGCCTCCCAGAGATGAATGTACTTTGGTACGAAAAGCACAAATCAATCCCAGGACAACAGCAAAGGGTCCTGTGAAGATGCTTGAGGAAATGGATGCAAAAGTTTCCTCAGTATATCCACCGTTAATGAGTCCTATTCCGACATAACCTTAAAGGCTGCTCAGCAAGGAAGATAGCACTACTCTAAAACTGCCACAAAAACATGAGAGTGCAGTTTGCAGTTGCACATGGGGACAAAGAACTTGCCATAAGGGGAAAAAATCTACATATTTTGAACTTGTTAATTTTGGAGGAATAAGGGGATGGATTGCAAGCCAAAGAAAACCATCCTGACCGCGAAGTACGAGGGTGCGGCAGCGGCATCATGTTGTGAGGGAGCCTTGGTGCAAGAGGGACTGGTGCACTTCACAATCTAGATGACATCCTGATGCAGGGACATTACAAGCACGTAATGCTGCGTGCATAAAGCAGCATCATTAGGCATCAGCAAGGAGTTATAGCTTGAGCACAAATGGGTTCGACAAAGGGACAATGGGTTGCGGCCTATATGGGCTTGTTCGATTGAAAGTCGCGTGTCATTGGTTTGTGGAACTGGCCGCAGGGCAAAAACGTGCTGGATGGGGGATCACCGTTCTACACTCCATACCAGACCTCTGACGGGAAATACTTGGCAGTGGGAGCACTGGTGTGGCGTGTTCGACGGGACGGACGCCTGCGTGCTCCCCGCCCTCCCACTGGCTGAGGCACAGACACACCCCCATAACCGGGAGCAGGACAAGCAGGAGGAGATCAGCCCCAGACCCGCCCCTCTCCTCACGCCCCTGCTGCCCCCTCGTGGGCGAGCACACCCGCTCCGTGCTGGAGGAGTTGGGGTACGGCCCGGATGAAATTCAGGAACTACTGGACCTTGGGGCTGCTGCGTGTAACAAGGTGGCTGCTCGCCTGTAGGAGCAGGACTTGGGGTGAGCCAATCAGAACTGAGGTCTCCAAGGCAGGTGTAAAACGGCCAATGGGACAGGAATTGGGTATTAAAAGTAGCAGTTTACCTAGAATCAATGCCCACTGTGTTACATACACCTGTCACTTGAACGTTGCCTCCACAACAGCCTGATTCCTCACGTTACAAAAACATCTGGGATTTATCGTATTCTGAATATGTAACATGCTGGACTGTCCAGTGGCTCATCACTGTGGCTTGTTACCAAGGTTCTGCGCTGGATGCTGATTGGCTGCTGTCTCACTGCTGTAGGTGACCTCTGTCTATTACAACATGGCTGTCCAGCAATGGTCCCAATACTGCCAAGCCCCCTCATCCCGCCTTTGATAACATCACCGTTCATTACCTGTTTGTGTGAGTGCATAAAACAAGCCTATAGGTTGGAGTCTCTGAATTTAACAGTTCTCAATGGAAATGGACAATAATTGTGCGAAACACTGTCAGGGAACCGAATGTTGAAGTGATGATATAGAATGCAATTGATTTTGTTCGTCAAATTTTGAATGTGTAAATTATTTTGCACCAGTTAGAAACCCACTGCTGGAGTCTGTACCCCCCCGGCAACAGAAAAGAGACCCCAGAATATGAATTTGCACATTTCTGTCGGGACAGAGTGGGCTGTACTTCACAGCACAGAGTCCATGTTGATCGGACACAGAAATGAATGGAGGGGAAATTCAGATGATAATGATGACAGGGGTTAATGGGTTAAAGATGGCAACAGATGGGACTTCCGGTGTGGCGATGCATGAGTAGGTGGAAGGCTCTGGAGCTCCCGGCCATTTGTCTAATCATTCGATGAATAACGGTGCTTTTGGTTTCCCCATGAATATTTTTTGTCACTTGGGATTAAACAACTGTTTTTGAGTCATTTTGACAGCATTACGTTTTCTGTGAGCGCTTCACCATGACGTACCAGCTTCGCAAGGGAGCTAGCACCGAGCAAGCTAACTCTGCCCCACCGGACAATGCTATTCTTAGCGCTATC
Organism: Gymnothorax reevesii; assembly: GCA_029721435.1. NCBI lineage: Eukaryota > Metazoa > Chordata > Actinopteri > Anguilliformes > Muraenidae > Gymnothorax > Gymnothorax reevesii. The sequence continues at coordinate 17,310,620 of CM056583.1, read as the reverse complement.
GCCGCACTTCGCACTGATTTAACGTCTGAATTGGTAACGCTGAAAGGTGACATCTGTGCTTCTGTGGACGCTAAAATAGACAGTTCAGCAACATCCTTAAGATCCGAAATTACATCGGTACGTTCAGAGATGCTTAGAGACCTGACGGCAGTCAGATCCGAGACCGGGGCCTAGGCTAGCCGTGTGGCAGAGTTGGAAAAGGGGACGAACCACTGGGCAGATGAGGCTACATCCCTGGGCATCAAGCTACAAAACCTCACTAAGCAAGTGGCCTCTCAATCCGAGAAATGCGAGGACCTGGAGGGAAGGTGGCGGAGAAACAACTTGAGGATCGTTAGCCTGCAAGAGGGCGTGGAAGGACCCCGTCCCACTGATTTTATTGCCGACATCCTTAAAGAGGCCCTACACCTGGAGGAGCGACCACTGCTTGACAGGGCTCACCGCTCCCTACAGCCGCGCCCCCGACCCAGAGAGAAGCCGCGTCCCTTCATTGTACGTTTACACTACTTCAGGATAAAGGAGGACATTATGCAACGCGCAAGACAAGCGGGTCCGCTCCTTTACAAGGGACAAAGATTTATGATATTTCCGGACTACACTATTGCCATGGCCAAGAGGAGAGCAGCATTTGACGAGGCTAAGAAGCTGCTCCGCGATCGTCAAGGAGTGAAATATGGGCTGCTCTTCCCCACAACGGCACCCAGTCTGTGTTTAACAGTCCCGAAGGAGCAACAGCTTTCATCCGCAGCAACATCCTGGCCGACTAACCGACTTGTGTCGTCTGATTGGTAACGTGAAAGAACCGTGAACTTACGGTCATTGATAGCTTTGTGGGCTAACAGGTGGCGAATACGACCGATAGCGGTAGCCTAGTTGTAATCCATTCTTTTCCTGATTTACGCTATAGTCTATTTTATCTCATCTCCTCTTTACATCTTTAGTGTAACTCATCTACTGGTCACATGACTCAGGCTGCCTTATCTAAGCTCGCCCACTGTAGTCTGCATTTCAGTTTATAGTATTTGTGTTTACAATTAGGAACTAGTTGATTACATAATCTATTCTTTTGCAAGATGAGGATGTTGCATCATTCTGTTCCATAGTATTTCGTTATAACTGCCCTTGCAAACAGTTTATGCTGGATAACATTTATATCCGCTGTTTCAACACTGGCGGATTCAGGTGTACTCTGTTCTTTTATTGTTTTGATATACTTGCAAGGACTGGAAATTGTACAGTACTGGCACGGGTGTCGCCGACGTCTTACATTTTTTTATGCATGATCAGCAACCTAAAGAAGATGGCACCTTTTATGTAATCTTCACCTTATTTTAAGTTCTTACTGCCAGTGAAGCTACCAGTATCTTAACTTACTCAAAGTGCTCCTTTTTTTTCCTTTTCTCTCAGCACACATATCATGTATAATTGCTATTATCCCATTGAAACAGTTCAGTAACATTCCCTAAGTACCTATAAATGTTGCTAATTTTTATATTTCAAATTGGCAGGTCTCCATTGTTAGTTAGGGTGTTGAATGTACGCAACAACGCGTGTTTACCCCCGTTGGGGTTGGGTGTGGGTGAGGGGCAGGGGCATCTAATGTAGAATACCGATCTACATTAGAAAATCATTTTTCCTTTCATTAGATCGTATTATTTCATCATTTATATGGAATGGCAAAACACCTCGAATACATAAAACTGTCCTCCAGAAACCCCGTGCAGCCGGCGGAATGGCCCTACCAAATTTTCAACATTATTACTGGTCCTGCAATGTAAGGGCTCTGTCCTCCTGGCGGACTGCAGTCACTGAAACACCATGTTGGTGACCCCAGAGGCGTCATCTGTCTCTCACACGTCTCTACACTCTCTCCTATGTACAACATTCCCTCTGTCCCACCCTATATCCAAATTCACTTCCAACCCAACTATATGCGAATCTATTAAAATTTGGAAACAATTCAGACAGGCTTTTGGACTTAAAGATCTTCCCTTTAGTGCCCCCATTGGGAAGAACCATGCTTTCCCTCTCTCTATTATTAATGGGACCTTTGACCTTTGGCGACTCAAAGGAATGGTGACTTTAGAGGATCTGTTTATCAATAACACTTTTGCATCATTTGATGAGCTTCCTGAAAAGTATGATTTGCCGCGGTCACACTTTAGATATTTGCCGGTCCGAGACTTCGCCCGATCTAAATTGAATAATTTTCCAATTCTTCCCCCAGAAACCCAGTTGGACCAAATTCTTAAACTTAATCCTATGGGAAAGGCGTATATCAGTACGCTCTATTTATCAATCAACACTCTTGGTCAAGTACCTTTGGATTCTGTTAAAAATCAGTGGGAGAGGGATATGGAGGTATCCATCTCAGAGGAGATTTGGGACAACATAATTAAAAGGATACACTCATCTTCAGTATGCATGAGACATTGTGTTATCCAATTTAAGGTGGTCCACCGCCTCCACTACTCGAAAGAGAAACTGGCTAAAATCTACCCAAATCTAAATTCGACATGCGACAGGTGTAAACAAGACACTGCCGGCCTATACCATATGTTCTGGTCCTGTCCAGCACTGACCCAGTTCTGGCAATCAATTTTTGACGTTTTGGCGATTATCTTACATTACCCACTCAAACCTTCTTCTATGAGTGCCATCTTTGGGGTCGTTCCAGCTGGTGTACACTTAAATGCCAGTCAGGCCAATCTTTTAGCCTACACCACTTTGATAGCCAGGAGGCTAATTCTGTGCAAGTGGAAGGAGGCCTCTCCTCCCACCTTTGCTGACTGGATAAGAGAGGTAATGCAGTCATTGAGACTGGAAAAAATTAGATGCACCATGAGAGGAACAGTAGCTAAATTTTACTCAACATGGAAGCCGTTTTTGAACTATGTAGAGGAAATGGACCCTCAGTTGCTAGTTTGAATTGAGCAATTTACAGCACAGATCTACATATATTTATCTCTATTCTTTATCTCCCCCCTTCTTTTTTCTCCCTTTTCCCTTCTTTATTATTTTTCAATGTCCTAATGTAATAGAACATGCACTTCTGATAATATGCCAATAGGTGGGGAATGAAAGGGGACTGTGAGTAGGGAATGGGAGGGATGTTGAATGTTATTATTATTGTATATAGGGATACTGTTATAAGCCTATGACCTTATGCATATATTGTATATATTGTATTGTGTTTGAAACGGGAAAAACAGAAAATAAACCTTGGTTAAAAAAAAGATGGAAACAGATGCAGGGCAGGGACTATAAAACCTTCTGCCGAAGGACAATGATGTTACTCATGAATAACAGGCTTCTTTATCGGAATATGAATCCTGAAATGGGTGTATAAAATGTTTTCTTAGGGTTTTTCGAAGAAAGGTATGAAAACACTTTTAGAAATGAGTCTTGTGGTTTATGCATGTCATTTCTAGATCAGGCTTTTATTGGGAAAATGTGAATCCCTGAGTTCAGTGTCAGCCTCTGCAGAAGGAGCGAGTCCGTGGGATTCAGTAAAGTCTGTCTTTATCTCGGTCTTTATCTTCATATTAATAAGTGGAATGAGTATGAACTCTGGCTGACACGCAGCAAAGCTGCAGCTCAGAAATGCTCATCGCTCATTAATTCGCCTGCCTGCCCATTGTGCGATAATTAAAGTTCTGTGTTTGAAACTTAAAAATGTCCACAGGCTAATATTTCCATTAGGTAAGTTTGAGGATTGTGCCGGTAAAATTACAGTTTCTTTTTTACACCGGAATGGGAGGGAATTTGAAAGATTGAGAGGATGGAGAAGACGACTGATTTTGGTGGCTTTACAGGGGCAAATGATCACGTATCTCTCAATGTTTGCTCTCGATATGTCATTTCTCCTGTAAATAAATGCATCCAACTTGTGCTGAAATGTATCAGCCACATTTCATTTTACCATTCCATACCGTAAAATGCTATATATATATAAAATGCAAACTCAGAATTTTTAAAAATAAATTAAAAACTTTGAACATAATCTCTGTTGTCTGGTCTGAAATCACTTGGATGGAGCCATCATGTTTTGTTTTGTAAATTCTGGCTGTCAAAGATGTCGTTTGCAGCATTTTTGGGAGATTAAGAACTTTTTTTTGCTGAAATTCAGTTGTTTACTTCATCTCAACTCAAACACAATTTTCCTTTTTTTTGCAAACTCCGGCCTCCTTTACCAATTCGCAACAGAAAGACTATAGTCGATTGAAGAAAGACTATACAGCAAGTCAACTTTTTGGGTAGCCTACATGTGAATTTCATAAAGAGCAAAGAACCTTCCGAGCTGATGGATGTGAACTGGACATGGTTTGGCTGGTAGCCAAGGCAAGGAGGATTATCAGGAAACGGTCCCTTTGATGAGGGAGAGGAGACTATAAACTCCTTCATTTCTTCCTCCCAGCAAATAAACACAGAACTAAACTTGACAGAAAGATATCAGAGATAATAGTAAATGGATGGACTGCATTTATACAGCACTTGCTAGTCACATGACATGACCCCAAAGCACTTTACATTTATGCCTTGCATTCACCCTGATGGCGGAGGCTGCCGTGCAAGACACCAGCCGGCTCATCAGGAGCAGTGTGGGGTCCAGTGTCCTGCTCAAGGGCACTTCGACACTCACTCTGGAAGAGCCAGGGATCGAACCAGGTACCCTCTGTGCCTAGACCACCTGACACCACCCCGAGAAAATGGACCACAATCCTCTGTAGCCGCAGCAATTTGGTGTGTTGTTTGTTGTATTTTGAATCAGTCGTGTCATTATTGATTGCTGTCGAGCTCATGTCATGTAGAGGGAAAAGACGTCCAGCTCTTCTTAAACGCATCTGAAAGCAACTTCAAACTCTCCCTTGACCTGCATGACATTTTCTAGCAAAGTCAAAAATAGAGAGGAGAACAGAATTGGTATTGTTTCGGGAATGAGATGCGCCTCCTGTCTGGGACACTGCGATCCCTGTTTGTACAGAGTACAGTGAGATCAAAGTAGAATATTCTCTCTACAAACCCTGGCAACAGCTGATTGAATCACCTTCTCGGGAGGATGTTCATCCAGCTTTTTTACTTTGTTCTGACACAATACTATTACTAACAGCATTCAAACATGCTGCCCCTTTTACATGGGACACCCTTCAAAAAGACTTAAAACTGCCAGAATTAATTACTTATGATGCCTTCGCTGTGATTTTAAAGGACCTTGGACGTAAATCCATTGGACAGTGTTGCTGAACTTGAATATCATCAGTGTCATCAGAAATTTGCATTTTATATGATCACTATTGATTATTTGTATGTCTGCTCTGTACTTTGCTCCATTTTTGCTTCTGAATGTTGTGTTTTGTGTTTAATTTTGTGTGACAGACGGGTGTCGCTGCCTTTCTTGTCCAGGTCTCCCCTGTGAAAGTGTTGTGTTCTGTGGGTCTGTGTGTCTGGTTAGTCTATTTTAGGTTTTGTCAGTTTTTAGTCCTTGTCTCAGTGTTCACATTTCATTCCTCTCCCGTGTGAGTCCAGTCCACGTTTTACCCATGTACTGTCTTTACTTTCTCCCCGGTCGCGTCATTGTTTGTAGCAGTTTTCTGTGTTAATTGATTGTGACACTGTTTCGGGTGATTTAATGGATTCTGGGTTTCATCCTTCCTTCCCTTCTCGTTTGCTAGTTTCCCCTTGCTTTCCTATATCTACTAACATTACTAACAGTTTGTTGTTTTTATAAAATTACTAACCATACTAATATTGTATATAATACTAACCAACTAACGAGCACCCGGGATTGTATAGTTGCACTTACTAATTGACTAATTATCTCTCAGCAGTCGCCCTGTTCTAGTCTCCGCCTCTTGCTTTTCTATTCACTGGCTTTGCTAAGTTTTCTTGCAGAACCTCTGCATTCTTATTCTGGCTCTTATTCTGTACACTTAGGAGTCTTTTTATCCAGTTTATTTATCCCATCTTTGGGATGGTCTTGTGATCCTCGTCTGTGTGTTAATGTTTATCTGCTTCATGTAATTAGGTTTCCCCCATGTTCCACCCCTTGTTAATTATATTAAGTTCCTGCACCTGTGTCTTCTCGCGCCCCTACCTTATATCAGTCCCCCTGCAGCAAGCCAGTTCAGATCTGACTTCGCTCCCGCCTGCTTCACTCCACTCCCGGCCCTGTGCACTTCCCCTCTGGTCCCCTCATCTCTTCTGTGTGTCTTCAGCCGCATTCCCAGCCCAGCCTTCCCTTCCTGCTGCTCAGCCCCTGGTGCCCCCCGTCTCCAGAGCCCTGTGTGCCACCTCTCCAGTGCCCAGTGTGTCAGTGGCCTTCATCGTCTCCTGTGCCCAGTGTGTCAGTGGCCTTCATCGTCTCCTGTGCCCAGTGTGTCAGTGGCCTTCATCGTCTCCAGTGCCCAGTGTGTCAGTGGCCTTCATCGTCTCCAGTGCCCAGTGTGTCAGTGGCCTTCATCGTTTCCAGTGCCCTGTGTGCCGGCCACCTTCGCCGGCTTCCGAGTCAACGTTCCTGTCGTCCTGTCTGCCCCCCTCCTGGTGTTCTCCCTGACCCTTCTCCCGGCCAGCTGTGCCTTCCGAGTTGGCCATCTGCCAGCTGTGCCCACTGTCTTGTCGTGTGCCCTGGCTCCTGTTTCCGCGTGAGCACTGGTTCCTGTTTCCGCGTGTGTGCTGGTTCCTGTTTCCGCGTGTGCCCTGGCTCCTGTTTCTGCGTGTGCCCTGGCTCCTGTTTCGGCGTGTGCCCTGGCTCCTGTTTCATCGTGTGCCCTGGCTCCTGTTTCCGCGTGTGCGCTGGTTCCTGTTTCCGCGTGTGCGCTGGTTCCTGTTTCCGCGTGTGCGCTGGTTCCCCTTCCTGAGTTGTCCCGAGTCTGCCCCCCCTCTGGTTCTAGTTTTTGTATTCCTTAGTTCTCCCTCCTTCAGTGCTGTTGCTTGGTGTTTCAGTTGGCCGGAGTGCCCCGTTTCCCCGTGTCTGTTCCTGTTATTTAATCATTATTTTGGATCCCTGCTCCTGGCGTCTCTTCCCTTTTTGTCTCCCAGTTCTGAGTTCAGTTCCGAGTCTTGTTCTGAGTTTCTGAGTAGTCCTGGTGTTTTCCCCCTAAATCCCTAACAGTAAGAGGTCCTGATCTCGAGGCGCTAATTACCTGGTTAAATAAAGGTTAATAAATAATTGAACAATAGCTGAACAGACTGGCTTCATGAAACACAGCTCAAACAAATTAGATTATATTATTTAATTCAAGCAATCATCAGTACACAAATCTAGCCAGATTTAGCTTTTTCACCAAAATTTCTTACACTTCTGTGATTACCACACTTCCGGTGCCCAGCCTGATAGTGCTTCGGTTTATTGCATGTGCATAACATCGATCGATTGCAATCTAATTATCTACTTCAGTTCTTTTCAGACCTCCCCAAGAGGACCACGTCTGCTGCATGTTTTAGAGCTCTGCTGTCCAGCACAGGTGAATCAAATGATCAGCTCGATACTAGTGAAGATGTTTGACAATGAACGAATCGTTAGAATCATCCAGGCCCGGGGGGAGAGATCTAAAACATGGTGGTGCTCAGGAGAGGTTTGAGAGGCACTGATCTAAATCATCTGTGATTGTTGACAGCAGTGGCAAAAAATACTCTAGATATATGAATTACCTGAATATTGCCATGGAAGACCCTTCTCAAAACTTCGAGAAAACAACCGCTCCCCAGCTGAAAGCTTCTTAATACGGTTTTTGTGCTTGGTATCGTACAGCCAAGTATCCGTATCCACACAACATAAAGTAACTTTCTGCTGCTACAAGTGACCGGAAGAGACTCGGCCACCAAACTATCCCAGAAAGCATCAGAAATTGGGTGTAACTGCAACATCAGGGAATTTTTTTTTCATATGGACGACTGCTCGAATCAATGGCATATTTTTTCCAGATCAAGGAGAGGAAAAAAGTGTTTAAAAAAATTAATGTGCTGAAGCTGTAAAACCAATACAACAGAGGCTCTGGCTCGTTACCAAGTGGAATTAAAAAACATATCTGATTATTTGAATGTGTTTACTGTTGAATTGTATGTCATGTTGATGGCTATACAGTGGGTTGAATAGGTGTATTGCAGCAGTACTAATATGTTGCGATCCTGTGTTTGCTCTTGCAAGCATTCACACTAGTGCAGCGAAGGGGTTAAGATCTGTTAAATGAAAGCTTGTTAACCAACTCAAAAATGACTCGGTAGGGAAGAACTGGTACATTCAGGTGAGTCCCAACATGGTCAGGCGTCCCAGGAAACGAGAGAGGAGAAAAAAATGAAAAAGAAAGGGTCACCAAAAGATTTTTTGAAATCAATTTCAAATTATCAAAGGGCAAAAAAGCTGCATCGACATTGACCACAGTACTGGGATGACGCCATGAAAGGAGGATATTTATACTCAGTTCAGAGCAGAGCAGGTATGATTTGATTAGAATAAGAGAATTAAAAGGAAAGAGCAGGAAATAAAAAGCAGGCTGACAATGGAACACAGCAACCTTCAAGGTCCCCTATAATGCCACCAGCTGCGCAGCCAATTAGCCATTATCAGCTCGTTCAAAGTTTCCTCTACCAGAATAATGAAATCTGATTGACTGCTTGGCTGAAGTTGATCAGTTCTTCTTGCCTCTGGTTGGTTACTTCCCCATGTGATGGCAAGAGGGTAAATATTTTGAAATGGCTTGTAACAACTAATTAGCTGGGCACCTGGGGTGCGTTCAAAGTCACACGGGGTTACGGTTTCGGGTTGAACGACCTGTCTCCCCTAATCAGTGTGCAACGTTACACAAGGCGTTTGAGATATGTTTTGTCTTGTTTGGTGAGTGTGTCAGGGGTGTAATCCAATCAGCTGCAACATGTATATCAACCACGCCATCTTGAAAAGGCAGTGGCAGAAGGGGTCCATCTCAAAGCCTAGGCTGTAGCCTTTGAAGGCTGCATTTTTAGGGTTTATGAAGTAATTCCATCTGCCGAACTGTCATAACGTTATCTCGTCTCCATTAAACGGCTTTGGTTTCAATGAGTTGTCACTGGCTTCCCTAACCTTGCCTTAACTCTAACCCTTAATCCAAATCCTACCCCTAAATTTAACCTTGTCCCATACCCTAAATGTCAGTTTAGCAGATGGAAGTAAGAGATGACCCCTAAAGATGCAACCTTCAAAGGATGCAGCTTAGGCTTTGAGAAACGGTCAATGAATCCATCGAAGACAGTAAATGGCTGAATCCAAAACTCCACACTACACTGCACTTGTAGACTCGCGGACTTTGCGGGCGCGTTCACGAGAAGTCTGGGAGTGCTGAGGGCTGTCCAAATCCACAACTGATCCAGGCTTCAAGCGGACTTTGTGTGGATTTCCAGAGTCCGCTTGGGGTGCAGACTTCAGCAAATTTCACTATTGTAATTACCCATAATACATTGCAATACGGACATGACGCTTTAATTTTTCGAAATTACTGACAGAAGAAAAGCACATTCACACACAAAACCACATAAAATAATTAGAAATTTACAATATTTAAACGTTACTTGAATAACGTTGGCCAGATATACAATTCAACATCATCATACAGAAATACAGGCTTCAGAGGTAATCAATATGCATTTGCACGGAAACGAGTGGAACATACTCGAAGCCTGTCTATCAGCTCATTTTATTATGCTGCAGACTCCCGCTCTTGCAGACTTTACGAGATAATGGTGAAGACGTCACATTACATACGCCTGAAGTCCATGGGGGCTCAGTCTGCAAGTCCAGAGGGTGGAGATTTGGATTCCGCCTATAAAAGCATCTCTTGCAGCGCATTTCGTATGGCCCTCTCGGCTGCCTTACTTGCAACGCTAACGGGGTGTTCAGCGCACTACTGTTGCCATACCTTTTGCCCAGAGCTTTGCTACGTGTTGCCGATTTGAACGCACCCCTAGTGTCATGAGAGGGGACCATTAACAGAACACTTTCTTCATAGGAAAACATCTAACTTGTCTTGGCGTACATGGCGGCGCATCGTCTATTCAGCTAGTCAGAGTCGTCAAAATTTCTCCCTAACCTATGTGATTCAGGAATCGCAAGTTCGCGGCGGGGGTGGTGGTGACACAGTTGGACATGTCCTTACAAAAGTGGGAAATTCACGCAAGAAAGACAAGAAGAAATGATAAAACAATTGCGGGAAATTGGTCGGGCTGAAAGCTAGATTAAAGTATTTTAGAATGCGACTATGCGAGGAGTCAGTATTGGAGGGAGGGAAACGCTCATTTACAAGGGCGTAATAATGGTGTTGACATTGGTGGGGACATAATTTGCCTCCCATGACTCCCTATGTCATGACCTAACCTACTCAAAATACAGCTTCATCAATCAGCAATACAGTGTGTTGCTTAATTTCCACATGAAATATACCTGTCTGCCTGATGGAGACTGATCTGCAGAGCTGCTGTGTTGTGGCTGTAAAACAAAATTTATGATCAAGAAACACTACCTATTTTTGTCTCTTGTTGCATAATAATAATAATAATAGTAATAATAATAATACATTTTATGCTGGCTGGCTGTTTATTGCATTAATAATACATTGTCCTTCTATATTATTATTCATCTAACCATTCCATCAAAAGCCCTATTAGGACGGGACTAGTTTTATGGGGGGACGTGGGGTAAAAATGCATTCAGATGCATCAACATGCATTGCGGAGATGGCGGGCACTCACAACAGTGCGTGCGTGAAGATCTACCCCTCTCACGTTCTGTTCTCTCGTCCGAATAGGGCTAAAGATGAGCGGATTCTAAAAATTATGTAAAGATTTTCTGTTCTTATTTCACTCCGCTCTAAGAGACTTTTAGCATGATTAATCTGTTTCAGTAGAATCCGTGTCAGACTGCAACGCACCCCCCCTCCAAAACGACAAGCATGGGAATGGGAAGCACGGAAGTTATTAGGCTACTGCATGTTGAGGTTTATGCTGTGCTACAGAAAAACAATGAAATCGAGCGCTTGGAAGAGAAAATGCGTCGCGGTCTGAACAGGTTTTTACAAGACTATTTTGTGTGAGTAACTTACCATTGACTGGGTGAAATAATGTCTAATGTCCGCCTTTTTTCTTTTCCTGCCCGAGTCAGACATGATTCCCCGAGCCAGCGACAGTAGACGCTGTTATTACGCTGTTGTTTTTATTTTCACCGCGTAGCCTACCAACTTACCAATGACAACCCAGTCATGATGATGGATACAGGAAGGGGAGCCAATCACAGATAGGAAGGCTGTCCCCACCAATGACACGCCGTCTTTGAGAGGCGGAACTAAGGAGGGGAAAATTAACCTTTTGTGGGCTGAATGCCGTGCAATGCCCCATTCAAAATTGGTATGGTGGACATTTTAAACACATCAAAATATTGGTATGGACACGTCCATAGCGTCCATACGCATTTTTACGCCCATGCTCATTTACTTTTTTTGAGGGTGACTGATTTGGGAAATAGGCTTCAAGATGAATGAAAACAGAGGGAAATTAAAACCTGAAGGTGGCAGTAATGCGAAATCATGCACTTTTCTTTCAGCAAACTACAACAAGAAATGCTTATTCAAAGAAGAAGAAAAATAATGGATCAAAGGTCATACGCCTATTTACATCAGAGACCGAGCTGAATATCGCTTCACTGACTTTGGTAATACCCTCATGCAATGAAAAGTGCCCTCCACAGCTTCGAGAGAAGCTTCACATAGAGTGACTCTCTGTAGTTACATTCTAACTGTGAGAGATCTAAATCTAAATCTAAATTTCATCAACCTGGGAAGGTATGCGCAGGGCGGGCGTGTACCTGTGCGCGTTATCAGTGCGCGCCCCTCAGACCAGGCTGGTGCACAGCCGTGAGCGAGTAATATCAGCGCGAGCCTCCCCGGACCGGCAATCGGCAGCGACTGAGAAAGTGTGTCAGAAAAGTAAGGATTGTAAACATTTTATTTGTGCTGCTGTGTGAACGGTTTCGTTTTACATCGAAGTTAACTTGCTAACAATTATGTGTTTGCATTCCAGCAACAAAGTTACCGCATTAGGGGAAAAAAAACAGCTCCAAGGGTTTTATAGTTTACTGGTATGAAAATGATCAGCTTGTGTCTCAAGCATGAACTTTGAGTGACTTCGTCGCCCGCTGGCTGGTCGGATGCACTTTGAACCAGACATCAGTCAGCCCTGTATCCTCCGACCATGGATTTTAGTTTTGTGCAATTATTCATATGATGATGTCTGTGTTTACCATCTAATACTGCCTTATGAATTTGATCTAGTTTGGTACTATTGGAAATGGGTACCATTAATGCTATGACTAGTTTATCCCATTTCATCCACATGGCGGATTATCGCAGTCAAGCACCTTAAAAGTGGTAATGTGTTTCGTCCTAAGTGGACCTGCTGAAATGTCCCGTCAGAGGCACACATCGGTAACGTTATGCCCACACTTCTGCTACTGCGGTATGAGTCCGCGATACAATGTTTATTCAGTGGGGGATTTCTGCAGTTTTCTTTAATGCTTTCATCCACCATTTTATTTGGAATTCTGGGACACCTACTTATGAATAGAATTATCCAATCGTGCCAGTCGTGCAGTGCATTGGATCATGGAGGTCCGGGCCACAGGGTCTAAGGCACATTTAAAGCAATGTCATAGAGCAAATATGCTTACAAAAATGATGAAATTAAAATTTCCAACACCTGAAAAATGTACTAAACAGAGCTGTAAACTGTTAAAAACCTAGCAGTAATTACAAGTAATTACAAACAGTAAGTAATTAGTAAGTAATTACAAACAGCCACGATGTTGACATCAAGGCTCTGTGGATGGGTATCGTTAGGATTTTTATGATTCCGACTCCGGTTCTGCTTATCGATTCCGGTTCCTAACGATTCCTTATTTCGATTCCAAAAAAAAAAAAAAAAACAGGAAGCTAAATGTATATTTAACAGAAGACACTTTATTGCAAACTAAATCACCGGTTAAATTCCGTACAAAACTGCAACATAAATATGTGAGTATATGAAAATGAATGTAGATATTACTGAATGTACTTTATATTATAACTGCTTTTAATAAAAAATTATAAATCCCTGAAAAATGAATAGAGAAATAAAAAATAAAGTGCATCCCGTGGTGCTTAATTTTCCTTAATTTTCAGACATGTCTGGGCAGCATCAAGTGCATAACAGCTGCAAAAAAAAAAACAATGAAATAAAATCTTAAAGATATAGAGAGGATTTAAGAATTAAACTCAACAGTTTTTGTTGAGGAATATCAGCTTTCTCTGGAAGTATCTCGCGAACTTTTTTGCCGAAGTGAATGTGGCCTCTCTTTCAGTACGCGGCTCTGTTGGGGCAGCTGCGGAGGTGCTTGCACTGGGGCTCGACGCCTGAGATCGCAAGATATCAAACACCGCACATTCCTTAAGGTCGATGCCGTGCAGTCTTAAATGTTTTGTTAGGTTGGAAGTGCAACCTGTCTGGCAGCTTATTAATTTCCCACGTGTTGCATTTTCCATGTTCGCCGCTCTCTCCTGAAATGAAGACGCACTTTAGACCGCTTTCCCCGGTCCATTTCCTGTTGTTAGTACCTGCTGTTAGCTCCCGCTGGCTGCAGGCCTGTTATGTTGACAACGTGCAGCGTCACGTGACGTAGTTGACGCGTAACAGACAAGTCCTGACAGATATCTAAAGTCCGTAAACAGCCGTTGTGTAAAATGAGCGCATCTAGGAACCGATAAGCAGAACCGAAATTATTATTATTCTACTCAAGACTATAATATCTGTATAAAATATTTTCCATGGAATGCAAACATTTATTTATGAAACTTTTAATTTGGCATTTGGGATTTCAAATTCACTTTTTATCTTATAAATTGATATCAAGCTAGGTAGGATAACCAAGTTAAACATTACTAGTTACTAACTAAATAGCTAGCAATCTCACTAGGCTGCTTTGTTATCTTTGCCCCTCTCTCTGCTTGGGGAACCAGGTGAGTCATGGGATGTGTAGTTTTTGTACCAATAAGTTTTTCAATTTGGCAAAAAAATTGGAGGCTTAAAAATGGCAGTTTGTACGTAAGAAACTGAATAAGAAAAAGGCCGTGGGTAAAATGAGTGAGTATCTTTACTTCTAATACTAGTGCATGTTGTCACCTTAATACTTTTATATATTTGAATTTTGAGAAATGGTTGATTTTTGACAAATATGCACCACATTGCGTATGGTGCACGTACTACATTGTGTGCAATAGTGCCTTGAATCATGAACAAAGAACATAGCGAAAGAATGTTGGGTCTGAATCACCCAGAGTACTAAATTTTAAGTCTGAAAACTTATCAAATAGAATGTTATGGGCCTCCAAAAATGCTCCCTGACAGAAAGTGTATTAGGGGTCAGTGCAAGTGAAGGCATCCAGAAAATCAGAGAACTCCTGGGTCACCCCCTCAGAAATTTCTCAAAATATTAATATAGGTACCTCAGGTGGACTTATGAAATAATACCAAGTATTAGACCAATATCCTTAATAGTTTTGAAGTGATGGCCTGTCACAATTTTAAGTATTTTTTTTTTTATTTTGAGGAAATTGTGTTTTGTCCAACTTTGGGCTTCCACTGCCCCTCTTTTTGACCTACAGATCAGATTTTTGTTTTTACCAGGCCAACTTTTCAACTAGAATCAGAATTTCTGGTCAGATTAGGTGTATCTACCTTGGTTGCTCCACAGTAGGGCTCCAGAGTTGGCTGAAAAGCCAAAAATCGCAAAAATTGCTGTACTTTTTAAATGCTTCAGATCAGAAAGTTTAGGGAATTCAAGCTTGAACTTTTTTTTGAGACCAGTCCTGATGCCTCTCATGGGTAATCCTCTTTAATCTTGTTTGTATCTTGGCAGGAATGAGAAGAATTTTTTTATTTTTTTTATTTTGCTCATTTTTCATTTTACAGAAAAAATAGCAATTTTGAAGTCCAAGGTTCACCATGTATGCAATTGACCGCATCTTTCAAATCTTTGCCATAGATTGCTATAGTTGTCAACTTCATCTGACACAAAAATTGGGATGGTGTTCAGCCTAGTTTTTTTTTTTTTACTGCAATTTTTTGAACGATGTTACCTATATCGAGCAGATATTGATGAAAATTCAGCATCATGTAGCATCTATTGCCAAATTCAGCACATTTGCCACATCTAGGCTCCTTGAAAAAGCTAAATACTTGCAAAAAATAACTTCAGTACAATTTTTCAAGCAAAATCATTGCTTTATTTGAAGAATCATTTAGAATGGTCCATGTGGTTTTTGTTAGAGACCATAAGAATGCTGCTTTTAATCTCATGATGTCATTTTTGCTAACATTGCTAACTATCAAATTTACATTTGCTGCCAGGAACTAAGAGGACTAAAAACCACACATTATGCAAATCTGTATTGGAATCAGGATAAACCTATACAATTGCTACACCAAAACATGGAAATTACACTTACAGGAAATTTGTTTGGTATGAATATTTCCTGGATCTGCACATGTACGCTGTTCACTCATGAACCGAGATAAAAAAACATCATCTCATGATGAAAACAAATTTGCTCAATTTCCTCAAGCATAACTCCAGATCCCCAGGTGAGCAGTGATCCTCATTGGGTAAGGTATCCATGCTGAAGAAGCCAGTTTTCCTTGCCATACCTGTATTGGGACATTCATCACCCAATTTGGTGCCCAAGTCACACTGTGGTAAATCCTTCTGACCCTCCATGGTTTGAGTGATTATGATGATATGATCATTGGAGATCTTTTATTCTGGTCATCATTACGCAATACCGAAACGAGTTCAGACGAATTATGGATTAAGTCATCACACTTCACTTACCTCAGATTGCAGATTTAATGATGATTTAAGATGAAACAAGTCTGTGCTTGTCTCAAGATTTCATTATTTGTTCAAGTTTTAACATGATGAACTGAACATGACTTAATATTCCTGCTTTTAACAAATCTATAGCATTTTCTGATGTACGATGGTTCGTTTAAATGGCCAATATGGTGTGTCTATTGAAAAATTCACATAAAATGAACTAGGCTGAACACCATCCCAATTTTTTGTGAGATGAAGTTGACAACTATAGCCATCCATGGCAAAGACTTGAAGGATGTGGTCAATTGCATACATGCCATGGTGAGCCATGGACTTCAAATTTGCTATTTTTTCCATAAAATGGAAAACGAGCAAAATTAAAAAATACTAAATCTTCTCGTTCCTGCCAAGATACAAACAAGATGAAAGTGGATTACCCATGAGAGGGATCAGGACTGGTATATTATACGGGATATTTCAACATTTTGGCAAATTGGCCTCTGGTCATAATCCCTATAGTCCAGTGGTTCTCAAACTCGGTCCTGGTGTCCCCCTGAATCTTTGTTTTTGTTGCAACCACACATGCAATCTTAGGATTTTAACAAGCTGGTGATTTGATTTAATTTGGTGCATTTATGCTAATATCCACATTGAGATAAATTGTAAATATCTGCAGAGGGAAATAATTTAACCAAACATTTAATCAACATAAACAATCAATAAGTTCCACATTGGTGAAACTCTTGACACGTGGTGGCAAAACCCTACAGTTTACTTGGCAAAAAACGGAGTCACACCATGAGCCTGTAACATGACGTTGGATTAACATACTTGCGGTTTCTCTTAGTTATCAGACTGCACTTAACCAGACTTCCGCATTCCTGCTAAGCAGTGCCACGAAGCCAGTTATCAACTCGGTAACTGAACCCAGGCTTTTCCAATCTTGGTATGTGTGCGTTCTCATAAAAGGGGTGGTGTTTGAGGTGAACGACCAATTACAAACTGACTTGAAGCAAAGCTGCATACTTTTCAAATGCAGAGTAAGAGCTCTGAATAAAAATATGAAAAGAATAGACATATCATCCTGCTAAAAATTAACACCACTGCAGCTGGCAAAAAATCACTGACCGTGTGAATGCGTAAGTTAGTTATAATGATAATATCACTGCAAATAACTCCCGTATTCATGATTGTATGTGGGCTATTGCTGCAATAGTGATGATTTAATTTTACTTCTGCTGCAGTAAATCTTGAGAACAGGTGATATGTAGGCGAGTGAGGGCATCTCTCTCCTATTCTGCTTCACAGGATGTGTTTGATTCAGCACGAAGCCTATTGGGTACAGGGATGCGCGTCTTATCGTTTGTAATGTCACTGCCCTGTCAGTGAAATTACAGTTGCGTATTTCAGCAAATTGACGTGATGCGAGGATGTGTTCTTATGGCGTGTATTCCCCCCCCCCCCCCCCCAAGCTGCAATCACGGCGGTGTCAAAAGAGCCGGAGAACAAATAATGAATCGCTACAAAAATATAATTCAAAGCGGTCAGTAGGTTTGCTTTCATAAGGGCAAGAAGTTCACCTGCTGCTAAGGCGCTAGACCGGCTCCTTGATGATTGGTGGTTTGAGCCCCAATGTAACTGCGGCAGGATTATTGACAGCTGCTGGGCCCCTGAGGCAGGTCCTGATCTGTACACTCCTGAGGAAGTTGGTCCCGACCAAGTCAACTGTGAGTTGCTTTGGATTGCGAAGTGTCTGCTGAATGACAGAGCAGATATTGGCCCGTTCCCCTCTCTGCTATGTAACCCTCTGAGATCATGAGGCAGAGAAGATGCATGAGGAGTGTGTGAGGTGATGGAGAGCGTTCCCGTGTTTGAATGTGGGACGGGACCGAACAATGCTGGTGTGGACCGCGCACTCAGGAGTTCTGCTCCAAGTGCACAGTTTCAGGAGCGCTCCCTGAGACGGAGGAGTTTCTCTGCTTAAGCATTCAGCTTGCGCTCAGGATTTAATGATTTTGCACTAGAGTCTGTGGAGGATGGCAGGGTACGAGTGCGACTTCAGCCAACCAGTTTTCAGTTCCTGCATCAGTGCGGGTGACCCCTCCCCCCTGCAGTGTCACAAAGAACAGATTTTGAAATGGCTTGTAATGGCTAATTAGCTGTATCCATGGTGATGTAATGAGGGACAATTAATGATGTACATGGCTGGCTAGTGTTTGCACACCGCTCCATTAATTGTTCTGTGAAGTTAATCTGAGTCTTGTCGCTTGTGCTGCTTGTGTAAGGATTTAAAATAACTTAGTTGAAGTATGTTTGATGTCATAGACAAAAACACGCATCCCTATCTACAGAGTAAATGTATCTTCTTTGCTACGGTTATCTAACAATGTGCTGCGGTTTTGCATTCCATGCTTGCTTTCAGAAACACGGGGACGGATCCAGCTCGGGCGGCACAGGAGTGAGATATGAGGCGCCGGTCTGACAAAGTAGGGCAAAAACACCGAGGCACAGATGGAAAATTCTGTCAAACAAGCTGCTCTAATTGCGAATGAAAAAGGGCTGTTTTTATCCAGAATAATCGATTGTGTGAGATTCTGTGGGGCTTTTAAGCTGGCTGTGCGAGACTGACTCATCAGGGGATTGGTGGCGTTTGTGTCCGTGCTGGACAGTGTGCTCGAGAAATGGCCACCATTTTAAAGCCAGTGCAGGCCCAGCTACCATAACTCCAGAAACAATGGCCCGATCAACTTACAATTTTGAATGCCTCATGTTGGTCGAGGGTCTGATGGATATCTTAAATACAAGAGCCATCAGCCAATCATTTCACCTTCCCTTCTACTCTCTGAGCTACTGTGTATAATCATGTTAAAACTTCACAAGATTTTTCAGGGTGTGTGAAGGACCTGTCAGCCATGTGCTAGACTACTGCCTTTTGCCATTATGGAATTATTCACATTTTGCGGGGGCCTGCGGATATGCCATCTTCTGACCGCCCTTTCGGATGTCAATTTGGGTGTTCATATACATTTGGCTATGCAGTGTAGCCGCTTTAACAAATCCTCTGTTATCTAGTGAATCTACTCAAACTTAGAGTAGCTGTGTGCATTTGTTAATGTTCATCTCCAGTATGATGTTTTTCTGTTAGGTACTGTTATGGCCCCAATTTGTTATTACATTACAACACAACAGCAACAGATGACAGATACAGTTTTAAAACTCAAACACATTTAATGAACAAAGACAATAACTAACAATAACTAACTAACTGACCAAGATTGAATACATAAAAAAAAAAGGAATAGTTACAGTCCCTTTGGTGGGTCTCCTGGTGATGTGCTGGGTGAGGAAAAAGGCTAAAACACAGGCAAAAATCCACAAAAGAAAACTTCACAGGTCTTGAACAGAAATGACAGGTCTGGTCACATGTATCCTTCTCCTTGCAATTTCTCCTACTACTTTACTGTCTCAATTCTTTTCCTTATATACTCTATTGCAGACCCCACCCACATTTAGACCTCTTTTTTTAATTTTCTGAGACTTGCCCCAGACATGTCCAGGACATGTCTAAACATGACTCCAGTCTGAGCTTAACAAAAAAAAAGGTAAATACTGCCATCTAGTGGCATATATTCACATTACACCTCCATTCCAAAAGGGAAAAATTTTGACTCATAAAGGCAAAATTTTTCTTTTCAATACAAAATGGTTAAGTGAACACTTGTCTATATATACATATCATACAGTATGCAAACACATGATATATATATTTACACATTCAAACACGGGATAAGCAATCAGCTATTACATTGTCTGTACCCTTCACATGCTTAATTTCCAAGTCAAACTCCTGTAAAATCAAACTCCAATTCAACAATCTCCGATTCTTGTTTTTCATCTTACTCAAAAACATTAACGGATTGTGGTCAGTGTACACAATCATTGGCTTTTGTCCTGTACAAATATAAACCTCAAAGTGTTGTAAAGAAAGGACCAGAGCCAACAGTTCCTTCTCTATTGTGGAATAGTTCCTTTGGTGGCGATTGAACTTCCTGGAGAAGTATGCCACGGGATGCTCAATGTCATCCGAGTCACTTCTCTGTAGTAGCACAGATCCACAAGCTTGGTCGCTAGCATCGACCGCGATGGAGAACGGTTTGTTGAAGTCAGGAGATTTGAGCACGGGGAAGTGACACAGCAGAGACTTCAGGCGATCGAAGGCTCTCTGGCATGCATCATCCCAGGTGAACTTTACGCCTTTCTTCAGTTGGTTAGTTAGACTGAGAGCAATCTCAGCAAAGTTCTTGCAGAACTTGCGGTAGTACCCCATCATTCCAAGGAAGCGGCGCAAAGCTTTTTTGTTGTCAGGAACTGGAAAGTCCATGATGGCTTGGACTTTAGCATTTATGGGTGCCACCTTACCCTGGCCTATGACGTAGCCAAGATAGGTGACAGTAGCACAACCAAAGTCACTCTTGTTCAGGTTAACAGTCAGGTTAGCCTGGGTCAGGCGCTGGAACAACGTCTCTACATCTTTCAGATGTTCTTCCCAGGAGTCACTCCATGTGATCAGGTCGTCGATGTACACACCCGTGTGTGGCAATCCGGCGATTGTAGACTGTATCATCCTTTGGAACGTGGCTGGGGCATTTTTCATGCCAAAGGGTAGGACTTCATACTGGTACAATCCAGATGGTGTGGCAAAAGCAGAGATGCTCTTGGCCCTCTCAGTTAAAGGCACACACCAATAACCCTTCAATAAATCAATCTTGGTCAGAAACTTTGCTTGCCCTACTCTATCGATACAATCATCAATCCTAGGTATTGGAAACACATTAGTTCTAGTTACAGCATTGACTTTTTGATAATCTGTACAGAATCTAGTACTTCCATCAGGTTTTGGAACTAGCACACAGGGTGAACTCCAATCAGAGTTGGACGGTCTGATAATATCATGTTCTAACATGTACTCAACCTCTTTCTCAGCGATCTTTCTCTTTTCAGGATTCATCCGGTACGGATGCTGTTTTATTGGTTTGGCATCACCAACATCTACATCATGAGAGGCTATAGAAACTCTTTTTGGAACATTAGGAAACAGATCCTCATATTTCTTGATCAACCTCTTAAACTGATCTCTCTGTGAGGGTTCTAAGTGCTGGAGTTTTACATCAAGATTTTGCAACACTTCAGAATTTGACAATTTACATGAAAGAACTTCAGCTTTAATTCTAGGTTCATCATCTTGAAACTCCCCCTCATCTTCACACGTTTCGACCATTGGAGAATCTGAAGTGACAGCTGCAACCCTAGCATTTCTGTCACGATAAGGCTTTAGCATGTTAATATGACACAATTGTTTTGGTTTTCTCCTATCTGGAGTCTTCACAATGTAATTGAGATCATTGAGTTTTGTCAGAATTTCATAAGGACCATGAAATCTAGCCTGCAATGGATTGGACTGCAAGGGAAACAACACAAGGACCTTTTCTCCTGGTTTAAACTCACGGCTTCTAGCCTTATGATCATACCAAGTTTTCATTTTTCCCTGACTTGATTTCAAGTTCTCTTTGGCAAGGTCACTAGCTGCACGCAATCTTTCCTTGAACTTGCTAACATAGTCGAACAGACTGATATGCGGCTCTTTCTCTTGCCATTGTTCACTCAATAATAGCAAAGGTCCTCTCACTTCATGACCAAACACTAGCTCAAATGGACTGAATCCAGTAGACTCCTGCACTGCTTCTCTAGCTGCAAACAACAGCAAATGAACACCTTCATCCCAGTCTTTCTCATGGTCATAACAATAAGTCCTCATCATTGTCTTGAGAGTGGAATGAAACCGCTCTAAGGCACCCTGACTCTCTGGATGATAGGCACTAGAAAGAATCTGCTTTGCACCTAGTTCATACACAACCTGCTGAAACAATCCGGAAGTGAAATTGCTACCTTGGTCTGACTGAATTTCCCTGGGAAGGCCAAACAACGTGAAGAACTTTATCAAAGCCTTCGAGATTGCAGTTTCCTTGATGTTACGTAGAGGTATGGCTTCGGGGAATCTGGTAGATGCACACATGATTGTCAACAAGTACTGATTTCCAGATCTAGTCTTGGGTAATGGACCAACACAATCATCAATGACCTTAGAGAAGGGCTCCCCAAATGCTGGGATAGGCTGCAATGTAGCTACAGGTGGGTCTAACTGGTGTTTTCCAACTACCTGACAAGTGTGACAGGTTTTGCAAAAGTTGGAAACGTCTTTCCGAAGCCCAGGCCAAAAGAAGTGTTTCATGATCTTATCAACAGTCTTGTTAACACCAAGATGACCTCCTAAAGGTAAACTATGAGCCATTGTTAAGATCTCATTCCTATAGACCTTCGGAACAACAATTTGCCTGACCACTGCCCAATCTGCACTGGCAGGGATATCAGGAGGGCGCCACTTCCGCATCAACACACCATCCTTGAGATAATACCCAACTGGAACTGCGTCTATTTCTTCATCAGGAAGGGCTCTCCTCTTTAGTACACAACTTTCAGGATCATTAGTTTGCTCCTCAATCAACCGCTTTCTGGACAGAGACAAGTCTCCAGACACATCAGAATCACCAGACCCATCCGGCTGGCTGAATAGAGAACTGATAAAAGTATCTGATAAGTCCTCAAACGGAGAAACCATAGTAAGCCAATCAGAGTCACGAGGCAAACCACCTGAGTCCTGACTATTCAATGTGCTGGGCGGCACCACAACATCTTCTTCTTTAGCCTTCTTGGCCATAGCACGAGTCACTGCGCAAGAAGGATACAGAGATGGGTCCTCATCCCCATCTTCAGTGCTCGGCTGTGAAGTAAGATGTACAGGGTGAACTACTTTGCCCCCAGCCAGGTCATTGCCTAGCAACAGAGAAACACCCTTTATTGGTAGACTTGACATAAGTCCCACCATTACCTGTCCTGTAACTAAATCTGACTTCAAGAATATAGAGCGCAGGGGTACAGATACAGTCCTTCTTTCAATACCTTGTACAAGTATGAAATCCCCTGAAGCGGTCTCATCACGTAACTCCAAAGAGTCCATCAACAAAAGTGACTGAGAAGCTCCGGTATCCCTTAGGATATATATGGGGACAAGAGTAGTATGCTCATTCAGAGCCACAAATCCCTCTGACACAAATGGAAGAAATTCCTCCCTCACGTAGTCAGCTGTATCAGGCTTTTTAGCCCCACAAGAAGCAGGCAATTTAGCAGATCGGTTATCTACTACAGGGGTTTCTAACCTTGTTTTCACAAAGGCATTTGGTTTGGTATCCTTTTCCTTTTCTTTCTTAGCTTTAAGGAACCACCAGTTAGTTGTAACATGACCAGATTTCTTGCAATAACTGCAAACTAGACCACTTTTGTCACTGTCAGCTTTCACACTTTGATCAGACCTGTTACTGGATTTCTGAGCACCATCACCAGATTTGTCTTTGTCTTTGGGTGAGGAATCTTGGGTATCACCGTAACCCTTTTTCTGAAATTGGGACCATTTATTGTTACTGCTAGACTGAAATTTGGACTTATGTGTGAGAACATATTCATCTGCAAATTTGGCAGCTGATTGCAAATTCAGTGCTTGCTTCTCATTAAGGTAGGTCTTAACATCATCCTTAACACAGTTCTTGAATTCTTCAACTAACACCATCTCTTTTAGTGAGTTGAAATCATCCTTGACCTCCATAGAAGTACACCAGCGCTCAAAGCAAACCTGCTTCTCATTAGCAAATTCAACATAAGTCTGATTTTCAGATTTCTTCAGACCTCTGAATTTCTGTCGGTAAGCCTCTGGAACCAACTCATAAGCTCTCAAAATAACCTTTTTGACAACCTCATAATCAGAGGAATCATCTGCAGACAAAGCTGAATAGGCTTGTTGAGCTTTACCCTTGAGGACAGTTTGCAACATCAGAGGCCAGTGTTCCTTTGGCCACTGGCAACTCTTTGCTACCTTTTCAAAACACTGGAAATAGTTGTCTATGTCCTTTTCAGAAAATGGAGGCACCAGTTTTACCTCCTGACTGGCACAAAATTTATTTTTAGTTTCAATTTTAATTTTTAGTTTCTCCATTTGGAGTCTTTCTTCTCTATCCAACTTCTCTAATTCAAAATCTCTCTGTCTCTGTCTCTCTCTTTCTGCTCTTTCCTCTTTCTCTCTCTCAAATTCTCTTTGTTTTTCTCTTTCCTCCCTTTCTTTCTCTTTTTCCTCCCTTTCTTTTTTCTCTTCTCTTGCTAATTTTTCCAACTCAAACTGCCTTTGTTTTTCTTTTTCTTCCCTCTCAAATTCTCTTTGTTTTTCTTTTTCCTCCCTTTCTTTTTCTCTTTCCTCCCTTTCAATCTCTAGCATTTTTAATTTAAGTTCCATTTCTATATTTGGATTTTCCACTGGAAACTGTTCCAGATCTCCTGGTGCAAACACATTTTCATCAATGTAATATTCAACTATCTCTCTAGCCAGTCTTGCTTTTCGCATGGCTGGTTTTACCTCTGTCAGCTCCAAATGTCTGCATATTTCCAACAGTTCTGTCTTTTTAAAAGACTTCAAAACCCCTACGGTTGGTGATGCCAAGAAATCATCCATTGCTGTTGTCAATATATATGTATTCAATTAAAAAAATCAATTTTACAATTTGAAATGTTAGATTTTCAATAAACTACTCACACAATGGTCTATCCCGGACGAGCCCCCAATTTGTTATGGCCCCAATTTGTTATTACATTACAACACAACAGCAACAGATGACAGATACAGTTTTAAAACTCAAACACATTTAATGAACAAAGACAATAACTATCAATAACTAACTAACTGACCAAGATTGAATACATAAAAAAAGGAATAGTTACAGTCCCTTTGGTGGGTTTCCTGGTGATGTGCTGGGTGAGGAAAAACGCTAAAACACAGGCAAAAATCCACAAAAGAAAACTTCACAGGTCTTGAACAGAAATGACAGGTCTGGTCACATGTATCCTTCTCCTTGCAATTTCTCCTACTACTTTACTGTCTCAGTTCTTTTCCTTATATACTCTTTTGCAGACCCCACCCACATTTAGACCTTTTTTTTTAATTTTCTGAGACTTGCCCCAGACATGTCCAGGACATGTCTAAACACGACTCCAGTCTGAGCTTAACAAAAAAAGGTAAATACTGCCATCTAGTGGTCTATATTCACATTACAGTACGTAATTGACATTTTAAAATAAAAATTGCATTGTTCCATGTTCAAGTCATTTGAAGGGAACATATAAAGAAACTCACTTTTTCAGCGCTTGTGCACATACATTTTTGGTATCAGGAGTGCCTACCAACCCAGAAAATGTGAAATAAAATGACCCAATCATATTATTATTTTTTTGTGGGTTGTCAATTTCCTAAAACATGGCAGTAGGCTGCTGTTCAGATTCATCTTCCCTTCCTACATCACACGCAGCCTCGTGAGAATTGTTTTGCCCCTCATCTGAATATCTCCACCCACCGCTTATTTTTTATGGCAACATCTCCACTTCAGTTGCGAAAAACCTATGTGCGGCCTGTCCCTTTGTCTGACTGCTGTATAATACCTACCTGGGTCAATACTGACGCAGGACTGGCATCAAGATCTATATTAAAGGAGACCCATTATGCTCTTTGGGAGATGCAAAGAAATGGTGGCCTGGATTTATTTTCAAGGAGAATCTGTCGCTAGCCCGCTAGGTAAGTGTTTCCAGTTTGCGAATTGGAAAGTGTTGCTGGCTGTCCACTGAATTGACTGTGAATTCAGAAACTGCCGTGAGTTTAGCCAGAGGCAGTGGAGGAGACATGTCGATAGGAACAGATGGAATGGATGACTTTTCAATTCAGTCCGTTTTTAGTGCAGCAGTGCTGCTATTCAAAATGAATGGAATGTTGGCTAACAGTTGGTATTATACAGATGGGCCTCCATCTCAAATGGACCAGTGGCCTGGGCATTTCTAACCACCATCTCTCAGATTGTCCTGATTTTTCCACCAGAAGTTGATATATGTACATGGACAAAAATCCCAAAATTTGGGCTGCCAACTCCAAATTTTTACAAAATGGTCGCCTCTTTCATGTTCATGTTTCATGTTCGATTGAATTTGTATATTTGGATGACCTAAAGATATTTGTATGTTTCACGCTTTATCTCATGTTGGAATAACCTGATAGTGAAATGTGTAACTGCAAAATGGTTGCGTTTTTCCATTTTTTGTAGCATTACCTCATCCTGAGATTTTGCTGAAATTGGTTGAATGAGGCGTGGCCCCGCTTCATTGCCGCTGACCAGAGTCTCTTTATATTACACTTGTCTGTTTTCCTTGTGTTTTACGGCGTGGCGTTTGATGGTATTCTGGGGGATGTGCCAGCCTGAAGGTGTCGTCTGAAGTCGTTCAGGGGAAAAATACAAGGGTTAAAAGGTGCACTATGCAAGTTTGTTTACTTTCACTTCTGTTGACATTCGAACTCAAACAAAATGGAGATAGGCCGCCCCTCCCTCCCATAGTTCCCTCCTTCCCATGCTTCCGTAACTGTCAACTCTTGTCAGTGATTGGCCGGGTCGGTTTGTTATGTTATGGGGCACAGCCTGTGCCCCTTGTGTTTATTTGCAGTTTGTGACACCTGTGCGGTCTCCAGAGCCCGAGGGTTTTTTTTTTATAGTGAATTTAGGGGCAGGCAGCTAGCAGATTGTTGGGAGATGTTGGCGAATTGAGACAAAAATATAATCGCGCAGAAAGTTAAAAAACTTGCATAGTGCACTTTTAATGTGGGAACCCAGGTGATGTGGAAGACACGGCCAAACTATGATAAATGACAGGCAGGCGGACGATAGAAATCGATATCAATCGATATCAAGGTATCTTTGCCTCCCGTAGTTTACAGGTGACCTTTTTTCAGAGGACGTTTGGTTTTGCAGGATTTGTTACATGAAAGTCAGGACGGTACCATCTGATCAAACCTGCCTTTGAGAAGCTTTGCCCTGTTGTCCCTGATACATCTCTGACCAACTGTCCAGTGAGTGAAATAATTATGTCCCCAAAGTGGAGGTTCGGGGATATTATGTTTTCACCTCCTCTGCCATGTCCGCGGATGAGATTAGGCGTTAGCGCAATAACCGCGACAATATTTAAAATTGATTATCCATTCTTGGACGATGTTTAGATATCATTGGGAGCAATAACAAATTAATATTTTTGCAAATTTCTGATCATATTTTTGCCACGCAGGGGGCAGGGGATTGGGCATTTTGTGGATATTCCTTTGTTGTCTGGGGCGACGGCGTAGGTCGTGTTTGGACAGTGATGCAGTCTTTAATGGCCGAAACACCTGGACCTTTCACTCTGTGAATAACCTCAAATTACACCTGATGCTGTGCTCCTCAGCTCCTGGGTATTTTCAGTAGGGAAACATGAGGGAATTCCAACCCTATATCGACCAAAATACTGTGCTCACTCTACAAGATGCATAAATGTATCTCTGCATAAGAGGAGTATACTTTTCCATCTTAAGTGCACCCGTCTGTTCAGAATGGACCAGTGTTTTTCAGTGAACTATTCTGTAATTGTACAGGCGGCAGGACAACCTCCTGATCTGTAGAGTTTTCCATTCGAGGCCCAGGTGGGGCTCGGGGTTCTAACTCGTGTCTGAAGAGATGAGTTTGGGAAGAACTCTGTCGGTGGTCTTTGAGCTAAAATCAAAATGAACTTTTTTTTTTTTTTTTTTTTGAATCGCAAAGCCACCTTTCCATCCTCACGAGAGACAAAAATGTTCTCGGTGAAAGTCCCCTGGTCAAATAAAGGTGTAGAAAAGGGGATTCTGCCCATGGTAGGGAATACCGTGGGATATAGTCATCGCCCTGTCCGTCTGTCTGTCCGTCTGTCCATCCGTCAGTAATCATTCTCATTTCCGGAGCAGAACTCAAAAACTATACCACTTATAAACTTTAAATTTGCGATGGAACCTACTCTTATGATGTAGTTGTGCCTTTTGGGGGTTTCAGTTCCATGCTGCCCATAATTTTTCATTTCTATTCCAAAAACAGCCCAAAAATTGGACTTTGTCCCTTTTCTAGAGCAGAATTCAAAAACTCTGCCACAAATCACAAATTATGTGGAACAGGTGGGGTATGTCAGCTTCTGATGACTCCTGTTCTTCATGCTGTCCTCTTCGTTGTTAGTAATTTGAGCTTAGTTACAGCACTTGAAGTTGCATTGGATGTATGCTAGGTGCTGCATAAAGAAATTATTATTATAATTGTCATTTTATTGTTATGATGAATACTAATTAATGAATGTCTCCAATGTCTCTGCTCGATGCAGCAGCTCAGGAGGCCATGGCTCTGTCGGGGGTTCGAGTCGTCGAGTTGGCTGGACTTGCTCCGGCGCCGTTCTGTGCGATGATCCTGGCAGACTTCGGTGCGCAGGTGATCCGCGTGGACCGGACGAAGGTCGGCGTGCCAATGGACATGCTGGCGCGTGGGAAGCGTTCTGTGGCGCTTGACCTGAAGAAGCCACAGGGCGTGGCTGTGCTGCACCGCCTTTGCACCCAATCAGATGTGCTCATCGAGCCTTTCCGTAAAGGTGAGTGTCCAATCAGATGTGCTCATTGACCTTTTTTGTAAAGGTGAGATTTCAATCAGCCACTCTCAGAAATGTTGGATCGGGAATTGGCAGGTAATGGGGGTTTTGCATACTGAAACCACAGACTGTAAAACGGTGGATGTAATGTCTGTGATGTCTACCATAGAGTTCTGAAAAGCCAAAATGAAGCTCAGCTGGTGCTCCCTGCTGCTCCCGGGCGTCGCCTTGTTGACAGTGCTGGACTCCTAACACTTGGTTAATCTGTGTGTCTTTGGACACTGAATATAGTCTAGCATGGCTAGCTTGCTACATTGTTTTCCGTTGCCATTTGGAAAATCATTGGTGCATCTATCGACCCACTCGCTTGCTAGCTAGCATTTCCATGATTGACTTCATGAAGAAATGCATTTAACGATCGCTAGCTAGCTAGATAAGGTTTGATCGGGTTTAATAATTTAGTTAGCTTGCCCTTCTAATTACAGTCAATCCAAACCAGAAATCGCACTGAAAATAGAATTAATTCATTTCTAAGGAAGTAACTGTTAATGCTGCACGATTAGTTGCTGTGTGTATCTATCATCTGTGTGATTTGCAACCAAATCTGGGGGTGCCATTCCAATACTGCTGGGACGCAGCTGACAAAAGGAGTCCTCTGAAAGCATCTGCGGTGAGGAGAATGCCATAGCGAAGTTGCCAGAGAGCTCGTTATAAAGCTGCGACAGTTTTCCAA
This sequence comes from Gymnothorax reevesii, assembly GCA_029721435.1. NCBI lineage: Eukaryota > Metazoa > Chordata > Actinopteri > Anguilliformes > Muraenidae > Gymnothorax > Gymnothorax reevesii. The sequence continues at coordinate 17,281,413 of CM056583.1, read as the reverse complement.
CCTTTCCCGCTAAATCATGAGTCATCACCCTGAATTTTGACACTTCTCCATTATGTTGTGACTTTGGCGCATTCAGGTTTAATAACTGTCACAAGCATACATTCCCATCAGCACAGCTGTGTGTCTCGCTGGACGGCCAACTCTGGTCTTATTCATTCTTTAGCTAAATTGCTATTTAAGAGCCATTTTTTTATAAGAGTCAGAGAGATTTCTATTAGAGGGTGATTCATGACCCCTTCGGATTTGTCCGAAATTTTTTTTTATTGATACATATATGTTAGAAATGAACAAAAATCACATTTTCTGTCCTGCTTTTTTCAGTGGTTCCTGGAATATTGGGGTTAAAATCAGCCAAAATGGCAAAATCACTAAAATTAGGTTTTTTTAATGCTTGCATTTCTGTGCGCCCTAAGTAAGCCAAATGAATTTTCATTTGTGCAATTCAGTCAGGTATGGACTCTCCAAAAATGTGAACATTTTGGCGGCTGACTAAGGGAGCAGCCCATAGGTGGCGCTGCAAATCACTACTTTCTGTAATTATGCACACTTTCCCAGGGGTTGTGTGGCTTTGCGCCCCTAGTCAGCCAAGGTATTTTATGCAGGTCATGATAGATCAGCACCTCTTATTTGGATTTGAATGAAAATGACGGCGGCTCACATAGGGCGCACAAGTACAGGGGGCGCTTTTTGCCACCGAAAGGTTAAATTACCACATTTTAGCTCAGCGATTTCTCCATGCGCTCTCAGTCAAAATTGATTAAATATGGTTCACGTTGTCAGTCAGCATCTCTAGTCTCAGTGATAAAGAGAGTTCAGTGGCTAGTTTCGGTATTAACCCTTTTTGCACCATTTTTGTTAGGCCACTTCACGAAAAAGCCAAATATGGTAAACTGGGAACTTTCTCCGATTTTCATGAAACTTGCAGGATTTGCTTCCTGTACTGGGAGAAAGGTGTTCTGTAAGTTTTATGAACTGTTTTTACTGATGATAAAACACAGATCATACAATTTGAATTAACTAGCTATGCTAGTGATAAGTTTCCATTGCTAGTAGCCAATTTCATGACTGGATTACAATTTTTTTCAGTTTGATAGATTCTTTAGTAAATAATTGCAATATGCTTTCATAAGCTTGGCTAAGTGTCTACTGATAAGACAAGATGTTTGTTAGCCTTAACATTACTGAAAACATGTTTTGGTAAGGCAGACAAGTAATGTAGTTTGAGTTGGTCAGCGTCTTTGAGTGCAGCCCTTTGGGTCACCTGTTGTTTAAGGTGAGGGCTGCCTCTAACAGCATTCCCCTCCTGAGTTTTCTCCTTGTTGGTCGAGTTGATTTTGTTGTTTTCCAGTCCTTTCATTGCCCCCCCTCCCCCTCCCCCTGAAGGAGTTCCTTCCTACAAATACCTTGGCATTTGGGTGGATGACAATCTTAATTTGTCATCAATTTGCTCATCATACTGATGAGTTAATCAAGAATTTGAAGCCAAAATTGACTTTGCTGTACAGGAATAAAGCCTGCCTTCCGAAGAGTTGCAGAAGACAGATTGTTCAGGCAACTATTCTCTCTAGAATAGATTATGGTGATGTGATTTATATGCACACTGCTCCCTCCTTGCTGAAGTCACCTGACGCAGTGGACCACGCTGCATTAAGGTTCATAACTGGAGATGGCTTCCGAACACATCACTGTACACTTTCTTTTAACGCTGGTTGGTCTTCGCTGGCCACGAGAAGGGAGCAGCATTGTTGCCTTTTTATACACAAGGCCTTGTTGGGTAAACTGCCTGGATATCTGACCAGTTTGCTGAACTTGAGAAGGGGAGAATATTGTCTGTGCACTTTTGACTTTTTTGGTTTTAGATGCCCCAAGGGTGTGTACTGATCTGGGTTAAACCTCTTTTATGTATTATGTTCCACAGGAATGGAATAGGCTTCAACAGTTTTTAAAGTTGGAAAGTCTTATTTCAATTGATTGTTTTAAATGTCTTTTATTGGCTGCCTAAAGCAGGAATTTACATGTGTAATGTAGTCATTGTTTTTATTTATTGTTCTTTGGTTGTTTGCTATTGTTCGTAACTGGGCTCCGTTGGAAAAGAGAGCTTGCTCTCAATCGGACTCCCAGTATAAATAAATTAAATAATAAAAAATCTACTTCAAGGCGGGAGATACTGAGGCCGTTAAATGATGATGGGCAACATTTTTAAATGTGAAATGGATGTCTTTAAAATTTACTGTCCCTTTGAACCGTGACATCTTTTCGACTTCAGTTCACCACAATCATCATTACTTCAGTTATATGTCTGCAAGTGAACCGTCTCACCTGTTCGATCCCTGTTTTCATCTCCAGCTGCTGTCGCCTACGTTTTTTTATTCATCAGGTGACACCTGCAAAATTCCAGGCTGTTTAAATATTGAGTGTAACACATGGTTTGATTCTAGCACTTTATCATCAGTCACGGAAATTCAAGTCCGGTCAGTGATGTGAACGACACTGAATGAAATGAATGTGCACATTATTGACTCCTTTCTCCACTTAAGATAAATGTCATGGTTAGTGCTGACATGTGTTCTAATTTCCAGCTCTGTTGGATTAAAAAGGGGTCTTGGCTTTTCATTTAGCCGTTGCCATGGTGAATCTTACTCCCACAGCTCTGTCAATAATGGAACGGCTTTCATTACCTCCAAATGCGTACAGGTAACTCAGGAAACATACTCAGGGTGGATTGTTGACTGATTTCTGCGGCTTTGTCGTCTCAGAATTAAATGTTTGAGACAGAGTTAGCAAAACTTGTTCTATAAGGCCCCTATTCTCTGAATTATGCTGTCTGTCGTTAGTTTTATTTGGGGTGTCTGTATTTGATGTCTGTTGTGTGCGTTTGCGTCTGCAGTGCCACACGAGGGTCCGTCAAGTACCGCTGTCGCATTCAAACCTGCGGAGCTTCAGGTTCATGTGGACCTCACTGGGGTTCCAATTATTCCAAATATGTCCTGATGTGTCGTGGGGAAATTTGTATAAAATAATGTTGAAGATCCATATTTTCCATTTGATGTAATACTGTGGCCATAAAAACATGGGTCCTGGGTTTGAATATTTCTCTCAAAGTAAGTATGATCAGTGAAGCGCTGCTACCAGCAGGTACAGAATGTGTGTGAGACACTGTCCTACACGATGGAAAGAATGCTCTGTCTAACTGTGAACCTACTAATGGGGATGTGCAGTTGAAAATCAGGGTTTAAGGGAGAATTGTGGATGAAGGTTGTGTTTTTTGCCCTGTAGGTGTCATGGAGAAGCTGGGTTTGGGCCCAGATGAGCTTCTGAAGGAGAATCCTCGGCTGGTCTTCGCCCGCCTCACCGGATTCGGGCAGAGCGGCTCCTATTCTTCGTCCGCAGGGCACGATATTAACTTCCTGGCCATCTCAGGTAATTTACCTAAAGCGGTTTCAGGTAACGTAGCTATAGTGACATATGGCCGTCTCAGATTAACGACATAAAGCCTTGTCACGTGACTTAACTGGAGCAGTATTGGGTAGATTAGTTATTGCCATCTGTTTACTTACCTGCCCCGATAAGGTACCTGCTGAATGTGTAAAATGTGTAAAACAATAATAAACAGTTTGAAAAATCTAAATGTAGAAACTTTGATCTTAATATTTTTTAATTTGCATTTTTTTTCTTTGTATCTTTCTACTGGTGTATTGTAAATATTCCAGTATAACTTGAATATTATTAACGTATATGCATGTATTGTGGGATTTACACCCGTGACCCCCTGATGAAGAGGCTTGGTCCCATGAATGGGATTTTAACCCGTAACCCCCTGATTAGCAGTCTTTGCCCCTTGATTGGGATTGGAACCTATATCTCCTGATTTGGAGGCCTTGTTCTCTAACTGCTATTCAAACCTGTATCCTCTGATCCAGAGGCCAAGGCCCCTGGTTGGGATTTGAACCCACGACCCCTGATTTAATGGTCCCCTGACAGCCGTGTTCCTGTCCCAGGGCTGCTGTCAGTGCTGGGGAGGAGGAGTGAGAGTCCACAGGCCCCCCTGAACCTGCTGGCGGATTTCGCCGGAGGAGGGCTGATGTGTGCGCTGGGTATAGTGCTGGCCTTACTGGAGCGCCACGCGTCAGGGAGGGGCCAGGTCATCGACGCCAGCATGGTGAGTGTGTGTGTACACTTGCATGCTCTCACTCACTCACTCACTCACTCACTCACGCACTCACTCACTCACTCACTCACTCACTCACTCACTCAGTCCTCTCTTTAGTCCCCATTAAACTGGTCGTGTTACTTAGTCCAGCAAACTTCAGATGAAGTCATCAGCTGACAGGACGGCAGAAGAGTATTTTCAGAGGTCATCTGAGGTCAGGTTAGTCGTGTCGGCTGTCAGGTGCTGAAATCCCTTTGTTCAGTACAGGAAGCGGCACTTAAAGGGCAGTTAGTCTGTCTCCATGTCCATCTGGCTCAATGCTTCATATAACAATGGCCTGTTACTGAAAGGCAATTAACATCCTCTCCTCTGAAGTAAGATGTGATTACTGACATCTGTTCAACATTTAAATGGTGCATTTTCACCATTATGCTTTTAAAGTGGATCTCTCATCTTCAGGTTTGTATGAGGTGATGGAAGATGATTACAGATGTGATGTCTGCGAGCTAATTTCGTTATTTAGTCCCGCTGATCAGGGTAAAATTCAGCATTATGACAAAATTCTTCATCGCAGGAGTACATAATCATTGAATTTTCAGACTTATTGATTCACGCTTGCTTTCATAGGTGCTTTAATCATTTTTAGCAGGAATGGCTTTTTCTCTCAAGTTTCTTGAAAAACTTAATCTCAAAGTGCACAGAAAACTCTGAGATCCTGGATTATTGAGTTTTCAAAATTTTGGTCACTTCCCCAACTTGTCGGTAGCTATAACCTACTATCCAGTTGATTGAAAAGATATTTTTTCCTCAAAAATGTCACCATGGCATGTTACATAAAACCTCTGCATCGTTCTTATTTTGGACTCAAAAAACTCACTTTATGGATTTAAATAAGTAAACACATCAGAGTTTGGCTTGTTATCGCTGCGATGAATGTGTTTCTCCTGGGAACATTCTTTTAACCTTGACTTATGCAGAGCATAACCTCTCATTTCTCAAACAGCCATGGGATGGGTACTTCACTGAGAGGCTCTCTGTGCTAATGGCACCTCGATGCTGATGTTCAGTGCACTGCATCCAAGAATTATTGACACCCTATATCAAAAATGAGCAAAATGATAAAAAGGTCTTTACATTTCCTCATTATCTTTTATTCAAAATTTTCAAAATTTAATTAAAATGGCCATTTAAGGATACATTAAATTCTTATAGAGCAAACATTTTTCACAAAAAAAAAAAAAATGTTTGGCAGAATTTTTGGTACCCCTTCATTTAATATGTTGTGCGGCCTCCCTTTGCTAAGATAACAGCTCATAGTCTCCTATACTGTCTGATGGGGTTGAACCCAGCCCTCAAAAACTGGCGAGAACGATCGTTCAGTTTGTACAGAGGTTACGCAAATTTAAAAAACGGGCGAATATTTTCCTGTTCGCGCAAAACAATGTAGCCAAAAAATAGAAAAAAATCTTTGATTTCTCTTGACTGGCAATCAAAACAAAACATCTTCATCTCAGTTTTTCCCCCTTCCTCCATAAAACCCTGGAGAGCTCAGAAAGGGAGGCAATACATCCCATTCGTTTGGCCCCCCTTGTTACATCGGCGAATATGTATGGTTATAATATTGTAGCCAACGGGGCATTAGGGGGCACAGGAATAATTGCCACACCGTCAATTCTGAAGTAACTTTTGACTCTGGCTGTTAACTTGCTTGAAGAGGATCCTCAACATCCCCGCAAAGAAACCAGTGTAAGTAAAATAATAATAATAGCATAATTGTATAACTACTGTAGAACTCGCCCAAACCGTCTTTGCATAAAATGGAAACTCGTTCTTTTTGGACAGCAGCTCTCGTCCCGATTTTTTCAGTAGTTTTCCCATTAAATAAACATATAAAATATTTATTTATTCACTTTTGTGGGAGTGACATTAGGCTACCTTCAGGCCTTGCTAAATCTCTTCAGCTCGTAACAAAGTGACTGACAGGCTAGCTTGGAAATTACTGAAGGTAACAGCCTTCCTATCGTAACATTAAGCCTGATAATAAACAAAGTGTAATTCTGTGTTTATTGATGCGGTTCGTTATACACTCGGGATTCTGTCTAGTTTGCTCGCTGTGGCGCACTCTGACCACTTCAGTCGTGAATGTCAGTGAATGAGTTGACATTAGGATTAATATTGTCTATCTAGCTGTAACTAGGCCTGCTCTTTAGCTAATAGGGTAAGCTGTTCTTCAACGTAAGGTTAAAATGTAGATTAGGCCTACAACATTCACTATGTTTGTATTCCACCAGCTAATTTGTTGGTGAAAGTTTTCCAAATAAAAAGATCACAAGTCGTATCCTGATAGTAGGTCAATAAACACTAATGCGATTTTCAGATGAGTCTCTTAAACTGCTTAAAGAGAAAGGCGGATGGTGACGAGGGACGAGCTGAGGTTAGTGAAGGAAATAAGTCGAATTGGCTTCAATAAATTTCTGAGTATCTAGCGTCAGCAGATAACTAGAATCTGTTGATTGTTTGGTAAATTGTAATTTGCCCAGAAAACTCACTTTTGAAAATTTGAATTTTAAATGGGGACTTCTGGTGAGTTTTCTGGGCAAATTCAAATTTTCAAAATTTTCTTTCGGGGGAGAAGTATCCCGGACCTCCCTACTATTGCTAGGTTACCAACACATACCCAGTAAGCGCACATACGCCGCCGGGATGTAATGAGAATGTGTTGGGACGATGTTGTATTTGCGTCGTTTGCTCATTGGCCTTATGTCTCCGAGACATCTGCATTTTTTAAAATGCATATTACCTAATGCTGATGTCTCAGCAACGTAGGGCCAATGAGCCAACAACGTAAATACAACATCTTCCGTACACATTCTCATTACATCGCCAATACGTCACGGCGATGTATATGTGCTTACTGGGTAGCACCGCTGCAACAAGAAATTCTAGGGGAAACACTGGTGAACTTCAAAACTGACTTTTAAAGATGACTTTTCTATCGATTTGAAGGACGAAGGAGACATTTCGTGCCTGCGAATCCTGTTTTGGCATAACCCGTCTGCATTACCTCTGGGTTACGCAAAAAAAAGTGCTTAACCAAACTATGGGTTACACAAGGTAAATTCCACGTAACCTGTTTTCTGGTTCAGCAGATTTTTCAAATTTTGAGGGCTGAGGTTTGTGAGGTCATGGCATGGGATTATAGGCCATTCCTCCAAACAGCATCTCTCTACGTCTTTCAGATGCTGAGATCCATGCTTTTGGACTCTCCTTGTCAGCTCATGTCATGGGAAAAACCTATATTCTGCGATCAAGGAACAATTATTGTGTAGGGTTTGAGGTGTACTGGAGGGTCCAACTATGGCCCATCTTAAGTTTCCTGGCCGAGGCTTTTTGGTTTTTATATTACGTCAGCTGGCATTTGTTGGAGTCCATGGCGCCATCTATTTTTACGAGATGCTCAGGACCTGTGGAAGAAAAACAGACGATCAAAGAGCCGTTATCATTCTTCACTGTGGGCAGGGGGCGCTTTTCTGTGCAGATATCTCCTTGTCTATGTCATCTGACGTCAAAATCCGGTCTCACTGAATGCCCGAGGTACATTCTGCCGAGTGTTGGCACTGTAGTTTCTTGCTGATTGACAGCAAAGGCTTTTTTTCTGGTGGCCCTTGGATACAACTTGTGGTGGTGCTGATGGCCTCTAATTGTAGTTTTGGAGATATTCCAACCCCTTGGCATGGAGTAAAACCTCTGCAATTCTGCAGCTGTAGACCTTGGGCAGTTTTGTGTCTGTGGACCTGGCCTCCCCGTGATTCGTGTGGTCAGTGTACACACACATCCTACCTTAGGCTTATTCTGAACTCTGTCATTATTACCATGATTGTGGAACGGTTGTTTTCAGCTGCTTAGAGATTTTCTTATATCCATTTCCTGATTTGCGCTACGCTACAGCTCAGTCCTGCCTTGTCGTTGTGCTCTGTGACCTCTCCCATGATGCTGAATGACAGAGGGACTTCGGCCTGTGCCGCCTCAGATTTACACTCCAGCGAAACTGCAGCTCACCGTTGTCTGCGCAAAAGTTCCTCCTCAAACTGGGAAATGTCAGCCATGATAGGAAGTGTATTGCAGTTTAGTTTTAATCCCAGGATTTTTGAGGGGTGCCAGTAATTGGGCCACACATTTGTAGAAAAATATTTGATAACATTTTCTTTTCTTCATGATTTTGCTTGAATGAAAGGCTGCAATTTTTATAGTTTTTCACCTGTCCGTCTGTCTGTCTGCCTATTTCTCTGAAGCGGCAAAAAAACTTTAACCTTGGCCATTACGTTTGATTGCTTAGTGATAGGCCTATTTGATACTTGACATCAACTTTCATCTAAATCAATAACAAATCGAAATAATGTTTATGTCCGGGGGCATAACAGCCATGACATTTATTTCACAACACTCTTTTTCTCATGGTAAATGAAGGTGCCAGTAATTCTGAAGGGCACTGCATACTCTCTGCTGAAATACGCTTTTAACTTGTGTACGCTGTGCTGAAGGATTTAGAGTGAACTTTCAAATCTGTTAGACGTACTTTGGAGAGATGTGCTACAATCAGGACTGGAAGCCACAAAATTTCATCTCTCCAGCTGAATTATTCCCTGAGTAATTGTAATAATTATCTTCCCTGGGCACCCATCATTGATCATTTGGCGGTAATGCCCTGCGGAAGAGGTTAAGAGCAGAGTACTCCTGGAATAATGGAGTCATTTACAACAGGATAATTATATTTCTGGATGTTTTGGGGGCAGTAGCGGGGTAATCGTGTTTTCCTCCTAATAAAAGCCCTTCAGAGGGTTTGTGAAGCTGGTGTGTCTGTCTGAGTTCTGATCAGATTCCTCATACTGCCAAAAAAGTTTTGGGCTGTTTGAACTGGCCTCGGGGCAGATGCTTTTAATCCCTGTAATCGGGCGACTTCTTGGACATAATGGTGTTTGAGTGGGAGTGTGCATATGCGTACACAGTGAGAATGTGTATTTTGATGTTTTCCGCTCAGAAGATGAGCCAAAGAAGCAGGGTTTAGGATTTAAAAACAAGTTAATGTTTTAATTGCATCATGAAAACCAAGCAAGGTCTTCTTCTCCCAAGGGGAACCTTTGTTGCAGATTAAATATCTGCAATGCCAAACTGTTACAGATTGACTGGGTAATGAAACATAAATGTTTTGTTTATTTTATGAAGGTCCTGTATTGATGACTCAGACTCTCTGACTTGAAGTCACGGACTGCAGCGTCAGGACAAGAATACAGCGATGGTGACCATGCAATGCTGTGGTCACTAAGCAACTAAGCAGCTGCTGTCAGTTTCAGTGACGAGGTGTCAGTGCTAATGAGCCGATGCTAAACTCCACTGATTTTACTGCAGCTGAAAGGGCTTTTGTGTGGCTCTCGGTGACGGGTGCTGTCTGTGTCCTGTAAGGCTTAGAGCAGATGTTTGGAGAGATGGGATGATTGTTTGGTCCAACAGGAGAACATCTGAGCCCTGGGGGTCTTTATACTGCATGGAGATGTAATGTAATCTGTGATTTAGAAGATACTGGAGCGCGTCTGGAATTATAATGATATGGTGAAGTGTCGCTGGGCTAATGAAATCACGCCAGCTGACAGGCGCTAATTAGTGATTTAGTTTGTTTTGCACACTTGATGCTTTGCGTGGCTCTGACCCAACACCCCCAACACCCACCTTTACATCATTATATCCGGAGCACCAGCCTAATTTAGCTTCCTCGGGCTGTCTGCTCGTCACACGCGAGCTTGAGTCTGTCACGTGCTTGATCCTCCGCCCAGTCTTTCAAACGGAGAATGGGCCAGTTACTTTACCGCAATGGTTGGTTTAAATGATTTGGCAAATTATACATACTTTATCAATCGAAGTCTGCCGCTCGTCTTCAGTTAAATATAACACTATATTAAAAGCAGTTATATTTTGGAGATGTAAAGGATATGGAGTGGTTCGGGACATGTTATTGTCATGCTAACCTGACTTTGTTCATATATGGGAGTGTACATGGTCATTGGTTAATAAGATTTAACACCTCATTCGCTTTAGCCAATTTGGCACAACCAGCATCTCCAAGAAGGTAAAGTGAAAAGCGCAAAAGTGTACAGACTGCTCCAGAGTGCAGATTATTTACCCTTATAAAATATATGCATTTAATACCTATGTGGCAACTTGTCCAAAAAAAGGGCTCCCCTGCGGGAGCTCTTATAAACGAGTCGCAACATGATCGGTCTCCAACAGCTTTGATTTTGAAATCTTGCATCATTGAGCAACAACAGCTGCAGTTGGCGCTCTGAGGGTTAATATTCGATCAAAAGCATGATTTAAAAAAAAAAAAAAAAAAAAAAGCAAAGACAATATCCCTGTACTGGTTGACCTGGCTGAAGGCCGTGCTGTGCCTGGCGGACCTCTCTGCCCTGCATCATTGTCGGGTAAATATCGGGATTTGTTAGTGGTCAGGAATGGAAATCTCACTACATATCTTCACTTTCTATGTATATCTTCTCCATATGTGATGTCAGCATTACCTAAAAGATGCTGGTTGCTTCCAGATATCAACGCTTATCTTTGTATATTTCAGGCTATTTAGCATGCGCAGTAAGCGACAGAAGATGTGTATTGATTCATGACGTGTCCGGATGTGGAGAAGGAAGAATATTAGCGCTCAGGAAACGACCCGCATTCTGAGTGTCAGTAATCAGTGGAAAGACGATGTATATCCCCGGATGTTTGCGTTTTTTGCACAGTGTGAGCAGTTTAATTTGCGAAATGATCTTAAATGGCAAACCGCATGATGCAAATGGTGATGAGCGCAGGAAAAATGTACTTCACAGGATGGCTGCCAAACATTTTGTAACTGATGGCAAATGAATATTGACCATTACTTGCCACTGGGAAAAAGTGCAGATGTTGGGCTGTAAGGATTTCGTCTGCCTGAGCCAAAATGAAAATCTTCGGTAACACTGGCACACTCACCGACGGCCGAGCTGGTGCATCACGGCCTCCAGTGACCCCATTTAAAAGAACGGGAGGCACATATTAGCCAATCAGAAGTCTCACTCATCAGTGAATCCACCCAAGTAAGAGATGGATTTTAATGGCCTTGATCCTCCTGTCTTCCATTTTTTAGGGACAGAATATAAAAGAGATGAATATTTCCTGTTCTTTTAAACAATGAATAAATCAGAGATCCTTTTTCACTACAAGAAATATGTTGTAGTTTTCATGTTTTTTTGGTATCCTATTTACTGTTACTGTTTTTTTTGGGGGGGGGGTATTTTTTCGCTTTATTTTCTTGTTTAGAAATGGTTATCTATGTTATTAATTAAAGAAAAAAAAATAAGTTAATACCTATCTTTTACTTGGGTGGATTCACTGATGAGTGAGACTTCTGATTGGCTAATATGTGCCTCCCTTTCTTTATAAATGGGGTCCCTGCAGTACCCATGTAAATCAACCTGATGAAGGTCACACCACCGAAACGCTGATAATAAAGTTTTTCTTTGCAGAGAAGACAGTGTGCGGGAGTTTTTCATTTCTACATTGGTCGACCATTGGTCCTCTCCTGGGCATCTGTCAACCTGCTCGGTGTGCAAAAGCCTTCCCACCCTGTGCATCACAGCCTCCGAAAGCAGACGGACTATATCTAATACTTTGAGCCAAAATTGTACCGTGTAAAAGCTTGTGTGAAACAACATTTTATCGTCTGTGGATGTCATGCAGCTCAGTCTTTCGTTCCAGAGGGCATCACCAGATTCACGGCTTTGCTCAAACCTCAGTCTCCTCACGTCTCTCTCGTAGCTCTAATTCTACTTCATTTTGTCTATATAAACTTTGTGGATGCTTGCCTGTGCTCCTCATTTTATTTCAGATGGTTTTTTCATCCGGGCCCACTGCAGCTCCACATTTTCTGAGACGCTGATCCTCACAGAAACTGCAAACCTGGAACCTGAGGCTTATTTTCATCTCTGTTTGTATTTAATCTGAACTCCTGTTTGATGAAGCTTGACTGGTGCCTCTGTGTTTTCCCCTTGTTAAACCGTTTCGAGATTCACCGTCTCTTTCAGTTTGACTTTGAGGGCTACGGTGCACTTTTACAGTTAATTAAAATGGAGAGTTCATTTGCAGACAGATAAAGGTCATGCTTAAAATTAATTAACCAACAGCAGTTTCATGAATATTCCTTCGACTACTCAATCAAGGAACACCATTTAGAAAAAGGTAAAAGATTTCCAGATGTCTTACTGAAATAACCCATCACCAATTTTGTAGATTATCCCTGGAGTGCACAATTTAAAAACTATGATTTAGGAAAGTAAATCAAAATGCACATAACTGCTTTTGGAAATGAACTTTTCAAATCTCTTACATGCAAAGTGATGCTCCCTCAGACGCTGTGGCTAAGATGACTTTCAGTCGTGTTAATTCAAGTTGTTGGCCCTTTTCAGATGACTTGTTTTTATTCGCGGTGGGATTGATTGGAAAATTGGGCCTCTATATATTTGTATTCTTGCGGCGCGATGACGAACTGAAATTATAGCAGATTAAACACAGCCTTGAGTTGGACTTTAATTCTATTGTCTAGCAATTTGAGTACTGAATATCTCTGCTCTTATATTGTGAGGGAAATGCATCGAGTCTCAAAAATGGTGACACGTAGACAGACCTGTACCATATGTGCTTGCTTTTTTGTATGTGTGTGCGTGTGCTCATGCGTGCATACTTATGTATATGCAACTTAACTTTCTGATGAACTTGGACAAGGTGCAAAATGTGAATTAAAATTGCAAGCGGTAATTATATCCCCAAACGCTGAATGGCGTTCCGGGGGATATTATGTTTTTGGTCCGGCCGCCGCCACTACGTGTTAACGCGATAACTTCAGTAATATTTCATTTACAAATTCCAAATTTTGCAGGTAAGTATCATAAAGAGGAAGAACTGATTCGATTTTGGACAATTTACCATCTCTAGATTGGCCACCAGGGGCCAAAAACTGATTTACATGTTAACGCGATAACTGCAGTAATATTTCAATTAGAAATTCCAAGTTTTGCATATAAGTACGTAGCATTAAGTTCCTCTTAAGGTCATGACCTCACAACATGTTACATGAGGACATCATACCTGTATGGTTAAATATTTTGCCACCAGGTGGCGCTTTGTGATGGAAAATGACACCATTTTCACCATATCTTCAGAACCACCTGACCGATTGACCTGATATTAAGTTCAAATGAAAGTCTATTCAAGGTCTATTCAAGGATTGGGGAATTGGAGGATTGGGGGTGTTCGGGGATATACCCCCTGCCGTCGCCTCCGGCAGCATAAGCTTAGTTTGTAAATTGCTTTTAGCCTGTATTCAATTTGTAATGTGAATATAGGCCACTGGATGGCAGTATTTACCTTTTTTTTTATTAAGCTCAGACTGGAGCTATGTTTAGACATGTCCTGGACATGTCTGGGGCAAGTCCCCGAGAATTAAAAAAAAGAGGTCTAAATGTGGGTGGGGTCTGCAAAAGAGTATATAAGGAAAAGAATTGAGACAGTAAAGTAGTAGGAGAAATTGCAAGAAGAAGGATACATGTGACCAGACCTGTCATTTCTGTTCAAGACCTGTGAAGTTTCTTTTGTGGATTTTTGCCTGTGTTTGAGTTTTTTTTTTCCTCACCCAGCACATCACCAGGAAACTGTAAATATTTCTGTTTTTTGTGTTCAATCTTGGTCAGAATATTAGTTTAGTCGTTATTGTCTTTGTTAAAAATTAAATGTGTTTAAGTTTTTAAACTGTGTCTGTCATCCCTTGCTGTTGCTGTTGTGTTGTAAATTGTAATAACAAATTGGGGCCATAACAAATTGAAGGAAGCGCAAAGACGAAATTGGTGATGTTTTAACTCATCAGCTTCATTAGTTGTTGAGAATAATGGCCATTTAGAAATGTGATGTCAGAAACACGTTCCTCTGAAGTTGGGACAGGTGTATTTTTACCTCTGTCTAACATGGTTATGGAACTGAAGACTGTACTTTTTGAAGCAGAATTTGTGCTCAGTCTTGCCTGATGGAGAACTTCAGCTGGTGAACAGTGCAGGCTCTTCATCATCTCTCCCAGGTCTCCAGTGGTCCAGGCAGCTAGCTGCTCTCATATTCAGTGACTGTGGAACCACGCCGTTGTAATATGTGAAGTGTTGTTTGGTATGATCCTATCTTAGGGATCCCGGAAAAAGACAACATCTGGAAGCCCCGTATGTTGTTTAAAAAAATTGTGTGCCTTTCTGCATCAATATTGCATTCATAGGTGTTTAAATTGCCCATACCAGGAACACTACAGCCCCAGTTCATGACAGACATTGACCTTTTGATCAGTTGCTGTGAACTGTTTTGATGGCTCTCCTCTTTGGACCCCTGAGAACACAACATCCAACATTTAAAAAAAAAAAAATGGAAAGATGGACTCGTCAGAACACAGTACCCCTTTACACTTTGCATCAGTTCGTTTTAAATGATGAGCTCAATTCCAGAGAAGTTGGGGGTGCTTCAGGATAGTGATGACCTGTCTTCCTCTGTGTTGTAGTCTTGACTTGCGTTTGATGATGTCACAATAAACCGGGGTTTGTGTTTGCGTGTGTGAGCACGGATGTGAGCGTGTGCATCTATCAGTATGTGCCTTGCGTGAGCGTGACTGTGATAGTGAGCTTAAGTGTGTGTGTTTATGTAATGTGATTCAAAGTACTCTTTTATTTCTGTTCAGGTTGAGGGTGCGGCCTATGTGGGTTCGTTCGCGTGGACGTCGCGTGCATTCGGTTTATGGAACCGGCCACGGGGAGAGAACTTGCTGGATGGAGGATCACCGTTCTACACTACATACCAGACCTCTGACGGGAAATACATGGCAGTGGGAGCTATCGAGCCGCAGTTCTATGACCAGCTTGTGCACGGTGAGCGCACTCATCATTGCATTATTGTTGTTCAGCTCCTGTTCGCATCCAAAATGACTTGCAGTTTACTGGACTAATCCAGGGGCTAATGCCATTCATGCTCAGTACCCACTGCACCAGCTATTGGCTGTCAGTTTGTCTTGTCTACACCTGCTCCTGCTTGCTTACCCTACAGAAGTATGATGTAGAATTTCGTCTTGAAGGTAATTCTTATACTGACTGCCTCAGAACTGTACAGCACCAGGGGTGAGCAAATGTTGATTCTATGACATGGAAGGTACTGGTGGTCATTACATGTGAACTGTACCAATGATCAGAACTCAACCTCTTCAAAAAAATCTGAAAAAAATAATGCCTGTTCATCATGAGATGGTACATTTTGCTAAATATTCACTCAATATTGCTGCATTCGCCAAAATTTTGTGGTTATAAATCATAGACAAAATTTCAATTGTTCCGTTCTCACATCTCGGGTCTGATGTTGGTGTTTCAGCAGCTGGAAGGAGTTACTCCTCATGGCTGACCATGGCCGCAGCGCCGGTTTAAGGCCGCGGTTTCAGACAGGGTGCATCTCCACTGTTAAATTCATTGTCAGATCTCCTGGGGATGCAGCTCAACTGAATATCAACTCTCTCCTTGCTTTGCCACAAGGTGGTGCTATGTCCGCAAACACCAGGACCTCCCCAAGGCTCATGCCATCATCAACACCAGAGTCTATTTATGCAAACTTTCAGGAAAAGAGTCAGTCACTCGCAAATAACCAAAGCAAACAGCAGAAGCAACTCGAGCTGAATTTCAAAGGGTTTACATGCTTCACTGCACACAATGATGAGAAGAGCAACTGTAATGCATAAAAACTACAATATGGGATCAATTCACAGCGAACTTAAAAGGGCATTCAGAGTTTTATCCTGTGGAGGGATTGAGAGCGATCACGCACACTGATATGTCCACCATCAAAACTTAAAGTCTTTGCATGTTGGCTCCGGCTGATGCCTCAGTTCAAACATGTTCCTTTGCTGAAAAAACACTTCCCCTGCGCCACTGTTTGCAGTCAACAACGAATGCCTGGACAATGGTAAGTGAACTGCCTTCACCAAAGTACTAATTTCAGGGGATTTGAGATGCAAATGACGTGAGAAAATGTCCTATTAAGCTGACGTTTCTGACTTTTGGCACGACGAAGGATAACCCAGACCAGCTGTTGTATTTGGAGATTTCCTAACTCTTAATCTACGGTCTGAGTTGATGGTGACCTTCAGGACTGAACTGGTAGGACATGACTCCTGTAAGCCCTCACTCCTGGACAGATTACCAGTCCAAATCCCTCTGTGCTCTCCTGTCTGGGGATTATGAAGATGAGAATTCAAGACCAGGATGAAAGCATCAGGGACTTTGCTTACAAAGCACTATCCCTGATACTACTTTGGAACATAAATCCCTGTATCACCAGCCCACTGCTGCATCAGGTGAATATAGTGTAGGAGCTAGTGAGGTGAGAACAGCAGCTGGAAAAGGACAGTGGGACGAACACAATCGGACCAGCGGAAAAACCTGGGCAGACGGATAAGCGTGCATCAGCTCATCTATCATCTCCTGACCATAGCACAACCCAGGAGCTCTGTTCAAGTATCCTGCTGGAGGTTTAAGTGTAACCATCCACTTTGTGTGTGTCCATACTTTAACCAACAGAGGGAAAAACAAGCCTCCTCCACAGCACAAAACCAGCCCTGTCAATCTTGAAGACTGTGACAAGTCAGCCCTCGGCCAGGACTCTTTGTCCAACAGAGGGTCAGTCAACAGGAAAGCATGCTCCCATTGTGATCTTTTACCCCTACGACTAGACACGATGCCACCACTGCCACGTCAGCCTTCGGCAGTCCATTATCACAACAGTTGAGGAAGCCTCATCAGCTCCTGAAAAGGTACTGCCATCTGGGACACTAGCTTCTTGTGCACATTGCGCAATCAAAATCTGTAGAACAACAACCAACTATTTGAGGCCATCCTTAACCCTTGGACAGGTGTTCTTGTATGCTTGGCAAAAGGGAAATCAAAACGCCCTCTTGGTTGGAGTGTTGTGGAGATATGCCTTCATGGAGAGATGTGGTTAATTCTCATAGTTATTTCCTTCTCAGGCTCAAACATTCTCTTTAGTGCTGGGTTTGGGCTTTGAGATTTTCATTGGGATGCAAATTGATGTGGCTTCTTACCAGTTTCAAGGGGAGACATTGGGATACTTGTACTCCGCCAATCAATATTGGAAATGGCAGCTCAAAGCTCCCACCTGCAAGGGACTCAAGAATTTCCAGAATAGTAGGCATCGAGTAGATGCCAGTATATGTCTTGGAATTTCTTTTTCTGTAATCAATGCAGAATCAGGGCTTTCTCATTTTCCTGGGGATTATAACTACCTGTGAAGCCACGCCAAAGAGGAGGGCCCCATCACTTGGCTTTCCAACATTTCATCTTTTCAACACTTTTTGCTTTGATGGAGAAGGATGGCACAATTTGTTTTATAGTAGCACTGTCAGTAAGAAATATTTGGTGTTTCATTAAACCAGTGCAACCTAATTTAGTGGTACATGCATCACTTTTGTACTGCAGCATTCCCATAAACCTCTTTCTCTCTCTCACAACTCCTTCCTGGAGTCATAGTCTTCTCATCCTTGTTTTTGAATAGCAGATACTGATGAGTGGAAATGAATCCAGAAAGCCCAGACTGCCTTCAGTTATCAATGTGGTCCATACCAATGTTGGATAATGCCATTTCGCTTGAAAAATGCCCCTACCACCTTTTGTAGAGTCACGGATGTAGTCTGAGGAGTACTCAAGGGTTGATTCAGTTTTGAATACTTAGATGACTATCATTCTCTTGGAGTCAAAAGTTGCTGCACCTCATAATGCCCTGAAAAGAACGGGAATAGTTCTGTTGGTCACCGAAATGCCAAACTGCTTTCAACTCTATCAGAGAATACCTGATGAATCCTCTAGTCTTAGGACATCCACAGTTCAACTTACCACTCCTAGTTTACACAAATACCAGTGAGGCAGGACTCACTGGTTCAATGTACAGAACTAGCAACCTGGGAAATCCTTGGTTCTAGCTGCCTTAGTCTGAACCAAGCCGAAAAAAATGTATTCTACAACACAATTGGATTTTCTGGCTGTGGTTTTGGCTGTGATGATGTGGTGGGTGTACTTAGAAGGGCACCTTTTCATTGTAACAGAACAGTCGTCACTCCTATGGATCTTTTCAACCACCAATCCCAGAACCCAACTGATCTGGTGGGCCCTCCAGCTCCCCGTCTCCATGCAGGCAGGGTGGAATGCCCTGCAGAGGGATCCTGAATGTCAGAACATCTACCAAAACATTGTTGAGAAGAGTAACGTTCAGGAGAGCCCCAATACCACATTTACCATCTGTGAGGGTTTAATAATCAGGATTGTAAGGTTGCTATGCGACACTGTATCAACTGTACATTCCAGACATCCTGCAGTCAACACTTCTCATCTTTCCAGATCCAAATGTTTCTATATAAAATAATAACCAGGGACATGTGTTTAAGTAGCATGTACCCTTTGTGGGCTTTGATGACAAATAGTCAAAATCTTGTCAAACTGATACAAACATTTCCAACAGAGTTATGGCTCTTATAATTAGAGGGGTGAAAGGTTATTTGTGAACGGCATGTCATTTTATTGTGCTTTTCTGCCATTATTTTTATGCTTTCCTATAAAGCTAAATCCTTGAAATTTGTCATAATGACTAATCAGGACCATTCCATCTCACTTGTTAATGACCTTTCTCTTCTATAATCTGAAGGGTCATAAATTGGGGAAAAATGCTTGTATTGACCTAATATTTTGCTAAATGTCCTATCTCTTGATGATAATTAACCTCGCTTTTTTTCAACATTTTTTAAGGGTGGAATTCTGAGACTCGAAAGAATTTGTTCAGATGACACAGAATGACCCAATGGAAACTATATGCATTGACTTTAGCCAGGTTTATCCTACAGTGCTGTTAGCCTGACCAGAGGGCTATACCATGAAACAGGTTCAAGATTAGTCAGGCTTTCTTTCCATGGGCTGGCACGACAAACCCTAAACTTGCAATCAGAGAAACAATAATTTAACGTGGCAGGTTAAAAGGGAGCCACCTTTGCAACATTGAAAACCCAGGGTTTAAGCTCAACTAACCTGACAACTGTGCCTCACTATCCCACTAATCTCACTTGGTAGAACACTCCTCAGGTTGGCAGTAGGTCGTTAGTGAGGTGTATATCCATGCTGATTAGGGAGTGATGGAGATTCTCTCACATTCTACCCATACATTTCTCTCCTTCCATCCATTTCTTCCTCTCTTTCCATTCTTTGGCCTTCCCCCTGCCTCTGTCCAGGGCTGGGATTGGATGCAGCGGCACTGCCTCCACAGATGAGTGCCTCTCATTGGCCGGAGGTGCATAAGGTGTTTTCGGAGGCGTTTTTAGGCCGTACGCAGGAGGAGTGGTGCGGCGTGTTCGACGGGACGGACGCCTGCGTGTTCCCCGTCCTCCCACTGGCCGAGGCACAGACACACCCCCATAACCGGGAGCGGGGCTCCTTCCTGCGGGACGAGCAGGGGGAGATCAGCCCCCGACCCGCCCCTCTCCTCTCTCGCACCCCTGCTGCCCCCTCCCTCTCTCGGGGCCCCCTCGTGGGCGAGCACACCCGCTCCGTGCTGGAGGAGTTGGGGTACGGCCCACATGAAATTCAGGAACTACTGGACCTTGGGGCTGCTGAGTGTAACAAGGTGGCTGCTCGCCTGTAGGAGCAGGACTCTGGGTGAGCCAATCAGAACTGAGGTCTCCAGGTCAGGTGTAAAACAGCCAATGGAACAGGAATACGATGTGAAAATTACTAATTAACCTATCACTGCTTTATCACTGCCCTCTTTGTTAACCCTTTGACAACTAGTGTTCACAAAAGCAAAAATGACTGCTCTGCCTAAGTGAATTAAGACCAGATATCAGATATGCTCAAAGTTTTTATTAAATTTTGAGTTAAACATGGTATTTAATGGTACAAAATGGTAAAATAAAATGTTGTTTAAACATTTCAGCATAAGATTAATGAATTTACTTGCAGCAAAATGTTACATTTTTTACGCATGGAGAGCAAATATTCAGAGATAAGTGTTCAGTTTGAATTAGAATCTTTGCTGAAGACCTTGATTAGTAGAATCAGGTGTGTAACTGCTTAGTTGGAATGAAACCCTGGGCCCACACCGGCCCTTTCTGGGTAAGATTAAGGACCGCAAGGCGATCGAAAAACATCGAAAAAGATCCATTAATTGGGCAGAGGAGTCAGTTGGCATAACATGGAAATTTCCGTATTTGGCTCGAAAGTGTTAAGTACACCTGTCACCTGACCTTTTACCTCTGCAACAGCCTGATTCTTTGTTACGCACACAATAATCTGGGATTTTCTGGACTCTGACTCTGTAACGTCCTGCTGTGTTATTCTGCATTGATCACTTCTGCGGTTCGTTACCATGTGCTCGCTGCTCATTGGTTACCACCTCACTGCCGAAGGTGACTTCTGTCCATTACAGTTGGCTGTCTAGTGACTCCCATAAAAAAGCTGAGGTCACACACTCTTCCTGAGATCATTGTAGTTCTCTTTATGGTTGTGGGAGTGTTTGAAATGGCTTCGTTTGGAATCTGTGTATCAGCAGCGAGGAATTTAAGTTTTTAATGGACATGGATAATAGTTGTGCGAATGACTGAATGAAATCAATGATATAATCACTGGTCAAAAGGCTTCTCTGTTCGAGTATGAATACTTAAATGAGTGTATGAAATGTTTTCTTAATCATTTTTGAAGAAAAATATTAAAACACCTTATGAAATGAGTCTCAGGTTTTATGTATGTAATCCCTAGATTTTTTAGGGGAAGTGTGAATCCTTGAATCCAGTGTTTGCCACTGCAAAAGAGGGAGAGACCTGGAGATCCAGTGTTTCAGTGTTTAAACTCTCAAGTTTATCTGGGTCAGATCCAAACCCTCTGAAATTTTTATTGACAGAATTCAGAGCAATAAAGTCCCGTCAAAAATGGTGTGAGTTAAAATTAGGTGGGTTGTGCATGATTCATACAAGTTGGGATAATTCGGCAGTATAACCAAAAGTAATTAATGAGGTTGCTCATAATCAGTTTGTCTATGCAAATTAGGTATGTTTAATGAATGGAATCAGGAAAATGATCAATTCCCACAATGCACGCATTTACGAAGTTTGATAAAGACTTAAATTTAATCTTTCTGTTATTAAAGGCCGTTTGATTTTAGTGAAACTTTCACATGCCGTAGTCCCTCTTATTTAATTTATATTTGTGTGGTTTGTTATTCATGGTGTGAACCAGCCGATGAGTCCTTATTTGCTGCAGTTCCTGTTGCCATGGTCCTGGAGTTGATGTTTATTGAGAAAGTAGAGTTTCTTGAAATGCATTTTTTATAGGCTGCACAGAGGTGGATAATGTTTCTCTGGCAAATTTTGAGAATTAAACTGCAAGCTGTTTTTGCCTTTGAATTACACAGAACTGCCCGCCAATTGCACCATGGCACTTTCAGTCAGGTAAAAGGATTCATTTTCTTGTCCATCAAAATGACAGATTGATTGTATGTGTTCATGCTTGAAATGTTTATAAAATATCCATTTTACTGTCTGCTTTTAAATGTGCTGGAGACAGAAATCCTCTGACTCAAATTCAGTCAGAGCCCTTGTTTTAGAGCTGTATAAAGATGAAAGATGAGACCGGGGCTCGTCATCCTCTCTCCCAGTCTGTGTCCTGACCGATGATTTGTATGATTAATGCTAAATTACATCATGATTTCAGAAAATTTGCGTTGTTCTGACTCGTATCCTGTATGTTTCCCTTTGACTGATATTCCTCTCGCCCCCCGTGTCGTGTGGGCGTGTCTGTAATTGTGCTGGAACAGACGGGGGCTTGTGATTGGTCCTGCCAAAAGTGTTGCTGCTACCTGATTGGTCCACTCATTGATTGCAGCCTTTATAAGCCTCCAGCTGATCACAGCCTGTCTCTTCACTCTGCGAACAATGTTCACTGTCTAAACACAAACACATTTAAAAAAAAAAAAATTATATATATATATATATATATATATATATATATATATATATATATATATATATATATATATATATATATATATATATGAAAGCAGGCAGATTTCTGGATGCCTTTCGTTGCATGCTATACTGAAAAAAACTTGACAGTCCGGTCGGACGCGACCGCATGGGTGTAGCCCCCGAAAGCCTGCTTCTCCTCTTTTTTTGCGCATTATTCGGCCAATACTGTCGCCGTGGTGACCAAAATTGATGGATGTCCTGAGTGAAGTGTGACACGTGGCCATGGCGAATATGGAAGTAATCAGTCAAGAATTGCAGCCTGTGTGGCGTCCACGAGGAAATCTCTACGTTTTGCCACTAAGTTGCATATAATTCAGCCAATACTGTTGCCATTGCAGCCAAAATCGATAGGTATCATAAGTGAAGTATGAAACTAATCGGTCTAAAATTACAGCCTGTAGAGCGTCCACAAGAAAGTGTCAACAGATGTGGACGCAACGGCGGTGGCGGAGGCGACACACGCGAATCCATCGTAGCCGCCCGACTCAGTCTGGGGGCTACAATTATACCTTCACTTTTTCCATGGAGTGCAAACCGTACACCTTTTAGTTTTTTTAGTTTTGTACAAAAGATTCAGCTTTTCTGGTTATAGCTGCGAACATTTACCTTTACCTTCTCCATACATCACAAAACATTAACCCCTACTGTCTATGTATAGCAGAAAAACAGCCAGGTTTCCCACCCCGTTCCCAGAAAAGTTTGGACACTGCATAAAATGTAAATAAAAACGTAATGCAATAGTTTGAAAATCATTTAAACCCTGTATTTCATTGAAAATGACACTGAGACAAAATATCAAGTGTTCAATGTTTCAAAAATATCTGCTCATTTTGACTTCTTGACAGCAGTTGGTTTAAAAAAAGTTGTGGCAGGGGCAGCATAAAACTGGAGAGGTTTGTTTTTAATACAAAAACAATACACCCAGTGTGACATTTCACACCTAATTATGTTAATTAGTGACAGATCATTGACATGATGGGGTGTAAAAAGAGCATCCGAGAGAAGTTGAGTCTTTCAGAGGTAAAAATGGTGAGGGCTTCACCACTCTGTAAAAGACTGGGCAAATATTTCAGCAATTAAATTATAATATTTGTCAACACATAATTGCAAAAAAATTGCTCATTCAATCATATTCAGTATGGAATATCATTAAAAGGTTTACAGAGTCTAGATGAATCTCTGCATGCAAGGAACAAGGCTGAAGTCAATATTGAATGGCCGTGATCTTCAGGCCCTCAGGTAGCACTGCATTAAAAATAGACATGATTCTGAAGTGGAAGTCAATGCATGGGCTCAGGAATACTTCTGCAAACAGTGGCCAGTTTACACTGTTCATCACTGCGTCCGCAGATGTTAATTAAAACTCTTCCTTGTTTACATGCAGTTTTATCTTCACATGATCTAAAATCACTGCTGCCTTATCTTGGTCTGAAATCATTTAAGATGGACTGAGGCAAAGTGGAAAACTGTCCTGTGGTCTGACCAATCTAAATATGAAATTATTTTTGGAAATAATCGACGCTGCACCCTCCAGGCTGAAAAGGAGGGCCTGTCCGGCTTCTCATCAGCATATTGTTCAAAATCCAGCATCCTCGTATATGGACGTGCGTTCGTGCACACGATATGGGTAACCTGCACTTCTGTGCAGACACCATTACTGCTGAACGATATATACAGGGTTTGGAGGAACATATACCGTCATCCAGACAACATTTTTTTTTCCTCTCTCCTCAGGGCTTGCTGCTAACTTCAAAAAGACAATGCCATACCACATTCTGCACATATTACAGCAATATGGTAAATAAGTCTGGGTGCTAAAGTGGTCTGCCTGCAGTCCTGACCTGCCACCCACTGGAAACATTTGGTGCATTATGAAATGAAAAACATAATAAAGGAGATAGTCCAACATCATGCAAGAATGCAAAAATTTTACTTTCAGAACTACAGCAGTTGGTCTCCTCAGTTCCCAAACGCTTATGAAGGGTTGATAAAGGAAGAGGTGATGCGACACAGCTGTAAACTTGCCCCATGCCAACTTTTCGGAAACTTGTTGCTGGCATCAAAATTAGCAGCTATTTTCTAAAAAGAATTAAAATGTTCGGTCTCAGCAATTGATACATTGTCTTTATGCTATTTCCAGTTTAATACTGGGCTCAATTGACATGCATATCATGGCAATCTGTCTGTCCTAACATTTTACACAGTGTTTCTACATTATGGGAAGGGGGTTGTACTGTCACAGTATTGCACAAAACATACACCTCTTAATTCTTCGTACAGCACTAAACCTGAATCTTCATTCTCCCAGTATATTAGGAAATGTAGGCCTTTAATTTTTCCATACAGTTGAGCACAAATCAGTCATCTTTACCACACAGAAAACTTTCACAAAGTTTCATAATGTACAAAATTAGAACCATCCTCTGCAGGTGAAGAGAGGAGGAATGCTAATATCCTGAGAGAGATTTCATTGTGTTGCCTCCGTGTGCACTGCTGACCTGGGGCTAATCAATGTGGCTGCGTTTAACAGTCATTTTATAATCTCCCTTAGATCCAAGAATATGAAGGAAACACAAATTTCTGATTTATTGAAAAGAAAAATGTCATTTTGTCATGGTATAAAAAAATAAAAAAGACATTGAACGATGTCATTACACACCAGCGCATGTGTGTCTGAAGGGTTTCTACACTGAACAAAAATATAAACGCCCCATGTCAAATTTGAGTTTTTATTAACAAAAAAACTGGACCTGTAAATAGCACTTTTCTCCAGCGTGCCAAGGGCCATCGAACGTGTGTGTTTGCCCATGCGAGTCGGTTCCGACGCTGGACAGCGATAAGATCCAGACCATGGTGAGGACACCGAGCGTGCAAGTTGGCTTCTCGCAGGCGGTTACGGACTGTCTGTTGTGTTGCGTCTGTAGTGCAGACCAACGGTCTCATCTGCTGTGCGTGTTGCTGACCTGAGCTGATCCCACAGGTGGATGAGCCGGATGTAGCGATCTTGTGCTGGTGTGGTCACACGTGGATGAGGTCGATTTGCAGTACTGCCCGTCTGTCGGAAATGAACTCACTGCGTACCTGAGTGTGACACTTCAAACGGCCTATAGTTAACATTCAGCTGCACAGCGACCGCTCTGGCAGACGTCCCTCCATCCAGCATGCCAATGGCACGTTCCCGCATGACCTGAGACATCTGAGGCATGATGACTTTTGACAAAATTTGACATTTTGGGGTGGCCTTTTATTGTCCCCAGTAAGAGGAGAGTCTGGGTACTGCTCATTCTGTCTGGAAATGCCACACCCATGTACTGAGTGACATCACTGCACCACTGAGCAAATGCTCACTGACAGAGAGATGGATTGAAAAATGGGACAAAAATCAAGAGAAATATCCCTATTGTACAAGTAAAAGTCAGCATATGCTCACTTAGTTGATGTGGCATCATTTTTTGACATGGGACGTTTATATTTTTGTTCAATGGAAGTTTTTTCTAATGACTGATTGAGCCAGGGCTGGTATCTTTCATGTAAAAATGTAGGTTTATCCCATGAGCCCCTGACCTGAATTCTCTTTGTGAAATGAGGCGTCTCACTGGGTGGATCAGACGGAAGGCGGTGCCCGAGGTCAGTGTGGGTGACCGCATTTGAAGTTCAGGTTTGATCAGGAATCCAGCAGTTTATAGGTTTCTGGCATTTATGTGTGAACCTTTTTTCTCATTGTTGCATCACATAGCTGATTGGTTTTTGTCCAGAGTGTCTGATGATGAGCGCGAGCAGGGGCCAGTCCTTGCCTGGAGCTGTGTGGGGATGACGGCCTTGATCAAGGGCCCAAGCGCTGTAGTGATCTTGCAAATATAGTGAGGCGCGAGTCACCAACCTTTCAGGCCCGAGAAACACCACAGCTATGACTGTATAGGCTACCTCACCTGGTTAAAGCAGTGAAGGGATTATCATATAGATTTTACATCCTTTTTGTTTTCTGCTCACAAGAGGTGGTGATCACTCTTCCCTAAAAAATCCTGGCCTGAGATTAACCCTCCCCATTCCAACAGGGTCACATGTCAAAGCGGCTGATCAGGATAATGCTCAAAGGCATGCCCTGTCTGCACGCAACTCTGAGCATCTGAAGAAGACTTCAAATAACACCTTTACAAAAACCAACTTTGCCACAACTCACTGTTTTAGTATTTGATGGACCACAGGACTTGGCGACTGCATCCTTCTGCAGAGTTGGGCGAAATCTAGTGCCTCGTCACATGGTGAAGCAGCTCGTTTGGCGGTATTAGGGAAGAATGTGTAGTGAATCGAGGCTTTGTGTTCACAGGGGAGAAAAGTTGTAAATGTCAGTCACGTGCTCCGAAACTGCACTCATGACTGCACACGCCTGGAAGGAGGGAGAGAGAGCAAGGGATCGGGATTCGTTTGGTTCAGCTTAGCCTCCTGCACAACCCCTCTGAATTCTCTACCCTCCCGGGTCGCTCTTATCCGCGCTGCGTTGGATTGTAGTCGTGGATTAGAGACAGGCTGCTGGCTGCCGCGGCCTTGCTTGCGTTTTTCGTGTGTTCTCTCCCCCGTCATGACCCTGCAGACGGAAGAGGCTCGCCGCGTGCCCCAGGCGGGGTCAGACGTCGCGGTGATAGAGCGGGACTCCGGCGATTTCTCTGGGCGTAAGGGTGAGTGCACGGAGGGCAGCTCGGAGTGGGTGGCATTCCTGGCGGTGGAGCCCCCGCGGCGGTCGCGGGGTCAGCTGCTCCGGCACAGTGCGGTGATGTTCGGGAGGGAGTTCTGCTACGCGGTGGAGGCGGCCTTTGTAACGCCAGTACTACTGAGCGTGGGACTGCCGCGGAGCCTTTACAGCTTGGTGTGGCTCATCAGCCCCATGCTGGGCTTCACCCTCCAGCCCGTCATCGGCTCCGCCAGCGATCACTGCCGCTCGCCCTGGGGCCGCCGGCGACCCTACATCCTGTCGCTCGGCCTGATGATGATGGTCGGTCTCACGCTCTTCCTGAACGGGGACGCCATGGTGTCAGGTGAGCAGGTTGTTTTATCGCCAGCAAAAGTACAAAAGAATCTCTGCCCGTCTTGGCACCAAGTTAGAAGGAAATGCGACATTTTTTTCTTTCTTATTCGCTCTCTTTCATAATCTCTGAAAGGAGGTAAACCTGTAGGTCATGCCTTTTTTCCTCATGTCTAATAAGATCTGAATCTTTGACAGTATTCAAAGTAAACTTCAAACACGGATATGCACCAATCTGGGCAGCTGTTTGCAAACATTTGTTTGAAGTGTCACACTCAGGTACACAGTGACGATGTTTGTTTGAAGTGTCACACTCAGGTACACAGTGAGGATGTTTGTTTGAAGTGTCACACTCAGGTACACAGTGAGGATATTTGTTTGAAGTGTCACACTCAGGTACACAGTGAGGATGTTTGTTTGAAGTGTCACACTCAGGTACACAGTGAGAATGTTTGTTTGAAGTGTCACACTCAGGTACACAGTGAGGATGTTTGTTTGAAGTGTCACACTCAGGTACACAGTGAGGATGTTTGTTTGAAGTGTCACACTCAGGTACGCAGTGAGAATGTTTGTTTGAAGTGTCACACTCAGGTACACAGTGACGATGTTTGTTTGAAGTGTCACACTCAGGTACGCAGTGACGATGTTTGTTTGAAGTGTCACACTCAGGTACACAGTGAGGATGTTTGTTTGAAGTGTCACACTCAGGTACACAGTGAGGATGTTTGTTTGAAGTGTCACACTCAGGTACACAGTGAGAATGTTTGTTTGAAGTGTCACACTCAGGTACACAGTGAGGATGTTTGTTTGAAGTGTCACACTCAGGTACACAGTGAGGATGTTTGTTTGAAGTGTCCCACTCAGGTACACAGTGAGGATATTTGTTTGAAGTGTCACTCTTAGGTACACAGTGAGGATGTTTGTTTGAAGTGTCACTCTTAGGTACGCAGTGAGAATGTTTGAAGTGTCACACTCAGGTACACAGTGAGGATGTTTGTTTGAAGTGTCACACTCAGGTACACAGTGAGGATGTTTGAAGTGTCACACTCAGGTACACAGTGAGGATGTTTCTTTGAAGTGTCACACTCAGGTACACAGTGACAATGTTTGTTTGAATTGTCCCACTCAGGTACACAGTGAGGATGTTTGTTTGAAGTGTCACACTCAGGTACACAGTGAGGATGTTTGTTTGAAGTGTCACTCTTAGGTACGCAGTGAGAATGTTTGAAGTGTCACACTCAGGTACACAGTGAGGATGTTTGTTTGAAGTGTCACACTCAGGTACACAGTGAGGATGTTTGAAGTGTCACACTCAGGTACACAGTGAGGATGTTTCTTTGAAGTGTCACACTCAGGTACACAGTGAGAATGTTTGTTTGAAGGGTCACACTCAGGTACACAGTGACGATGTTTGTTTGAAGTGTCACACTCAGGTACACAGTGACGATGTTTGTTTGAAGTGTCACACTCAGGTACACAGTGAGGATATTTGTTTGTAGTGTCACACTCAGGTACACAGTGACGATGTTTCTTTGAAGTGTCCCACTCAGGTACACAGTGAGGATATTTGTTTGAAGTGTCACACTCAGGTACACAGTGAAGATGTATGTTTGAAGTGTCACTCTTAGGGATGCAGTGAGAATGTTTGAAGTGTCACACTCAGGTACACAGTGACGATGTTTGTTTGAAGTGTCACACTCAGGTACACAGTGACGATGTTTGTTTGAAGTGTCACACTCAGGTACACAGTGAGGATGTTTGTTTGTAGTGTCACACTCAGGTACACAGTGAAGATGTATGTTTGAAGTGTCACTCTTAGGGATGCAGTGAGAATGTTTGAAGTGTCACACTCAGGTACACAGTGACGATGTTTGTTTGAAGTGTCACACTCAGGTACACAGTGAGGATGTTTGTTTGTAGTGTCACACTCAGGTACACAGTGAAGATGTATGTTTGAAGTGTCACTCTTAGGGATGCAGTGAGAATGTTTGAAGTGTCACACTCAGGTACACAGTGACGATGTTTGTTTGAAGTGTCACACTCAGGTACACAGTGACGATGTTTGTTTGAAGTGTCACACTCAGGTACACAGTGAGGATGTTTGTTTGTAGTGTCACACTCAGGTACACAGTGACGATGTTTGTTGAAGTGTCACACTCAGTTACACAGTGACGATGTTTGTTTGTAGTGTCACACTCAGGTACACAGTGACGATGTTTGTTTGAAGTGTCAAACTCAGGTACACAGTGACGATGTTTGTTTGAAGTGTCACACTCAGGTACACAGTGAGAATGTTTGTTTGAAGTGTCACACTCAGGTACTCAGTGAGAATGTTTGTTTGAAGTGTCACACTCAGGTACTCAGTGAGAATGTTTGTTTGAAGTGTCACGCTCAGGTACTCAGTGAGAATGTTTGTTTGAAGTGTCACACTCAGGTACACAGTGACGATGTTTGTTTGAAGTGTCCCACTCAGGTACACAGTGACGATGTTTGTTTGAAGTGTCAAACTCAGGTACACAGTGACGATGTTTGGTTGAAGTGTCACACTCAGGTACACAGTGAGAATGTTTGTTTGAAGTGTCACACTCAGGTACTCAGTGAGAATGTTTGTTTGAAGTGTCACACTCAGGTACACAGTGAGAATGTTTGTTTGAAGTGTCACACTCAGGTACTCAGTGAGAATGTTTGTTTGAAGTGTCACACTCAGGTACACAGTGAGAATGTTTGTTTGAAGTGTCACACTCAGGTACACAGTGAGAATATTTGTTTGAAGTGTCACACTCAGGTACACAGTGAGAATGTTTGTCTGAAGTGTCACACTCAGGTACACAGTGACGATGTTTTTTGAAGTGTCACACTCAGGTACACAGTGAGAATGTTTGTTTGAAGTGTCACACTCAGGTACACAGTGAGGATGTTTGTTTGAAGTGTCACACTCAGGTACACAGTGGGAATGTTTGTTTGAAGTGTCACACTCAGGTACACAGTGAGAATGTTTGTTTGAAGTGTCACTCTCAGGTACACAGTGACGATGTTTGTTTGAAGTGTCACACTCAGGTACACAGTGAGAATGTTTGTTTGAAGTGTCACACTCAGGTACTCAGTGAGAATGTTTGTTTGAAGTGTCACACTCAGGTACACAGTGAGAATGTTTGTTTGAAGTGTCACACTCAGGTACTCAGTGAGAATGTTTGTTTGAAGTGTCACACTCAGGTACACAGTGAGAATGTTTGTTTGAAGTGTCACACTCAGGTACACAGTGAGAATATTTGTTTGAAGTGTCACACTCAGGTACACAGTGAGAATGTTTGTCTGAAGTGTCACACTCAGGTACACAGTGACGATGTTTTTTGAAGTGTCACACTCAGGTACACAGTGAGAATGTTTGTTTGAAGTGTCACTCTCAGGTACACAGTGACGATGTTTTTTGAAGTGTCACACTCAGGTACACAGTGAGAATGTTTGGTTGAAGTGTCACACTCAGGTACACAGTGAGAATGTTTGTTTGAAGTGTCACACTCAGGTACTCAGTGAGAATGTTTGTTTGAAGTGTCACACTCAGGTACACAGTGAGAATGTTTGTTTGAAGTGTCACACTCAGGTACTCAGTGAGAATGTTTGTTTGAAGTGTCACACTCAGGTACACAGTGAGAATGTTTGTTTGAAGTGTCACACTCAGGTACACAGTGAGAATATTTGTTTGAAGTGTCACACTCAGGTACACAGTGAGAATGTTTGTCTGAAGTGTCACACTCCGGTACACAGTGACGATGTTTTTTGAAGTGTCACACTCAGGTACACAGTGAGAATGTTTGTTTGAAGTGTCACTCTCAGGTACACAGTGACGATGTTTTTTGAAGTGTCACACTCAGGTACACAGTGAGAATGTTTGTTTGAAGTGTCACACTCAGGTACGCAGTGAGGATATTTGTTTGAAGTGTCACTCTCAGGTACACAGTGAGAATGTTTGTTTGAAGTGTCACACTCAGGTACACAGTGAGAATATTTGTTTGAAGTGTCACACTCAGGTACGCAGTGAGAATGTTTGAAGTGTCACACTCAGGTACACAGTGAGGATATTTGTTTGAAGTGTCACACTCAGGTACGCAGTGAGAATGTTTGAAGTGTCACACTCAGGTACACAGTGAGAATGTTTGTTTGTAGTGTCACACTCAGGTACACAGTGACGATGTTTGTTTGAAGTGTCACACTCAGGTACACAGTGAAGATGTTTGTTTGAAGTGTCAAACTCAGGTACACAGTGACGATGTTTGTTTGAAGTGTCACACTCAGGTACACAGTGAGAATGTTTGTTTGAAGTGTCACATTCAGGTACTCAGTGAGAATGTTTGTTTGAAGTGTCACACTCAGGTACTCAGTGAGAATGTTTGTTTGAAGTGTCACACTCAGGTACTTAGTGAGAATGTTTGTTTGAAGTGTCACGCTCAGGTACTCAGTGAGAATGTTTGTTTGAAGTGTCACACTCAGGTACACAGTGACAATGTTTGTTTGAAGTGTCCCACTCAGGTACACAGTGAGGATATTTGTTTGAAGTGTCAAACTCAGGTACACAGTGACGATGTTTGTTTGAAGTGTCACACTCAGGTACACAGTGAGAATGTTTGTTTGAAGTGTCACACTCAGGTACTCAGTGAGAATGTTTGTTTGAAGTGTCACACTCAGGTACACAGTGAGAATGTTTGTTTGAAGTGTCACACTCAGGTACTCAGTGAGAATGTTTGTTTGAAGTGTCACACTCAGGTACACAGTGAGAATGTTTGTTTGAAGTGTCACACTCAGGTACACAGTGAGAATATTTGTTTGAAGTGTCACACTCAGGTACACAGTGAGAATGTTTGTCTGAAGTGTCACACTCAGGTACACAGTGACGATGTTTTTTGAAGTGTCACACTCAGGTACACAGTGAGAATGTTTGTTTGAAGTGTCACACTCAGGTACACAGTGAGAATATTTGTTTGAAGTGTCACACTCAGGTACGCAGTGAGAATGTTTGAAGTGTCACACTCAGGTACACAGTGAGGATATTTGTTTGAAGTGTCACACTCAGGTACGCAGTGAGAATGTTTGAAGTGTCACACTCAGGTACACAGTGAGAATGTTTGTTTGTAGTGTCACACTCAGGTACACAGTGACGATGTTTGTTTGAAGTGTCACACTCAGGTACACAGTGAAGATGTTTGTTTGAAGTGTCAAACTCAGGTACACAGTGACGATGTTTGTTTGAAGTGTCACACTCAGGTACACAGTGAGAATGTTTGTTTGAAGTGTCACACTCAGGTACTCAGTGAGAATGTTTGTTTGAAGTGTCACACTCAGGTACTCAGTGAGAATGTTTGTTTGAAGTGTCACACTCAGGTACTTAGTGAGAATGTTTGTTTGAAGTGTCACGCTCAGGTACTCAGTGAGAATGTTTGTTTGAAGTGTCACACTCAGGTACACAGTGACAATGTTTGTTTGAAGTGTCCCACTCAGGTACACAGTGAGGATATTTGTTTGAAGTGTCAAACTCAGGTACACAGTGACGATGTTTGTTTGAAGTGTCACACTCAGGTACACAGTGAGAATGTTTGTTTGAAGTGTCACACTCAGGTACTCAGTGAGAATGTTTGTTTGAAGTGTCACACTCAGGTACACAGTGAGAATGTTTGTTTGAAGTGTCACACTCAGGTACTCAGTGAGAATGTTTGTTTGAAGTGTCACACTCAGGTACACAGTGAGAATGTTTGTTTGAAGTGTCACACTCAGGTACACAGTGAGAATATTTGTTTGAAGTGTCACACTCAGGTACACAGTGAGAATGTTTGTCTGAAGTGTCACACTCAGGTACACAGTGACGATGTTTTTTGAAGTGTCACACTCAGGTACACAGTGAGAATGTTTGTTTGAAGTGTCACTCTCAGGTACACAGTGACGATGTTTTTTGAAGTGTCACACTCAGGTACACAGTGAGAATGTTTGTTTGAAGTGTCACACTCAGGTACACAGTGAGGATGTTTGTTTGAAGTGTCACACTCAGGTACACAGTGAGAATGTTTATTTGAAGTGACACACTCAGGTACACAGTGAGAATGTTTGTTTGAAGTGTCACACTCAGGTACACAGTGAGAATGTTTGTTTGAAGTGTCACACTCAGGTACACAGTGAGGATATTTGTTTGAAGTGTCACTCTCAGGTACACAGTGAGAATGTTTGTTTGAAGTGTCACACTCAGGTACGCAGTGAGGATATTTGTTGGAAGTGTCACTCTCAGGTACACAGTGAGAATGTTTGTTTGAAGTGTCACACTCAGGTACACAGTGAGAATATTTGTTTGAAGTGTCACACTCAGGTACGCAGTGAGAATGTTTGAAGTGTCACACTCAGGTACACAGTGAGGATATTTGTTTGAAGTGTCACACTCAGGTACGCAGTGAGAATACTTGAAGTGTCACACTCAGGTACACAGTGAGAATGTTTGTTTGAAGTGTCACACTCAGGTACACAGTGAGAATGTTTGTTTGAAGTGTCACACTCAGTTAATGCTTTGGACACGTTAGTTTTGTTGTAGGTAGTACTATGGGTACTTTAGCTGTGTACTGCGTAATTCTTCTGTTACATTAACCTTGTTATGAATACTACCTTGGGGACATTCGCTCGGTTGTGGGTATTAATTTGGCTATATTGGCTATGTAATAAGAACTGCTTACAGCAAATCACCGTGGTGGGAATTACATTGTGTTTTTGTACTTGGTGATCGGTCCATGTTGAGTATTTGTTTATTTTTGGTTTTTTGGCCATCACCCCTTTTCCAAAAATTTTAAATACACTTTTTTTCCCCTTAGGGACAAGAATGGAATATATAAGCATATAAATATGTTTCGATATTGTTGCAAATGATTGGCCTCTTTGACAAATTTAGCACGTTGTTACCACACATAAAAATTATTACTTTCAAACCGGTGTTTAGGTGTTGTCTTGCTATTTCAAATGAGGCATCATATGTATGGAATTGTACAGTTCGCTTAACTATGACCCATTATTACTTACAATCAATCAGATTTTATATATATTACTTTTCATGCTAACATAATGGCGGACAAAGTGCTTTTGGGAATAAAAACAATAAAATAATAATTAAATCACCTTCAACCCCGTACCCCTCAACACACAGACCAATGAACGACTAATGCAAATAAAAAATTTAATTAAAAAATGAATGCATAGGTTTTAAAGAAAAATCTCATTTAAAAAAGTACTGATTAAAAAGAAGAACTGAGGAAATGTATTAATCATAAATCTGATTAATTTGCTTGAGGAAAATGGAAGGATTTAATAATATTAAAAAGCAATTACATTACACAAAAAATGTATTGTTGAGAACTACTACTGAGAAAGACCAGTAGGCAGCGCATTACAGTAGTCGCCCCCGCAGGTTATGAAAGTATGCATTACTATCTGTACTGGCTTGAGAGAGCACTGGTTCCACTCTGGCAAAGTTCCTCAGATGATTAAATGCATTTACTGCCATTAGCCAGCTCAGCTCGCCATAAATTTCATATTTCTGAATTATCATGACACTTGAACAGAGAACTAGGGCTGTCAATCTGAAATAATGCAATTTGAAATCGATGTAAATCTTGCGTGGTCATCGCGGGTATGTTTCATACAGCCTTTCTGTGCTTACGTCTCTGTGATTTACACCATGCAAATCTAATCCGAATTATAATATTTACATTCAACAAACCTCTGCTCCTCTGCTGCTGAAGACAAATATCATGTCAAACTGAGCAAATTTAATGAGACTCATGACTTTTCAGTGCCTTCGTTTGTCTTTATAACAGTGCTGTCAGTCAGAGGCGCGGTGTAGAGCCTCGCACCCGGGAGCTGTCCTTCAGGACTTTAATCAGCCCTGTCTGAAGCTCTGCTGATTACTTCTCCTGCTCTGTATTAGCAGTGGGACCTATCAAACACCTGCATCCGACCGTGGAGAGGTTTACCTGAGGCCCGTTTGCAGGAAAATGATTATTTTGCATTACTATTCTCTGTGAACTGTTTTGGCACATAGTGAGTTATTTTACATTCCGCTTGAGATTTTGTTTTCTGTTTTTTGGAGGAGCATCAGGGCGGGGAATGTGGCTTCTGATCAATGGAAAATACTGCGTATTTGGTGTTACAATTTGTGCGTGCGGTGGGCGTGTATGCATAAGTGTGTGTGTGTGTGTATGTGTGTGTGTGTGAGTGAAGGAAAACGCACTCTGGAACATGCACTGCAGATTGAATGTACAGAACATCTTGTGACAGAGATGAGAAGAACTGGCATCGGCAGTTTGACAGATAATGGGCAGGACCATGAGTGTGTAACAAACAGCACAACTCCGAGGGAACTGAAGCATGCTGGGAAAGTTCTTTGAGGACATAGTGTCTCTGGACCCTTTGTGAGTTGAGTGACGCTCTCTGTTCTTTGTTATACTGCTAGAGTATGAAATAAAGTCTTACAACAATATTGATTGTGTTGTCATGCTCTGTAAGAGTGTTCTGATTTCCCCCAACACTCGTAGTGGGGAAAAAAAAAAAAACATAAACTCTGGTTTAAAACTTGTTTTGCCGTAAGAGCTGCTGCCTCTTACTGGTTTTAAGGTATCGCTCTGGCTGTTGTTCTGTCTTTAGATATTGCACTGCCTGACACTCATTTAACTGATGTTTGTCCTCCAAAGCTACATGACATAAGTGCACAACCACCGTCAATAAAGCTACTGAACACTGAGCAGGCAGAGCACAGGGTACAATTCACAGAAAGTTCACATCAAGCATTTGCTCGCCTCGTCTAGACTATCAGACTGTTGCTCACATGGTCAACGTGGGCTTGGATAATATGTAGGCAAAGTGCGGCATGACTGCTGTAGACATGGTCAATGACTTAAACACCAAAATGGATTTGACTGTAGTGCGCTTATTGGAAGATGAAATACAAGTGCAAAATGAAAGGGCTAAAACTGGGGCTCCAGAAAGCCTCTTATGGGTGTCGACTGTCTCTCCAGCCTAATGGATGCACCCTTATTCTACCGATCAAGCCCTGAAGTTCTTAAGACTTTCATCAGTAGAATTAGGTGTGTAACTGCTGGGTCAGAAGCAGTTTCTGAATAAGATCAAGAAGCCCTGGCGGAACAGATGACAGGCGCTGCTCGAACGCAGGGTACTCTCACAACAGAGTTAGATTGCAGTGTAGTTTGACAGGATTGAAGGGAATAGGCAACAGTGCCAGCTGTGCACTGCGTACCACTGTAAAGTGCACTTAGGACAGGCCAGCTTGAGACACCCGTCAGCGATATTTGCTTGTCGGTGAAGGGGCAGCGATCGAAGGGTGACTGAGGCCTCCGTGGACTTGCGCACGTGCACACACTCGCATGCAGATGCACACACTGATTCTTTTCACGCAGTCTTGTAAGTAGTGAATGGCTCCTTAGAAAATTTGCATTTTTGTTTATTATAGCTTGCTTCCTGCAGTAGCTGTAAGGGCCCAGCTGTGTCGGTACATTTTTTGAGTTAAGATTAGAACAAGATTACTGTTGCTACAGGAGCACAGATATATCATAAGTTATTTTGGATCTTATTATATTTATTTTTATCTTTTTCAGGACTTTTATTTTGTTGGGCTGAGTCGGCCAAGCGTAATTAAAATGGCCGCCATTAACCTTTGACCGCAGCATAGAACAAAGGAATTGAAGGCTTGAAGAGCACGCAGCTCTCTACTGGCTAAAACTGATCATATTTTGGATAAAAGTAGCTACATTTGGCTAACGAAGCAACCATTTGAAACATTTGAGTTGAATTGAGTTTATTGAACCTTAAGTTTATACTTTCATCATCTATTTCACTAACACTACATGATGGGAGACCTGCAGTTTGTTTCATCTGTCTGCCTACCTGCCTGCCGTACTCACCTGCCTGCCTGTTTACCATACTTGCCTGCCTACCTGCCTTTCTACCTGCCTGCCATACTCACCTGCCTGCCTGTTTACCATACTCACCTGCCTGTCTCCATGCCGTACTCACCTGCCTGCCTGCCTTTCTACCTGCCTGCCGTACTCACCTGCCTGCCTGCCGAACTCGCCTGCCTGTTTACCATACTTGCCTGCCTACCTGCCTTTCTACCTGCCTGCCGTACTCACCTGCCTGCCTGTTTACCATACTCACCTGCCTGTCTCCATGCCGTACTCACCTGCCTGCCTGCCTTTCTACCTGCCTGCCGTACTCACCTGCCTGCCTGCCGAACTCACCTGCCTGCCTGTTTACCATACTTGCCTGCCTACCTGCCTTTCCACCTGCCTGCCGTACTCACCTGCCTGCCTGTTTACCATACTCACCTGCCTGTCTCCATGCCGTACTCACCTGCCTGCCTGCCGTACTCACCTGCCTGCCTGTTTACCATACTTGCCTGCCTACCTGCCTTTCTACCTGCCTGCCGTACTCACCTGCCTGCCTGTTTACCATACTCACCTGCCTGCCTCCATGCCGTATTCACCTGCCTGCCTGCCTTTCTACCTGCCTGCCGTACTCACCTGCCTGCCTGCCGAACTCACCTGCCTGCCTGTTTACCATACTTGCCTGCCTACCTGCCTTTCTACCTGCTTGCCGTACTCATCTGCCTGCCTGCCTGCCATACTCAGGTGTTTATTCTCCTACACCATCTCATCGTAGACCAAAGGTGCAATTTAAGATAATTTTGATAGCTGGTCAAAGAAGCAAACTCAAGCCTACATTGATGGCTATTTGTTGAAATGTGAAAATATGCCATTAGAATCAGGATCTGTTATGCTCTGGGTACCACTAAGGTGCATACTATCTGTATCTGTTATGTGCTGGGTACTGCTGTGAAGTGCACACTATTAGGATATTTTACCAGGATCCATAAGTACTGCATACCTCTGTAAAGTGCTTGCACTTCTACAATAAATTTATCCCACTGTAACAGGGAAAAGATTGCATGACCTCTGACGTCCCTGCAGTGACCTGCCTTTCATTTTAAGGAGGTTTTGGATTAACTATGTAATATTAGAGTCGTGTAACATCACCAGCACTGCAGAGACACTGTTCTGGAAAATCCTCAAAGGCCTGATTTGCAGGGGCTATTCAAACGAGTCCTAATTCCAGTGACGACCATTATTTGGTTCAGGTATTTGCTTTACCCTAATCATTGGCTGTGCTATCAGTTTCGCGTGCAAAAAAGATCTTTTTAAATGAGGCCTGGAATCGTTTCATCCAAGTGGAAATGAAAAGTTTAATTCTTTTCCAGATAAATCATGATGTCATGTGGTGTCATGGTGTTTGAGATCAGTTGTGAGGTGTATCGTGTCTAAACCTCAAAGGTTTCATGCCTGGCTGGAGTTTTCAGTGTTTTGATCGTGCCATTGAATGTCTGGATATGTGGGGAAAGTCGGCAGTTTTCCAATCCCGATCTCTGACACTCCTCTCTTTCTGCAGCCTTAGTCACGGAGAAGATCATGAAGAGCATGTGGGCCATCATCGTGGTGATGTGCGGAGTGGTTCTGTTTGACTTTGCGGCAGACTTCATTGATGGCCCAGTGAAGGCGTACCTGTTCGACGTCTGCTCGCATCAGGACCGGGAGCGGGGACTGCATTACCACGCTCTCCTGACAGGTACGCACCACAACATCCAATGATTGTCCCCACTGAACATCACAGCCAGCATCATTCTGACTAGCATCACTGGGGGACTAGCCACAATCTGTGAGCTGGCCAAATTTTGCCATGAAGCAGAATGTAGCCCAACGTGATGTAAAGCCAATGAAACACTAACACCCCTCACAGCAAGAGGGTTGTTGGTTCTAATCTGGCCTGGGCCTTCGCGTGGGGAGGGTGCTGGTTCTCCCTGTGTGAGATATTCTCTGGGCCCCTAGATTTCCTCTCATAATCTACATGCATGATGGGCTAATTAAAGTCTCTAAATAGGTCTTAGGTTTGAGTGTGTGATTGAATTGTGTGCGTTCCTCGTGATGAATTTGCAAACTATGGCGTATTCCTGCCTCTAGTGTAGTATGCAGCATTTAGTGTGTACTACTGGTAGAGTTGTAGTGTGTAATTTCAACTTGTCCAAAATGCTGCAGCGAGACTGCTCACTGGATAGAAAAATTCATGTTACAACACCTCCATCCTAGCCTCTCTACACTGACTCCAGATGCAGATCTTGCAGTGGAGCTGTGGTATGTAGCACTGGTTTGCAGTGGAGCTGTGGTATGTAGTGCAGAGTATGTAGCACTGGTTTGCAGTAGAGCTTTAGTACGTAGTATAGAGTGTGCAGTATGTAGCGCTGGTTTGCAGTGGACCTGTGTGTGCAGTATGTAGTGCCGGTTTGCAGTGGAGCTGTGCGATGTAGTACAGTGTGTGCCGTATGTATCACTGGTTGGCAGCAGAGCTGTGGTATGTAGTGCAGAGTGTACAGTTTCTAGTATTGGTTTGTGGAGCAGTTATGGTATGTAGTACAGAGTGTGTAGTATGTAGCACTAGTTGCCAGTGCAGCTGTGGTATGTAGTACAGTGTGTGCAGTATGTATCACTGGTTGGCAGCAGAGCTGTGGTATGTAGTGCAGAGTGTACAGTTTCTAGCATTGGTTTGTGGTGGAGTTGTGGTATGTAGTACAGAGGGTGTAGGATGTAGCACTAGTTGCCAGTGCTGCTGTGGTATGTAGTGCAGTGTGTGCAATATGTAGTGCTGGTTTGCAGTGGAGCTGTGCTATGTAGCGCTGGTTTGCAGTTGAGCAGTAGTATGTAGTACAGAGTGTGCAGTATGTAGCGCTGGTTTGTAGTGGTGCTGTGGTATGTAGTACAAAGTGTGTAGGATTTAGCACTGGTTGCCAGTGGAGCTGTGGTATGTAGTACGGAGTGTGCAGTACGTCATACTAGTTTGCAGTTGAGCTGTGGTATGTAGTACAGAGTGTGTAGTATGTAGCACTGGTTTGCAGTGGAGCTTCGGTATGTACTACAGAGATTGCAGTATGTCGCGCTTGTTTGCAGTGGAGCTGTGGTATGTAGTACAGAGTGTGTAGTGCGTAGCACTGGTTTGCAGTGGAGCTGTACTATGTAGCGCTGGTTTGCACTGGAGCTGTGGTATGTAGTACAGAGTGTGTAGTATGTTGCACTGGTTTGCAGTGGAGCTGTGGAATGTAGTACAGTGTGCAGTATGTAGCACTGGTTTGCACTGGAGCTGTGGTATGCAGTATTGAGTGTACAGTATGTAGCATTGGTTTGCACTGGAGCTGTGGTATGCAGTATAGAGGGTGTAGTATGTAGCGCTGGTTTGCACTGGAGCTGTGGTATGCAGTATAGAGTGTGTAGTATGTAGCGCTGGTGTGTACTGGAGCTGTGGTATGCAGTATAGAGTGTGTTGTATGTAGTGCTGGTTTGTACTGGAGCTGTGGTATGCAGTATGGAGTGTGTAGTATATAGCGCTGGTTTGTACTGGAGCTCTGGTATGCAGTATAGAGTGTGTAGTATATAGCGCTGGTTTGTACTGGAGCTGTAGTATGCAGTATAGAGTGTGTAGTATGTAGCGCTGATTTGCACTGGAGCTGTGGTATGCAGTATAGAGTATGAAGTATGTAGCGCTGTTATGTACTGGAGCTGTGGTATGTTGAACAGAGTGTGCAGAATGTCTCGCCAGTTTGCAATGGAGCTGTGGTATGTAATACCAAGTGTGCAGTATGTAGCGCTAGTTTGCACTGGAGCTGTGGTATGCAGTATAGAGTGTGTAGTATGTAGCGCTAGTTTGCACTGGAGCTGTGGTATGCTGTATAGAGTGCGTAGTATGTAGCGCTAGTTTGCACTGGAGCTGTGGTATGCAGTATAGAGTGTGTAGTATGTAGCGCTAGTTTGCACTGGAGCTGTTGTATGCTGTATAGAGTGTGTAGTATGTAGCGCTGGTTTGTACTGGAGCTGTTGTATGCTGTATAGAGTGTGTAGTATGTAGCGCTAGTTTGCACTGGAGCTGTGGTATGCAGTATAGAGTGCGTAGTATGTAGCGCTAGTTTGCACTGGAGCTGTGGTATGCAGTATAGAGTGTGTAGTATGTAGCGCTGGTTTGTACTGGAGCTGTTGTATGCTGTATAGAGTGTGTAGTATGTAGCGCTAGTTTGCACTGGAGCTGTGGTATGCAGTATAGAGTGTGTAGTATGTAGCGCTAGTTTGCACTGGAGCTGTGGTATGCAGTATAGAGTGCGTAGTATGTAGCGCTAGTTTGCACTGGAGCTGTGGTATGCAGTATAGAGTGTGTAGTATGTAGCGCTGGTTTGTACTGGAGCTGTTGTATGCTGTATAGAGTGTGTAGTATGTAGCGCTAGTTTGCACTGGAGCTGTGGTATGCTGTATAGAGTGTGTAGTATGTAGCGCTAGTTTGCACTGGAGCTGTGGTATGCAGTATAGAGTGTGTAGTATGTACCGCTAGTTTGCACTGGAGCTGTGGTATGCAGTATAGAGTGTGTAGTATGTAGCGCTGGTTTGTACTGGAGCTGTTGTATGCTGTATAGAGTGTGTAGTATGTAGCGCTAGTTTGCACTGGAGCTGTGGTATGCAGTATAGAGTGTGTAGTATGTAGCGCTAGTTTGCACTGGAGCTGTGGTATGCAGTATAGAGTGTGTAGTATGTAGCGCTGGTAGGCTGTGGGCACAGTGAGCTTTTTGAACTCTGAGGGATCATGTGCCGCAGTCATGAGTCTGTAAGAGACCTGTAGAGTGTGTGACTCTCTCTCTCTCTCTCTCCTTCGCCTTCTCTTTCGCTCTCCTTATCTCTGTCCATTCAGACATTTATCCCTCTTTGCTTAGTTCTCTCTCTCACTCTGTTTGTCTATCCCTCTCTGGCTCTCTGTCTTTCTCTCTCCGCCTGTCTTCCTCCCCGCGTCTCTCTCTCTCTCTCTCTCTCTCTCTCTCTCTGTCTCTCTCTCCCTTACCCGCGCAAATTATCATTCCCACTGTTCCTTTGATTGTCTCCACGCTGCTCATCCCTGTCAGAATTAAACAGCTTGCTGTCTGCAGGGCACTTTAATCAGAACCCCCAGCATCCCCCCTCACCGCTGTGTCATTCACCACATCTCTGCTCACAGTCAGAATGAGTTAAATGCTGTTATTAAGTCACTGGACAGAATGTCAGTTCAGTGCAGTTGAGACGAAGCTTGTTCTGAATATACTTCAGTGAGCTCATGAAAATAAGTAGGAAAATGTGCTCGCTTCAGCGAGACAAGTTGAAGGGGTTGGCTTATAAACTGAAGGAGCGTGGAAACTGAGAGGCTCAGGAAATTGCTGAAGAAATGTTGAAAAACTGCTGAAATGTCAACAAAAGACTTTAAAGCTGAAAATAATTGTTTAAGGAATTCTGACTTTTCAGCTGCATCATGACGGAATCTACTCCGCTTCAAGCCAACTGGAAAAAAAAAATAGTCAATTGGAGTCGATGAGGTTGAGGCATCTCTCAATGGCTCTGTGCGTATCTAGATCAACGCAGTGCGTGCTGGGAAATTAGCTTTATGGGGGCGCAAACACGGCAGGCCTCACTGGAAGACTTCCGCAGCTGTTGTTGCTCACAGCTCACTGTCAGTGTCTCTCCCAGTCCCAAACTGTGTTACGCTGATCTGGGCAAGTAGTGAAATGATCTATTCGCGGCTCTCTGTTCATTTCTCAGCGCTACTGTATGTATTCGCCAGCTAAATGTCTGATAAAAGCAGGGTACAAGAAATCATGAACACGTGCTGTGATATTATTCACGGCTCCCTTTTTATTTCTGTGCACACAGAACGTGTTCGAAACGGGTCAAACTTGAGCGCTGAAATTGCCGTCACATAATCATTAGCTAGTTAATTTTAACTGTTAAGCTACTCAATGAGCATGGAAACGTTATGTCTGCTGGCTTAGCAAGGATGGCAGTCATTTTGATACCAGTATTTCGCCTGTTTTACATACGATCGTAAATATATCTAGCTTGTGCGAACAGTTTGTATATACAGGAATAGGATGTTGAGCATTTCTTTTCTGCTTTGCAATTTTTACTGTCACACGTTCTCTTAGACCCGCCCTGCAAAAAGACTGGTCTTTGCTGCCCCAAATGTGCCCTCTTAGAGCAGGTTTGAGCGACTGTACAAATGACGATACCGAAAATTCTTTCTCTGAATTTGACGCAGAAGAATAAGATTTGCTGAACAGCGGTATCAATCTTAATCCGAACAATGATCATGCTGAGGCCAGGAAAAAGTCACTCTGAGCCATTTGAGTTAACGGTTAAAGCATTTGGTCCAACGGAGATTTTAGTGAAGGCATCTCTTACATACTACTGCCTCTACCTCAAAGATAACAATCTCCAATCTACGAAATGGAGGTACCTTTCAAAAGAAGATAATCTGCTGAGCAAAATATGTCAAAATTGTGTGTGTAGAGCCAAAAATGTGGGAACACGAGCTAGTTATAAAACTGCATTTTTCAGTTTCCCAACCGGAATTCTTCTCTCATTTAATACAGGTGTTAATGGAGTTTCGGTTAGTGCTCCCGTCGCTTTTCGGCTCATACTGCCAAAACAGTCCATCCGATTGCTTGCATGGTTACATTTTCATGACCAGCACAACTTTTGCTACAACTTTGATATAAAAATATTTATGTGGAGTGAAAAGCGTGGGAGTTAGAGCAAGTTTAACCCCTTTCTGCAGACGTAGACGCTTGCGTCTATGGAACTGCAAATTTAAGCCCGCAGTTACTGTACTTGATCACTAGATGGCACCCCGAATCAGTTATTAAATATTCAGAAGCAAGCAGACCTCTAACACGGTTTTGAATATGGGGAAGTTCACTCCACTCCCTGTTTTTCAGGAGTTGCATGAATTAAAATCTTCAGCTCAGTCTGATGTTCAAACTGGTCAATATCCTTGATCATAGTATTGATCCAGCAGTTTAAAAAAAATGATCTCCTTCGACAGACAAAATAATTTTCCTGTGTAGCAACCACTTTAGCTACATTGAGCTAACGGTATTCCAATTAGTGGTTCAGAGAAATCAGTTTTCTGAAGCAAAAAATTCGACATGGTATTGATTCTCTCACATTCTACTGTCAATTACAGTCATCACATACAAAAAAATGCGAAGTTCCCTTCCTTGGATTTACGGGTAGATTCCTTCACTGACAAATTCAGCGCTTCCTTATATCCACCCGAGTACTGGTGTTGATAGCCAATTACTCAATAATACACTCAGGCTCTTCTGTGAAACTGCACAGTTATAGTTCACGCCCTTGTGAAACTTCCCCGGTAACAATGTATTGATTGTCTCGTTTCTTATCCAATTTCCGCGTGTTTAAAGAGCGACTTGCAGGTTAGGTACCCCTATTAACCATGATGTAGATACATGATAGAATAGCAATGTTCCAAGAAAGAATCAGACCTTTGACGGTACCATAAGCTTTTTTTTTTTTTACATTAAATTGTAAGAAAATAACAT
Source organism: Gymnothorax reevesii (assembly GCA_029721435.1). NCBI lineage: Eukaryota > Metazoa > Chordata > Actinopteri > Anguilliformes > Muraenidae > Gymnothorax > Gymnothorax reevesii. The sequence continues at coordinate 17,236,592 of CM056583.1, read as the reverse complement.
TCACATCAAAAACGGGGCGTAACCAGGAAGTGACATAGCATAAGGCCCTCTGAGCAAGTTCCAGACAATGTCAGTAATGGATTCTGAAAATTTATTTCAAAAACAGGACATATGCAGAGAGTCTCTACCAGCCAAAATAATGAACATTTCAGTAGCAAAGAGTGTGAGATTTATCAATAGCGATTAATAAATACATTATGACTGGAAAATAGCTATTACCGTGAGGTGGGAGATGGCGGCGGTAGATGAGAAACAGCTAGCAATGGGCTCACTGTCAAGTGATGGGCTATCAACATTGTAGCTCGCTAGCCATGAAGAAATCAATGTCAGGGCAAAAAATAATGGAAAACCTGCTGTAGAGTCCAGTCTCCCTCTATCTCTGTAATATTGTTCTGAGACCCCGATGCACGGAAACCTCAGTCTGACCAGAGTCGTCCCACTTTGAAGAGGGACTGAATGAGTTCAGACATCATTTTACCCCTCAGCCAGTCTCTCGCAACTGCTGTAACTGCGAATCTACAGGGTGCGATACTCCCGTTTTCCACCGTGGGTGAATGAATAATGCAGCTTTCAGAACATTGTTGATTCAGAATCATGTAAATAACTTCAGGATAAAGCCACTTTTACACTGGACACAAAACTAATTTTGTGCACGACAGATTGCAATCAAAGTCAATGCGAAGATGCGTGCATTAACGTCTTTGCCTTAACTTTGAATGTAACCTGTCATGTTTCGCGTCCGGTGTGAAAGCGGCTTTAGCTGCAGCCTTTTTATTCGGCCCATTTTAATGCCAGCTAGCGAGCTAGATGCTCGCGGTGCAACGCCAGCCAAATTAGTTTGCATAAAAATGGCTATACACATTTTAAATTGAATAAATTTAAATGCACTAAATACACCGTTAGATGGCTAGCAAGAGAGCCTTTATGCCAACTGGCTAGCTATATTTAATGTATGTATGTGTCAGCTTGGTGCCTAAATGTCGAAGTTATAGCTATTCACTATTATCCGTCGACTTCTATGAGCAAGTCCAAAAATAATACAACGGTACAGGTGTACCGGGGGGCACGGCCAAATAGCCGTTGAAATGTAAAAACAGATCACGGTAAAATATACACTTCGTTCATGAAATGGTGTGAGCGTATGTAGCTATATCCTCTTGGGTGGATACTTCATTCTTAGCGCGGCTAGCCACTCCAAGCGCCTATTCGCTGGCATACCGTAAAGTGCTGGTCAAGGGCAATCTCTCCTAATCACCTTGTAAATGACGCACTCTCCGATCTCTCTTCAGTACAGCAAGCAATGACAGAAAAAATTAAATGGATAAGCAGCATAACTGTTGTTTTTTTTTTTTTTTTTTTAATTGGTTGTTGCCCTAAATCTTACCCAGATACGACAGTGCTATTATCTCATTGGCTACTGTGTATCCCCTTTCCATTCTCAAGCTGCCACCGAGAACTCCAGAGGAGACGTGTTGCATTCCTGCGGTTTCCACAGTTATAGCGGTGCTATTGTTGGAAATTGTTTTCGTGTTAATTTTTTTTTTTTGCTTGAGAAGTACTATGTGTGGCGTAAGTGCGTGACATGTACGGCTGAAATAGATGCAATTTATAGGAAAAAAAAAAAAGACTCGCAAAACTGGCCTTGAAGTGTTCAGTTACATTTATAGGATTTAAATGAGATAAGGACATGGTCAATGGGAATTATTTCGAATGAAACAGGACTGGAGGGTTCCTTTTACTGGACAAATCGGTCTCTGGAGGACGGATTCAATGTTTGGCTGTTACTTTTGCTTTTTGTTTTGGAATGTATACCGTATTCAACAAAGTCAAATGCCGAGGTTTTTTTCCTGTTTAAAATGTGAACTGCCCATGCATTTGGGTGGAACCCCTAGTACGTTCATTGCACCGTTCTGTTGAATCTAGGGAGGCATATATTCTTTGATCTTCCCTGAAAGTGGAATGTCTGTGCTGTTAAAATAAGGGTTATATCAGAATTCAGATATTACCGAGTTAGCGAGTTGTACTTGTTCCTTATTAGTGTTGAAATGAGTTTGTGAGCTCGGAAACGGGAACTGGTAGCTTTCATTGCAGGGTGAATGTTGTGGCCATTTCATCAGCAGTTTATTTAATGAGCACGTGTGCTAGCTTGGGGGACTTGGGGAAAAATGGACAAAACTCTAAACTTTATTATGGAGAAAAGGCATGTTTTGTGTTTGGAGAGGTTACTGGTGACCACTGATGTACAACTGCACTGATATTGATAAATTCATGCCAAACTCAACCAGAAAATCATTAGTTCATATTAAATTTCATGCCTCAAAACTTTGCGTTAAATACATGATTATTTTATGATTTGACTGTGCACCATTTTGAGGGATCTCAGACTTTGGAGAGCCACTTGGATTGCTGTATAATTTGGCGAAGAGTATGTAGGTAATATAGAATGTAATGTTGAAGATGAATTCTGCTTGTGGTCAAGGAGTTTATGATCCAAGAAATGTATACATTTAAGCCCCAGCAGTTTCCCAATTCTCAGTATTATTATTATTATTATTATTATTATTTATTTGTATATATTTTTTTTGCAATTTCAATGGTGAATTTTCATGAAGATTCATGAAGTCCACGCATGGCTGCCTGTGTAACTGGTTCTCTTGTATTTATTGGTGATGTGCCTGCTGACGAAAACAGCAGGTTAAATTCTGAATGGTATAGAGCTGAACTAATTGCTCACAGTCTGTCAAATACTTCAAAACTCATTGGAAGGTACTGCACAGCGCAGATGGGCAGTGACCCAAAGCACGCTGCACAAGCTGCCCAAGACACTTCTGAGGCAAGGAAATGGACTGTTGTACAATGGCTAAGTCAATCACCTGACCTGAATCCAGCTGAGCTTGCATTTCACTTCCTGTGTATCACTTTCATATTAGCTGTTACTGTAAAGCAGGTTTTGCAGCGCACACCGGCTCTCTCTGTCTTTAAGATTTTCTGGTTTATATTAGCTGAATAGGTTTTAAGTTTTGGGGTACACATTGGTTTTCACTGAATTTCAGGTTTTGGAGTTCCTATTGGTCCTCTCTGTGTTTCAGACTTTGGTGTTCACTCTGACTCTCTGTGTTTTCTGGTTTTGGGGTTCACTGTTCCAGGTTTTGGGATTCACTGTGTCTCTTGTTTGCAGGTCTGGGGGGTGCCTGCGGGTACCTGATCGGTGCGATGGACTGGGGGCATTCGTCCTTAGGGGTGCTCCTCGGGTCGGAGTACCAGGTGATTTACTTCTTCTCTGCTCTCACCTGGGGGATCTTCCTGTGCCTACACCTGTTCAGCATCCCAGAGACGCCTCTGGGCCAGGACCCACCAGCAGAACCCGACTCCTCTGACACCCTGCAGCTGCTGGGGAACCACTGCAGTGGCTATGGGGCGGTCCTTAAAGAACCAGACCCAGAACCCGAGTTCAGAAATCGCTCCTTCTCGGCTCTGGGAGAGGCCAACGCTGTCACGCCCAGCACCAAGCAACTCAATAAAGAGGTCAGTAACTGGCCTAGGCCACATGTGCACTGAGCATGCTCAGTGCTGAGTTATTTGTGGTTAGTGATCTGTGAGCATGCTCAGTGCTGAGTTATTTGTGGTTTGTGATCTATGAGCATGCTCAGTGCTGAGTTGTTTGAGGTTTGTGATCTGTGAGCGTGCTCAGTGCTGAGTTGTTTGTGGTTAGTGATCTGTGAGCATGCTCAGTGCTGAGTTATTTGTGGTTTGTGATCTATGAGCATGCTCAGTGCTGAGTTGTTTGAGGTTTGTGATCTGTGAGCATGCTCATTGCTGAGTTGTTTGTGGTTTGTGATCTGTGAGCATGCTCAGTGCTGAGTTGTTTGTGGTTAGTGATCTGTGAGCATGCTCAGTGCTGAGTTGTTTGTGGTTAGTGATCTGTGAGCATGCTCAGTGCTGAGTTATTTGTGGTTTGTGATCTATGAGCATGCTCAGTGCTGAGTTGTTTGAGGTTTGTGATCTGTGAGCATGCTCAGTGCTGAGTTGTTTGTGGTTTGTGATCTGTGAGCATGCTCAGTGCTGAGTTGTTTGTGGTTAGTGATCTGTGAGCATGCTCAGTGCCGAGTTGTTTGTGGTTTGTGATCTGTGAGCATGCTCAGTGCTGAGTTATTTGTGGTTTGTGATCTGTGAGCATGCTCAGTGCTGAGTTGTTTGTGGTTTGTGATCTGTGAGCTTGCTCAGTGCTGAGTTGTTTGTGGTTAGTGATCTGTGAGCATGCTCAGTGCTGAGTTGTTTGAGGTTTGTGATCTGTGAGCATGCTCAGTGCTGAGTTGTTTGTGGTTTGTGATCTGTGAGCATGCTCAGTGCTGAGTTGTTTGTGGTTTGTGATCTGTGAGCATGCTCAGTGCTGAGTTGTTTGTGGTTAGTGATCTGTGAGCATGCTCAGTGCTGAGTTGTTTGTGGTTTGTGATCTGTGAGCATGCTCAGTGCTGAGTTGTTTGTGGTTTGTGATCTTTGAGCATGCTCAGTGCTGAGTTATCTGTGGTTTGTGATCTGTGAGCATGCTCAGTGCTGAGTTATTTGTGGTTTGTGATCTGTGAGCATGCTCAGTGCTGAGTTGTTTGTGGTTTGTGATCTGTGAGCATGCTCAGTGCTGAGTTGTTTGTGGTTAGTGATCTGTGAGCATGCTCAGTGCTGAGTTGTTTGTGGTTTGTGATCTGTGAGCATGCTCAGTGCTGAGTTGTTTGTGGTTTGTGATCTGTGAGCATGCTCATTGCTGAGTTATCTGAGCTTCACGTGTACAAAAAAAGGAGAGGAGAACAACAGTCATGAGTTCCAAATCATTCAGATTTATTTTCCTTTTCAGGAGATCAATAATTTTGAATCGTACTTTGTCGTTTTTCGAAGCTGCACAGGCATGACAAACAAAGCCAAATTGAGATCAGGTGCTGGCCTACAAACAAGGTCTAACAGTAGATCCTCAAACAAATGTGCTGGTGACAGGAGACAAGCCGAATCAGAGTGTGTCCCCCCGAGCACAACTTGGAGTTGGTTAATATGGACAGCACTTTCCCAATAATTAGCTCACATGTACCACTGGCGCACCTGTTAAGAGGCAAATGGAAGACAGACATTAACAATCACACTAAACAGGACCAAGACAGGCGGCACAGACGACCACAGAACTCAACAATCAACACTGTAAAGACCGGAGGGCGGTCACTACGAGCATGCTCCGTTAAGAGTTATACAGTTCGTGCTCGGTGAGCATGCTCTGCAGGTTTATGTGGTTAGTGATCTGTGAGTATGCCAAGAACTGTAATTCACAGCAGGAAATGTCTTTGTGGCAGAATATTCGGGGTCAATGAAATCTACATAATCACCAGCCACCCGCTCCGTTCAAGATGGACTGCTTCGTACTGATTCATGCATAACCCATGAGCATAACTCATTTGGTGTAAATGTTGTAGAATATGTAACGTGGTATGAAGACGCGAGTCTCTATTAACAGTGAAGACGGCAGTCAGCGTGATCGATAAAACACACAATCTAAACAACACCAAACACTAACACTATATGCACAATGAAGGTTTGTGAGTGCGCGTGTGTGTGCGCGCGCGCGCGCGTGTGTGTGTGTGTGTGTGTGTGTGTGTGTGTGTGTGTGTGACGTGTGGGTGAGAGAGAACAAAGGGATGATCTGAGGTGTGAGTGGAGGGGCCTTGCTGACCATGTGGAGTGGGGGAAGGCAACCCTACTGTAACAGAGACCAAGTCTTTGTAGCAAAGGAAAGTTTCAAGAGTTATATAGTCAGTTAAATGACTTAAAGCACTCAATATTGTTTGTGTGTGTGTGTATTACGTTAAAATTAAGAGATCTGTGTGTGTTTTGCACAGGAAAGGTGCTGTGTTAGTCTACAGGGGGTTATTTGCATGCAAGACCTTGTCTCCTACACATTTATACCATCCTGTCCTACTAAAACACAATCCTAAAAACAGCAACTATCATTTTACAAATACACACAGTCAGTTTTAGTCTTAAAAGAAGGTTTGGATGCCCAGTCGTTACCAGTCCTTAGTAGAGGGAAGAGGTTTGGAGGCTGCTTTAGGATCCGAACGTGGGCGATGCTGATCCGACTGAAAAGAGCGGTTCTGGTACTGCAAAAGTCCGTGTCTTTGCTGTGGGAAGAGGAGGGAGGCTGTCCGCTCCTCAAAAGCAAGCTGTTGTTTCCAAGGCTGCTCTACTCCTGGTAGCCTGGCTGATGCTTCAGCATTCAGAGGGGCCCAGAGGTGGGGGAGGAGTACCCCAGCCTGAGCAGTCCCCAGGGGTCCAGGAGCCTCTCCAAGGGAGAGAGAGAGTCCAGAGACAAGAGAAGAGAGAGATAAAATGGTTGACCACTGCTTTTATGTGCCTGGACTGCTGGCGGGAGGGGCTTACAGGCAGCAAGTGGTCATGGGAAATCCTGGGATCCATTTTGAATTTCCACACATATGAAAGTTTTCTTCCATGTGGCCCCAACAATACTCTATATCCAGTCTATTCCATTTACGATGCAAGAGATAAATAAATGTCCAGTCAGCTCAGCAGGACTCGTGTGCTTGTGTATATGAGCCAACTTTGATCCTTGCCTTAAAGGAGTCAACAGAGTTGACCCCAGAACCTTCCAGAATCTCTGTTGTTTGATAAGGGGCTCCGCTATCTCGCGGCGTTTTGTCAGCAGCACAGTGGTGCTGTGGTTTGGGCTCTCGCCCTGCCGGTAAGCTGGTCCCTAATTTGAATACTGACCAGCTACTGATGCTGTCTGTGTGGAGTTACCATGTTCTCCTGGGTTTCCTGCGGGTACTCCGGTTCCCTCCCATGCGCTATAGGAACATTTCTGCCTGAGCTCAGGCTCTGCCGGTGGGACTGCAGCTGTACCCTGGGTGCTGCACTGCGGTCGCAGCTGAGAAACATCGCAACATAACACAGAGCACAGGCCATTCAGCCCAACTAGGCCCGCCATTTTCCTGTCGTTAAAGTAAACCTTACTCATCAGATTAGTAATAGTTCCGGAGAACTGCAGCGTTCAGTCAGTGGCTGTGTGAAGAATTGTACCAGTGACTTCCATAAAGTTTTGGAATTGGAGAACTCTCTTTAATATGAGTCAGATGCACAATCTGCGAATACACTTCATTTCTGCTCATTTGTCTTCTTTAAATGGTTAATGACACTGGGGAGACTGCATCTCAGCGATCGGGTTGGTGTCGTAGGGGTAGTGTGTCACAGCCTCTTTAGGTGAAATGAAAATTCTAATTTCGTTATTGAATTATAGTGTAGAAAGATCATAACTCAGTACCAAAGAAAAGGAATGATGAATGAAATTGATTGTGGATATTCACCTTTGAAAATCCTCTTACTATTTTCAATCCAATTTCTCCTGATGATTCATAGCCAAGAAGTAATGATCGGGTGCAGTTGCAGGATTATATTTTGCTTTCTAATTTGATTATGTGTTATGTGAAGGTATTCTAAATTAAACTGCATTTATGGTAGACAGTCATCATAATCACTCATATTCATGGTAATATGATCCAAAATGAAATTCTACCAAACCCTTGAAACTCTTCTCGCTTTAGTTTTTTTTTTTTTTTTTTTTAAAGGAGGATAATTCTGACTCATTTTCCTCCATTAGTATTTTGAGACTTAAATGGTAAAATGATCATTTAATGTCTTTGGTATGTAGCTTTTTGAACATGATGCACAAAATTAATTCAATTTTGAATGTAATCTGTCGTGTGAAAAACTCATTTCACGTCTGGTGTGAAACCAGCTTTATCCTGGAGAAGATTTTCCAGTCCAATGATCTTCACACGTCCGTCGTGCCCCAGGGGACTGTTTCCATTTCAACGCATCAGAACGGTTTAATGTCTACAGCTCTGTGCCTTTGCGCTCATGTAACTGCTGGCTGTTTGGCCATTATTGATGTCATAGTTTCATACTTTAGAGAGCGCTGTTGGTAGTTTGAGAAAAATGGCACTGCTGATGTGGGTGCAGATTTTAAGGCCCAGGTTCATGCAGCCGTTGGCAGGACATCTCTGTCTCTGCCCTCTTCTGCCCCCTTCTGGTGAAACTGAGTCCTGCAGGCTGACATCGCCCTCTCGGACTGAGAGCACTTTCAAACGCACATTGGAGGTTAGAGCCCTGTACTGGATTGTTGATCCTAGTCTGCCAAACCAAATTGATTGATAAAGGCCAGGCTGTACTGTATGTTGTCAGTGCAGATTCATAGCTCTTGACCACAGTTTGAATTTTGTGGAGGTGGGTGTAAAATAACTGAGGTCCAGGTAGAACCATCGGTTTATGTTTATTTATCCATGATACACTGGGTTGACCATATGTAGATGTGAAAAGTATGCCCAATGTCTGAAAATCTCAGGTATTAATATGGTGCTATGCCAACGCCCCCCCCCAACCCAACCCTCCACTCTTCTGAGAAGGCTTCTCCATGAGATGTTAGAACATTGCTGCAGGGGTTCTGTAGGATCTGACTGTGCTTCTGTGAAGTCAGCTTTTCTGTTGATCTTTATTTTTGAGATCTGGGCTCTTTGCTAGCTAGTCAGGTTAGCCGTTGCTTGGTCTAGATAAATCATGCATATGGACCTCACACTGTGTTTGGGCGCATTATCGCATCGGTTTGAGAGAGGTCCTTCATTAAAGTGCAGAGATTCCACTGTATGCAGCAGCATCAGAATTTTCCTTTAGCGGATCGAAGAGGTTGAGCACCAGACCGATGTCCCTCCCCATGCTGTACATCCTGTCATGTGAAGGGGTTATTTCCTCTGCACTCATTGTACTAAACGATCAAGGCTATATCAGTTTTCAGTTATCCTGAGCTGTGCAGTTACACAAGTTTTTATCTTTGAAAATGTGAAAGGTTGGCTTACCTAGAACAAATTTCCTTGAAATAGTGTGTATTTTTCATAATGGTCAATGTGACATAAATATGGATTCTGAACCGTGATGGAAATGAATGCACATAGAAAGGGTGCTCTATGCAATGGAGGGAAACCGATGATTGACAGTGTTAAAACAACACCACGTTAGCTAGTTCCCCATGACGTTTAAGAAGTCAAATTCTTTTTCCACAAGCCGAAGAAAATACTGTGTAAATACAGTATTATTTTTATGAAATACATTTTTTACATGGTCCAATTTTGCAGCACAGAATTTACACAGTTTCTGCCCACATTTAAGTGCCTCAGCAGGCACAGAATTAAACACGTATCAGACTCTGATGGGCTTGCGTACCATTGCTTGGGCAACGGCTTTTAACAGCTGTCATGTTTTTATACAGGCAATGACACTGTGACATTTATAACCAAATGTATTTCCTAAGACATGTTTATATGTGTAACAGATGCCTTCTGGGGGAGACATCATACATTTATCCTGACAGTAGGAATTCATCACCTCCCTCAAATTTGCAAGAACAAAATAAGCATTTTCTTTAGTGCTGTTGTAAATCTGACGTTTGATTTCACTCTGTTATCAGCTCTCCATGACTTACATTTTTATCTCCTCCCTCTTTCCTCTATTCCTCACACAGTCCTTCATGGATTTTTATTCTCTCTTTCTGGTCAACGGCGCTTTTTTTAAAAAAAAAAAAGTGTTTTCAAAATGACCATAAAGGCTTTCCTCTGTTGTTTGCCATTTAACTCTAAATTTATGAGCACATGGATATAATTTGCATATTAAGGCATGTACAGGTCCATCATAATTCATGCACTGCTCATATACTAAATATATTCTCGTATATTTAGAATACTTGTATTATCAGGCTACAAAAACGTAGTTTACCGCCATCAGAGCGTGAATGTGTTAGTGAATGAATAATGTATCCTTTTTGAAGTCTTTGAGTGCCCAGAAAAGTGCTATATAAAACTGATGCATTATTATTATTATTATTATTGTAATGCTTCTCTCAGTATCTTTGAATTGTGACTTTCAGACACTTTACATTGTCCCCAACCGTTTGTTGATGACAGCGGGATTAGAAATAAAACCAATAAAACATAAAAACTATTATTTCCATGCAACCCCATTCGCAAAAGCGTTTGCAGATGCGGATGCAAGATGAAATGTGTTCGTCGTCTCATCCTAATGAAAGTAATTCAGAGCTAATCTGTGACGGTGTTTTCTCTCCTCAGTCAGGCTTTGTTCACAGATCTGAATGAGTCTCTTCTCGGGACATTCAGGACTCTGACCTCGGAGCAAACTCCGTCTGCTGCACTGCAGAAACCACTCAGAGCTTTTAAAGGCATCACGCCTGTTGTTATGCAGCTGAACGACGAAGCCGATGGACTTCTGTCCAATCCATTTTGGTAGTCAAATTAATACATGTAAATCACTATGCTACAGTTGCAAACCAAAACACTGCTAATGTCTGTGCAGCCATGGGGAAGTGAGTGGGGGAGGGGAGGGGGAAAATGCCTCCTCCCTCCACACTTAGTGCGTTTACATGCACAGTTAGGACAAGCTACAGTACTAGCTTGATGAGGCCTTTTCATAGGTCTACTGTCCTTGTCCTAATTTACGTGCACGGGGGAAGACCGATTTATTGACCGAAGCATGTCAGTCTCCCTTAAGATAGGTGACAATATGCCTCCTTTCAGCTTGTTCCTGTTGGACCTTTTTCTGGTTGGCCTATGACGTCACAGACCAAACAATCGACAAACAAGTTAGCTGGCGGCTAACTGTTAGCATGTCGAAAGGCAAGAACATGGGGAACCCTACGGCTGTGTACATTTCGTATGTGCTGTATGCTATGTTTTTCGTACAGATCAGATGCATGCTATCCCTGATGATTATGATATCAGTCGAAGGCAGGTGTCAGCGGCGTATACTCCTGCAGTGCGACCCCCGCTATGCTCCACTTTGTGTCCTCTCGACTACCCTGGGGTGCGTTTTCCAAAAACGTAGTTGCTAACTAAGTTAGTAACTTACACAGTTCATCCATGCACAGTTGGTGGCTCCAACTATGTAAGTTAGCATCTGTGCTTTCGGTAAATGTACCCCAGGGCTTCCCGTGCATGTTGGATATGGGTCAGGAGTGAAGACTCATGGGAGAGGGTCATTCTGAAAGAGTTTTCCAATGGCAAGTGGGAGGAACATTTTCCGATGAAGCGCACGTCATTAGATGAATCATGCGGATTAATGGAAGAAGTCATGACCCCCCAAGGCGTTACTGTTCAAGCACTAATACCCTTGCAGACGAGGATTGTTATTGTTCTGTAAAAACTTGCTAGTTGTGCCGAGTACAGAGCTGCTGCTTGTCAGTCTGGTGTTTAAAAGTCTACGAGATGTCCGGGTGAAAGCCCTGTTAGAAGAATGTGCAGCATGCTCAGAGCGCAGAGTCCAGTTCAGTTTGACTGAAGTGTATACACGGAGGAGAAATGCGACTACTTACCACTTTATCGGAGTGTGTCAGTCTGCCTGAGAAATTTGATTTAGTATGATTCCAGTCGGACTAACATGTTAACATACATTTTAAAAGTCCAGTTTTAGTTGGAGTAACACAATAATTAGATTTTCTCTCAGGTCATGTAAACGCACTCACTGTTTTACCCCTCGTTAACCCAGACATTTCACCATCAAACAAATTCCTCTGTACGTACTCTGACCGAAAGAAATGCCAAGGAGTACGGTTTCATGTTATGGGAGAGATGAAAAGAGAGTGAATAAGGGAGGAGAGAGAGAGAGAGAGAGAGAGAGAGAGAGAGTGCGCTGCAGGGACCTTGCGCTACAGGCCTAATTATGAAGGGTTTTGCTTGAATGCTCCTTACATTCAGTTTGGCTCCCCTGAATAAGGGCGTCCTGCACCGCAGTCGCATTTAGCGCAATGGGCTGAATTATGGGGTCAAAGCGCACAGATTCTTGTTAGAAAGTTGCAATTAAAAAGTTTTATACCTCCCACACACCACAGCCTCCGAGCCTTTCATTAAAAACTTAGCCGCACTGCCATTTTCAGTAATTGCCAAGCTGATGTGCGCAGTATTCAGGGTGCACTCTTGGATACCTGGAGCTCTTGGTGTTGACAAGATGTTTGTACATTATTTGGTGCCTGATTCTATTTCTATTCTATTCTATTTCCATTTCTTATTCTATTTCTTTTCTATTCTAAGTGGTGAGGCAAAGTTGGCCAAGACTCTGTGGCTCCTCCTCTAGAACACTTTCTGACCTTTAATGCCATTTTCAATATTTATTCAATCCCTGACATGACTTTGCTAAAGGTAAGTTTGAAGATTTGAAATGATTTTGTGTTCCATACAGTCTGTCCTTGGAAGTATTGACTCGGTGCCATGTGGACCCCGGGGAGTTGCATCTAATATGAGGTTTAGAATAAGACATGTCGTAATGAAAAGATACTGAGAAATAGTGGTGGAGGTGTTGAGTTCCTCGTCACTTGGCAGAAATAAATTGAGAACACTATGTGCTTCTTATTTTTATAAATATATATTTATAGAGCACCTACAGTCGTGCCCAACATTATTCATACCCCTATCAATTTTTGGGTTTTTTTGACAAATCAAATTTATTCTTGCACAAATGACACAGTAAGTTGACATAAGGCTGTAAGAACTACAGTAAGCAATTTTTCGAGAAATACAATACTTTTTGGTATTTTATTTGCCTGATTTACAGAACATGCCATGTCCAGAATTATTCATACCCTTTTCTCCGTAAGTGTTGGCAAAGCCTTTATTCATGATTACAGCCTCCAAACGGTTCCTGAGGTTGATCACAAGGTTTCTGCTTGTCTACACGGGGATTTTGGCCCACTCCTCTTTGGCAAACTTCTCCGGGTCCTTCAAGTTTTCAGGTTTCCTTGCCGTGACCTTGGTCCTCAGTTCCCTCCACAGATTCTGGATAGCATTGAGGACGGAGCTCTGACTTGGCCACTCCAAAACATTCACTTTGTTGTCCACTAACCATTTTTTGACTGATTTTGCTGCGTGTTTAGGATCATTATCCTTTTGGAAGATCAATTCCTCCCCAAGATCAAGTTATTTGGCGGATTGCTTGATGTTTTCACTGAGGTTCTGGATTTACTGGTCATGTTTCATGATGCCATTAACTTAAACGAGGTTTCCAGGCCCATTTGCTGAAAAGCAACCACAGAGCATGATACTCCTGCCACCGTGTTTGACTGTTGGGACCGTGTTTTTCAGGTTGAACGCTTCACCTTTCTTACGCCAAACAAAAGCCACATCTCTGTGCCCAAACAGCTGATCTTTGTTTCATCCGTCCTTAACATTGACAGCCAGAAGCTTCTATCTTCATCCAAGTGAGCTTTTGCGAAGGCCAGACAAGCTCTTGTCTGTCTGAGTCGGAGATGTGTAAGTGGCGTAAGAAAGGTGAAGCGTTCAATCATTCTTTTATTTTTCCAGCTACTTAATGTAGTTTCTTGTCCTGATTTCTTAATTTTTTTTTTTTTTTGACTGTCTGACTTCTCTGTAACCCGTAAGTGTTAATAAACAAACTTGAGAAAACAATAACGCACAGTTATGCGAGGTGGTTTCTCTGCGGCTATGTGTCATTGTAAAAGATATTTTGACGATCAATATTTGCCTGATGAAAATTTTAATTTGAAAATGTTTTTATTGATTTACATTTTATTGTACATCTTCGGCTAAAAAAAATAGCTTGTGAGATACTACAGTTGGAATTATGTTGACGGCAGCAAAAGCTCTTTAGCCTTTTAAGATTAGCCTAATTAGTGTTACGATTCACATTAAACCGCATTTCCACTGATGGTGAGGTGAGCCGAGATGAAGGGAACTTCTTTGGCAGGACTGATCCCGCCGTTTCTGTTTACATTCATCTCATTGTCTCCTTTTTGGCGATTATACGCCATAGCAGTGGTCTATTTATATTCAGAAATTACAGAACACAAAATGCTGTAATTTACCTTTCAGAATTGAGAGTTAAATACAGCCATGTAATTAATATATATATATATATATATATATATATATATATTATGGCATGCTGTGTAGGAAATTATTCTTTTATATATAGACTGAAAGTTTGAATATATAGAGTAAACTCTGAATATATGGAATGAAACCTGAATATGTTGAATGAAAGTCCGAATATTTGGAATGAAACTTGAATATATATGGAATGAAAGTCTGAATATATCGAATGAAACTTGAATATATCGAATGAAAGTCTGAATATTTGGAATGAAACTTGAATATATCGAATGAAAGTCTGAATATTTGGAATGAAACTTGAATATATGGAATGAAAGTCTGAATATATCGAATGAAACTTGAATATATCGAATAAAAGTCTGAATATTTGGAATTAAAGTCTGAATATATCGAATGAAACTTGACCATTTTGAGTGAAACTTGAATATATGGAATGAAAGTCGGAATATAAGGATGAAAGACTAAATGGGTTCTAATAGACGAATGTGCGCCGAGATGGGTGCGGCGGCGTAGTAAGGGGAGGTGTCACATTCATCAAGATGCAGTGACAATTTCACAGAAAAAGTCTTCGCTGCAGTTGCGCAGAAAGCTCGCCAGCTCCAACCTGGTTCACTTTCTGTGCAGTGGTAAATTGGCTGTCCGGCGCACACGTTACCGAAACCTCACAGGCAGGTTTCCAGAATGTCAGGCACATTTCAATACAGTAAATAATTACAGCGACTGTAATGTAACTATCTGAATCAGCTCATAAATTATAGTATCTATATCGATTGTCCTGATGTCAGATCAAAGGCGGTTAGCACGCTGGAAACTCGACCTGACTTAATCAACGCATCGGAATCAGTGATGCAAATTAACGACTTCACATCTTTCTCAGCCAACCACAAACTGCCTCGGCATCAGGCAGTGCGTAAAATGCTTGCGTTCTATGCTCGGTAAAGCCGCTTGCACACTGGAGACGAAACGAATATTTCGCACGACTGATTACAGTCAAAGTCAATGCAAAGACGCGATAGTCGGACAGGGTTTTAATATAGGTCAGTGTCCACAGAAACATTGATTGAAATTCTCGGTTCTCATCTTGAAGAACTGAGCCCTCTTATCAAAATATTCTCGTTTAATATCTAAAAGAATTGGTTGATTTGAAGAAATTAAAAATAATAATAGACTGTCGGACACGGAGATTTATTAAAACCCTGTCAGACTTTCGGACATGTTGACACTGCTCAACGCAATCTGTCGTGGGAAAAAAAATTGTTTCGCTTCCAGTGTGCAAGCAGCTTAATTCTAGGCTTCCATTAATGTCACTTAGGTTTTATCGTTTTTAGTGGGGGAAAGGAGTACAGCCTAATTGCTATGATCTCGTACTGAGTTAAGATCACATATTGAAAATAAATGTGTGACGTATCTTGCATTGTTGTCCATGCATGTTAATCCCAAAATTTTTAGCGGCAACAGGGTGTAATGATAGGAACTCGCTATCCATTTTTCTCTTGCCAATGATTCAGGCAGAAGAAATAAATGAGCAACCGTTGTATCTCATTCCAACTTCATAAGTTTGAATGATCTGACGTAGTTTCGTTTTGAAATTCCATTCAAGTTCGCTAATGGTAATAATTCTCGAATGCCCTAGCTAGTCAGCTACCTCATATTCGTAATGCTTAATATAGACTTAAGCGGTGCAGAAAACATGCCTGAAGCAGCAAAGTAAAATGCGACATTAATGCATCATGCAGATATAGGACAGAGGCTTCTATATTCCAGCACATTAAAGGTGAGGAGAGGAGCTCATTTGATTGGTGAAGATTTGACTCGGCTGTGTTATACTCAAACACGCCTTTTTTGCCAGTTGCGCCAGCAAGAGGGACTGAGGCAGGACAGAGGAGTACTTGCGCCAGGCTGCACCGGGCACAAAATTGCAACATACGCCTGGACACACCCCATTGATGCGGCGCACCCCCCCCCCCCCCATTCGCCGTGCCTGCGCCTGGTCCACGAATTTAGAGCCCAATATATATATCACCCTTCCTCTGCAGATATGGAGAGGGGTTCTGTGACGGTAGCTTATTTCACCCCACACTATTACGCTGCCACCACCCCAACAGTCCGTTTGAACGACACAATCGGCGTTATAACGTTCACCACGTCTCCGCCAAACACATATACGGCCATCTGCGTTCCTTAAGTGAAATCGTGACTCGTCAGAAAAGATGACACCGTGCCATTGTCGTAGTCGCCAATTCTGGTGCTTGTTTGCCCACTGTAGACGCTGGTTTCGGTGACGATCCGTCAATATGGGGCCGAAATAAGGACGCCGTGCACGCAGGCCTGCAGCTCGCAGACGGTTCCGTACGGTGTTGGGGTGTATGAATCCACGTCGTCCTTGGACTTGAGCAGCCGTTCTTGTCGCTGGTAGTGTTAGGTCTCGGACATGATCCCGTACGATCTGACGGTCCTGACGTGCCGTTGTCACACGTTGTTGACCCGGTCGAGGGCGGTCCCGAGTGCTCCATGTTTGCAGAAACCTTTGATGGAGTCTTGCGATCGTTGTGTGTGCGCAGTGTAGTCGTCTGGCAATTTCCCTGGTGCTGGCGCCAATTTGAAGCATGCCTATGGCACGTTCCCGTTCAGGGGCTGTAAGTATCGATGTTTCACAAGTGTCAGTGAAGAAGTGAAATTTTATTCGGATTCACATGCTTTTAAAGGCGATGTGTGCACAAATTCAGAGTGAAATTCATTTTTCCCGTGGTGTGCGTGCAAGATGTTGCATTTTTGCAAAAAATTGCCTAGCGTTACAGTTAACTTGAAATTCTCGCATTTCTTGCACCTGGCATGTCGGGTGATGTGACTGTAGTGTTGTTGTTGTATGAAAATTATATTGAAGTTCATTTGAACTTAAATATTGACTTTTTTCAAGTGGTGCATTTTCATTTGTACTCAGTATATCTATGAGAAGCATCAATATTTAAAGAAACTCACCCCAAGCTGAATAATTCAATGCTATAGACAAGTTTTATAGCATGTTTGAAAGAAATCCTCCATAGCGGAATGTGTAGTTTCCTGTGTATTCACATGACTGCAGATCCACTGCCTGATCAATTTGTGGATCTTTTCTGTCACTTGCGGAGCACTATGGATTCGACTACCATACGCTTATGTAAATTTACACGAGCCAAACTTATCTTGCAGAACTTCATGGCATAGTAGATTTACCCTATCAGTAATGGGCCCTTAAAATTATACAGCGCCCTCCATAATTATTGGCATCCCTGGTTAAGATGTGTTAAAAGCCTTAAAATAAATTCAATTTTTATTGCAGAAGCATAAGCTCACTCCTAAAATTGTAGAAAAATGTAACCTTCAACTCAAGTGAATTTTAAGGGAAAAAAACCAATCCCTGACTAAGAAATAATTATCTTTCATAAAATCACCTGTTCCACAATTATTGGAACCCTTAACAATTCCAAGGAAATAAATGGAATTGTAGTTCTGTCATTTATACAGTAGTTTACAAAATTGATCAGAGTATCTAGGAACATTTAATTAGTAATTCATCACTTCCTGTTTCCCTGGGGTATAAATATGATGTGACACAGAGGCTATTTCTCGTATCCACTCTTCAACATGGGAAAGACAAAGGAGCACACCATTCAAGTAAGGCAGATGTGTGTCGACCTTCACAAGTCAGGCAATGGCTACAAGAAAATGGCCACTCGCCTGCACCTGCCCATATCTACTGTCAGAGGAGTCATTAAGACGTTTAAAACAACTGGAACAGTGGTAAACAAGCCTGGACGAGGAGGAAAGGTTATTTTGCCACCACGCACAGTGAGGAGGATGGTAAGAGAAATAAAAAGTTCTCCAAAGCTCACCGTTAAAGATTTGCAACAAATGGTAGGATCTTGGGGTCACAAAGTCACCAAAACAACCATCAGGCGCTATCTACATGCCAACACGCTGTTTGGGAGACATGCACGGAAAAAACCACTTCTCACTCACAATCATAAATGCAAACGCTTGGAATTCGCTGCTGGGTACTGGGACTTCAACTGGGACTATGTGCTTTGGTCAGATGAGACCAAGATAGAGCTTTTGGGCAACGAACACTCTAAGTGGGTCTGGTGGAACACAAAAGATGAGTATGCAGAAAAGCACCTCATGCCCACTGTGAAGTATGGGGGCGGATCGATGATGCTGTGGGCCTGTTTCTCTTCCAGAGGCCCTGGGAACCTTGTTAGGGTGCATGGCATCATGAACGCTTTGAAATACCAGGACATTTTAAATCAAAATCTGGTGGCCTCTGCCTGAAAGCTGAAGATGGGTCGTCACTGGGTCTTTCAGCAAGATAATGACCCTAAACATGTGGCCAAATCTACACAGAAATGGTTGACCAGACACAGAATCAAGCTCCTCCCATGGCCATCTCAGTCCCCAGACCTCAACCCCACTGAAAACCTGTGGAGTGAGCTGAAGAGGAGAGTGCAGAGGAGAGGACCCAGGTCGCTGGATGATTTAGAGAGATTGTGCTAAGAGGAATGGTTGAAGATCCCACCGTCTGTATTCTCCCATCTTGTGAAACATTATAGGAGAAGATTAGGTGCTGTTTTGTTGGCAAAAGGGGGTTGTACAAAGTATTAACATCAGGGGTGCTAAAGTTGTGGCACACATGGTTTGATGTGAAAGAATTATTTCTGAATGTGGGATTTTTTTTCCCCACTGAATAAATGCACTTGAATTAAAGGTTGGATTTTCCTCTTTTTTTATTGTGGTCCTACATTATTTAGAAAAAAAATGAATTTATTAGCAGCTAAAGTACACATCTTAACCAGGGGTGCCAATAATTATTGAGGGCGCTGTAGCTGAAAACTGAGGATTGATTTGAGACCAGGTTTTAGTTGCTCAATGGCAGGTAAACTTTATGGCACCTCAAGATAGCAACATGCCAACAATTTTCCTGACCACACCTCATTTAAGGCCAACAGGTTCATGGGCACTAATTTTGGTGCAATTTGCTATCTTTCCCATCTATGCACTGGATTGACAAATGACATTTGCGCTGGTCATACACGAGCAGAGACACTTGTGTCATGCTTTGCGCGGCTTTGCACAAGCTGTAAGATAGAGCCCATGCTCTGCTATGTAATTGTGTTTCTGTTACTGGACATGTCTTTGATGTCAAACAAATAATACATTGTTGTCTAAAGTTAAAAGAAAATCACAAAATCGAATGCTATCCCAGATAGCAAGCACCTCCGCTCCGGATCTGCCCCGGCTCCAGCTGATCTGGAGCAGAGGAGCTTGCTATCTGGGTATTTTATAATAATCCGTGTGAACAGACTAATGGAATCCTCCATCAGCAGTGCCTTTTAAACAGCGGAGAGGGAAGTACTCAATCTCTTACTTGTGGGCATGTTCCAAAAAGGTGTGACATTTTGTTTAAAAAATAAAGTAGTATGTAACAGTTGCTTGTCATTAATTTTCACAGCAAAACACCTTAATGTTTCACTCTTAGAGGTGATTTTTGGGCAGTGCTGTTGCATTATGGTATTATGAATCAAGCATAATGGTCCCCACTTTAATTTTCTCCTTTTTTGTCCGCCTCTACAGCACCAATTTTGATGGCAATTCCTCCATTAATTCCGCATTAATTCCGAGTAATATCTGCCCCTTTTTTTTGCCTGTAGAACACTGGCAACGTGAGTGCAATTGTTTGTGATCTGGAGTTATGGCACTTCACCAAAATCTTACATTTCAATTTGAACAAAATGCCAACTATTAAGTGGAAAAAAAAAATTTTTAAATCATTTTAAAACCAAATTATGGAAGTTGTTCGCAGTTTTTTTTTTTCTGAACAAAATACACGCATACTTTCGTGGAGTAAACCTTGTTATTTCTTCCCACAAGATGGTTCTTGACATCAGTTGCATCACATGACTTTACTACCGCATTATCCGCTTTATTTGCGCATCAATTTTATTGCGGTGATAATTCGACCGTTGTTTTCGAACTGGTGATATCTTGACCGCAGTGCACCGGCGAGGGTGAAGGCATGTTTCTTCCAGGATTAATGTTGGCCTGACGTGCGGCACTGTGGCCCGTGCCACTCCCTGCATTATGAAAGAGTGAATACATTTCTTCATCAGTAGAACAATATTGGATTCGGTTATGGGTGTTATGGCCCATACATGCGTTCGCCGAAGTGCTAATTGTATCTTCATTACTTAATATTTCTGAGACCAGATTTCGTGCTGACTCACTTATAATCTCGAACTCACTTTTGCAGGAACAGCGATACCTAATCATCTCAAAACGCAAGATGGTGACATCAGTTCCCATTCAATATTCTCACATTTCATTCCATGTATTCAAACTTTCATTCCATATATTCAGTTTATTTTTATATCAAAGTTTGATTATATATATTCAGACTTTCATTCCATATATTCAGTTTCACTCATTCAAATATATTCAAGTTTCATTCCTTATATTCAGACTTTCATTCCATATATTCAAGTTTCATTCCATAAATTCAGACTTTCATTCCATATCATTCCATTCCGTATTCCAAGTTTCATTCAATATATTCAAGTTTCATTCCATATATTCAAGTTTCATTCCAAATATTCATAGTTTACTCTATATATTCAAACTTTCATTCGATATATGTAATAATAACTTCCTAACCAGCTTCCCATACCTAAACGGCTTGCCATAGTGTGTGTGTGTGTGTGTGTGTGTGTGTGTGTGTGTGTGTGTGTGTGTTTGTGTGTGTGTGTGTGTGTGCGCGCCTGTGTAAAAGTGAGGACGCAAAATCTCACATTTTCTCTCCCAGTCTAGCTGTGGGGATGGAGGTGGTTTGTCCCAGTCTTACTGCTCCACATCTAACACTCAGTGTACAGCTGTGTCAGTGGCTTCAGCCGCCGTGTGCGGAATATCTGATTCTCTCTCTCTCTCTCTCTCTCTCTCTCTGTAGGTGCAGAGCAGGATGAGTCTGAAGCGTTTGTTCCTGGCGATGATGCGTATGCCCGCTCATTACCGCTGCCTGTGCGTGTGCCACCTGCTGGGCTGGACGGCCTTCCTGTGCAACATGCTCTTCTTCACTGATTTCATGGGCCAGGTGCGGCGTGCCTCTATGCCTCTGTGCCTCTGACCTCAACACAGGGCAGAAACACTCTAATTTCCTGACACCTATTCATCCTCCAAACGCGATGCGGAAATTAGAGCCTCCAGTCCTACTGTTCTCAATCAGCATGTGCACGCGCTCTGCTGGTGGAAGTGTTGATTAAAATGCAGATTTGGAGGTTTTGCTTTATGCTGATTTTTGGCTGAAGTTAGACACTTCCCCGCGGAAGTGTTGTGATGCCTGCGGTTACGACTGCAGCGAGGAACGAGCGTGAAACAACATCTGTCACGCGATTACTCTGCGTGACGTTAGCGGTGTCAGTCATGACGTCTGGGCGCAGTGATTCCGACTTTAAACAAAAACTCGTGAGACCGTGAGCCCCACACGACTAATTGCGCCTGTGAATGTTAATCAGTTCCTGTTTTCTTTTTTGAAGTTTTTTTTTGCAGTCGTCTTGTCTTTGATTTATCTGTAATGAAAGCAGAGTTTGGGCTGCAGGTCTGTCGCTCTGCAGCGCGATTAATTGGCAGGTCTAAGAGGTGGTTGTTTCTCACTCACTGACTTTGGGATTCTGCTAAATAAATAGTCACAAATAAGCTGCTCAAAGCCCAATTTCTCTCTGAGCGAGTACCCCCTGTCCTTCCCGTACATGATCGGGACACAGTACAGATTCCTTCCAGAATATTCCTCTGGTTTACTCAGTTTCTCTCTTAATTAGTTTGGCCTCAGTCAGGGGGCCGGGCTCAGCTGGGGCCTGAAAGAGCAGCATAGGGGCCCCTGAGTTAAGCACTCAGCAAGCAGCCAATTACATACTGTACATAAAATATACATAAAATATATGATAAATTACTTACAATATAATTATTACTTCTTAACTTTCAGTTTGCGACAGACAGACATGAATTTTCTATTAAAGGAGAAAAGGAAATATTAAATAAAGAATATTTTTAATAAAAATAAAGGCAGAATTTGAGGTTTACTTGACAGGCATATATTTAAAATTCTTTTCATGTTCTGTGGGTCTCTGAAATGCATCTGGAGACATGAGTGGCTTTGGGGGCAAAAATGTTGTGAGTCACTGATTCAAGTGGCCTAAGATTTTTTCCGTAAATTACGAGCTACAGCTATACCGTGCATCTTTGATTATTTGCTTCTCTGATGGTCTGATGTGGATATATGCCAGCCTCGGAGTATACAGATATTTAGTTAAAATATGCAGGTCAGGGAAATTAGGCAATGATGGCAAGATAATTGGTCAGACTAGAAAGTGCACTTGACCTATGCTGGACTGGACTGCGCTCAAAAGAAAAGAAAATATTTTGTTCATCATGGTAAAGGGAAAAAAAACTGAGCCCATTAGTGTGAACCTCCTGCTCTCCTGTTTGTTCAGCCAATCTGACTCAGTCTGGCAGTTTCCTGCTTCTGTTTTCATCTCATCTCTGGTGTTTGAGTGGAATGGGTCCTGTGTCCTGATTCTGTTTTCTGCTCAGCGGCAGTGTTTGAGTGTAACAGGTCCTGTTTCCTGTTTCTGTTTCCTGCTCAGCTGCAGTGTTTGTGTGTAACGGGTCCTGTTTCCTGCTTCTGTTTCCTGCTCAGCTGAAGTGTTTGAGTGTAACGGGTCCTGTTTCCTGCTTCTGTTTCCTGCTCAGCTGCTGTGTTTGAGTGTAACGGGTCGTGTTTCCTGCTTCTGTTTCCTGCTCATCTGCAGGGTCTGAGTGTAACGGGTCCTGTTTCCTGGTTCTGTTTTCATCTCATCTCTGGTGTTTGAGTGTAATGGGTCCTGTGTCCTGATTCTGTTTCCTGCTCAGCGGCAGTGTTTGAGTGTAACAGGTCCTGTTTCCTGTTTCTGTATCCTGATCAGCTGCAGTGTTTGAGTGTAACGGGTCGTGTTTCCTGCTTCTGTTTCCTGCTCATCTGCAGGGACTGAGTGTAACGGGTCCTGTTTCCTGGTTCTGTGTCCTGATCAGATGCAGTGTTTGAGTGTAACGGGTCGTGTTTCCTGCTTCTGTTTCCTGCTCATCTGCAGTGTTTGAGTGTAACGGGTCCTGTTTCCTGCTTCTGTTTCCTGCTCAGCTGCAGTGTTTGAGTGTAACGGATCCTGTTTCCTGCTTCTGTTTTCTGCTCAGCTGCAGTGTTGGAGTGTAGCGGGTCCTGTTTCCTTCTTCTGTTTCCTGCTCAGCTGCAGTGTTTGAGTGTAACGGGTCCTGTTTTCTGCTTCTGTTTCCTGCTCAGCTGCAGTGTTTGAGTGTAACGGGTCCTGTGTCCTGATTCTGTTTTCTGCTCAGCTGCAGTGTTTGAGTGTAACGGGTCCTGTTTCCTGTTTCTGTTTCCTGCTCAGCTGCAGTGTTTGAGTGTAACGGGTCCTGTTTCCTGCTTCTGTTTTCTGCTCAGCTGCAGTGTTTGAGTGTAACGGGTCCTGTTTCCTGCTTCTGTTTCCTGCTCAGCTGCAGTGTTTGAGTGTAACGGGTCCTGTTTCCTGCTTCTGTTTCCTGCTCAGCTGCAGTGTTTGAGTGTAACGGGTCCTGTTTCCTGCTTCTGTTTCCTGCTCAGCTGCAGTGTTGGAGTGTAGCGAATCCTGTTTCCTGCTTCTGTTTCCTGCTCAGCTGCAGTGTTTGAGTGTAACGGGTCCTGTGTCCTGATTCTGTTTTCTGCTCAGCTGCAGTGTTTGAGTGTAACGGGTCCTGTTTCCTGTTTCTGTTTCCTGCTCAGCTGCAGTGTTTGAGTGTAACGGGTCCTGTTTCCTGCTTCTGTTTCCTGCTCAGCTGCAGTGTTTGAGTGTAACGGGTCCTGTTTCCTGCTTCTGTTTCCTGCTCAGCTGCAGTGTTTGAGTGTAACGGGTCCTGTTTCCTGCTTCTGTTTCCTGCTCAGCTGCAGTGTTTGAGTGTAACGGGTCCTGTTTCCTGCTTCTGTTTCCTGCTCAGCTGCAGTGTTTGAGTGTAGCGAATCCTGTTTCCTGCATCTGTTTCCTGCTCAGCTGCAGTGTTTGAGTGTAACGGGTCCTGTTTCCTGCTTCTGTTTCCTGCTCAGCTGCAGTGTTTGAGTGTAACGGGTCCTGTTTTCTGCTTCTGTTTCCTGCTCAGCTGCAGTGTTTGAGTGTAATGGGTCCTGTGTCCTGATTCTGTTTTCTGCTCAGCTGCAGTGTTTGAGTGTAACGGGTCCTGTTTCCTGCTTCTGTTTCCTGCTCAGCTGCAGTGTTTGAGTGTAACGGGTCCTGTTTCCTGCTTCTGTTTCCTGCTCAGCTGCAGTGTTTGAGTGTAACGGGTCCTGTTTCCTGCTTCTGTTTCCTGCTCAGCTGCAGTGTTTGAGTGTAACGGGTCCCGTTTCCTGCTTCTGTTTCCTGCTCAGCTGCAGTGTTGGAGTGTAGCGGGTCCTGTTTCCTGCTTCTGTTTCCTGCTCAGCTGCAGTGTTTGAGTGTAACGGGTCCTGTTTCCTGCTTCCGTTTCCTGCTCAGCTGCAGTGTTTGAGTGTAACGGGTCCTGTTTCCTGCTTCTGTTTCCTGCTCAGCTGCAGTGTTTGAGTGTAACGGGTCCTGTTTCCTGCTTCTGTTTCCTGCTCAGCTGCAGTGTTTGAGTGTAACGGGTCCTGTTTCCTGCTTTTGTTTCCTGCTCAGCTGCAGTTTTTGAGTGTAACGGGTCCTGTTTTCTGCTTCTGTTTCCTGCTCAGCTGCAGTGTTTGAGTGTAACCGGTCCTGTTTCCTGCTTCTGTTTCCTGCTCAGCTGCAGTGTTTGAGTGTAACGGGTCACGTTTCCTTCTTCTGTTTCCTGCTCAGCTGCAGTGTTTGAGTGTAACGGGTCCTGTTTCCTCCTTCTGTTTCCTGCTCAGCTGCAGTGTTTGAGTGTAACGGGTCCTGTTTCCTTCTTCTGTTTCCTGCTCAGCTGCAGTGTTTGAGTGTAACAGGTCCTGTTTCCTCCTTCTGTTTCCTGCTCAGCTGCAGTGTTTGAGTGTAACGGGTCCTGTTTCCTGCTTCTGTTTCCTGCTCAGCTGCAGTGATGGAGTTTAGCGGGTCCTGTTTCCTTCTTCTGTTTCCTGCTCAGCTGCAGTGTTTGAATGTAACGGGTCCTGTTTCCTCCTTCTGCTTCCTGCTCAGCTGCAGTGTTTGAGTGTAACTTGTCCTGTTTCCTCCTTCTGTTTTCTGCTCAGCTGCAGTGTTGGAGTGTAACGGGTCTTGTTTCCTGCTTCTGTTTCCTGCTCAGCTGTAGTGTTGGAGTGTAGCAGGTCCTGTTTCCTTCTTCTGTTTCCTGCTCAGCTGCAGTGTTTGAATGTAACAGGTCCCTTTTCCTCCTTCTGTTTCCTGCTCAGCTGCAGTGTTTGAGCGTAACTGGTCCTGTTTTCTGCTTCTGTTTCTTGCTCAGCTGCAGTGTTTGAGTGTTATGGGTCCTGTTTCCTGCTTCTGTTTCCGCTCAGCTGCAGTGTTGGAGTGTAGCGGGTCCTGTTTTTTGCTTCTGTTTCCTGCTCAGCTGCAGTGTTTGAGTGTAATGGGTCCTGTTTCCTGCTTCTGTTTCCGCTCAGCTGCAGTGTTGGAGTCTAGCGGGTCCTGTTTCTTACTTCTGTTTCCTGCTCAGCTGCAGTGTTTGTGTGATACGGGTCCTGTTTCCTGCTTCTGTTTCCTGCTCAGCTGCAGTGTTGGAGTGTAGCGGGTCCTTTTTCTTGCTTCTGTTTCCTGCTCAGCTGCAGTGTTTGAGTGTAACGGGTCCTGTTTCCTGCTTCTGTTTCCTGCTCAGCTGCAGTGTTGGAGTGTAGCGGGTCCTGTTTCTTGCTTCTGTTTCCTGCTCAGCTGCAGTGTTTGAGTGTAACGGGTCCTGTTTCCTGCTTCTGTTTCCTGCTCAGCTACAGTGTTTGTGTGTAACGGGTCCTGTTTCCTGCTTCTGTTTCCTGCTCAGCTGCAGTGATTGAATGTAACGGGTCCTGTTTCCTCCTTCTGTTTCCTGCTCTGCTGCAGTGTTTGAGTGTAACAGGTCCTGTTTCCTGCTTCTGTTTCCTGCTCAGCTGCAGTGTTTGAGTGTAACGGGTTCTGTTTCCTGCTTCTGTTTCCTGCTCAGCTGCAGTGTTTGAGTGTAACGGGTCCTGTTTCCTCCTTATGTTTCCTGCTCTGCTGCAGTGTTTGAGTGTAACAGATCCTGTTTCCTGCTTCTGTTTCCTGCTCAGCTGCAGTGTTTGAGTGTAACGGGTTCTGTTTCCTGCTTCTGTTTCCTGCTCAGCTGCAGTGTTTGAGTGTAACGGGTCCTGTTTCCTGCTTCTGTTTCCTGCTCAGCTGCAGTGTTTGAGTGTAACGGGTCCTGTTTCCTGCTTCTGTTTCCTGCTCAGCTGCAGTGTTTGAGTGTAACGGGTCCTGTTTCCTGCTTCTGTTTCCTGCTCAGCTGCAGTGTTTGAGTGTAACGGGTCCTGTTTCCTGTTTCTGTTTCCTGCTCAGCTGCAGTGTTTGAGTGTAACGGGTCCTGTTTCCTGCTTCTGTTTCCTGCTCAGCTGCAGTGTTTGAGTGTAACCGGTCCTGTTTCCTGCTTCTGTTTCCTGCTCAGCTGCAGTGTTTGAGTGTAACGGGTCCTGTTTCCTGCTTCTGTTACCTGCTCAGCTGCAGTGTTTGAGTGTAACAGGTCCTGTTTCCTCCTTCTGTTTCCTGCTCAGCTGCAGTGTTTGAGTGTAACGGGTCCTGTTTCCTGCTTCTGTTTCCTGCTCAGCTGCAGTGATGGAGTTTAGCGGGTCCTGTTTCCTTCTTCTGTTTCCTGCTCAGCTGCAGTGTTTGAATGTAACAGGTCCTGTTTCCTCCTTCTGCTTCCTGCTCAGCTGCAGTGTTTGAGTGTAACGGGTCCTGTTTCCTCCTTCTGTTTTCTGCTCAGCTGCAGTGTTTGAGCGTAACTGGTCCTGTTTTTTGCTTCTGTTTCCTGCTCAGCTGTAGTGTTGGAGTGTAGCGGGTCCTGTTTCCTTCTTCTGTTTCCTGCTCAGCTGCAGTGTTTGAATGTAACAGGTCCCTTTTCCTCCTTCTGTTTCCTGCTCAGCTGCAGTGTTTTAGCGTAACTGGTCCTGTTTTCTGCTTCTGTTTCTTGCTCAGCTGCAGTGTTTGAGTGTAATGGGTCCTGTTTCCTGCTTCTGTTTCCGCTCAGCTGCAGTGTTGGAGTGTAGCGGGTCCTGTTTTTTGCTTCTGTTTCCTGCTCAGCTGCAGTGTTTGAGTGTAATGGGTCCTGTTTCCTGCTTCTGTTTCCGCTCAGCTGCAGTGTTGGAGTGTAGCGGGTCCTGTTTCTTACTTCTGTTTCCTGCTCAGCTGCAGTGTTTGAGTGTAACGGGTCCTGTTTCCTGCTTCTGTTTCCTGCTCAGCTGCAGTGTTGGAGTGTAGCGGGTCCTTTTTCTTGCTTCTGTTTCCTGCTCAGCTGCAGTGTTTGAGTGTAACGGGTCCTGTTTCCTGCTTCTGTTTCCTGCTCAGCTGCAGTGTTTGAGTGTAGCGGGTCCTGTTTCTTGCTTCTGTTTCCTGCTCAGCTGCAGTGTTTGAGTGTAACGGGTCCTGTTTCCTTCTTCTGTTTCCTGCTCAGCTACAGTGTTTGTGTGTAACGGGTCCTGTTTCCTGCTTCTGTTTCCTGCTCAGCTGCAGTGATTGAATGTAACGGGTCCTGTTTCCTCCTTCTGTTTCCTGCTCTGCTGCAGTGTTTGAGTGTAACAGGTCCTGTTTCCTGCTTCTGTTTCCTGCTCAGCTGCAGTGTTTGAGTGTAACGGGTTCTGTTTCCTGCTTCTGTTTCCTGCTCAGCTGCAGTGTTTGAGTGTAACGGGTCCTGTTTCCTGCTTCTGTTTCCTGCTCAGCTGCAGTGTTTGAATGTAACAGGTCCTGTTTCCTGCTTCTGTTTCCTGCTCAGCTGCAGTGTTTGAGTGTAACGGGTCCTGTTTCCTGCTTCTGTTTCCTGCTCAGCTGCAGTGTTTGAGTGTAACGGGTCCTGTTTCCTGCTTCTGTTTCCTGCTCAGCTGCAGTGTTTGAGTGTAACGGGTCCTGTTTCCTGCTTCTGTTTCCTGCTCAGCTGCAGTGTTTGAGTGTAACGGGTCCTGTTTCCTGCTTCTGTTTCCTGCTCAGCTGCAGTGTTTGAGTGTAACGGGTCCTGTTTCCTGCTTCTGTTACCTGCTCAGCTGCAGTGTTTGAGTGTAACCGGTCCTGTTTCCTGCTTCTGTTTCCTGCTCAGCTGCAGTGTTTGAGTGTAAAGGGTCCTGTTTCCTGTTTCTGTTAGCTGCTCAGCTGCAGTGTTTGAGTGTAGCGGGTCCTGTTTCCTTCTTCTGTTTCCTGCTCAGCTGCAGTGTTTGAGTGTAACAGGTCCTGTTTCCTGCTTCTGTTTCCTGCTCAGCTGCAGTGATGGAGTTTAGCGGGTCCTGTTTCCTTCTTCTGTTTCCTGCTCAGCTGCAGTGTTTGAATGTAACGGGTCCTGTTTCCTCCTTCTGCTTCCTGCTCAGCTGCAGTGTTTGAGTGTAACGGGTCCTGTTTCCTCCTTCTGTTTTCTGCTCAGCTGCAGTGTTTGAGCGTAACTGGTCCTGTTTTTTGCTTCTGTTTCTTGCTCAGCTGCAGTGTTTGAGTGTAACGGGTCTTGTTTCCTGCTTCTGTTTCCTGCTCAGCTGTAGTGTTGGAGTGTAGCGGGTCCTGTTTCTTCTTCTGTTTCCTGCTCAGCTGCAGTGTTTGAATGTAACAGGTCCCTTTTCCTCCTTCTGTTTCCTGCTCAGCTGCAGTGTTTGAGCGTAACTGGTCCTGTTTTCTGCTTCTGTTTCTTGCTCAGCTGCAGTGTTTGAGTGTAATGGGTCCTGTTTCCTGCTTCTGTTTCCGCTCAGCTGCAGTGTTGGAGTGTAGCGGGTCCTGTTTTTTGCTTCTGTTTCCTGCTCAGCTGCAGTGTTTGAGTGTAATGGGTCCTGTTTCCTGCTTCTGTTTCCGCTCAGCTGCAGTGTTGGAGTGTAGCGGGTCCTGTTTCTTACTTCTGTTTCCTGCTCAGCTGCAGTGTTTGAGTGTAACAGGTCCTGTTTCCTGCTTCTGTTTCCTGCTCAGCTGCAGTGTTGGAGTGTAGCGGGTCCTTTTTCTTGCTTCTGTTTCCTGCTCAGCTGCAGTGTTTGAGTGTAACGGGTCCTGTTTCCTGCTTCTGTTTCCTGCTCAGCTGCAGTGATGGAGTTTAGCGGGTCCTGTTTCCTTCTTCTGTTTCCTGCTCAGCTGCAGTGTTTCAATGTAACGGGTCCTGTTTCCTCCTTCTGCTTCCTGCTCAGCTGCAGTGTTTGAGTGTAACTTGTCCTGTTTCCTCCTTCTGTTTCCTGCTCAGCTGCAGTGTTTGAGTGTAACGGGTCCTGTTTCCTTCTTCTGTTTCCTGCTCAGCTGCAGTGTTTGAGTGTAACAGGTCCTGTTTCCTCCTTCTGTTTCCTGCTCAGCTGCAGTGTTTGAGTGTAACAGGTCCCTTTTCCTCCTTCTGTTTCCTGCTCAGCTGCAGTGATGGAGTTTAGCGGGTCCTGTTTCCTTCTTCTGTTTCCTGCTCAGCTGCAGTGTTTGAATGTAACGGGTCCTGTTTCCT
Source organism: Gymnothorax reevesii (assembly GCA_029721435.1). Classification (NCBI taxonomy): domain Eukaryota; kingdom Metazoa; phylum Chordata; class Actinopteri; order Anguilliformes; family Muraenidae; genus Gymnothorax; species Gymnothorax reevesii. Next base: position 17,207,001 of record CM056583.1, on the reverse strand, counting down.
CCTTCTGCTTCCTGCTCAGCTGCAGTGTTTGAGTGTAACTTGTCCTGTTTCCTCCTTCTGTTTTCTGCTCAGCTGCAGTGTTGGAGTGTAACGGGTCTTGTTTCCTGCTTCTGTTTCCTGCTCAGCTGTAGTGTTGGAGTGTAGCAGGTCCTGTTTCCTTCTTCTGTTTCCTGCTCAGCTGCAGTGTTTGAATGTAACAGGTCCCTTTTCCTCCTTCTGTTTCCTGCTCAGCTGCAGTGATGGAGTTTAGCGGGTCCTGTTTCCTTCTTCTGTTTCTTGCTCAGCTGCAGTGTTTGAGTGTAATGGGTCCTGTTTCCTGCTTCTGTTTCCGCTCAGCTGCAGTGTTGGAGTGTAGCGGGTCCTGTTTTTTGCTTCTGTTTCCTGCTCAGCTGCAGTGTTTGAGTGTAACGGGTCCTGTTTCCTGCTTCTGTTTCCTGCTCATCTGCAGTGTTTGAGTGTAACGGATCCTGTTTCCTGCTTCTGTTTTCTGCTCAGCTGCAGTGTTGGAGTGTAGCGGGTCCTGTTTCCTTCTTCTGTTTCCTGCTCAGCTGCAGTGTTTGAGTGTAACGGGTCCTGTTTCCTGCTTCTGTTTCCTGCTCAGCTGCAGTGTTTGAGTGTAACGGGTCCTGTTTCCTGCTTCTGTTTCCTGCTCAGCTGCAGTGTTTGAGTGTAACGGGTCCTGTTTCCTGCTTCTGTTTCCTGCTCAGCTGCAGTGTTTGAGTGTAACGGGTCCTGTTTCCTGCTTCTGTTTCCTGCTCAGCTGCAGTGTTTGAGTGTAACGGGTCCTGTTTCCTGCTTCTGTTTCCTGCTCAGCTGCAGTGTTTGAGTGTAACCGGTCCTGTTTCCTGCTTCTGTTTCCTGCTCAGCTGCAGTGTTTGAGTGTAACGGGTCCTGTTTCCTGCTCCTGTTACCTGCTCAGCTGCAGTGTTTGAGTGTAACAGGTCCTGTTTCCTCCTTCTGTTTCCTGCTCAGCTGCAGTGTTTGAGTGTAACGGGTCCTGTTTCCTGCTTCTGTTTCCTGCTCAGCTGCAGTGATGGAGTTTAGCGGGTCCTGTTTCCTTCTTCTGTTTCCTGCTCAGCTGCAGTGTTTGAATGTAACAGGTCCTGTTTCCTCCTTCTGCTTCCTGCTCAGCTGCAGTGTTTGAGTGTAACGGGTCCTGTTTCCTCCTTCTGTTTTCTGCTCAGCTGCAGTGTTTGAGCGTAACTGGTCCTGTTTTTTGCTTCTGTTTCCTGCTCAGCTGTAGTGTTGGAGTGTAGCGGGTCCTGTTTCCTTCTTCTGTTTCCTGCTCAGCTGCAGTGTTTGAATGTAACGGGTCCTGTTTCCTCCTTCTGCTTCCTGCTCAGCTGCAGTGTTTGAGTGTAACTTGTCCTGTTTCCTCCTTCTGTTTTCTGCTCAGCTGCAGTGTTGGAGTGTAACGGGTCTTGTTTCCTGCTTCTGTTTCCTGCTCAGCTGTAGTGTTGGAGTGTAGCAGGTCCTGTTTCCTTCTTCTGTTTCCTGCTCAGCTGCAGTGTTTGAGTGTAACGGGTCCTGTTTCCTGCTTCTGTTACCTGCTCAGCTGCAGTGTTTGAGTGTAACAGGTCCTGTTTCCTCCTTCTGTTTCCTGCTCAGCTGCAGTGTTTGAGTGTAACGGGTCCTGTTTCCTGCTTCTGTTTCCTGCTCAGCTGCAGTGATGGAGTTTAGCGGGTCCTGTTTCCTTCTTCTGTTTCCTGCTCAGCTGCAGTGTTTGAATGTAACAGGTCCTGTTTCCTCCTTCTGCTTCCTGCTCAGCTGCAGTGTTTGAGTGTAACGGGTCCTGTTTCCTCCTTCTGTTTTCTGCTCAGCTGCAGTGTTTGAGCGTAACTGGTCCTGTTTTTTGCTTCTGTTTCCTGCTCAGCTGTAGTGTTGGAGTGTAGCGGGTCCTGTTTCCTTCTTCTGTTTCCTGCTCAGCTGCAGTGTTTGAATGTAACAGGTCCCTTTTCCTCCTTCTGTTTCCTGCTCAGCTGCAGTGTTTTAGCGTAACTGGTCCTGTTTTCTGCTTCTGTTTCTTGCTCAGCTGCAGTGTTTGAGTGTAATGGGTCCTGTTTCCTGCTTCTGTTTCCGCTCAGCTGCAGTGTTGGAGTGTAGCGGGTCCTGTTTTTTGCTTCTGTTTCCTGCTCAGCTGCAGTGTTTGAGTGTAATGGGTCCTGTTTCCTGCTTCTGTTTCCGCTCAGCTGCAGTGTTGGAGTGTAGCGGGTCCTGTTTCTTACTTCTGTTTCCTGCTCAGCTGCAGTGTTTGAGTGTAACGGGTCCTGTTTCCTGCTTCTGTTTCCTGCTCAGCTGCAGTGTTGGAGTGTAGCGGGTCCTTTTTCTTGCTTCTGTTTCCTGCTCAGCTGCAGTGTTTGAGTGTAACGGGTCCTGTTTCCTGCTTCTGTTTCCTGCTCAGCTGCAGTGTTTGAGTGTAGCGGGTCCTGTTTCTTGCTTCTGTTTCCTGCTCAGCTGCAGTGTTTGAGTGTAACGGGTCCTGTTTCCTTCTTCTGTTTCCTGCTCAGCTACAGTGTTTGTGTGTAACGGGTCCTGTTTCCTGCTTCTGTTTCCTGCTCAGCTGCAGTGATTGAATGTAACGGGTCCTGTTTCCTCCTTCTGTTTCCTGCTCTGCTGCAGTGTTTGAGTGTAACAGGTCCTGTTTCCTGCTTCTGTTTCCTGCTCAGCTGCAGTGTTTGAGTGTAACGGGTTCTGTTTCCTGCTTCTGTTTCCTGCTCAGCTGCAGTGTTTGAGTGTAACGGGTCCTGTTTCCTCCTTCTGTTTCCTGCTCTGCTGCAGTGTTTGAATGTAACAGGTCCTGTTTCCTGCTTCTGTTTCCTGCTCAGCTGCAGTGTTTGAGTGTAACGGGTCCTGTTTCCTGCTTCTGTTTCCTGCTCAGCTGCAGTGTTTGAGTGTAACGGGTCCTGTTTCCTGCTTCTGTTTCCTGCTCAGCTGCAGTGTTTGAGTGTAACGGGTCCTGTTTCCTGCTTCTGTTTCCTGCTCAGCTGCAGTGTTTGAGTGTAACGGGTCCTGTTTCCTGCTTCTGTTTCCTGCTCAGCTGCAGTGTTTGAGTGTAACGGGTCCTGTTTCCTGCTTCTGTTACCTGCTCAGCTGCAGTGTTTGAGTGTAACCGGTCCTGTTTCCTGCTTCTGTTTCCTGCTCAGCTGCAGTGTTTGAGTGTAAAGGGTCCTGTTTCCTGTTTCTGTTAGCTGCTCAGCTGCAGTGTTTGAGTGTAGCGGGTCCTGTTTCCTTCTTCTGTTTCCTGCTCAGCTGCAGTGTTTGAGTGTAACAGGTCCTGTTTCCTGCTTCTGTTTCCTGCTCAGCTGCAGTGATGGAGTTTAGCGGGTCCTGTTTCCTTCTTCTGTTTCCTGCTCAGCTGCAGTGTTTGAATGTAACGGGTCCTGTTTCCTCCTTCTGCTTCCTGCTCAGCTGCAGTGTTTGAGTGTAACGGGTCCTGTTTCCTCCTTCTGTTTTCTGCTCAGCTGCAGTGTTTGAGCGTAACTGGTCCTGTTTTTTGCTTCTGTTTCTTGCTCAGCTGCAGTGTTTGAGTGTAACGGGTCTTGTTTCCTGCTTCTGTTTCCTGCTCAGCTGTAGTGTTGGAGTGTAGCGGGTCCTGTTTCTTCTTCTGTTTCCTGCTCAGCTGCAGTGTTTGAATGTAACAGGTCCCTTTTCCTCCTTCTGTTTCCTGCTCAGCTGCAGTGTTTGAGCGTAACTGGTCCTGTTTTCTGCTTCTGTTTCTTGCTCAGCTGCAGTGTTTGAGTGTAATGGGTCCTGTTTCCTGCTTCTGTTTCCGCTCAGCTGCAGTGTTGGAGTGTAGCGGGTCCTGTTTTTTGCTTCTGTTTCCTGCTCAGCTGCAGTGTTTGAGTGTAATGGGTCCTGTTTCCTGCTTCTGTTTCCGCTCAGCTGCAGTGTTGGAGTGTAGCGGGTCCTGTTTCTTACTTCTGTTTCCTGCTCAGCTGCAGTGTTTGAGTGTAACAGGTCCTGTTTCCTGCTTCTGTTTCCTGCTCAGCTGCAGTGTTGGAGTGTAGCGGGTCCTTTTTCTTGCTTCTGTTTCCTGCTCAGCTGCAGTGTTTGAGTGTAACGGGTCCTGTTTCCTGCTTCTGTTTCCTGCTCAGCTGCAGTGATGGAGTTTAGCGGGTCCTGTTTCCTTCTTCTGTTTCCTGCTCAGCTGCAGTGTTTCAATGTAACGGGTCCTGTTTCCTCCTTCTGCTTCCTGCTCAGCTGCAGTGTTTGAGTGTAACTTGTCCTGTTTCCTCCTTCTGTTTCCTGCTCAGCTGCAGTGTTTGAGTGTAACGGGTCCTGTTTCCTTCTTCTGTTTCCTGCTCAGCTGCAGTGTTTGAGTGTAACAGGTCCTGTTTCCTCCTTCTGTTTCCTGCTCAGCTGCAGTGTTTGAGTGTAACAGGTCCCTTTTCCTCCTTCTGTTTCCTGCTCAGCTGCAGTGATGGAGTTTAGCGGGTCCTGTTTCCTTCTTCTGTTTCCTGCTCAGCTGCAGTGTTTGAATGTAACGGGTCCTGTTTCCTCCTTCTGCTTCCTGCTCAGCTGCAGTGTTTGAGTGTAACTTGTCCTGTTTCCTCCTTCTGTTTTCTGCTCAGCTGCAGTGTTGGAGTGTAACGGGTCTTGTTTCCTGCTTCTGTTTCCTGCTCAGCTGTAGTGTTGGAGTGTAGCAGGTCCTGTTTCCTTCTTCTGTTTCCTGCTCAGCTGCAGTGTTTGAATGTAACAGGTCCCTTTTCCTCCTTCTGTTTCCTGCTCAGCTGCAGTGATGGAGTTTAGCGGGTCCTGTTTCCTTCTTCTGTTTCTTGCTCAGCTGCAGTGTTTGAGTGTAATGGGTCCTGTTTCCTGCTTCTGTTTCCGCTCAGCTGCAGTGTTGGAGTGTAGCGGGTCCTGTTTTTTGCTTCTGTTTCCTGCTCAGCTGCAGTGTTTGAGTGTAACGGGTCCTGTTTCCTGCTTCTGTTTCCTGCTCATCTGCAGTGTTTGAGTGTAACGGATCCTGTTTCCTGCTTCTGTTTTCTGCTCAGCTGCAGTGTTGGAGTGTAGCGGGTCCTGTTTCCTTCTTCTGTTTCCTGCTCAGCTGCAGTGTTTGAGTGTAACGGGTCCTGTTTCCTGCTTCTGTTTCCTGCTCAGCTGCAGTGTTTGAGTGTAACGGGTCCTGTTTCCTGCTTCTGTTTCCTGCTCAGCTGCAGTGTTTGAGTGTAACGGGTCCTGTTTCCTGCTTCTGTTTCCTGCTCAGCTGCAGTGTTTGAGTGTAACGGGTCCTGTTTCCTGCTTCTGTTTCCTGCTCAGCTGCAGTGTTTGAGTGTAACGGGTCCTGTTTCCTGCTTCTGTTTCCTGCTCAGCTGCAGTGTTTGAGTGTAACCGGTCCTGTTTCCTGCTTCTGTTTCCTGCTCAGCTGCAGTGTTTGAGTGTAACGGGTCCTGTTTCCTGCTCCTGTTACCTGCTCAGCTGCAGTGTTTGAGTGTAACAGGTCCTGTTTCCTCCTTCTGTTTCCTGCTCAGCTGCAGTGTTTGAGTGTAACGGGTCCTGTTTCCTGCTTCTGTTTCCTGCTCAGCTGCAGTGATGGAGTTTAGCGGGTCCTGTTTCCTTCTTCTGTTTCCTGCTCAGCTGCAGTGTTTGAATGTAACAGGTCCTGTTTCCTCCTTCTGCTTCCTGCTCAGCTGCAGTGTTTGAGTGTAACGGGTCCTGTTTCCTCCTTCTGTTTTCTGCTCAGCTGCAGTGTTTGAGCGTAACTGGTCCTGTTTTTTGCTTCTGTTTCCTGCTCAGCTGTAGTGTTGGAGTGTAGCGGGTCCTGTTTCCTTCTTCTGTTTCCTGCTCAGCTGCAGTGTTTGAATGTAACGGGTCCTGTTTCCTCCTTCTGCTTCCTGCTCAGCTGCAGTGTTTGAGTGTAACTTGTCCTGTTTCCTCCTTCTGTTTTCTGCTCAGCTGCAGTGTTGGAGTGTAACGGGTCTTGTTTCCTGCTTCTGTTTCCTGCTCAGCTGTAGTGTTGGAGTGTAGCAGGTCCTGTTTCCTTCTTCTGTTTCCTGCTCAGCTGCAGTGTTTGAATGTAACAGGTCCCTTTTCCTCCTTCTGTTTCCTGCTCAGCTGCAGTGATGGAGTTTAGCGGGTCCTGTTTCCTTCTTCTGTTTCTTGCTCAGCTGCAGTGTTTGAGTGTAATGGGTCCTGTTTCCTGCTTCTGTTTCCGCTCAGCTGCAGTGTTGGAGTGTAGCGGGTCCTGTTTTTTGCTTCTGTTTCCTGCTCAGCTGCAGTGTTTGAGTGTAACGGGTCCTGTTTCCTGCTTCTGTTTCCTGCTCAGCTGCAGTGTTTGAGTGTAACGGATCCTGTTTCCTGCTTCTGTTTTCTGCTCAGCTGCAGTGTTGGAGTGTAGCGGGTCCTGTTTCCTTCTTCTGTTTCCTGCTCAGCTGCAGTGTTTGAGTGTAACGGGTCCTGTTTCCTGCTTCTGTTTCCTGCTCAGCTGCAGTGTTTGAGTGTAACGGGTCCTGTTTCCTGCTTCTGTTTCCTGCTCAGCTGCAGTGTTTGAGTGTAACGGGTCCTGTTTCCTGCTTCTGTTTCCTGCTCAGCTGCAGTGTTTGAGTGTAACGGGTCCTGTTTCCTGCTTCTGTTTCCTGCTCAGCTGCAGTGATGGAGTTTAGCGGGTCCTGTTTCCTTCTTCTGTTTCCTGCTCAGCTGCAGTGTTTGAATGTAACAGGTCCTGTTTCCTCCTTCTGCTTCCTGCTCAGCTGCAGTGTTTGAGTGTAACGGGTCCTGTTTCCTCCTTCTGTTTTCTGCTCAGCTGCAGTGTTTGAGCGTAACTGGTCCTGTTTTTTGCTTCTGTTTCCTGCTCAGCTGTAGTGTTGGAGTGTAGCGGGTCCTGTTTCCTTCTTCTGTTTCCTGCTCAGCTGCAGTGTTTGAATGTAACAGGTCCCTTTTCCTCCTTCTGTTTCCTGCTCAGCTGCAGTGTTTTAGCGTAACTGGTCCTGTTTTCTGCTTCTGTTTCTTGCTCAGCTGCAGTGTTTGAGTGTAATGGGTCCTGTTTCCTGCTTCTGTTTCCGCTCAGCTGCAGTGTTGGAGTGTAGCGAGTCCTGTTTTTTGCTTCTGTTTCCTGCTCAGCTGCAGTGTTTGAGTGTAATGGGTCCTGTTTCCTGCTTCTGTTTCCGCTCAGCTGCAGTGTTGGAGTGTAGCGGGTCCTGTTTCTTACTTCTGTTTCCTGCTCAGCTGCAGTGTTTGAGTGTAACGGGTCCTGTTTCCTGCTTCTGTTTCCTGCTCAGCTGCAGTGTTGGAGTGTAGCGGGTCCTTTTTCTTGCTTCTGTTTCCTGCTCAGCTGCAGTGTTTGAGTGTAACGGGTCCTGTTTCCTGCTTCTGTTTCCTGCTCAGCTGCAGTGTTTGAGTGTAGCGGGTCCTGTTTCTTGCTTCTGTTTCCTGCTCAGCTGCAGTGTTTGAGTGTAACGGGTCCTGTTTCCTTCTTCTGTTTCCTGCTCAGCTACAGTGTTTGTGTGTAACGGGTCCTGTTTCCTGCTTCTGTTTCCTGCTCAGCTGCAGTGATTGAATGTAACGGGTCCTGTTTCCTCCTTCTGTTTCCTGCTCTGCTGCAGTGTTTGAGTGTAACAGGTCCTGTTTCCTGCTTCTGTTTCCTGCTCAGCTGCAGTGTTTGAGTGTAACGGGTTCTGTTTCCTGCTTCTGTTTCCTGCTCAGCTGCAGTGTTTGAGTGTAACGGGTCCTGTTTCCTCCTTCTGTTTCCTGCTCTGCTGCAGTGTTTGAGTGTAACAGGTCCTGTTTCCTGCTTCTGTTTCCTGCTCAGCTGCAGTGTTTGAGTGTAACGGGTCCTGTTTCCTGCTTCTGTTTCCTGCTCAGCTGCAGTGTTTGAGTGTAACGGGTCCTGTTTCCTGCTTCTGTTTCCTGCTCAGCTGCAGTGTTTGAGTGTAACGGGTCCTGTTTCCTGCTTCTGTTTCCTGCTCAGCTGCAGTGTTTGAGTGTAACGGGTCCTGTTTCCTGCTTCTGTTTCCTGCTCAGCTGCAGTGTTTGAGTGTAACGGGTCCTGTTTCCTGCTTCTGTTACCTGCTCAGCTGCAGTGTTTGAGTGTAACCGGTCCTGTTTCCTGCTTCAGTTTCCTGCTCAGCTGCAGTGTTTGAGTGTAAAGGGTCCTGTTTCCTGTTTCTGTTAGCTGCTCAGCTGCAGTGTTTGAGTGTAACGGGTCCTGTTTCCTTCTTCTGTTTCCTGCTCAGCTGCAGTGTTTGAGTGTAACAGGTCCTGTTTCCTGCTTCTGTTTCCTGCTCAGCTGCAGTGATGGAGTTTAGCGGGTCCTGTTTCCTTCTTCTGTTTCCTGCTCAGCTGCAGTGTTTGAATGTAACGGGTCCTGTTTCCTCCTTCTGCTTCCTGCTCAGCTGCAGTGTTTGAGTGTAACGGGTCCTGTTTCCTCCTTCTGTTTTCTGCTCAGCTGCAGTGTTTGAGCGTAACTGGTCCTGTTTTTTGCTTCTGTTTCTTGCTCAGCTGCAGTGTTTGAGTGTAACGGGTCTTGTTTCCTGCTTCTGTTTCCTGCTCAGCTGTAGTGTTGGAGTGTAGCGGGTCCTGTTTCTTCTTCTGTTTCCTGCTCAGCTGCAGTGTTTGAATGTAACAGGTCCCTTTTCCTCCTTCTGTTTCCTGCTCAGCTGCAGTGTTTGAGCGTAACTGGTCCTGTTTTCTGCTTCTGTTTCTTGCTCAGCTGCAGTGTTTGAGTGTAATGGGTCCTGTTTCCTGCTTCTGTTTCCGCTCAGCTGCAGTGTTGGAGTGTAGCGGGTCCTGTTTTTTGCTTCTGTTTCCTGCTCAGCTGCAGTGTTTGAGTGTAATGGGTCCTGTTTCCTGCTTCTGTTTCCGCTCAGCTGCAGTGTTGGAGTGTAGCGGGTCCTGTTTCTTACTTCTGTTTCCTGCTCAGCTGCAGTGTTTGAGTGTAACAGGTCCTGTTTCCTGCTTCTGTTTCCTGCTCAGCTGCAGTGTTGGAGTGTAGCGGGTCCTTTTTCTTGCTTCTGTTTCCTGCTCAGCTGCAGTGTTTGAGTGTAACGGGTCCTGTTTCCTGCTTCTGTTTCCTGCTCAGCTGCAGTGATGGAGTTTAGCGGGTCCTGTTTCCTTCTTCTGTTTCCTGCTCAGCTGCAGTGTTTGAATGTAACGGGTCCTGTTTCCTCCTTCTGCTTCCTGCTCAGCTGCAGTGTTTGAGTGTAACTTGTCCTGTTTCCTCCTTCTGTTTCCTGCTCAGCTGCAGTGTTTGAGTGTAACGGGTCCTGTTTCCTTCTTCTGTTTCCTGCTCAGCTGCAGTGTTTGAGTGTAACAGGTCCTGTTTCCTCCTTCTGTTTCCTGCTCAGCTGCAGTGTTTGAGTGTAACAGGTCCCTTTTCCTCCTTCTGTTTCCTGCTCAGCTGCAGTGATGGAGTTTAGCGGGTCCTGTTTCCTTCTTCTGTTTCCTGCTCAGCTGCAGTGTTTGAATGTAACGGGTCCTGTTTCCTCCTTCTGCTTCCTGCTCAGCTGCAGTGTTTGAGTGTAACTTGTCCTGTTTCCTCCTTCTGTTTTCTGCTCAGCTGCAGTGTTGGAGTGTAACGGGTCTTGTTTCCTGCTTCTGTTTCCTGCTCAGCTGTAGTGTTGGAGTGTAGCAGGTCCTGTTTCCTTCTTCTGTTTCCTGCTCAGCTGCAGTGTTTGAATGTAACAGGTCCCTTTTCCTCCTTCTGTTTCCTGCTCAGCTGCAGTGTTTGAGCGTAACTGGTCCTGTTTTCTGCTTCTGTTTCTTGCTCAGCTGCAGTGTTTGAGTGTAATGGGTCCTGTTTCCTGCTTCTGTTTCCGCTCAGCTGCAGTGTTGGAGTGTAGCGGGTCCTGTTTTTTGCTTCTGTTTCCTGCTCAGCTGCAGTGTTTGAGTGTAATGGGTCCTGTTGCCTGCTTCTGTTTCCGCTCAGCTGCAGTGTTGGAGTGTAGCGGGTCCTGTTTCTTACTTCTGTTTCCTGCTCAGCTGCAGTGTTTGTGTGATACGGGTCCTGTTTCCTGCTTCTGTTTCCTGCTCAGCTGCAGTGTTGGAGTGTAGCGGGTCCTCTTTCTTGCTTCTGTTTCCTGCTCAGCTGCAGTGTTTGAGTGTAACGGGTCCTGTTTCCTGCTTCTGTTTCCTGCTCAGCTGCAGTGTTGGAGTGTAGCGGGTCCTGTTTCTTGCTTCTGTTTCCTGCTCAGCTGCAGTGTTTGAGTGTAACGGGTCCTGTTTCCTGCTTCTGTTTCCTGCTCAGCTACAGTGTTTGTGTGTAACGGGTCCTGTTTCCTGCTTCTGTTTCCTGCTCAGCTGCAGTGATTGAATGTAACGGGTCCTGTTTCCTCCTTCTGTTTCCTGCTCTGCTGCAGTGTTTGAGTGTAACAGGTCCTGTTTCCTGCTTCTGTTTCCTGCTCAGCTGCAGTGTTTGAGTGTAACGGGTTCTGTTTCCTGCTTCTGTTTCCTGCTCAGCTGCAGTGTTTGAGTGTAACGGGTCCTGTTTCCTCCTTCTGTTTTCTGCTCAGCTGCAGTGTTTGAGCGTAACTGGTCCTGTTTTTTGCTTCTGTTTCTTGCTCAGCTGCAGTGTTTGAGTGTAACGGGTCTTGTTTCCTGCTTCTGTTTCCTGCTCAGCTGTAGTGTTGGAGTGTAGCGGGTCCTGTTTCTTCTTCTGTTTCCTGCTCAGCTGCAGTGTTTGAATGTAACAGGTCCCTTTTCCTCCTTCTGTTTCCTGCTCAGCTGCAGTGTTTGAGCGTAACTGGTCCTGTTTTCTGCTTCTGTTTCTTGCTCAGCTGCAGTGTTTGAGTGTAATGGGTCCTGTTTCCTGCTTCTGTTTCCGCTCAGCTGCAGTGTTGGAGTGTAGCGGGTCCTGTTTTTTGCTTCTGTTTCCTGCTCAGCTGCAGTGTTTGAGTGTAATGGGTCCTGTTTCCTGCTTCTGTTTCCGCTCAGCTGCAGTGTTGGAGTGTAGCGGGTCCTGTTTCTTACTTCTGTTTCCTGCTCAGCTGCAGTGTTTGAGTGTAACAGGTCCTGTTTCCTGCTTCTGTTTCCTGCTCAGCTGCAGTGTTGGAGTGTAGCGGGTCCTTTTTCTTGCTTCTGTTTCCTGCTCAGCTGCAGTGTTTGAGTGTAACGGGTCCTGTTTCCTGCTTCTGTTTCCTGCTCAGCTGCAGTGATGGAGTTTAGCGGGTCCTGTTTCCTTCTTCTGTTTCCTGCTCAGCTGCAGTGTTTGAATGTAACGGGTCCTGTTTCCTCCTTCTGCTTCCTGCTCAGCTGCAGTGTTTGAGTGTAACTTGTCCTGTTTCCTCCTTCTGTTTCCTGCTCAGCTGCAGTGTTTGAGTGTAACGGGTCCTGTTTCCTTCTTCTGTTTCCTGCTCAGCTGCAGTGTTTGAGTGTAACAGGTCCTGTTTCCTCCTTCTGTTTCCTGCTCAGCTGCAGTGTTTGAGTGTAACAGGTCCCTTTTCCTCCTTCTGTTTCCTGCTCAGCTGCAGTGATGGAGTTTAGCGGGTCCTGTTTCCTTCTTCTGTTTCCTGCTCAGCTGCAGTGTTTGAATGTAACGGGTCCTGTTTCCTCCTTCTGCTTCCTGCTCAGCTGCAGTGTTTGAGTGTAACTTGTCCTGTTTCCTCCTTCTGTTTTCTGCTCAGCTGCAGTGTTGGAGTGTAACGGGTCTTGTTTCCTGCTTCTGTTTCCTGCTCAGCTGTAGTGTTGGAGTGTAGCAGGTCCTGTTTCCTTCTTCTGTTTCCTGCTCAGCTGCAGTGTTTGAATGTAACAGGTCCCTTTTCCTCCTTCTGTTTCCTGCTCAGCTGCAGTGTTTGAGCGTAACTGGTCCTGTTTTCTGCTTCTGTTTCTTGCTCAGCTGCAGTGTTTGAGTGTAATGGGTCCTGTTTCCTGCTTCTGTTTCCGCTCAGCTGCAGTGTTGGAGTGTAGCGGGTCCTGTTTTTTGCTTCTGTTTCCTGCTCAGCTGCAGTGTTTGAGTGTAATGGGTCCTGTTGCCTGCTTCTGTTTCCGCTCAGCTGCAGTGTTGGAGTGTAGCGGGTCCTGTTTCTTACTTCTGTTTCCTGCTCAGCTGCAGTGTTTGTGTGATACGGGTCCTGTTTCCTGCTTCTGTTTCCTGCTCAGCTGCAGTGTTGGAGTGTAGCGGGTCCTCTTTCTTGCTTCTGTTTCCTGCTCAGCTGCAGTGTTTGAGTGTAACGGGTCCTGTTTCCTGCTTCTGTTTCCTGCTCAGCTGCAGTGTTGGAGTGTAGCGGGTCCTGTTTCTTGCTTCTGTTTCCTGCTCAGCTGCAGTGTTTGAGTGTAACGGGTCCTGTTTCCTGCTTCTGTTTCCTGCTCAGCTACAGTGTTTGTGTGTAACGGGTCCTGTTTCCTGCTTCTGTTTCCTGCTCAGCTGCAGTGATTGAATGTAACGGGTCCTGTTTCCTCCTTCTGTTTCCTGCTCTGCTGCAGTGTTTGAGTGTAACAGGTCCTGTTTCCTGCTTCTGTTTCCTGCTCAGCTGCAGTGTTTGAGTGTAACGGGTTCTGTTTCCTGCTTCTGTTTCCTGCTCAGCTGCAGTGTTTGAGTGTAACGGGTCCTGTTTCCTCCTTATGTTTCCTGCTCTGCTGCAGTGTTTGAGTGTAACAGGTCCTGTTTCCTGCTTCTGTTTCCTGCTCAGCTGCAGTGTTTGAGTGTAACGGGTTCTGTTTCCTGCTTCTGTTTCCTGCTCAGCTGCAGTGTTTGAGTGTAACGGGTCCTGTTTCCTGCTTCTGTTTCCTGCTCAGCTGCAGTGTTTGAGTGTAACGGGTCCTGTTTCCTGCTTCTGTTTCCTGCTCAGCTGCAGTGTTTGAGTGTAACGGGTCCTGTTTCCTGCTTCTGTTTCCTGCTCAGCTGCAGTGTTTGAGTGTAACGGGTCCTGTTTCCTGCTTCTGTTTCCTGCTCAGCTGCAGTGTTTGAGTGTAACGGGTCCTGTTTCCTGCTTCTGTTTCCTGCTCAGCTGCAGTGTTTGAGTGTAACCGGTCCTGTTTCCTGCTTCTGTTTCCTGCTCAGCTGCAGTGTTTGAGTGTAACGGGTCCTGTTTCCTGCTTCTGTTACCTGCTCAGCTGCAGTGTTTGAGTGTAACAGGTCCTGTTTCCTCCTTCTGTTTCCTGCTCAGCTGCAGTGTTTGAGTGTAACGGGTCCTGTTTCCTGCTTCTGTTTCCTGCTCAGCTGCAGTGATGGAGTTTAGCGGGTCCTGTTTCCTTCTTCTGTTTTCTGCTCAGCTGCAGTGTTTGAATGTAACGGGTCCTGTTTCCTCCTTCTGCTTCCTGCTCAGCTGCAGTGTTTGAGTGTAACGGGTCCTGTTTCCTCCTTCTGTTTTCTGCTCAGCTGCAGTGTTTGAGCGTAACTGGTCCTGTTTTTTGCTTCTGTTTCTTGCTCAGCTGCAGTGTTTGAGTGTAACGGGTCTTGTTTCCTGCTTCTGTTTCCTGCTCAGCTGTAGTGTTGGAGTGTAGCGGGTCCTGTTTCCTTCTTCTGTTTCCTGCTCAGCTGCAGTGTTTGAATGTAACAGGTCCCTTTTCCTCCTTCTGTTTCCTGCTCAGCTGCAGTGTTTGAGCGTAACTGGTCCTGTTTTCTGCTTCTGTTTCTTGCTCAGCTGCAGTGTTTGAGTGTAATGGGTCCTGTTTCCTGCTTCTGTTTCCGCTCAGCTGCAGTGTTGGAGTGTAGCGGGTCCTGTTTTTTGCTTCTGTTTCCTGCTCAGCTGCAGTGTTTGAGTGTAATGGGTCCTGTTTCCTGCTTCTGTTTCCGCTCAGCTGCAGTGTTGGAGTGTAGCGGGTCCTGTTTCTTACTTCTGTTTCCTGCTCAGCTGCAGTGTTTGAGTGTAACGGGTCCTGTTTCCTGCTTCTGTTTCCTGCTCAGCTGCAGTGTTGGAGTGTAGCGGGTCCTTTTTCTTGCTTCTGTTTCCTGCTCAGCTGCAGTGTTTGAGTGTAACGGGTCCTGTTTCCTGCTTCTGTTTCCTGCTCAGCTGCAGTGTTGGAGTGTAGCGGGTCCTGTTTCTTGCTTCTGTTTCCTGCTCAGCTGCAGTGTTTGAGTGTAACGGGTCCTGTTTCCTTCTTCTGTTTCCTGCTCAGCTACAGTGTTTGTGTGTAACGGGTCCTGTTTCCTGCTTCTGTTTCCTGCTCAGCTGCAGTGATTGAATGTAACGGGTCCTGTTTCCTCCTTCTGTTTCCTGCTCTGCTGCAGTGTTTGAGTGAAACAGGTCCTGTTTCCTGCTTCTGTTTCCTGCTCAGCTGCAGTGTTTGAGTGTAACGGGTTCTGTTTCCTGCTTCTGTTTCCTGCTCAGCTGCAGTGTTTGAGTGTAACGGGTCCTGTTTCCTCCTTCTGTTTCCTGCTCTGCTGCAGTGTTTGAGTGTAACAGGTCCTGTTTCCTGCTTCTGTTTCCTGCTCAGCTGCAGTGTTTGAGTGTAACGGGTCCTGTTTCCTGCTTCTGTTTCCTGCTCAGCTGCAGTGTTTGAGTGTAACGGGTCCTGTTTCCTGCTTCTGTTTCCTGCTCAGCTGCAGTGTTTGAGTGTAACGGGTCCTGTTTCCTGCTTCTGTTTCCTGCTCAGCTGCAGTGTTTGAGTGTAACGGGTCCTGTTTCCTGCTTCTGTTACCTGCTCAGCTGCAGTGTTTGAGTGTAACCGGTCCTGTTTCCTGCTTCTGTTTCCTGCTCAGCTGCAGTGTTTGAGTGTAAAGGGTCCTGTTTCCTGCTTCTGTTACCTGCTCAGCTGCAGTGTTTGAATGTAACGGGTCCTGTTTCCTCCTTCTGTTTCCTGCTCAGCTGCAGTGTTTGAGTGTAACTGGTCCTGTTTTCTGCTTCTGTTTCTTGCTCAGCTGCAGTGTTGGACTGTAACGGGTCCTGTTTCCTGCTTCTGTTTCCTGCTCAGCTGCAGTTTTGGAGTGTAGCGGGTCCTGTTTCTTGCTTCTGTTTCCTGCTCAGCTGCAGTGTTTGTGTGTAACGGGTCCTGTTTCCTGCTTCTGTTTCCTGCTCAGCTGCAGTGTTTGAATGTAACGGGTCCTGTTTCCTGCTTCTGTTTCCTGCTCAGCTGCAGTGTTGGAGTGTAGCGGGTCCTGTTTCTTGCTTCTGTTTCCTGCTCAGCTGCAGTGTTTGTGTGTAACGGGTCCTGTTTCCTGCTTCTGTTTCCTTCTCAGCTGCAGTGTTTGAGTGTAACGGGTCCTGTTTCCTGCTTCTGTTTCCTGCTCAGCTGCTGTGTTTGAGTGTAACGGGTCCTGTTTCCTGCTTCTGTTTCCTGCTCAGCTGCAGTGTTTGTGTGTAACGGGTCCTGTTTCCTGCTTCTGTTTCCTGCTCAGCTGCAGTGTTTGAGTGTAACGGGTCCTGTTTCCTGCTTCTGTTTCCTGCTCAGCTGCAGTGTTTGAGTGTAACGGGTCCTGTTTCCTGCTTCTGTTTCCTGCTGAGCTGCAGTGTTTGAGTGTAACTGGTCCTGTTTCCTCCTTCTGTTTCCTGCTCAGCTGCAGTGTTTGAGTGTAACGGGTCCTGTTTCCTCCTTCTGTTTTCTGCTCAGCAGCAGTGTTTGAGTGTAACGGGTCCTGTTTCCTGCTTCTGTTTCCTGCTCAGCTGCAGTGTTGGAGTGTAGCGGGTCCTGTTTCCTTCTTCTGTTTCCTGCCCAGCTGCAGTGTTTGAATGTAACGGGTCCCTTTTCCTTCTTCTGTTTCCTGCTCAGCTGCAGTGTTTGAGTGTAACTGGTACTGTTTTCTGCTTCTTTTTCTTGCTCAGCTGCAGTGTTGGAGTGTAGCGGGTCCTGTTTTTTGCTTCTGTTTCCTGCTCAGCTGCAGTGTTTGAGTGAAATGGGTCCTGTTTCCTGCTTCTGTTTCCTGCTCAGCTGCAGTGTTGGAGTGTAGCGGGTCCTGTTTTTTGCTTCTGTTTCCTGCTCAGCTGCAGTGTTTGAGTGTAATGGGTCCTGTTTCCTGCTTCTGTTTCCTGCTCAGCTGCAGTGATGGAGTGTAGTGGGTCCTGTTTCCTTCTTCTGTTTTCTGCTCAGCTGCAGTGTTTGAATGTAATGGGTCCTGTTTCCTGCTTCTGTTTCCTGCTCAGCTGCAGTGTTGGAGTGTAACGGGTCCTGTTTCCTGCTTCCGTTTCCTGCTCAGTTGCAGTGTTTGAGTGTCTCGGGTCCTGTTTCCTGCTTCTGCTTCCTGCTCAGCTGCAGTGATGGAGTGTAGCGGGTCATGTTTCCTCCTTCTGTTTCCTGCTCAGCTGCAGTGTTTGAATGTAACAGGTCCTGTTTCCTGCTTCTGTTTCCTGCTCAGCTGCAGTGTTTGAATGTAACTGGTCCTGTTTTCAGCTTCTGTTTCCTGCTAGGCTGCAGTGTTGGACTGTAATGGGTCCTGTTTCCTGCTTCTGTTTCCTGCTCAGCTGCAGTGTTGGACTTTAATGGGTCCTGTTTCCTGCTTCTGTTTCCTGCTCAGCTGCAGTGTTGGAGTGTAGCGGGTCCTGTTTCCTGCTTCTGTTTCCTGCTCAGCTGCAGCGTTTGAGTGTAACGGGTCCTGTTTCCTGGTTCTGTTTCCTGCTCAGCTGCAGTGTTGGAGTGTAACGGGTCCTGTTTCCTTCTTCCGTTTCCTGCTCAGTTGCAGTGTTTGAGTGTAACGGGTCCTGTTTCCTTCTTCCGTTTCCTGCTCAGTTGCAGTGTTTGAGTGTAACAGGTCCTGTTTCCTCCTTCTGTTTCCGGCTCAGCTGCAGTGTTTTAATGTAACGGGTCCTGTTTCCTGCTTCTGTTTCCTGCTCAGCTGCAGTGTTGGAGTGTAGCGGGTCCTGTTTCTTGCTTCTGTTTCCTGCTCAGCTGCAGTGTTTGAGTGTAACGGGTCCTGTTTCCTGCTTCTGTTTCCTGCTCAGCTGCAGTGTTGGAGTGTAGCGGGTCCTGTTTCTTGCTTCTGTTTCCTGCTCAGCTGCAGTGTTTGAGTTTAACGGGTCCTGTTTCCTTCTTCTGTTTACTGCTCAGCTGCAGTGTTTGAGTGTAACGGGTCCTGTTTCCTGCTTCTGTTTCCTGCTCAGC
This sequence comes from Gymnothorax reevesii, assembly GCA_029721435.1. Lineage (NCBI taxonomy): Eukaryota > Metazoa > Chordata > Actinopteri > Anguilliformes > Muraenidae > Gymnothorax > Gymnothorax reevesii. Next base: position 17,190,096 of record CM056583.1, on the reverse strand, counting down.
TGCAGTGATGGAGTGTAGCAGGTCCTGTTTCCTTCTTCTGTTTCCTGCTCAGCTGCAGTGTTTGAATGTAACGGGTCCTGTTTCCTCCTTCTGTTTCCTGCTCAGCAGCAGTGTTTGAGTGTAACGGGTCCTGTTTCCTGCTCAGCTGCAGTGTTGGAGTGTAGCGGGTCCTGTTTCCTTCTTCTGTTTCCTGCCCAGCTGCAGTGTTTGAATGTAACGGGTCCCTTTTCCTCCTTCTGTTTCCTGCTCAGCTGCAGTGTTTGAGTGTAACTGGTCCTGTTTTCTGCTTTTTTTTCTTGCTCAGCTGCAGTGTTGGAGTGTAGCGGGTCCTGTTTTTTGCTTCTGTTTCCTGCTCAGCTGCAGTGTTTGAGTGTAATGGGTCCTGTTTCCTGCTTCTGTTTCCTGCTCAGCTGCAGTGTTGGAGTGTAGCGGGTCCTGTTTTTTGCTTCTGTTTCCTGCTCAGCTGCAGTGTTTGAGTGTAATGGGTCCTGTTTCCTGCTTCTGTTTCCTGCTCAGCTGCAGTGATGGAGTGTAGTGGGTCCTGTTTCCTTCTTCTGTTTTCTGCTCAGCTGCAGTGTTTGAATGTAATGGGTCCTGTTTCCTGCTTCTGTTTCCTGCTCAGCTGCAGTGTTGGAGTGTAACGGGTCCTGTTTCCTGCTTCCGTTTCCTGCTCAGTTGCAGTGTTTGAGTGTCACGGGTCCTGTTTCCTGCTTCTGCTTCCTGCTCAGCTGCAGTGATGGAGTGTAGCGGGTCCTGTTTCCTTCTTCTGTTTCCTGCTCAGCTGCAGTGATGGAGTGTAGCGGGTCATGTTTCCTCCTTCTGTTTCCTGCTCAGCTGCAGTGTTTGAATGTAACGGGTCCTGTTTCCTGCTTCTGTTTCCTGCTCAGCTGCAGTGTTTGAATGTAACTGGTCCTGTTTTCAGCTTCTGTTTCCTGCTAGGCTGCAGTGTTGGACTGTAATGGGTCCTGTTTCCTGCTTCTGTTTCCTGCTCAGCTGCAGTGTTGGAGTGTAGCGGGTCCTGTTTCTTGCTTCTGTTTCCTGCTCAGCTGCAGCGTTTGAGTGTAACGGGTCCTGTTTCCTGGTTCTGTTTCCTGCTCAGCTGCAGTGTTGGAGTGTAACGGGTCCTGTTTCCTTCTTCAGTTTCCTGCTCAGTTGCAGTGTTTGAGTGTAACGGGTCCTGTTTCCTGCTTCTGTTTTCTGCTCAGCTGCAGTGTTTTAGTGTAACGGGTCCTGTTTCCTGCTTCTGTTTCCTGCTCAGTTGCAGTGTTTGAGTGTAGCGGGTCCTATTTCCTTCTTCTGTTTTCTGCTCAGCTGCAGTGTTTGAATGTAACGGGTCCTGTTTCCTGCTGCTGTTTCCTGCTCAGCTGCAGTGTTGGAGTGTAACGGGTCCTGTTTCCTGCTTCCGTTTCCTGCTCAGTTGCAGTGTTTGAGTGTCACGGGTCCTGTTTCCTGCTTCTGCTTCCTGCTCAGCTGCAGTGATGGAGTGTAGCGGGTCCTGTTTCCTTCTTCTGTTTCCTGCTCAGCTGCAGTGATGGAGTGTAGCGGGTCATGTTTCCTTCTTCTGTTTCCTGCTCAACTGCAGTGTTTGAATGTAACGGGTCCTGTTTCCTGCTTCTGTTTCCTGCTCAGCTGCAGTGTTTGAATGTAACTGCTCCTGTTTTCTGCTTCTGTTTCCTGCTCGGCTGCAGTGTTGGACTGTAATGGGTCCTGTTTACTGCTTCTGTTTCCTGCTCAGCTGCAGTGTTGGACTTTAATGGGTCCTGTTTCCTGCTTCTGTTTCCTGCTCAGCTGCAGTGTTGGAGTGTAGCGGGTCCTGTTTCCTGCTTCTGTTTCCTGCTCAGTTGCAGTGTTTGAGTGTAACGGGTCCTGTTTCCTGCTTCTGTTTTCTGCTCAGCTGCAGTGTTTTAGTGTAACGGGTCCTGTTTCCTGCTTCGGTTTCCTGCTCAGTTGCAGTGTTTGAGTGTAACGGGTCCTGTTTCTTGCTTCTGTTTTCTGCTCAGCTGCAGTGTTTTAGTGTAATGGGTCCTGTTTCCTGCTTCTGTTTACTGCTCAGCTGCAGTGTTTGAGTGTAACGGGTCCTGTTTCCTGCTTCTGTTTTCTGCTCAGCTGCAGTGTTTTAGTGTAGCGGGTCCTGTTTCCTGCTTCTGTTTTCTTGCTCAGCTGCAGTGTTTGAATGTAACGGGTCCTGTTTCCTGCTTCTGTTTCCTGCTCAGCTGCAGTGTTTGAATGTAACTGGTCCTGTTTCCTGCTTCTGTTTCTTGCTCAGCTGCAGTGTTGGAGTGTAGCAAGTTCTCTTTTTTGCTTCTTTTTCCTGCTCAGCTGCAGTGTTTGAGTGTAATGGGTCCTGTTTCCTGCTTCTGTTTCCTGCTCAGCTGCAGTGATGGAGTGTAGCGGGTCCTGTTTCCTTTTTCTGTTTCCTGCTCAGCTGCAGTGTTGGAATGTAGCGGGTCATGTTTCCTCCTTCTGTTTCCTGCTCAGCTGCAGTGTTTGAATGTAACGGGTCCTGTTTCCTGCTTCTGTTTCCTGCTTAGCTGCAGTGTTTGAATGTAACTGGTCCTGTTTTCAGCTTCTGTTTCCTGCTAGGCTGCAGTGTTGGACTGTAATGGGTCCTGTTTCCTGCTTCTGTTTCCTGCTCAGCTGCAGCGTTTGAGTGTAACGGGTCCTGTTTCCTGGTTCTGTTTCCTGCTCAGCTGCAGTGTTGGAGTGTAACGGGTCCTGTTTCCTTCTTCCGTTTCCTGCTCAGTTGCAGTGTTTGAGTGTAATGGGTCCTGTTTCCTGCTTCTGTTTTCTGCTCAGCTGCAGTGTTTTAGTGTAACGGGTCCTGTTTCCTGCTTCTGTTTCCTGCTCAGCTGCAGTGTTTGAGTGTAACGGGTCCTGTTTCCTGCTTCTGTTTTCTGCTCAGCTGCAGTGTTTTAGTGTAGCGGGTCCTGTTTCCTGCTTCTGTTTTCTTGCTCAGCTGCAGTGTTTGAATGTAACGGGTCCTGTTTCCTGCTTCTGTTTCCTGCTCAGCTGCAGTGTTTGAATGTAACTGGTCCTGTTTCCTGCTTCTGTTTCCTGCTCAGCTGCAGTGTTGGAGTGTAGCAAGTTCTCTTTTTTGCTTCTTTTTCCTGCTCAGCTGCAGTGTTTGAGTGTAATGGGTCCTGTTTCCTGCTTCTGTTTCCTGCTCAGCTGCAGTGATGGAGTGTAGCGGGTCCTGTTTCCTTTTTCTGTTTCCTGCTCAGCTGCAGTGTTGGAATGTAGCGGGTCCTGTTTCCTGCTTCTGTTTCCTGCTCAGCTGCAGTGTTTGAGTGTTACGGGTCCTGTTTCCTGCTTCAGTTTCCTGCTCAGCTGCAGTGTTTGTGTGTAACGGGTCCTGTTTCCTGCTTCTGTTTCCTGCTCAGCTGCAGTGTTTGACTGTAATGGGTCCTGTTTCCTGCTTCTGTTTCCTGCTCAGCTGCAGTGTTGGAGTGTAGCGGGTCCTGTTTCCTGTTTTTGTTTCCTGCTCAGCTGCAGTGTTTGAGTGTAACGGGTCCTGTTTCCTGCTTCTGTTTCCTGCTCAGCTGCAGTGTTGGAGTGTAACGGGTCCTGTTTCTTTCTTCTGTTTCCTGCTCAGTTGCAGTGTTTGATTGTAACGGGTCCTGTTTCCTGCTTCTGTTATCTGCTCAACTGCAGTGTTTGAGTGTAACAGGTCCTGTTTCCTGCTTCTGTTTCCTGCTCAGCTGCAGTGTTTGAGTGTAACGGGTCCTGTTTCCTGCTTCTGTTTCCTGCTCAGCTACAGTGTTTGAGTGTAACAGGTCCTGTTTCCTTCTTCTGTTTCCTGTTCAGCTGCGGTGTTTGAGTGTAATGGGTCCTATTTCCTGCTTCTGTTTCCTGCTCAGCTGCGGTGTTTGAGTGTACCGGGTCCTATTTCCTGCTCCTGTTTCCTGCTCAGCTGCGGTGTTTGAGTGTAACTGGTCCTGTTTTCTTCTTCTGTTTCCTGCTCAGCTGCAGTAATTGAATGTAACGGGTCCTGTTTCCTCCTTCTGTTTCCTGCTCAGCTGCGGTGTTTGAGCGTAACGGGTCCTGTTTCCTCCTTCTGTTTCCTGCTCAGCTGCAGTGTTAGAGTGTAACAGGTCCTGTTTCCTGCTTCTGTTTCCTGCTCAGCTGCAGTGTTTGAGTGTCATGGGTCCTGTTTCTTGCTTCTGTTTACCTGCTCAGCTGCAGTGTTGGACTGTAACTAGTCCTGTTTTCTGTTTCTGTTTCCTGCTCAGCTGCAGTGTTTGAGTGTAACGGGTCCTGTTTCCTGCTTCTGTTTCCTGCTCAGCTGTAGTGTTGGACTGTAATGGGTCCTGTTTTCTGCTTCTGTTTCCTGCTCAGCTGCAGTGTTTGAGTGTAACGGGTCCTGTTTCCTGCTTCTGTTTCCTGCTCAGCTGCAGTGTTGGACTGTAATGGGTCCTGTTTCCTGCTTCTGTTTCCTGCTCATCTGCAGTGTTTGAGTGTAACGGGTCCTGTTTCCTGCTTCTGTTTCCTGCTCAGCTGCAGTATTTGTGTGTAACGGGTCCTGTTTCCTGCTTCTGTTTCCTGCTCAGCTGCAGTGTTGTACTGTAATGGGTCCTGTTTCCTGCTTCTGTTTCCTGCTCATCTGCAGTGTTTGAGTGTAACGGGTCCTGTTTCCTGCTTCTGTTTCCTGCTCAGCTGCAGTATTTGTGTGTAACGGGTCCTGTTTCCTGCTTCTGTTTCCTGCTCAGCTGCAGTGTTGTACTGTAATGGGTCCTGTTTCCTGCTTCTGTTTCCTGCTCATCTGCAGTGTTTGAGTGTAACGAGTCCTGTTTCCTGCTTCCGTTTCCTGCTCAGCTGCAGTGTTGGACTGTAATGGGTCCTGTTTTCTGCTTCTGTTTCCTGCTGAGCTGCAGTGTTTGAGTGTAACGGGTCCTGTTTCCTGCTTCCGTTTCCTGCTCAGTAACAGTGTTTGAGTGTAACGGGTCCTGTTTCCTGCTTCTGTTTCCTGCTCAGTAACAGTGTTTGAGTGTCACGGGTCCCGTTTCCTGCTTCTGCTTCCTGCTCAGCTGCAGTGATGGAGTGTAGCGGGTCCTGTTTCCTTCTTCTGTTTCCTGCTCAGCTGCAGTGATGGAGTGTAGCGGGTCCTGTTTCCTTCTTCTGTTTCCTGCTCAGCTGCAGTGTTTGAATGTAACGGGTCCTGTTTCCTGCTTCTGTTGCCTGCTCAGCTGCAGTGTTTGAATGTAACTGGTCCTGTTTTCTGCTTCTGTTCTCTGCTCAGCTGCAGTGTTGGACTGTAATGGGTCCTGTTTCCTGCTTCTGTTTCTTGCTCAGCTGCAGTGTTGGACTTTCATGGGTCCTATATCCTGCTTCTGTTTCCTTCTCAGCTGCAGTGTTGGAGTGTAGCGGGTCCTCTTTCCTGCTTCTGTTTCCTGCTCAGCTGCAGTGTTTGAGTGTAACGGATCCTGTTTCCTGGTTCTGTTTCCTGCTCAGCTGCAGTGTTGGAGTGTAACGGGTCCTGTTTCCTTCTTCCTTTTCCTGCTCAGTTGCAGTGTTTGAGTGTAACGGGTCCTGTTTCCTGGTTCTTTTTTCTGCTCAGTTGCAGTGTTTGAGTGTAACGGGTCCTGTTTCCTGCTTCTGTTTTCTGCTCAGCTGCAGTGTTTTTGTGTGACGGGTCCTGTTTCCTGCTTCTGTTTCCTGCTCAGCTGCAGTGTTGGAGTGTAACGGGTCCTGTTTCCTTCTTCCGTTTCCTGCTCAGTTGCAGTGTTTGAGTGTAACGGGTCCTGTTTCCTGCTTCTGTTTTCTGCTCAGCTGCAGTGTTTTAGTGTAACGGGTCCTGTTTCCTGCTTCTGTTTCCTGCTCAGTTGCAGTGTTTGAGTGTAACGAGTCCTGTTTCCTGCTTCTGTTTTCTGCTCAGCTGCAGTGTTTTAGTGTAACGGGTCCTGTTTCCTGCTTCTGTTTCTTGCTCAGCTGCAGTGTTTGAGTGTAACGGGTCCTGTTTCCTGCTTCTGTTTTCTGCTCAGCTGCAGTGTTTTTGTGTGACGGGTCCTGTTTCCTGCTTCTGTTTCCTGCTCAGCTGCAGTGTTTGAATGTAACGGGTCCTGTTTCCTGCTTCTGTTTCCTGCTCAGCTGCAGTGTTTGAATGTAACTGGTCCTGTTTCCTGCTTCTGTTTCCTGCTCAGCTGCGGTGTTGGAGTGTAGCGGGTCCTGTGTTTTGCTTCTGTTTCCTGCTCAGCTGCAGTGTTTGAGTGTAATGGGTCCTGTTTCCTGCTTCTGTTTCCTGCTCAGCTGCAGTGTTTGAGTGTAACGGGTCCTGTTTCCTGCTTCTGTTTTCTGCTCAGCTGCAGTGTTTTTGTGTGACGGGTCCTGTTTCCTGCTTCTGTTTCCTGCTCAGCTGCAGTGTTTGAATGTACAGGTCCTGTTTCCTGCTTCTGTTTCCTGCTCAGCTGCAGTGTTTGAATGTAACTGGTCCTGTTTCCTGCTTCTGTTTCCTGCTCAGCTGCGGTGTTGGAGTGTAGCGGGTCCTGTTTTTTGCTTCTGTTTCCTGCTCAGCTGCAGTGTTTGAGTGTAATGGGTCCTGTTTCCTGCTTCTGTTTCCTGCTCAGCTGCAGTGATGGAGTGTAGTGGGTCCTGTTTCCTTCTTCTGTTTTCTGCTCAGCTGCAGTGTTTGAATGTAATGGGTCCTGTTTCCTGCTTCTGTTTCCTGCTCAGCTGCAGTGTTGGAGTGTAACGGGTCCTGTTTCCTGCTTCCGTTTCCTGCTCAGTTGCAGTGTTTGAGTGTCACGGGTCCTGTTTCCTGCTTCTGCTTCCTGCTCAGCTGCAGTGATGGAGTGTAGCGGGTCCTGTTTCCTTCTTCTGTTTCCTGCTCAGCTGCAGTGATGGAGTGTAGCGGGTCATGTTTCCTCCTTCTGTTTCCTGCTCAGCTGCAGTGTTTGAATGTAACGGGTCCTGTTTCCTGCTTCTGTTTCCTGCTCAGCTGCAGTGTTTGAATGTAACTGGTCCTGTTTTCAGCTTCTGTTTCCTGCTAGGCTGCAGTGTTGGACTGTAATGGGTCCTGTTCCCTGCTTCTGTTTCCTGTTCAGCTGCAGTGTTGGACTTTAATGGGTCCTGTTTCCTGCTTCTGTTTCCTGCTCAGCTGCAGTGTTGGAGTGTAGCGGGTCCTGTTTCTTGCTTCTGTTTCCTGCTCAGCTGCAGCGTTTGAGTGTAACGGGTCCTGTTTCCTGGTTCTGTTTCCTGCTCAGCTGCAGTGTTGGAGTGTAACGGGTCCTGTTTCCTTCTTCAGTTTCCTGCTCAGTTGCAGTGTTTGAGTGTAACGGGTCCTGTTTCCTGCTTCTGTTTTCTGCTCAGCTGCAGTGTTTTAGTGTAACGGGTCCTGTTTCCTGCTTCTGTTTCCTGCTCAGTTGCAGTGTTTGAGTGTAATGGGTCCTGTTTCCTGCCTCTATTTCCTGCTCAGCTGCAGTGATGGAGTGTAGCGGGTCCTATTTCCTTCTTCTGTTTTCTGCTCAGCTGCAGTGTTTGAATGTAACGGGTCCTGTTTCCTGCTGCTGTTTCCTGCTCAGCTGCAGTGTTGGAGTGTAACGGGTCCTGTTTCCTGCTTCCGTTTCCTGCTCAGTTGCAGTGTTTGAGTGTCACGGGTCCTGTTTCCTGCTTCTGCTTCCTGCTCAGCTGCAGTGATGGAGTGTAGCGGGTCCTGTTTCCTTCTTCTGTTTCCTGCTCAGCTGCAGTGATGGAGTGTAGCGGGTCATGTTTCCTTCTTCTGTTTCCTGCTCAGCTGCAGTGTTTGAATGTAACGGGTCCTGTTTCCTGCTTCTGTTTCCTGCTCAGCTGCAGTGTTTGAATGTAACTGCTCCTGTTTTCTGCTTCTGTTTCCTGCTCGGCTGCAGTGTTGGACTGTAATGGGTCCTGTTTACTGCTTCTGTTTCCTGCTCAGCTGCAGTGTTGGACTTTAATGGGTCCTGTTTCCTGCTTCTGTTTCCTGCTCAGCTGCAGTGTTGGAGTGTAGCGGGTCCTGTTTCCTGCTTCTGTTTCCTGCTCAGTTGCAGTGTTTGAGTGTAACGGGTCCTGTTTCCTGCTTCTGTTTTCTGCTCAGCTGCAGTGTTTTAGTGTAACGGGTCCTGTTTCCTGCTTCGGTTTCCTGCTCAGTTGCAGTGTTTGAGTGTAACGGGTCCTGTTTCTTGCTTCTGTTTTCTGCTCAGCTGCAGTGTTTTAGTGTAACGGGTCCTGTTTCCTGCTTCTGTTTACTGCTCAGCTGCAGTGTTTGAGTGTAACGGGTCCTGTTTCCTGCTTCTGTTTTCTGCTCAGCTGCAGTGTTTTAGTGTAGCGGGTCCTGTTTCCTGCTTCTGTTTTCTTGCTCAGCTGCAGTGTTTGAATGTAACGGGTCCTGTTTCCTGCTTCTGTTTCCTGCTCAGCTGCAGTGTTTGAATGTAACTGGTCCTGTTTCCTGCTTCTGTTTCCTGCTCAGCTGCAGTGTTGGAGTGTAGCAAGTTCTCTTTTTTGCTTCTTTTTCCTGCTCAGCTGCAGTGTTTGAGTGTAATGGGTCCTGTTTCCTGCTTCTGTTTCCTGCTCAGCTGCAGTGATGGAGTGTAGCGGGTCCTGTTTCCTTTTTCTGTTTCCTGCTCAGCTGCAGTGTTGGAATGTAGCGGGTCATGTTTCCTCCTTCTGTTTCCTGCTCAGCTGCAGTGTTTGAATGTAACGGGTCCTGTTTCCTGCTTCTGTTTCCTGCTTAGCTGCAGTGTTTGAATGTAACTGGTCCTGTTTTCAGCTTCTGTTTCCTGCTAGGCTGCAGTGTTGGACTGTAATGGGTCCTGTTTCCTGCTTCTGTTTCCTGCTCAGCTGCAGTGTTGGACTTTAATGGGTCCTGTTTCCTGCTTCTGTTTCCTGCTCAGCTGCAGTGTTGGAGTGTAGCGGGTCCTGTTTCCTGCTTCTGTTTCCTGCTCAGCTGCAGCGTTTGAGTGTAACGGGTCCTGTTTCCTGGTTCTGTTTCCTGCTCAGCTGCAGTGTTGGAGTGTAACGGGTCCTGTTTCCTTCTTCCGTTTCCTGCTCAGTTGCAGTGTTTGAGTGTAATGGGTCCTGTTTCCTGCTTCTGTTTTCTGCTCAGCTGAAGTGTTTTAGTGTAACGGGTCCTGTTTCCTGCTTCTGTTTCCTGCTCAGCTGCAGTGTTTGAGTGTAACGGGTCCTGTTTCCTGCTTCTGTTTTCTGCTCAGCTGCAGTGTTTTAGTGTAGCGGGTCCTGTTTCCTGCTTCTGTTTTCTTGCTCAGCTGCAGTGTTTGAATGTAACGGGTCCTGTTTCCTGCTTCTGTTTCCTGCTCAGCTGCAGTGTTGGAGTGTAGCGGGTCCTGTTTCTTGCTTCTGTTTCCTGCTCAGCTGCAGTGTTTGAGTGTAACGGGTCCTGTTTCCTGCTTCTGTTTCCTGCTCAGCTGCAGTGTTGGAGTGTAGCGGGTCCTGTTTCTTGCTTCTGTTTCCTGCTCAGCTGCAGTGTTTGAGTTTAACGGGTCCTGTTTCCTTCTTCTGTTTACTGCTCAGCTGCAGTGTTTGAGTGTAACGGGTCCTGTTTCCTGCTTCTGTTTCCTGCTCAGCTGCAGTGATGGAGTGTAGCAGGTCCTGTTTCCTTCTTCTGTTTCCTGCTCAGCTGCAGTGTTTGAATGTAACGGGTCCTGTTTCCTCCTTCTGTTTCCTGCTCAGCAGCAGTGTTTGAGTGTAACGGGTCCTGTTTCCTGCTCAGCTGCAGTGTTGGAGTGTAGCGGGTCCTGTTTCCTTCTTCTGTTTCCTGCCCAGCTGCAGTGTTTGAATGTAACGGGTCCCTTTTCCTCCTTCTGTTTCCTGCTCAGCTGCAGTGTTTGAGTGTAACTGGTCCTGTTTTCTGCTTTTTTTTCTTGCTCAGCTGCAGTGTTGGAGTGTAGCGGGTCCTGTTTTTTGCTTCTGTTTCCTGCTCAGCTGCAGTGTTTGAGTGTAATGGGTCCTGTTTCCTGCTTCTGTTTCCTGCTCAGCTGCAGTGTTGGAGTGTAGCGGGTCCTGTTTTTTGCTTCTGTTTCCTGCTCAGCTGCAGTGTTTGAGTGTAATGGGTCCTGTTTCCTGCTTCTGTTTCCTGCTCAGCTGCAGTGATGGAGTGTAGTGGGTCCTGTTTCCTTCTTCTGTTTTCTGCTCAGCTGCAGTGTTTGAATGTAATGGGTCCTGTTTCCTGCTTCTGTTTCCTGCTCAGCTGCAGTGTTGGAGTGTAACGGGTCCTGTTTCCTGCTTCCGTTTCCTGCTCAGTTGCAGTGTTTGAGTGTCACGGGTCCTGTTTCCTGCTTCTGCTTCCTGCTCAGCTGCAGTGATGGAGTGTAGCGGGTCCTGTTTCCTTCTTCTGTTTCCTGCTCAGCTGCAGTGATGGAGTGTAGCGGGTCATGTTTCCTCCTTCTGTTTCCTGCTCAGCTGCAGTGTTTGAATGTAACGGGTCCTGTTTCCTGCTTCTGTTTCCTGCTCAGCTGCAGTGTTTGAATGTAACTGGTCCTGTTTTCAGCTTCTGTTTCCTGCTAGGCTGCAGTGTTGGACTGTAATGGGTCCTGTTCCCTGCTTCTGTTTCCTGTTCAGCTGCAGTGTTGGACTTTAATGGGTCCTGTTTCCTGCTTCTGTTTCCTGCTCAGCTGCAGTGTTGGAGTGTAGCGGGTCCTGTTTCTTGCTTCTGTTTCCTGCTCAGCTGCAGCGTTTGAGTGTAACGGGTCCTGTTTCCTGGTTCTGTTTCCTGCTCAGCTGCAGTGTTGGAGTGTAACGGGTCCTTTTTCCTTCTTCAGTTTCCTGCTCAGTTGCAGTGTTTGAGTGTAACGGGTCCTGTTTCCTGCTTCTGTTTTCTGCTCAGCTGCAGTGTTTTAGTGTAACGGGTCCTGTTTCCTGCTTCTGTTTCCTGCTCAGTTGCAGTGTTTGAGTGTAGCGGGTCCTATTTCCTTCTTCTGTTTTCTGCTCAGCTGCAGTGTTTGAATGTAACGGGTCCTGTTTCCTGCTGCTGTTTCCTGCTCAGCTGCAGTGTTGGAGTGTAACGGGTCCTGTTTCCTGCTTCCGTTTCCTGCTCAGTTGCAGTGTTTGAGTGTCACGGGTCCTGTTTCCTGCTTCTGCTTCCTGCTCAGCTGCAGTGATGGAGTGTAGCGGGTCCTGTTTCCTTCTTCTGTTTCCTGCTCAGCTGCAGTGATGGAGTGTAGCGGGTCATGTTTCCTTCTTCTGTTTCCTGCTCAACTGCAGTGTTTGAATGTAACGGGTCCTGTTTCCTGCTTCTGTTTCCTGCTCAGCTGCAGTGTTTGAATGTAACTGCTCCTGTTTTCTGCTTCTGTTTCCTGCTCGGCTGCAGTGTTGGACTGTAATGGGTCCTGTTTACTGCTTCTGTTTCCTGCTCAGCTGCAGTGTTGGACTTTAATGGGTCCTGTTTCCTGCTTCTGTTTCCTGCTCAGCTGCAGTGTTGGAGTGTAGCGGGTCCTGTTTCCTGCTTCTGTTTCCTGCTCAGTTGCAGTGTTTGAGTGTAACGGGTCCTGTTTCCTGCTTCTGTTTTCTGCTCAGCTGCAGTGTTTTAGTGTAACGGGTCCTGTTTCCTGCTTCGGTTTCCTGCTCAGTTGCAGTGTTTGAGTGTAACGGGTCCTGTTTCTTGCTTCTGTTTTCTGCTCAGCTGCAGTGTTTTAGTGTAATGGGTCCTGTTTCCTGCTTCTGTTTACTGCTCAGCTGCAGTGTTTGAGTGTAACGGGTCCTGTTTCCTGCTTCTGTTTTCTGCTCAGCTGCAGTGTTTTAGTGTAGCGGGTCCTGTTTCCTGCTTCTGTTTTCTTGCTCAGCTGCAGTGTTTGAATGTAACGGGTCCTGTTTCCTGCTTCTGTTTCCTGCTCAGCTGCAGTGTTTGAATGTAACTGGTCCTGTTTCCTGCTTCTGTTTCTTGCTCAGCTGCAGTGTTGGAGTGTAGCAAGTTCTCTTTTTTGCTTCTTTTTCCTGCTCAGCTGCAGTGTTTGAGTGTAATGGGTCCTGTTTCCTGCTTCTGTTTCCTGCTCAGCTGCAGTGATGGAGTGTAGCGGGTCCTGTTTCCTTTTTCTGTTTCCTGCTCAGCTGCAGTGTTGGAATGTAGCGGGTCATGTTTCCTCCTTCTGTTTCCTGCTCAGCTGCAGTGTTTGAATGTAACGGGTCCTGTTTCCTGCTTCTGTTTCCTGCTTAGCTGCAGTGTTTGAATGTAACTGGTCCTGTTTTCAGCTTCTGTTTCCTGCTAGGCTGCAGTGTTGGACTGTAATGGGTCCTGTTTCCTGCTTCTGTTTCCTGCTCAGCTGCAGTGTTGGACTTTAATGGGTCCTGTTTCCTGCTTCTGTTTCCTGCTCAGCTGCAGTGTTGGAGTGTAGCGGGTCCTGTTTCCTGCTTCTGTTTCCTGCTCAGCTGCAGCGTTTGAGTGTAACGGGTCCTGTTTCCTGGTTCTGTTTCCTGCTCAGCTGCAGTGTTGGAGTGTAACGGGTCCTGTTTCCTTCTTCCGTTACCTGCTCAGTTGCAGTGTTTGGGTGTAATGGGTCCTGTTTCCTGCTTCTGTTTTCTGCTCAGCTGCAGTGTTTTAGTGTAACGGGTCCTGTTTCCTGCTTCTGTTTCCTGCTCAGCTGCAGTGTTTGAGTGTAACGGGTCCTGTTTCCTGCTTCTGTTTTCTGCTCAGCTGCAGTGTTTTAGTGTAGCGGGTCCTGTTTCCTGCTTCTGTTTTCTTGCTCAGCTGCAGTGTTTGAATGTAACGGGTCCTGTTTCCTGCTTCTGTTTCCTGCTCAGCTGCAGTGTTTGAATGTAACTGGTCCTGTTTCCTGCTTCTGTTTCCTGCTCAGCTGCAGTGTTGGAGTGTAGCAAGTTCTCTTTTTTGCTTCTTTTTCCTGCTCAGCTGCAGTGTTTGAGTGTAATGGGTCCTGTTTCCTGCTTCTGTTTCCTGCTCAGCTGCAGTGATGGAGTGTAGCGGGTCCTGTTTCCTTTTTCTGTTTCCTGCTCAGCTGCAGTGTTGGAATGTAGCGGGTCCTGTTTCCTGCTTCTGTTTCCTGCTCAGCTGCAGTGTTTGAGTGTTACGGGTCCTGTTTCCTGCTTCAGTTTCCTGCTCAGCTGCAGTGTTTGTGTGTAACGGGTCCTGTTTCCTGCTTCTGTTTCCTGCTCAGCTGCAGTGTTTGACTGTAATGGGTCCTGTTTCCTGCTTCTGTTTCCTGCTCAGCTGCAGTGTTGGAGTGTAGCGGGTCCTGTTTCCTGTTTTTGTTTCCTGCTCAGCTGCAGTGTTTGAGTGTAACGGGTCCTGTTTCCTGCTTCTGTTTCCTGCTCAGCTGCAGTGTTGGAGTGTAACGGGTCCTGTTTCTTTCTTCTGTTTCCTGCTCAGTTGCAGTGTTTGATTGTAACGGGTCCTGTTTCCTGCTTCTGTTTTCTGCTCAACTGCAGTGTTTGAGTGTAACAGGTCCTGTTTCCTGCTTCTGTTTCCTGCTCAGCTGCAGTGTTTGAGTGTAACGGGTCCTGTTTCCTGCTTCTGTTTCCTGCTCAGCTACAGTGTTTGAGTGTAACAGGTCCTGTTTCCTTCTTCTGTTTCCTGTTCAGCTGCGGTGTTTGAGTGTAATGGGTCCTATTTCCTGCTTCTGTTTCCTGCTCAGCTGCGGTGTTTGAGTGTACCGGGTCCTATTTCCTGCTCCTGTTTCCTGCTCAGCTGCGGTGTTTGAGTGTAACTGGTCCTGTTTTCTTCTTCTGTTTCCTGCTCAGCTGCAGTAATTGAATGTAACGGGTCCTGTTTCCTCCTTCTGTTTCCTGCTCAGCTGCAGTGTTAGAGTGTAACAGGTCCTGTTTCCTGCTTCTGTTTCCTGCTCAGCTGCGGTGTTTGAGCGTAACGGGTCCTGTTTCCTCCTTCTGTTTCCTGCTCAGCTGCAGTGTTAGAGTGTAACAGGTCCTGTTTCCTGCTTCTGTTTCCTGCTCAGCTGCAGTGTTTGAGTGTCATGGGTCCTGTTTCTTGCTTCTGTTTACCTGCTCAGCTGCAGTGTTGGACTGTAACTAGTCCTGTTTTCTGTTTCTGTTTCCTGCTCAGCTGCAGTGTTTGAGTGTAACGGGTCCTGTTTCCTGCTTCTGTTTCCTGCTCAGCTGTAGTGTTGGACTGTAATGGGTCCTGTTTTCTGCTTCTGTTTCCTGCTCAGCTGCAGTGTTTGAGTGTAACGGGTCCTGTTTCCTGCTTCTGTTTCCTGCTCAGCTGCAGTGTTGGACTGTAATGGGTCCTGTTTCCTGCTTCTGTTTCCTGCTCATCTGCAGTGTTTGAGTGTAACGGGTCCTGTTTCCTGCTTCTGTTTCCTGCTCAGCTGCAGTATTTGTGTGTAACGGGTCCTGTTTCCTGCTTCTGTTTCCTGCTCAGCTGCAGTGTTGTACTGTAATGGGTCCTGTTTCCTGCTTCTGTTTCCTGCTCATCTGCAGTGTTTGAGTGTAACGGGTCCTGTTTCCTGCTTCTGTTTCCTGCTCAGCTGCAGTATTTGTGTGTAACGGGTCCTGTTTCCTGCTTCTGTTTCCTGCTCAGCTGCAGTGTTGTACTGTAATGGGTCCTGTTTCCTGCTTCTGTTTCCTGCTCATCTGCAGTGTTTGAGTGTAACGAGTCCTGTTTCCTGCTTCCGTTTCCTGCTCAGCTGCAGTGTTGGACTGTAATGGGTCCTGTTTTCTGCTTCTGTTTCCTGCTGAGCTGCAGTGTTTGAGTGTAACGGGTCCTGTTTCCTGCTTCCGTTTCCTGCTCAGTAACAGTGTTTGAGTGTAACGGGTCCTGTTTCCTGCTTCTGTTTCCTGCTCAGTAACAGTGTTTGAGTGTCACGGGTCCCGTTTCCTGCTTCTGCTTCCTGCTCAGCTGCAGTGATGGAGTGTAGCGGGTCCTGTTTCCTTCTTCTGTTTCCTGCTCAGCTGCAGTGATGGAGTGTAGCGGGTCCTGTTTCCTTCTTCTGTTTCCTGCTCAGCTGCAGTGTTTGAATGTAACGGGTCCTGTTTCCTGCTTCTGTTGCCTGCTCAGCTGCAGTGTTTGAATGTAACTGGTCCTGTTTTCTGCTTCTGTTCTCTGCTCAGCTGCAGTGTTGGACTGTAATGGGTCCTGTTTCCTGCTTCTGTTTCTTGCTCAGCTGCAGTGTTGGACTTTCATGGGTCCTATATCCTGCTTCTGTTTCCTTCTCAGCTGCAGTGTTGGAGTGTAGCGGGTCCTCTTTCCTGCTTCTGTTTCCTGCTCAGCTGCAGTGTTTGAGTGTAACGGATCCTGTTTCCTGGTTCTGTTTCCTGCTCAGCTGCAGTGTTGGAGTGTAACGGGTCCTGTTTCCTTCTTCCTTTTCCTGCTCAGTTGCAGTGTTTGAGTGTAACGGGTCCTGTTTCCTGGTTCTTTTTTCTGCTCAGTTGCAGTGTTTGAGTGTAACGGGTCCTGTTTCCTGCTTCTGTTTTCTGCTCAGCTGCAGTGTTTTTGTGTGACGGGTCCTGTTTCCTGCTTCTGTTTCCTGCTCAGCTGCAGTGTTGGAGTGTAACGGGTCCTGTTTCCTTCTTCCGTTTCCTGCTCAGTTGCAGTGTTTGAGTGTAACGGGTCCTGTTTCCTGCTTCTGTTTTCTGCTCAGCTGCAGTGTTTTAGTGTAACGGGTCCTGTTTCCTGCTTCTGTTTCCTGCTCAGTTGCAGTGTTTGAGTGTAACGAGTCCTGTTTCCTGCTTCTGTTTTCTGCTCAGCTGCAGTGTTTTAGTGTAACGGGTCCTGTTTCCTGCTTCTGTTTCTTGCTCAGCTGCAGTGTTTGAGTGTAACGGGTCCTGTTTCCTGCTTCTGTTTTCTGCTCAGCTGCAGTGTTTTTGTGTGACGGGTCCTGTTTCCTGCTTCTGTTTCCTGCTCAGCTGCAGTGTTTGAATGTAACGGGTCCTGTTTCCTGCTTCTGTTTCCTGCTCAGCTGCAGTGTTTGAATGTAACTGGTCCTGTTTCCTGCTTCTGTTTCCTGCTCAGCTGCGGTGTTGGAGTGTAGCGGGTCCTGTGTTTTGCTTCTGTTTCCTGCTCAGCTGCAGTGTTTGAGTGTAATGGGTCCTGTTTCCTGCTTCTGTTTCCTGCTCAGCTGCAGTGTTTGAGTGTAACGGGTCCTGTTTCCTGCTTCTGTTTTCTGCTCAGCTGCAGTGTTTTTGTGTGACGGGTCCTGTTTCCTGCTTCTGTTTCCTGCTCAGCTGCAGTGTTTGAATGTACAGGTCCTGTTTCCTGCTTCTGTTTCCTGCTCAGCTGCAGTGTTTGAATGTAACTGGTCCTGTTTCCTGCTTCTGTTTCCTGCTCAGCTGCGGTGTTGGAGTGTAGCGGGTCCTGTTTTTTGCTTCTGTTTCCTGCTCAGCTGCAGTGTTTGAGTGTCATGGGTCCTGTTTCCTGCTTCTGTTTCCTGCTCAGCTGCAGTGATGGAGTGTAGTGGGTCCTGTTTCCTTCTTCTGTTTTCTGCTCAGCTGCAGTGTTTGAATGTAATGGGTCCTGTTTCCTGCTTCTGTTTCCTGCTCAGCTGCAGTGTTGGAGTGTAACGGGTCCTGTTTCCTGCTTCCGTTTCCTGCTCAGTTGCAGTGTTTGAGTGTCACGGGTCCTGTTTCCTGCTTCTGCTTCCTGCTCAGCTGCAGTGATGGAGTGTAGCGGGTCCTGTTTCCTTCTTCTGTTTCCTGCTCAGCTGCAGTGATGGAGTGTAGCGGGTCATGTTTCCTCCTTCTGTTTCCTGCTCAGCTGCAGTGTTTGAATGTAACGGGTCCTGTTTCCTGCTTCTGTTTCCTGCTCAGCTGCAGTGTTTGAATGTAACTGGTCCTGTTTTCAGCTTCTGTTTCCTGCTAGGCTGCAGTGTTGGACTGTAATGGGTCCTGTTCCCTGCTTCTGTTTCCTGTTCAGCTGCAGTGTTGGACTTTAATGGGTCCTGTTTCCTGCTTCTGTTTCCTGCTCAGCTGCAGTGTTGGAGTGTAGCGGGTCCTGTTTCTTGCTTCTGTTTCCTGCTCAGCTGCAGCGTTTGAGTGTAACGGGTCCTGTTTCCTGGTTCTGTTTCCTGCTCAGCTGCAGTGTTGGAGTGTAACGGGTCCTGTTTCCTTCTTCAGTTTCCTGCTCAGTTGCAGTGTTTGAGTGTAACGGGTCCTGTTTCCTGCTTCTGTTTTCTGCTCAGCTGCAGTGTTTTAGTGTAACGGGTCCTGTTTCCTGCTTCTGTTTCCTGCTCAGTTGCAGTGTTTGAGTGTAATGGGTCCTGTTTCCTGCCTCTATTTCCTGCTCAGCTGCAGTGATGGAGTGTAGCGGGTCCTATTTCCTTCTTCTGTTTTCTGCTCAGCTGCAGTGTTTGAATGTAACGGGTCCTGTTTCCTGCTGCTGTTTCCTGCTCAGCTGCAGTGTTGGAGTGTAACGGGTCCTGTTTCCTGCTTCCGTTTCCTGCTCAGTTGCAGTGTTTGAGTGTCACGGGTCCTGTTTCCTGCTTCTGCTTCCTGCTCAGCTGCAGTGATGGAGTGTAGCGGGTCCTGTTTCCTTCTTCTGTTTCCTGCTCAGCTGCAGTGATGGAGTGTAGCGGGTCATGTTTCCTTCTTCTGTTTCCTGCTCAGCTGCAGTGTTTGAATGTAACGGGTCCTGTTTCCTGCTTCTGTTTCCTGCTCAGCTGCAGTGTTTGAATGTAACTGCTCCTGTTTTCTGCTTCTGTTTCCTGCTCGGCTGCAGTGTTGGACTGTAATGGGTCCTGTTTACTGCTTCTGTTTCCTGCTCAGCTGCAGTGTTGGACTTTAATGGGTCCTGTTTCCTGCTTCTGTTTCCTGCTCAGCTGCAGTGTTGGAGTGTAGCGGGTCCTGTTTCCTGCTTCTGTTTCCTGCTCAGTTGCAGTGTTTGAGTGTAACGGGTCCTGTTTCCTGCTTCTGTTTTCTGCTCAGCTGCAGTGTTTTAGTGTAACGGGTCCTGTTTCCTGCTTCGGTTTCCTGCTCAGTTGCAGTGTTTGAGTGTAACGGGTCCTGTTTCTTGCTTCTGTTTTCTGCTCAGCTGCAGTGTTTTAGTGTAACGGGTCCTGTTTCCTGCTTCTGTTTACTGCTCAGCTGCAGTGTTTGAGTGTAACGGGTCCTGTTTCCTGCTTCTGTTTTCTGCTCAGCTGCAGTGTTTTAGTGTAGCGGGTCCTGTTTCCTGCTTCTGTTTTCTTGCTCAGCTGCAGTGTTTGAATGTAACGGGTCCTGTTTCCTGCTTCTGTTTCCTGCTCAGCTGCAGTGTTTGAATGTAACTGGTCCTGTTTCCTGCTTCTGTTTCCTGCTCAGCTGCAGTGTTGGAGTGTAGCAAGTTCTCTTTTTTGCTTCTTTTTCCTGCTCAGCTGCAGTGTTTGAGTGTAATGGGTCCTGTTTCCTGCTTCTGTTTCCTGCTCAGCTGCAGTGATGGAGTGTAGCGGGTCCTGTTTCCTTTTTCTGTTTCCTGCTCAGCTGCAGTGTTGGAATGTAGCGGGTCATGTTTCCTCCTTCTGTTTCCTGCTCAGCTGCAGTGTTTGAATGTAATGGGTCCTGTTTCCTGCTTCTGTTTCCTGCTTAGCTGCAGTGTTTGAATGTAACTGGTCCTGTTTTCAGCTTCTGTTTCCTGCTAGGCTGCAGTGTTGGACTGTAATGGGTCTTGTTTCCTGCTTCTGTTTCCTGCTCAGCTGCAGTGTTGGACTTTAATGGGTCCTGTTTCCTGCTTCTGTTTCCTGCTCAGCTGCAGTGTTGGAGTGTAGCGGGTCCTGTTTCCTGCTTCTGTTTCCTGCTCAGCTGCAGCGTTTGAGTGTAACGGGTCCTGTTTCCTGGTTCTGTTTCCTGCTCAGCTGCAGTGTTGGAGTGTAACGGGTCCTGTTTCCTTCTTCCGTTTCCTGCTCAGTTGCAGTGTTTGAGTGTAATGGGTCCTGTTTCCTGGTTCTGTTTTCTGCTCAGCTGCAGTGTTTTAGTGTAACGGGTCCTGTTTCCTGCTTCTGTTTCCTGCTCAGCTGCAGTGTTTGAGTGTAACGGGTCCTGTTTCCTGCTTCTGTTTTCTGCTCAGCTGCAGTGTTTTAGTGTAGCGGGTCCTGTTTCCTGCTTCTGTTTTCTTGCTCAGCTGCAGTGTTTGAATGTAACGGGTCCTGTTTCCTGCTTCTGTTTCCTGCTCAGCTGCAGTGTTTGAATGTAACTGGTCCTGTTTCCTGCTTCTGTTTCCTGCTCAGCTGCAGTGTTGGAGTGTAGCAAGTTCTCTTTTTTGCTTCTTTTTCCTGCTCAGCTGCAGTGTTTGAGTGTAATGGGTCCTGTTTCCTGCTTCTGTTTCCTGCTCAGCTGCAGTGATGGAGTGTAGCGGGTCCTGTTTCCTTTTTCTGTTTCCTGCTCAGCTGCAGTGTTGGAATGTAGCGGGTCCTGTTTCCTGCTTCTGTTTCCTGCTCAGCTGCAGTGTTTGAGTGTAACGGGTCCTGTTTCCTGCTTCAGTTTCCTGCTCAGCTGCAGTGTTTGTGTGTAACGGGTCCTGTTTCCTGCTTCTGTTTCCTGCTCAGCTGCAGTGTTTGACTGTAATGGGTCCTGTTTCCTGCTTCTGTTTCCTGCTCAGCTGCAGTGTTGGAGTGTAGCGGGTCCTGTTTCCTGTTTTTGTTTCCTGCTCAGCTGCAGTGTTTGAGTGTAACGGGTCCTGTTTCCTGCTTCTGTTTCCTGCTCAGCTGCAGTGTTGGAGTGTAACGGGTCCTGTTTCTTTCTTCTGTTTCCTGCTCAGTTGCAGTGTTTGATTGTAATGGGTCCTGTTTCCTGCTTCTGTTTTCTGCTCAACTGCAGTGTTTGAGTGTAACAGGTCCTGTTTCCTGCTTCTGTTTCCTGCTCAGCTGCAGTGTTTGAGTGTAACGGGTCCTGTTTCCTGCTTCTGTTTCCTGCTCAGCTACAGTGTTTGACTGTAACAGGTCCTGTTTCCTTCTTCTGTTTCCTGTTCAGCTGCGGTGTTTGAGTGTAATGGGTCCTATTTCCTGCTTCTGTTTCCTGCTCAGCTGCGGTGTTTGAGTGTACCGGGTCCTATTTCCTGCTCCTGTTTCCTGCTCAGCTGCGGTGTTTGAGTGTAACTGGTCCTGTTTTCTTCTTCTGTTTCCTGCTCAGCTGCAGTAATTGAATGTAACGGGTCCTGTTTCCTCCTTCTGTTTCCTGCTCAGCTGCAGTGTTAGAGTGTAACAGGTCCTGTTTCCTGCTTCTGTTTCCTGCTCAGCTGCGGTGTTTGAGCGTAACGGGTCCTGTTTCCTCCTTCTGTTTCCTGCTCAGCTGCAGTGTTAGAGTGTAACAGGTCCTGTTTCCTGCTTCTGTTTCCTGCTCAGCTGCAGTGTTTGAGTGTCATGGGTCCTGTTTCTTGCTTCTGTTTCCTGCTCAGCTGCAGTGTTGGACTGTAACTAGTCCTGTTTTCTGTTTCTGTTTCCTGCTCAGCTGCAGTGTTTGAGTGTAACGGGTCCTGTTTCCTGCTTCTGTTTCCTGCTCAGCTGTAGTGTTGGACTGTAATGGGTCCTATTTTCTGCTTCTGTTTCCTGCTCAGCTGCAGTGTTTGAGTGTAACGGGTCCTGTTTCCTGCTTCTGTTTCCTGCTCAGCTGCAGTGTTGGACTGTAATGGGTCCTGTTTCCTGCTTCTGTTTCCTGCTCATCTGCAGTGTTTGAGTGTAACGGGTCCTGTTTCCTGCTTCTGTTTCCTGCTCAGCTGCAGTATTTGTGTGTAACGGGTCCTGTTTCCTGCTTCTGTTTCCTGCTCAGCTGCAGTGTTGTACTGTAATGGGTCCTGTTTCCTGCTTCTGTTTCCTGCTCATCTGCAGTGTTTGAGTGTAACGGGTCCTGTTTCCTGCTTCTGTTTCCTGCTCAGCTGCAGTATTTGTGTGTAACGGGTCCTGTTTCCTGCTTCTGTTTCCTGCTCAGCTGCAGTGTTGTACTGTAATGGGTCCTGTTTCCTGCTTCTGTTTCCTGCTCATCTGCAGTGTTTGAGTGTAACGAGTCCTGTTTCCTGCTTCCGTTTCCTGCTCAGCTGCAGTGTTGGACTGTAATGGGTCCTGTTTTCTGCTTCTGTTTCCTGCTGAGCTGCAGTGTTTGAGTGTAACGGGTCCTGTTTCCTGCTTCCGTTTCCTGCTCAGTAACAGTGTTTGAGTGTAACGGGTCCTGTTTCCTGCTTCTGTTTCCTGCTCAGTAACAGTGTTTGAGTGTCACGGGTCCCGTTTCCTGCTTCTGCTTCCTGCTCAGCTGCAGTGATGGAGTGTAGCGGGTCCTGTTTCCTTCTTCTGTTTCCTGCTCAGCTGCAGTGATGGAGTGTAGCGGGTCCTGTTTCCTTCTTCTGTTTCCTGCTCAGCTGCAGTGTTTGAATGTAACGGGTCCTGTTTCCTGCTTCTGTTGCCTGCTCAGCTGCAGTGTTTGAATGTAACTGGTCCTGTTTTCTGCTTCTGTTCTCTGCTCAGCTGCAGTGTTGGACTGTAATGGGTCCTGTTTCCTGCTTCTGTTTCTTGCTCAGCTGCAGTGTTGGACTTTCATGGGTCCTATATCCTGCTTCTGTTTCCTTCTCAGCTGCAGTGTTGGAGTGTAGCGGGTCCTCTTTCCTGCTTCTGTTTCCTGCTCAGCTGCAGTGTTTGAGTGTAACGGATCCTGTTTCCTGGTTCTGTTTCCTGCTCAGCTGCAGTGTTGGAGTGTAACGGGTCCTGTTTCCTTCTTCCTTTTCCTGCTCAGTTGCAGTGTTTGAGTGTAACGGGTCCTGTTTCCTGGTTCTTTTTTCTGCTCAGTTGCAGTGTTTGAGTGTAACGGGTCCTGTTTCCTGCTTCTGTTTTCTGCTCAGCTGCAGTGTTTTTGTGTGACGGGTCCTGTTTCCTGCTTCTGTTTCCTGCTCAGCTGCAGTGTTGGAGTGTAACGGGTCCTGTTTCCTTCTTCCGTTTCCTGCTCAGTTGCAGTGTTTGAGTGTAACGGGTCCTGTTTCCTGCTTCTGTTTTCTGCTCAGCTGCAGTGTTTTAGTGTAACGGGTCCTGTTTCCTGCTTCTGTTTCCTGCTCAGTTGCAGTGTTTGAGTGTAACGAGTCCTGTTTCCTGCTTCTGTTTTCTGCTCAGCTGCAGTGTTTTAGTGTAACGGGTCCTGTTTCCTGCTTCTGTTTCTTGCTCAGCTGCAGTGTTTGAGTGTAACGGGTCCTGTTTCCTGCTTCTGTTTTCTGCTCAGCTGCAGTGTTTTTGTGTGACGGGTCCTGTTTCCTGCTTCTGTTTCCTGCTCAGCTGCAGTGTTTGAATGTAACGGGTCCTGTTTCCTGCTTCTGTTTCCTGCTCAGCTGCAGTGTTTGAATGTAACTGGTCCTGTTTCCTGCTTCTGTTTCCTGCTCAGCTGCGGTGTTGGAGTGTAGCGGGTCCTGTGTTTTGCTTCTGTTTCCTGCTCAGCTGCAGTGTTTGAGTGTAATGGGTCCTGTTTCCTGCTTCTGTTTCCTGCTCAGCTGCAGTGTTTGAGTGTAACGGGTCCTGTTTCCTGCTTCTGTTTTCTGCTCAGCTGCAGTGTTTTTGTGTGACGGGTCCTGTTTCCTGCTTCTGTTTCCTCCTCAGCTGCAGTGTTTGAATGTACAGGTCCTGTTTCCTGCTTCTGTTTCCTGCTCAGCTGCAGTGTTTGAATGTAACTGGTCCTGTTTCCTGCTTCTGTTTCCTGCTCAGCTGCGGTGTTGGAGTGTAGCGGGTCCTGTTTTTTGCTTCTGTTTCCTGCTCAGCTGCAGTGTTTGAGTGTAATGGGTCCTGTTTCCTGCTTCTGTTTCCTGCTCAGCTGCAGTGTTGGAGTGTAGCGGGTTCTGTTTTTTGCTTCTGTTTCCTGCTCAGCTGCAGTGTTTGAGTGTAATGGGTCCTGTTTCCTGCTTCTGTTTCCTGCTCAGCTGCAGTGATGGAGTGTAGCGGGTCCTGTTTACTTCTTCTGTTTCCTGCTCAGCTGCAGTGATGGAATGTAGCGGGTCCTGTTTCCTGCTTCTGTTTCCTCCTCAGCTGCAGTGTTTGAGTGTAACGGGTCCTGTTTCCTGCTTCTGTTTCCTGCTCAGCTGCAGTGTTTGTGTGTAACGGGTCCTGTTCCCTGCTTCTGTTTCCTGCTCAGCTGCAGTGTTTGACTGTAATATGTCCTGTTTCCTGCTTCTGTTTCCTGCTCAGCTGCAGTGTTGGAGTGTAGCGGGTCCTGTTTCCTGCTTCTGTTTCCTACTCAGCTGCAGTGTTGGAGTGTAACGGGTCCTGTTTCTTTCTTCTGTTTCCTGCTCAATTGCAGTGTTTGAGTGTAACGGGTCCTGTTTCCTGCTCCTGTTTTCTGCTCAGCTGCAGTGTTTGAGTGTAACGGGTCCTGTTTCCTGCTTCTGTTTTCTGCTCAGCTGCAGTGTTTTAGTGTAACGGGTCCTGTTTCCTGCTCAGCTGCAGTGTTTGAGTGTAACGGGTCCTGTTTCCTTCTTCTGTTTCCTGCTCAGCTGCGGTGTTTGAGTGTAACGCGTCCTATTTCCTGCTTCTGTTTCCTGCTCAGCTGCGGTGTTTGAGTGTAACGGGTCCTATTTCCTGCTTCTGTTTCCTGCTCAGCTGCAGTGATGGAGTGTAACGGGTCCTGTTTTCTGCTTCTGTTTCCTGCTCAGCTGCAGTGATTGAATGTCACGGGTCCTGTTTCCTCCTTCTGTTTCCTGCTCAGCTGCAGTGTTTGAGTGTAAAGGGTCCTGTTTCCTGCTTCTGTTTCCTGCTCAGCTGCAGTGTTTGAGTGTAACGGGTCCTGTTTCCTGGTTCTGTTTCCTGCTCAGCTGCAGTGTTGGAGTGTAACGGGTCCTGTTTCCTTCTTCCGTTTCCTGCTCAGTTGCAGTGTTTGAGTGTAACGGGTCCTGTTTCCTGCTTCTGTTTCCTGCTCAGCTGCGGTGTTTGAGTGTAACGGGTCCTGTATCCTGCTTCTGTTTCCTGCTCAGCTGCAGTGTTTGAATGTAACTGGTCCTGTTTCCTGCTTCTGTTCCCTGCTCAGCTGCAGTGTTTGAATGTAACTGGTCCTGTTTTCTGCTTCTGTTTCCTGCTCAGCTGCAGTGTTGGACTGTAATGGGTCCTGTTTCCTGCTTCTGTTTCCTGCTCAGCTGCAGTGTTGGACTGTAATGGATCCTGTTTCCTGCTTCTGTTTCCTGCTCAGCTGCAGTGTTTGAGTGTAACGGGTCCTGTTTCCTGCTTCTGTTTCCTGCTCAGCTGCAGTGTTGGACTGTAATGGGTCCTGTTTCCTGCTTCTGTTTCCTGCTCAGCTGCAGTGTTTGAGTGTAACGGGTCCTGTTTCCTGCTTCTGTTTCCTGCTCAGCTGCAGTATTTGTGTGTAACGGGTCCTGTTTCCTGCTTCTGTTTCCTGCTCAGCTGCAGTGTTGGACTGTAATGGGTCCTGTTTCCTGCTTCTGTTTCCTGCTCATCTGCAGTGTTTGAGTGTAACGGGTCCTGTTTCCTGCTTCTGTTTCCTGCTCAGCTGCAGTGTTGGACTGTAATGGGTCTTGTTTCCTGCTTCTGTTTCCTGCTGAGCTGCAGTGTTTGAGTGTAACGGGTCCTGTTTCCTGCTTCTGTTTCCTGCTCAGCTGCCGTGTTGGATTGTAATGGGTCCTGTTTCCTGCTTCTGTTTCCTGCTCAGCTGCAGTGTTTGAGTGTAACGGGTCCTGTTTCCTGCTTCTGTTTCCTGCTCAGCTGGTGTTTGTGTGTAACGGGTCCTGTTTCCTGCTCAGCTGCAGTGTTTGAGTGTAACGGGTCCTGTTTCCTGCTTCTGTTTCCTGCTCAGCTGCAGTGTTTGAGGGTAACGGGTCCTGTTTCCTGCTTCTGTTTCCTGCTCAGCTGCAGTGTTGGACTGTAATGGGTCCTGTTTCCTGCTTCTGTTTCCTGCTCATCTGCAGTGTTTGAGTGTAACAGGTCCTGTTTCCTGCTTCTGTTTCCTGCTCAGCTGCAGTGTTGGACTGTAATGGGTCCTGTTTCCTGCTTCTGTTTCCTGCTCAGCTGCAGTGTTTGAGTGAAACGGGTCCTGTTTCCTGCTTCTGTTTCCTGCTCAGCTGCAGTGTTGGACTGTAATGGGTCCTGTTTCCTGCTTCTGTTTCCTGCTCAGCTGCAGTGTTTGAGTGTAACGGGTCCTGTTTCCTGCTTCTGTTTCCTGCTCAGCTGCGGTGTTTGAGTGTAACGGGTCCTGTTTCCTGCTTCTGTTTCCTGCTCATCTGCAGTGTTTGAGTGTAACGGGTCCTGTTTCCTGCTCAGCTGCAGTGTTTGAGTGTAACGGGTCCTGTTTCCTGCTTCTATTCCCTGCTTAGCTGCAGTATTTTGCTCTCCTTGCTGTAAAGCTGTTGTGTTTATTGACCTGTTGTGTGGACTCTGTGCATCGCATCCCGAGCTTTCCATCTCAGACCCCTCCATCAGTCGTGTGCCTCCCTGTCAATTTTCATCTTTAATCACACACAGCACATTTTTATTATAATGCACTTTTACGCATCTGAGTTTCATCATACAGAAATGACAGCACTTTTTTATATACTGAGGCCGGGGCGTAGATTTAACTGGGAGTTGGTGGGGACGGAGACTGGGCCTTTATGACAATTAGTCTGGCCAGTTATCAATCATTTTCCTTCATCGACGCGTTTTCCAATTATCGTAATTGCTAACTGAAGACACGGTTCCTCTCCATATGCGATTTAACTCTACTCTTTAAGTGTTCATGCAACCCTGAACTTTTTGCAGTCCATAATGAACAGGTGCTGCTTGTTCTGTCCGATTAAGCAAGATGGCAATCGGTCATCGGGATGCGTATTTGCTGTGTTTAAATGAACGTTATTCAAAATTGCTTTCCTGTCCAGTCACAGGCAAGCAGTAAATTAATTTCTGAACTTAATGTACCCCATCGTATCATCGCTGGATGCTGTTAGATCACATACAGAGAGGAACCGTGTCTTCAGTTACCAATCACGATAATTTGAAAACGCGTCGATGAAGGAAAATAATTGAGAACTGGCCAGGACTATTTGTCATAAAGGCCGTGTCAAAGTCCCCACCAACTCCCAATAAATCTACGCCCCTGTACTGAGGGATATACTTGCAGGGATGTTAATGTCAAGGACGATTGGCTTTGCAGGTGATCCTTATTAATCTTATGCATTGCCATACCTCCTTGGGCAGGTGTCGGAGAGCTTTCAGAATCGAGTTTTTATTCAATTCAAAGTTTTATTCAGTTTTATTTGCTTGTTGGGTCCATGCATTTGTTGGCCTTTCAAGTCTTTTCCAAACTTGAGAACCAGAGTTGTAAACATGAAAGTGATGGTAGCCATTATTGAGTTTGAGATATAAGAAATGACTACTATTCGTATATGCAGCCTAAACCATGAATCGACTAAATTCAGCCATTCGGCTCGTGGTTTAGTGCATCGGTGCGCTCAGTAATCGCGAAGAGTGGGATTAGTAAAAGGCCTCCTCTGCTGATGGTAAAGAATTTGCACTGTCATGGAAAAAAAACCTTGAAACACCCATCAAACAGATTATTAATGTTCTTCATTTGCAAGTATGGATGTCTTAGTGACCAGTGTCTGCAGAGGATGACACTGTTAGAAATACTGAGGCTACAGTGCGAGATACAAGACACTTATCATCTGCAAAAACTGGAAAAATGTCCTGCTATGAAAACTACCGGAGGTGGCATGCCCAGTACCCAAACAATTAAAACAACATGATACAGCTTGGGGCTGAACACAACCCCGTCTCATCATTTTTGGAGCATTTTGCAGACATCAAATTTGGAATTTGTTATGGCCCCAATTTGTTATTACATTTATAACACAACAGCAACAGCAAGGGATGACAGACACAATTTAAAACTTAAACACATTTAATTAAACAGACAAAGACTAATAACAACTAACTAACTGACCAAGATTGAGTATAACAAAAAAACCAGAAATATTTACAGTCCCTTTGTTTGTCGGGGTGGCTTGGTGATGTCCTGGGTAAGGAAAATGCTCAAACACAGGCAAAAATCCACAAAAGAAACTTCACAGGTCTTGAACAGAATGACAGGTCTGGTCACATGTATCCTTCTTCTTGCAATTTCTCCTACTACTACTTTACTGTCTCAATTCTCCCCTTTATATACTCCTTTGCAGACCCCACCCACAGTTAGACCTCTTTTTTTTTTAATTTTCGGGGACTTGCCCCAGACATGTCTGAAACATGTCCAAACATAACCCCAGTCTGAGCTTAACAAAAAAAAAAGGTAAATACTGTCATCTAGTGGCCTCTATTCACATTACACCTCCATTCCAAAAGGGAAAAATTTTGACTTACAAAGGCAAAATTTTTCTTTTAAATACAACAAAATGGTTAAGTAGACACTTGTGTGTACATATATATCATACAATATTCAAGTAAACACCTGATATATATATACATATTCAAACACGGGATAAGCAATCTGCAATTACATTGTCTGTACCCTTCACATGCTTAATTTCTAAGTCAAACTCCTGTAAAATCAAACTCCAATTCAACAATCTCCGATTCTTGTTTTTCATCTTACTCAAAAACATTAACGGATTGTGGTCTGTGTACACAGCCAATGGCTTTTGTCCTGTACAAACATAAACCTCAAAGTGTTGTAATGAAAGGACCAGAGCCAACAGTTCCTTCTCTATTGTGGAATAGTTCCTTTGGTGGCGATTGAACTTCCTAAAGAAGTATGCCACGGGATGCTCAATGTCATCAGAGTCACTTCTCTGTAGGAGCACAGATCCACAAGCTTGGTCGCTAGCATCGACCGCGATGGAGAACGGTTTGTTGAAGTCAGGAGATTTGAGCACGGGGAAGTGACACAGCAGAGACTTCAGGCGATCGAAGGCTCTCTGGCATGCATCATCCCAGGTGAACTTTACGCCTTTCTTCAGTTGGTTAGTGAGACTGAGAGCAATCTCAGCAAAGTTCTTGCAGAAATTGCGGTATTACCCGATCATTCCAAGGAAGCGGCGCAAAGCTTTTTTGTTGTCAGGAACTGGAAAGTCCATGATGGCTTAGACTTTAGCATTTATGGGTGCCACCTTACCCTGGCCTATGACGTAGCCAAGATAGGTGACAGTAGCACAACCAAAGTCACTCTTGCTCAGGTTAACAGTCAGGTTAGCCTGGGTCAGGCGCTGGAACAACGTCTCTACATCTTTTAGATGTTCTTCCCAGGAGTCACTCCGTGTGATCAGGTCATCGATGTACGCACCCGTGTGTGGCAATCCGGCGATTGTAGACTGTATCATCCTTTGGAACGTGGCTGGGGCATTTTTCATGCCAAAGGGTAGGACTTCATACTGGTACAACCCAGATGGTGTGGCAAAAGCAGAGATGCGCTTGGCCCTCTCAGTTAAAGGCACACACCAATAACCCTTCAATAAATCAATCCTGGTCAGAAACTTTGCTTGCCCTACTCTATCAATTCAATCATCAATCCTAGGTATTGGAAACACATCAGTTCTAGTTACAGCATTGACTTTGCAATAATCTGTGCAGAATCTAGTACTTCCATCAGGTTTTGGAACTAGCACACAGGGTGAACTCAAATCTGAGTTGGAGGGTCTGATAATATCATGTTCTAATATGTATTCAACCTCTTTCTCAGCAATCTTTCTCTTTTCAGGATTCATCCGGTACGGATGCTGTTTTATTGGTTTGGCATCACCAACATCTACATCATGAGAGGCTATAGAAACTCTTTTTGGAACATCAGGAAACAGATCCTCATATTTCTTGATCAACCTCTCAAATTGATCTCTCTGTGAGGGTTCTAAGTGCTGGAGTTTTACATCAAGATTTTGCAACACTTCAGAATTTGACAATTTACATGAAAGAACTTCAGCTTTAATTCTTGGTTCATCATCTTGAAACTCCCCCTCATCTTCACATGTTTCGGCCATAGGAGAATCTGAAGTGACAGCTGCAACCCTAGCATTTCTGTCATGATCAGGCTTCAGCATGTTAATGTGACACAATTGTTTTGGTTTTCTCCTATCTGGAGTCTTCACAATGTAATTGAGATCATTGAGTTTTGTCAGAATTTCATAAGGACCATGAAATCTAGCCTGCAATGGATTGGACTGCAAGGGAAACAACACAAGGACCTTTTCTCCTGGTTTAAACTCACGGCTTCTAGCCTTATGATCATACCAAGTTTTCATTTTTCCCTGACTTGATTTCAAGTTCTCTTTGGCAAGGTCACAAGCTGCAAGCAATCTTTCCTTGAACTTGCTAACATAGTCTAACAGACTGATTTGCGGCTCTTCCTCTTGCCATTGTTCACTCAATAATAGCAACGGTCCTCTCACTTCATGACCAAACACTAGCTCAAATGGACTGAATCCAGTAGATTCCTGCACTGCTTCTCTAGCTGCAAACAACAGCAAATGAACACCTTCATCCCAGTCTTTCTCATGGTCATAACAATAAGTCCTCCTCATTGTCTTGAGAGTGGAATGAAACCGCTCTAAGGCACCCTGACTTTCTGGATGATAGGCACTAGAAAGAATCTGCTTTGCACCTAGTTCATACACAACCTGCTGAAACAAACCAGAAGTGAAATTGCTCCCTTGGTCTGACTGAATTTCCCTGGGAAAGCCAAACAACGTGAAGAACTTTATCAAAGCCTTTGAGATTGCATTTGCTTTGATGTTACGTAGAGGTATGGCTTCAGGGAATCTGGTAGATGCACACATGATTGTCAACTAGTACTGATTTCCAGATCTAGTCTTGGGTAATGGACCAACACAATCAACAATGACCTTGGAGAACGGCTCCCCAAATGCTGGGATAGGCTGCAATGGAGCTACAGGTGGGTCTAACTGGTGTTTTCCAACTACTTGACAAGTGTGACAGGTTTTGCAAAAGTTGGAAACTTCTTTTTCGAAGCCCAGGCCAAAAGAAGTGTTTCGTGATCTTATCAACAGTCTTGTTAACTCCAAGATGACCTCCTAAAGGTAAACTATGAGCCATTGTTAAGATCTCATTCCTGTAGACCTTCGGAACAACAATTTGCCTGACCACTGCCCAATCTGCATTGGCAGGGATATCAGGAGGGCGCCACTTCCGCATCAACACACCATCCTTGAGATAATACCCAACTGGAACTGAGTCTATTTCTTTATCAGGAAGGGCTCTGCTCCTTAGTGCACAAATTTCAGGATCATTAGTTTGCTCCTCAATCAACCGCTTTCTGGACAGAGACAAGTCTCCAGACACATCAGAATCACCAGACCCATCCGGCTGGCTGAATAGAGAACTGATAAAAGTATCTGATAAGTCCTCAAACGGAGAAACCATAGTAGGCCAATCAGAGTCATGAGGCGAACCACCTGAGTCCTGACTATTCAATGTGCTGGACGGCACCACAACATCTTCTTCTTTAGCCTTCTTGGCCATAGCACGAGTCACTGCGCAAGAAGGATACAGAGATGGGTCCACATCCCCATCTTCAGTTCCCGGCTGTGAAGTAAGATGTACAGGGGGAACTACTTTGCCCCCAGCCAGGTCATTGCCTAACAGCAGAGAAACATATAGATAGACTTAACATAAGTCCCACCTTTACCTGTCCTGTAAATAAATCTGACTTCAAGAATATAGAGCGCAGGGGTACAGATACAGTCCTCCCTTCAATACCTTGTACAAGTATGAAGTCCCCTGAAGCGGTCTCATCACGTAACTCCAAAGAGTCCATCAACAAAAGTGACTGAGAAGCTCCGGTATACCTTAGGATATATATGGGGACAGGAGTAGTATGCTCATTCAGAGCCACAAATCCCTCTGACACAAATGGAAGAAATTCCTCCCTCACGAAGTCAGCTGTATCAGGCTTCTTAGCCCCACAAGGAGCAGGCAATTTAGCAGATCGGTTATCTACTACAGGGGTTTCTAACCTTGTTTTCACAAAGGCATTGGTTTGGTATCCTTTTCTTTTTCTTTCTTAGCTTTAAGGAACCAACAGTTAGTTGTAACATGACCAGATTTCTTGCAATAACCGCAAACTAGACCACTTTTGTCACTGTCAGCTTTCACACTTTGATCAGACCTGTTACTGGATTTCTGAGCACCATCACCAGATTTGTCTTTGTCTTTGGGTGAGGAATCTTGGGTATCACCGTAACCCTTTTTCTGAAATTGGGACCATCTATTGTTACTGCTAGACTGAAATTTAGACTTATGTGTGAGAACATATTCATCTGCAAATTTGGCAGCTGACTGCAAATTCAGTGCTTGCTTCTCATTAAGGTAGGTCTTAAGATCATCCTTAATACAGTTCTTGAATTCTTCAACTAACACCATCTCTTTTAGTGAGTTGAAATTATCCTTGACCTCCATAGAAGTACACCAACGCTCAAAGCAAACCTTCTTCTCATTAGCAAATTCCACATAAGTCTGATTTTCAGATTTCTTCAGACCTCTGAATTTCTGTCGGTAAGCCTCTGGAACCAACTCATAAGCTCTCAAAATAACCTTTTTGACAACCTCATAATCAGAGGAATCATCTGCAGACCAAGCCGAATAGGCTTGTTGAGCTTTACCCTTGAGGACAGTTTGCAACATCAGAGGCCAGTGTTCCTTTGGCCACTGGCAACTCTTTGCTACCTTTTCAAAACACTGGAAATAGTTGTCAACATCCTTTCCGAAAATGGAGGCACCAATTTTACCTCCTGGCCAGCCCGAAATTTATTTTCAGTTGCTATGTTAATTTTTAGTTGCTCCATTTGGAGTCTTTCTTCTCTATCGAATTTCTCTAATTCAAAATCTCTCTGTCTTGCAAGTTTTTCTAACTCAAATTCTCTTTGTTTTTCTTTTTCTTCCCTTCCTTTCTCTCTTTCTTCCCTTTCTTTCTTCTCTTCTCTAGCTAATTTTTCCAACTCAAACTGCCTTTGTTTTTCTTTTTCTTCCCTTTCAATCTCTAGCATTTTTAATTTAAGTTCCATTTCTATATTTGGATTTTCCACTGGAAACTGTTCCAGATCTCCTGGTGCAAACACATTTTCATCAATGTAATATTCAACTATCTCTCTAGCCAGTCTTGCTTTTCGCATGGCTGGTTTTACCCCTGTCAGCTCCAAATGTCTGCATATTTCCAACAGTTCGGTCTTTTTAAAAGACTTCAAAACCCCTACGGTTGGGGATGCAAGAAATCATCCATTGCTGTTGTCAATATATTTATATAGGAATATTCACAAAAACAATTTTACAATCTGAAATGTTAGATTTTTAATAAATGACTCACAAAATGGTCTATCCCGGACCTTGAGCCCCCAATTTGTTATGGCCCCAATTTGTTATTACATTTATAACACAGCAACAGCAAGGGATGACAGACACAATTTAAAACTTAAACACATTTAATTAAACAGACAAAGACTAATAACAACTAACTAACTGACCAAGATTGAGTATAACAAAAAAACCAGAAATATTTACAGTCCCTTTGTTTGTCGGGGTGGCTTGGTGATGTCCTGGGTAAGGAAAATGCTCAAACACAGGCAAAAATCCACAAAAGAAACTTCACAGGTCTTGAACAGAATGACAGGTCTGGTCACATGTATCCCTCTTCTTGCAATTTCTCCTACTACTACTTTACTGTCTCAATTCTCCCCTTTATATACTCCTTTGCAGACCCCACCCACATTTAGACCTCTTTTTTTTTTAATTTTCGGGGACTTGCCCCAGACATGTCTGAAACATGTCCAAACATAACCCCAGTCTGAGCTTAACAAAAAAAAAGGTAAATACTGCCATCTAGTGGCCTCTATTCACATTACAAAGTAGTGTATATAAACAAAAAACAAGAACCTTGGAGAAGGGAAAACCCGTCATTTACTTCTTTGAAACGGTTTTAATTTAATTCAGGCTAAACTTGATGTAAAAATCACTGCTTGCATTATTATTCACATGTTCTATGCCATCTGAGGTTATATAGAAAGGATGTTGTAAAATAAATGTATGATTTTGAGGTAATTTATGATGTCCTTTATCCGTGTTTCATTATTCCTTACCGCAGAGAGAAACGCTTGTCGCACACTCTGGGTAACAGGATATAGCCTCTTACTGATGGATATTACTGTGATGTTATCTATAATTTCCCATAATCCCCTGTTGCTCCACAGTGTGCTCAGTATGGCGTCTTTATGCCCGGTCAGAGTGCATTCTGTAATTGGTGCATCGAAGTGTGTTTGCAATTCTACAGTTTGAGTGTTTTTAGTGAGTTGTGCTATTTTTGTTTCTTCATGGTGTGCATAGATTGCATGATATGTTTTTGCATATTTGTGTGTCTCCTGAACATTTTGTCCGCTTGCAAACTGAGTGTAGACATGTGATTTGTGTTCCTGTGGAATTTTGGTCTCATCCTTCCAGCAGGTTGTGTGTAGATTGTGTTTTGTGTGTTTCTTTAGACTTCGTGTTTTTGTCGAATGTATTTCTTCATTGCTGTGAGCTGCTGTGCATTTCGCTTTATGCTTAAGCTGATTCTGTGTTTTTGTAGATTGTGTGTCAATCATGCGCTGCGTGTTTCTTTATGTTGCACCCTGTGTTTTTGCAGATTGAATGTCGATCATGCGCTGTGTGTTTCTGTATGTTGCACCCTGTGTTTTTGCAGATTGTCTGTAGATCATGCGCTGCGTGTTTCTGTATGTTGCACCCTGTGTTTTTGTAGATTGTGTGTCGATCATGCGCTGTGTTTCTGTATGTTGCATCCTGTGTTTTTGCACATTGTGTGTGGATCATGCGCGTCGATCATGCGCTGTGTGTTTCTGTATGTTGCACCCTGTGTTTTTGTAGATTGTCTGTAGATCATGCGCTGCGTGTTTCTGTATGTTGCACCCTGTGTTTTTGTAGATTGTGTGTCGATCATGCGCTGTGTGTTTCTGTATGTTGCACCCTGTGTTTTTGTAGATTGTGTGTGGATCATGCGCTGTGTGTTTCTGTATGTTGCACCCTGTGTTTTTGTAGA
This sequence comes from Gymnothorax reevesii, assembly GCA_029721435.1. Classification (NCBI taxonomy): domain Eukaryota; kingdom Metazoa; phylum Chordata; class Actinopteri; order Anguilliformes; family Muraenidae; genus Gymnothorax; species Gymnothorax reevesii. The sequence goes on along the minus strand of CM056583.1, from coordinate 17,156,295 downwards.
TTGTGTGTGGATCATGCGCTGTGTGTTTCTGTATGTTGCACCCTGTGTTTTTGTAGATTGTCTGTAGATCATGCGCTGCGTGTTTCTGTATGTTGCACCCTGTGTTTTTGTAGATTGTGTGTCGATCATGCGCTGTGTGTTTCTGTATGTTGCACCCTGTGTTTTTGTAGATTGTGTGTCGATCATGCGCTGTGTGTTTCTGTATGTTGCACCCTGTGTTTTTGCAGATTGTGTGTGGATCATGCGCTGTGTGTTTCTGTATGTTGCACCCTGTGTTTTTGTAGATTGTGTGTGGATCATGCGCTGTGTGTTTCTGTATGTTGCACCCTGTGTTTTTGTAGATTGTGTGTCGATCATGCGCTGTGTGTTTCTGTATGTTGCACCCTGTGTTTTTGTAGATTGTGTGTCGATCATGCGCTGTGTGTTTCTGTATGTTGCACCCTGTGTTTTTGCAGATTGTGTGTGGATCATGCGCTGTGTGTTTCTGTATGTTGCACCCTGTGTTTTTGTAGATTGTGTGTCGATCATGCGCTGTGTGTTTCTGTATGTTGCACCCTGTGTTTTTGTAGATTGTGTGTCGATCATGCGCTGCGTGTTTCTGTATGTTGCACCCTGTGTTTTTGTAGATTGTGTGTGGAACATGCGCTGCGTGTTTCTGTATGTTGCACCCTCTGTTTTTGCAGATTGTGTGTGGATCAGGCGCGTCAATCATGCGCTGTGTGTTTCTGTATGTTGCACCCTGTGTTTTTGTAGATTGTGTGTCGATCATGCGCTGTGTGTTTCTGTATGTTGCACCCTGTGTTTTTGTAGATTGTGTGTGGATCATGCGCTGCTTGTTTCTGTATGTTGCACACTGTGTTTTTGCAGATTGAATGTCGATCATGCGCTGTGTGTTTCTGTATGTTGCACCCTGTGTTTTTGCAGATTGTGTGTCGATCATGCGCTGTGTGTTTCTGTATGTTGCACCCTGTGTGTATGTCTTGTTTTTGTGTTTCAGCAGTTTGTGTGTTTATGTAGATTGTGTGCTGCAGTTTTCTGTGGTTCTTGTGTAAATTATGTATGGCATATTTCAGTACATTGTCTTTTTGTTAGTGCAGGATGTTTGCGATATACATTGTGTGTTCCTGCAGATTATCTGTTTTGGTGGAATTTTTTTCTTCCTAATGTTTGTTTGTTTTTCTTTTTGCAAGTTGTTAATGTTTCAGGAGATCATCTGTAGATTGTGTGATGTTTGTTTCTGTGGATTGTGCATTGATTGTATGATGTATGTAGATTCTGTTTTGTGTTTCTGTAGACGGTGTGTAGATTATTTGTTCCTGTAGATTGTGTGTTGTTATTCTGTAGGTTGTGTGTTGATCATGTGATGTCTGTTTCTGCAGTTTGCGTTGATTGTGTGATGTAGGTTTTTCAGATGGGGCATTGATCATGTCATGTGTGAGTTTCCGCAAACTGTGTTTTGATTGTGCGTTTGTGTGCTATTGCAGATTGTGCATTAATTGTGTGATGTGTGTTTTTGCGGATTTTGTGTTGATTGTGTGTTTAAATTTTGATTGTGTGTTGTTTGTTACTGAAGGTTGTGTGTTGATTGGATGTTTTGTTTCTGGGGATTGCGTGTTGGTTGTGTGTTTGTATTTCTGTTGATTGTGTGTTGTGTGTTACTGCAGATTGTGTGTTTTGTTTCTGGAGATTGTGTGTTGATTGTGTGTTTGTGTTTCTGTAGATTGTGTATAAGGGAAACCCGTATGCGGACCATAACTCTACAGCTTACAGCACATATGAGAGAGGTGTGGAGATCGGCTGCTGGGGGTTGTGCATCAATGCTGTGTCCTCTGCTCTTTACTCATGTGAGTTACCCCCATCCTGCCCCGAGTTACCCCCACTCTACCCCGAGTTACCCCCATGAGGGGCACTCATGGCCAAGCATGCTTTTTAAACTTAGAAAAAATGGCTTGTTTTTCTGAGCACATCACTGGGGGAAATTTAGTTTTCACAGCTGATCATAGCTACTCTGTCTAAAAACTAATTATTTACTCAGAGTAGGACTTTTTGTATTTTAGTTCAGTTTTTTTGAACATTCATTTTGTCTGTGTAAACTTTTCAACATTTGCTCTGTGCTGCTATGTTAGGCCATGGATATTGGGAATGAAGTTTACCCCTGTGGAATCTGTTATCTTCACTGTCCATAATGTTATATGACATACGCCATGTTAGGAAATGAATGAAAGCGAAGCCAAAACGTTTAAAATCGCAGCCATTCCAAAGTGTTATATTCTCAGTTATATTACAAGAGATCAGTCATGCACTAAAATCAAAATAGCAGACAGGTGAAGAACCTCTTTAATAACCTTCGAGCTTCCTCTGCACATGCTCAGTCAGGACAGTAACCTGTAATGTTACCCTCATTCTGTCCTGGTGAAACAACCTCTCTCTCTCTCTCTCTCTCTCTCTCTCTCTCACAGATGTGCAACGACTCCTCCTTCCATTCATTGGGCTGAAGGGGCTGTACTTCTTGGGGTACTTTGTGTTTGGTCTGGGCACCAGCCTTATTGGTCTCTTCCCCAACATCATAGCCACACTGACCCTGTGCAGCGTTTTTGGAGTCATGTCCAGCACCCTGTACACCATCCCGTTCAACCTCATCTCAGAATACCACAAAGAAGAGGAGGTGAGTGTGCGTTCAAACACAAACATACACCGCCTTTCATGAACTTACAAACATAGGCTGGCGTTCATAACACATGACTGTACATCTCATAAACACACAAACAAACCCCACCTTTCATAAACACACCAACATGCATCACCTTTCAGAAATACGCAAAAAATTGAGGGTTAAATTGGATTTGTCTCATTAAATTTAAAGTTTAGACAGGGTTTTACCATTATGCCAAGGCTTTATTTAAATAATTAACCCTTTCACCCCCTAAGCTCAACATTAAATTATGTCTTATGAGAGGTTTGGATCGTCACCAAGGGGTTACCAAACGTAACTGAATCGGCTCCCTTGAAGGTTCGGTTGCGTGTGCAGGCGTGTCATGTTGCTTCTGTTGCCACCCTGGCGATAGGTGTTGCAAAGACTCTCGGTGGAAGTGACCGAGAAAAAGAGAAACCAGATTGTCTCGGCGTTTTTTACAAAACGTAAACCGAATTGAAGACAGTCCCGGTAATTTTGATGTCCAATAATTATCCAGACTATGTTCGCTGTCATGATGAATTCACATCAAGAGTTGAAGTGTCCTTAGTCCTCCGTGTGGGACCCGTTTCCTGCAATGCAGATTTGCTCCCTTCGGAACACACCTCCAACAGCCCACCTTATCACTGCTCCATCCTCCCGCGAGACCTCCACCTCGGCTGTGATCCTTCTCTCAGGATCATCCAGGTTGGCAGGTGGGGTGACATAAACCTTGGATTTCAGATGGCCCCACAAGAAGAAGTCAAGTGGTGTGAGGTCGGGAGACCGTGGGGGCCATTCCACTGGCCTGTTCAATGCCACAACTCTGTCTCCGAACAGTTCTGTCATTCGCTCTGTTACAATCCTCCTCCTGTGGGGTGGCGCGCCACCCTGTGCCCATCAGGCCCGGAGAAATAGGACGGCATACCTTAGTGGCCGAAATCTGCGCATCTAGTTGATAGCGGGGACCACACGATCATTGAGCATTTGCAGGTAGTCCTCACCATTAAGGTTATGGCAAAAGAAGAATGGACCAATGATCAATCCATTGCCAACCAGGCCAATCCAAACCGTCACTTTGTGCCTGACGTCATTACGCTCATATGCAAAATCAAGCGGCTGGTCTCCTCTGGGACGATATTCCCTTACATTATAGCAGTTGACCGAAGCATTCATGGCAAAGCCAGACTCGTCTCCGATGATTAAGTCTTTGAGGAAACGTTGTCGCTGTCCAAGCAACCGTTGGCAGAACTGCAAACGTTGTTGCATGTCACCGGGAAGAAGTTGATGCCTCGTAATCATTTGGTATGGGTGGAACGGCAGGTCAAGACGTGTGATACGATTGAAGGTGGATGACGACAGGTCAAGAGCATTCCATCGGCAGCTGACGGTTTGCGCCTCCTTCCTGCAGCATGTTAGTCTTCGAGGAGGGTCCTGACTGCTTCGATGTTGACTTATGTACGTTGGGTCTTGCGTTGGCCTGACTTCCCTCTGTTGAGGTTGTGGCTGATGCAAGAGGCAAGGTACTTGTTGACATTCCTGAAGACAGTGAGACGACTCGGAACCCTTACATTTAGACATTGATGTTGGAACCGCTGAAGGACGATGCGAACACTTTTCGTTTGGAGGTATTCCGTTACCAGAAAAGACCTCTGCTGAGCTGTGAACTGTGGTCTGACCATTTTACACCACACAGTTACAAGGCAAAAAGTGGGGCCAATGCACAGGTGCTCACCGATTTTATGTCCATGAATTAAATTGCCTGCATGACATAACGCACTTGTGATCATTGGCTGTGTGATGAAAGGAAGAAGCTGACAGGACATGATGTGATTATGTAATAATTAAAGGACACACCCACTGAATGATGCCCATTAGCTTCATTCACATGTTCACGGCCCCTTCAGTTGCATGTATTAACCCTTTGGTTACTAGGTCATTTTGTGCTGAGGTTAGGGGGTGAAAGGGTTAATTATTCAAAAAACGCCTTGGCATACCGGTAAAACCCTGTCTAAACTTTTAATTTAATGTGACAAATCCAATTTTAACCCTCGCATTCCCGTGCGCAAAAGACTTCAATTTAGCTAAATTCAAAGCGTCCGTGCTCACTGGAGCATGAAGCGTAAACCAAGACACTGGTATCATTTGAAGCAGAATGACCCCCCTCTACCAAGGTTTACGCCTACATTTACAGAACTATTATCTATGTTAATTTTATGACCATTTTTCCAAGAGTATCATTTTTTCTAATACACACTGTAGAATATAATGTTCAAAGGTACATTTTCATCAGTGAATTATTTCCTGAAAGTAAGAATCATAGTGTTTTATTCACAACGAGTCCTTCATATCAACGGAGAGAGGGGCTCCTCTTCCACGGAGCTCGCCATTTTGCACCGCCATGTTTCTATGGTAGCCCAGAACAGGAAAAAAGTAATTAAATAGAGCACTGACACGAGAGCGCGCCGTTCGCGTTTTTGCAAGTTTTGCGGCCACCATAGGCTCTCTGAGAAAGGGAATGATGATTTGGTTGCAATCTATAATCTCACCACTTGATGGCTCTACATCTCTCATACTGGTCTTCTAACCTGTGATTTTCAGTGATCCTTAAGTAGCCTCACTTTTTAATGCATAATTTCCCAAAACTGATTCCCAGTTACTTTTTGTAATTAGCACCCAAACATTAATTTACTAAGATGTGAAAAGAGATCAGTCAAAGTCCAACCGATTCGGTTTTGCTGGCATTATTGTTCATTGCATCACAGTTATCAGGTATTTTCCTGTCCTGATTAATGATGTCATAAATAGTCAATATTTTCTGAATTCTGGTAGCTCATAAAACATTACATATTTATTAGCTTGGACCATGAGAGATGCCATTTTTGCATCAATTTTTGACACTGAAAAAAATGTTAAAATGGGAAATAGAATTCAGTTGAAGTTTTGGCTTAGATATTGGTATTTTTGCAATCCTGGCAATATCATTTGTATATATTTACGGCGTTAATGTAGCATTAATGATCACTTTGTTATATCTTGATCAATAATTTATTAATTATATGCTCATGCAATGGTCTTGACTATTCAGATCATAAAATGTTTGATTGTTAATCAGGTGATCTTAACCCCTCTGTGCAGATGTAGCTACAGCAGACCTGGAGCTGCTCTATTTATGCACACAGTTACAATATTCTATCACTAGATGGCACACCAGGATCAGTTATTGAATATCTATTAGCAAGCTGCCTGGAAAACAGTTTAGAATATGGACAAGTTCACAAGTTCAGTCCCATCCCTCTTTCCCATGAGTTGCATGAATTAAACTCCTCAGCCAAGCCTGACGTGCAAACTGCCTAATATACTGTACTTGCCCATAGTATCTATCCAGCAGTTCAAAAAAAGATTTTTTGCAACAGAAAAAAGTTATTGTCCTTTCTAGCAACCACTTCAGCTACAATGAGCCAATGGTATCCAGGTAAGTGGTTGAGAAAAAATCAGTTTTCTGAAGCAAAAATGTGACATGGTATTGATACTATGTCACTCTACTATCAACTATAGTCATCTCATATCAAAAACGCATAATTCCCTACCGTGGATTTACATGTATATATCTCCACTTTTGAATTCAGCACTCCCTTATATCCTCCAAAGTACTCTCACTGATTAGCCACTCACTAAATTGCTTGCTTGGACTTATCTGCGTAAAGCACAATTCTAGTTCACGCCCATGTGAAACTATTGCGATCTTTTGATTGACACATTACTTTTCCAATTCCAGAGAGTATAGACTTTCCACAGTGACTGAAACACATTGATTGGACCATCAGAAAAGTATTTAAACCTTTGCGTAACAGCAATTTAGGTTGTATTCTCTTAATGTTGCACAACTGAAAATGACTCGATTGCACAGAAAAGAAGACTTACGAAACTGGCCTGAATCATCACTTACATTTACGGGATTTAGATGAGAATTGGACATGGTCAATGGGAATTATTCTGCATGCAAGAGGACTGGAGGGTTCCCTCTACTCAACAGATCTATGTCTATGTCTGGAATTCAATGAAGGAAGGTTTTTTTAACCTTTAAAATTCTAAACCTTATCATGGAGAGAAGGCATGTTTTGGGTTTGGAGAGGTTACTGGTGACCATTGATGTCCACCTGCACCTTTATTGATAAACTCATGCTAAATTTAGCCAGAAAATCAGTAATTCGTGTTGAATTTCATGTGTCAAAAGTTGATTTGTGTTAAACATATGATTTTTTTCATGATTTGACAGTGCGCCATTTTGAGGGGTCTGAGAGTTTATAGTGACCTGGAGAGCTGTCATATTTAGCTCTTAAGCGTAGATAATTAAAAATTTCATGCTCAGATGAAGAATACTTGTGGATTAGAAGTTTATGATCCGAGAAATGTATAGTTTTAACCTCCAGCTATTTTTTCAATTCTCAGTATTATTATAATTATTATTATTTATTTATTTATTTATTTTTTACAACTTTAATGCTGAATTTTCATGAAGATTTTTTTTTTTATGTTTGCAGCCCTTTTTCTCTACCAGAATCATGAAAATAAACTGAAATACGGTGGAACTCAAAATGCTTTGTGTCTTGACTCAGTTGAGCCATTTCCTTCCTCTCTGTGCAGCAGCAATCTTGAGTTATTAAGCCTTAAATAAGGTAACACATAAATAGCCAAATTATCTTCTGCGCAAAGGGATTGGCAGGAACAGGTTCAGAGTTCAGGTTCATGTATTGAAAGGCTGGAGGCCTGTATTATTGCCTATCTGTGGCGGCAAACCATGGAAAATCCTGTAACTCTGGCGTTGGCTTACGTCTAGTGAGAATAAGGGTTGAAGAGGTTTTAAACACACAAATATGCATCACCTCTCGTTGACACGCAACCTTATCTCAGAGTTGCAAAAAGAAGAGGTAAGTGGGTGTGCATTAATACAAAATCATACGTACATCACCTTTCATAAGCACTCAAACACACATCACCTTTTATAAACATGCGGACATGCATCACCTCTCGTAAACGCACAACCTTTTCTCAGAGTAGCACAAATAACGGGTGCGTGTGTGTGTGTGTGTGTGTGTATACGTGTGCATGAACACAGTAACATATGTCACAAATCAAAAACACACCAGCAACTCAATTTTTATAAACACAGACCCTCTTCTTACCGTATTGCAAGTGAACATGATTTAAAAATAAACCATAGTTTTACCACCATACATGAGGTCTTTAATTTCTGCGGAGGTTTTGCTGTGCATTTACTCATAATGTCCTTGAATCAGTGGTTTTATTGAGTGATGGAGATTTTGGATATCACGCATGGAGGAATTGTGTTCAGATTCTTCAGAGTGTAGATCTGCATCGATTGCTGAATATTATTCATGAGCATCTATTGCTCATTGTTATTGAACAGTGTAGAATGCTTAACTGTTACTCATTCTTTATTGCTGAATGTTACTGGTCATGATTACGGAGTTATTGATCAGTGTCTATTGTTGAATGTTATTGATTAGTGTTGAGTCGCAGTTGTGTTGTGTGGCAGTTTAATAACATGTTGTTAGTGTCTATAGCATTAGCACGCATGTACAAACTCCTACATGGACCGTTGTCCTACACACATGCACTGGACGATCAGAGGTCCGCAGGCAGTAGGCAGTAGGCTGTATAATCACATGCTGCGGACTGAACCACTGATCGTCCGCTCATCCCATCCATCTCTGCACCCCTGCTGCTTGGGTAACACACAAATACAGGGGTGTTCGCATCGGCTGTGCCCTAAAGAGGTGTGTAGTCTAATGATGTGATGTGACACGGTAATCTCTGTATAATTTAAATCAGTTCTCCAGGCACTTTCTCCATCTGCCACTTAACTCCTCATGGAATTCCCGGTGTGGGGGGTCAGGACTGTTCCGGAAGACATTAATCTCATTTACTTCTCAAACTCTGCTGATCTCATAAGCGAGACCGTCAAATGCAGCGGCTTTATTCAAACTTCAGGCCTCTTCTACAAATTCTTGCGGAGATCCCAAGCTTTTCAGCGATCCCAGTTATGTCCTGCTGACTTACAGGGAAAGGTGATCAAATGAGTCACAAGATCTAGATATTTCCCATTTGATGTAAAGCTGTGGCCATACAAACATGGTGTCCTGGGTTTAAATATTTCTCTCAGTATAAGTGTGATGCAGCTTCAGTGAAGCACTGCATCCAGCAGAAACAGAATGTGTGTGCGACGTCGTCTTACGATGTGGAAAAAATAGTTTTTTTTTTTTATTCTAACTTTGAACTTACTCAAGGGGAAATTCAAGCCAAAACAGGCTTAGGATATTTCTGGATTTGTTCGGATTTTCGTACTATTTGAGGCCTCAAGGACCATTCCTGAGATCAAAGGAAATCTGAAGAGAAAATGTTCTGAGCTTTGATGGGGCTTTATTCCGTATTTTGACTGGCTTTTGGGAGCCATGCGTGGCCTCTATGTTTTCCCTCTTGTCAATAGGATTGCCTTCAGGCAGAAGCTGGATGTACACAATCACACTCACTAATGAAGCATCTACAATGAAGCAGGAGGGCATGTGTTTTAGAGGCAACAGAACTGAGGCTGTGCAAATGAACTTCAGTCCTCAGACACAAAAATACGAACAGGCGAGAATTTCTTACAAATCATTTTCAAGTGGCTTCACTTTTGGTAAAGTTTGTCTGAAAAAGATGGCGTCGTGTAGCGACATTAATCCTCTTTTCAGAGCTAATTTGGAAGCTTGACTTGTATGAAGCTGAGCGCTGTCATCTTCCCTCCGAAGATGATCTCGAAAAAATAGTCGCTCCAGGACACAAATTTTGCAGATTATTTTGGTCAAGAACATAACTAGCTCACTAGAAGACGAAGTTGATATTGAAGCATGACAAAATTGCATGTTTATGGGTTTAAGGATTTTTTTTTCTGGTACGGACAGACGTGTCTGCTTTGTGAAAATGTGTTTTTTGATGAACGACAATTTGGGTACATTCAGTTGAAATGCCTGTGGGGGGGGCGGGAGTCGCCGTGCACCATCAGCGCTGCCTCCCAAACACCATGAACCACAGGCTGGTGATCATGTCCCACAGGCTAGACTCTGTATAATGAATAAGTTAATCAGTTTTTACTGGTCAAAACCTTAATTTCTCATGAAGTATTGAGGGTTTCGGTGTTGGGGGTAACCAGCTGTCAGCTTTAGGACAATTTCATTCAACTACACTGCCTGGCCAAAAAAAAAGTCGCACACTCAAATATTTAGTTGGAACCCCTGTAGCTTTGATTACAGTGCATATTCGTCTTGTCATTGTTTTGACAACTATATGCAATGCCTGAACATTTCTTTTCGATCAGAAATGCCATAATTTTTGTCCAAGATCTTGTCTTCTCGACATAATGGTTGAACCACTCGGTGGTCTTGAGTACATCCCAATAACTTTTATTATGTTAAAGGTCAGGACTTTGTGGTGGAAAATTTGTTTGTGAAAATGATTCCTCCTGCTTGCTTTGTCATTCATGGTTTTCTTTGCTAAATACAGGCCAATAACTTGCCCGTTCTGAAATACTGTAACATCGTTTCCACCATCAGGGAATGTGTTTTCCGACATGATTTTGTAAGAAATGAGTAGCGACGCACTTCATCAGTCAGGGTTAAAATGATTATTGCCATCTGAAACATTAATAACCGCAAGAATGATCCAATTTTAGAATTTGTTCATTAACTTCCAAACGGTGACTTTTTTTTGGCCGGGCAGTGTATTATATCATTCATTATTAGCAGGAAAAAAAAAAAATCAGATGGCAACTAGAGCCAAAAAGTCACCTTAAAAGTGTTAAACTGCAGGTTCTGGAGGTTGTGACTCCTGTGCGACCCCCAGACCCCAGTGCTCATGTTTCACTTTTCAAAATATTTCAGCCCTGTGCCTGCAAAAACCAGAGTTGAAGAGGTGAAGGGATTATCCTGTGCTGTTCATTATCACACAGATCATGTCCCAGTGCTCGTCTGTGAAGGGCTCAGGGAAGCCAAGTGGAAACTGACGGATGGACAGAGCAGGGTGGAACGAGGAGGGAAAAGGGATGAAATTAAACAAAGAGTTGAGGAATAAACAAGAATAAAATTTGAAATAAGCAAGAAAAATAAATGAGACAGAAGGGATATACAGGCACATGTTAAAATCACCAGTGTCTATCTCTCCTCTGCTTAACCGCTCCAGTCAGGCTGCCAGTCATGTCAAGAGCTTTCCGCACCTCGCTGTTTGGACAGAGCGGCTACTATACAGGGCTGGAATTGCAACAAGCTTCACGCAATATGGATACGACGAGCCTCAAGTCAAAGCAAACAATTTGCAGTAAACAGAGTGGGATTTACTGTCGTTAAAACTATGCTAATGTTCTCCCTCACTGTATCTGTCATTGATTTATTTTTTCCAGCCTACAGCACTGTAAGACATCACTGCCTAGTGCCGCAGCAGACCAGCTAAATTAGCATGTAGCCATTCAATCAAAGACATTGTTTTCATTATGTTCTGCATGTAATTGGCAAGATTAGATGGGAACATGTTGCATGCATTAGATCAGTCCCTGCTGGTACATCGAACTGCTTTCATTTAATTGCTTTATGCTATGTTACATAAGTAATTGCTTGTTACATCATGCGAACATAATAGTTTAAATGGAATTCTGTTCAAAATAAGGTTTCAAGGCACATTCGTAGAGTAGTGTACATTCATCCAGATGATTTTATGGAATATAAAAGGCTTTCCAAGCAACAAACAATGTCTGCACCTCATATAATAACTCTTATCTTATTGGCTGATAATATGATGCTAAAATTAAACTTAAAAAAAAAAATCCCTTTCCTCAATACCTGACAGAGTTTTCACTGTTATGTGCCTGAAATGGACATCTCTCTGCGTGTATTACTCAGGTGCAGGTTACTTCAATCCATAGGAAAAGTTTAGAAATTAACTGCTGTGGGTGATGATGTACAAATGTGGGACGGAAAGATTGCTGGAAATGTTTCTCATGCATGTTTCTGACATTATTGAAGCAGGACGTGATGGACTTGAAAGGCACAGTAGCTTTATTTAGTGTTTGTCAGGGTTTGAGTGGATGGTTGGGCAGCTCTGTTAGAGTTGGATTGAAACCCTACAGCACTGTAGGGACAGAACAGGGTTGGGGAAACGCTGCTATAGACCCTGCAGCAGCAGGCGTAGGAGTTTCACGATCTCCTCCGGTAACCCCTCCTCTCCTCTCGATGTGCAGGCACAGAGGAGAACAGGGGCGGAGGGAGATGACGGGCGTGGCACGGGCGTGGACTGCGCGGCACTCACCTGTATGGTGCAGCTGGCACAGATCATCGTGGGGGCGGGGCTTGGCGCTCTGGTCAACATGGTGGGCAGCGTCATTGTGGTGGTGCTGTCCGCCTCCACGGTCTCGCTCGCCGGCTGCCTCTTCATCGCCCTCTTCATCAGACACGTGCACTAACCTCCGAAATGACCGCTGAATAAACGCCTTCACACAGCTCCTTATGTTTGTCTCCTCTCTGACTTTTTCACTGCTGTCACAGCTCTATGCACAGATGGGTCATTTGTAGGTCATTTGTAGGTCATAGGTCACTTACCGTATTTATTACCTTTTTCATTTTTCTGCACCTTCTTCCAGCCGGACCCCCGGGTTAGATCCAGGCGCATCATCATTAAAGTGACGCTCCATGCAAGATGCTAATCTTTCAGGTTGAAAAATGCCCTAAAATTAAAGCCACGTCAAGAACTTCCTGGGACTGAGAATAAAAATTGAAGCAAGGAATGAGTACTGAGGTAATTGAACGGAAACACTCATTTCTACGCTGTAAAGTTCTTGAAACATCATTTGATCAAAATGCTAATTATGGGAGAAAAATACAAGATCATAAGCCATTATTAATGGAAACAACATTTTTAAATAAATTTCAAAGCTTTAAAATGATCTTTTAAGATTTGAGGCAGAAAACCTAAAAAAAAAAATAAATAAATAAAACTTATCCTCAGCCCCAGAAACACATTTTCTACAAAGGAAACGGGCGTATGGAATGCGCGGAAGACTTTTTATCCAGAATGCGTGACGTGTGAATGACCAATCAGGGCCTCTGCCCATTTGCCACGCCCATCTACCGTGGCTGGAACTGACATCAGAGGGGGAAATGCACCTATTTCACCAATTCAGTCTTTTTTTCTTCCGGTGTTGTGTTCCCTTGCTTTTACTGGACACTCTCTCCACCCGAGTATTTTTTTTAAGTTGCCGGGCGCTGCCAGAGTTTATTGATCGTTAAATACCCATTTTTATCGGGAAAAACTGACCGCGCCCCCATTATGTATCAGTGAAAACGGTGATTACTGGAGTATCTCGTCAATGGCGGAGAGAGCAATCAGTCGTAATTGTCAGAAAAACTTGTCACTGGCATGGAATGGGTTAAGACGTGTTGGCAGCAGAATCAAACAATGAACTAATCGTGGACTTCTTTGCTTGAGTAATTCATTTTACTGGCTGCAGGTTTGGTTTCCTGCGCCAAGATTCATCGCAGGAAAGATGACAGGAAATCGCCCGTCGCTGCCTTGAATCTGAGGTTTTTATACAGCTCACTGATTAACTGCAGTTCTCATTCTCCGTGAAAAGTGCTGGTTCAGATTTATTTACGATTGTCATTTGAGCAACTAAAAGAATTAGCATCTGTGTCTCATCAGCTTTGAAGCCTCTGATTGTGACGTGAGTCCATTGCCGAGCGAGACCAGAGTTGTAAACATGCCGAAGGGAGCTTATAAAACCCGCAGGCTGGCAGTAAAGCAGAGATGACAAACATTCATCCAGGAATAGACCGCGTATAACCGGAGCATTTAATGCGCAACACCGCTTTGTTGCTTGTTTTTTAAATGTGCAAGATAACGACCCCATTCAAGCTTTATGTTTTGATGAAAAAAAATTCAGAGCAAAAAGGAAAATTTATTATGCCTGCTCTCTGCCATGCTGATTGATATTTGTGTGTGTGTGTGTGTGTGTGTGTGTGTGTGTGTTTAGTCTTTAATCTCAAATTTTTATTACTGCCACTTTTAAATTATGCAAATAATTCAGATCAATGCAAACTACTGGGAGCATAACAGCCTGGCTCATTTCATTGTACATTTCTGTGGGCATTGTTCGAGTCTGGTGTGTAACGGATAGGTTCACACAGATACTGATCACAAAGGAAGCATTTAATAAAGGAGTAATAAATCTACTGACCCTGAAAAGCACAAGCATTATGTAGCAGGATTCATGAGGAGGGGCTGCCAGTTTAAACCCACCAGAGTAAGGGCGCAGTCATGCATGAAGAGCTGTGGTATCAGCGAGGGAACATTGAAACAGCACCAGCCCCTCAGAAATCAGAGGCTCCTGACACTTGGATGAAGCTTCAATCGTCCTGCTGAGAGGGAACATGATGTACAACCCCCCCCCCCCCCCCATTACAGGCCTGTTCTCCCCGCCACCTCCCTGAGGGGCATCACCACATGTAAGCCATTCCTGACAAGACCAAGGGAAACAAAGTCTGTGTCATGAAGCTTCACTTTATATTGAGAGCTGAGGTACAAGAGGTGTGAATCACGATCCATAAGTTAAGGGGATGCTGGTCTCAGATTTTGAGGATGCTGTGAGAAAGGTCAGTCTCAGATCTATTGATCATCAGGTATTTTTCATTTATCACATGTTTGAAAGCTTCAGTTCATCAGTATTGGGCTGCGTTAGACTCAGGAGCAGGAAACACTTCGTCTGACTCAAGAAAAATTGGATTATCGGGGACAAAAAGTTGTTTCTTTTGAGGTGAATCAAATCAAGGAGAAACCAAATGATTATCAATGAGGGAGGCTCCTTAAATAGAAGATAAGTGAGGCAAATTGGAAAAAGAATTGCAAAATAAACACATTGTAAAGAATAAGATTTACTGTAGGATGGAAATCCCAAGCTAATCTGACCTCCATTGATCAAAATGAGTTAACAATGAAGCAGGTATTTCCTTAATTTGGCAACAAAGAAAAAGAATAAGTGTTATTGTAACATGAGTAAGGTTGGTACATACAGCTCTGATGCTGAACAGTGCACTTGTCTGTCAATCGACCCGCCCGCCTGTCCTCTAACCAGCGCTGGAGCTTCTGTCACTCGCCTTCAGCTGAAGAGAGATTCAACACTCTCAAAATTTAGCTGAACTGGACTGAGCTGAACCGGGCCGCTTGGTGGAAATGAGGCTTATGTAAGGTGGGGCTCATGTTATTAGATCAAAGCGCTTATGCAGTAGTTCCCGTAACAGGAGCTGAATGTGATGTGCAACCTCACATCACGTGCCTGCCGTGATCCTCCTGCTCCTGACTCATGGCCTGTCCTTTGTGACGGGCAGGGGGGCTGGTGTCGTGGGTAACGGTGATGAAACGGCTCTTGGGAGTTGGGTAACATTTGCAGGGAAGAGTTAACGTTCTGTATCCTGATTAGCCTGAAGGGGAAGTAGTTCAGTAATGAGAGATGGAGGCTGATGGGTTGACTCACCTCATTTTGGAGGCTGGACATTTGTCCATTTCGAACACTTGGCCCTTTTTTTTTTTTTTTTTTGCTTTGCAGACTTGCCAAACGATTGCTACCTTCACCAAAGTCATGTTTTGTTGGTTTGTTTGTCCATCTTTTAACAGAATAACTCAAAAAGTTATGGATGGTTTGGCACGAAATTTGGTAATTTGAAATTTGGAACATATTCTGGATTCTAGATCTGGAAGAATCAATAATACGGACATATGGTGTGGCTGAGGTGTGTGCTCTACCGAGTGCCGTTATAGTTGCATTTAAAATGCTAAGTACTGCTAATCAGACCTATTTTACACAGAAACGTGCTGTAAATGTTGAAATACGATCAGGAACCAGATGCGATAACCAGGAAGTGCAGTAGAGCTTGTTTTATTGAAAAAGGGGGATGACCCCCGCAGAGCGAAAAACAACAGTACAAAGTCCACAATCCAAAAGTCGAAATCCAGTTGGGCAAAAATAGAATCAAAAACCAGGGCAGCAATCACAGTAATCGTAGTCGGACAGAAATGAGTCTGGTACACAGGAGTAGTACTTTCAGAGATAGAAGCCAGAATCCACAGAACGTAATCCGAATCGTTACCAGGGCAGCAAACAGAAATCTCGTAGTCGGGCAGAAAAATGGTCAAAACACACAGATGCAACAGTAATCCAAAAACAGAGAGGCAAAAATCAAAAGTCAGGCAATACAGTCAGAAAGATAAACACTGAGAAATCGAGGCCAGAATAGGCAAGGAGGGCGGAGATACAGATTGGACGACTGCTGAGAGATCGTTAGTCTATTAGTATGTGCAGCTATACAATCCCGAGTGCAAGTTAGTTAGTTAGTAGAAATATACAATGTTAATCTTGGTTAGTAATCTATCAAAAATAATAAACTGTTAGTAGGGTTAGTAGATAGTAAAAGAGAGAGGAAGGAAGCACACGAGATAATGAAGGAAGATTGAAAACCCAGAAACCAATAAATCACCCGAATGAGTGGCACGCAAGACTAGGGACCGTGAGCAAAGACCTACACAAGACAAGACAGGGGAGACGTAGTGCAATACAAGGAAATGAAAACATGGCATGGCTGAAAATAACTGTGAACATGAAAAATAATAAATGAGACGTTATCCTAAGAATGGTCATAATGCAGGCAGTGGTCACTAAACACAAAAAGCATTCATGGCTAAGCCAGGCACAGAACTTAAACATGACAAGAGAATGCAGAATCACAACAGTAAATGGCATTCAAATTATTGGGGAAAACCTGGGCATGTTTTTTGACTGCGGTTTGGAGTCCTCAGTCTAAAAGCCTTTTTGCAGGGATGTTTCTGACATTTTGTCCACCCCTGTCTATTTTCACATTCACATCACATGAATCTTGCACCCTGCTCACATCAGTGTCATTACTGCTCTCAGCTGTATGTATCTAACAGGGCAGTTATTCTACAGATGCTGTACTGCTACATTAACTGCAGCTGGTGATGAAAGCTGGGGGTTAATCCTTATAGCTCACTGGGTAATTATGCACTGGATAATTATGCTTAAAAAGAATTCTTGCCTCTACCAGCTTCTGACATTCTCTCTCAGTGCAAGTTGACTCATGACTTAAAAACTTGGTTTAACCAGTCAAATAAAGATTGAAAATTAATGTTCAATTGACACAAATATTCATCCACAATGAGGTGAACTTTTTATATAGAATTATGTAATAAGATTTTGTAAAATTAATACCATTTAAAATTTTCATCTCAATAGACTATTTATTTCAGCTCAGTGAACTAAACCTGCTTTTTGTTCTTAAATATTGCTTAGTTATTTGTAGTAAAACATGTTTTTTTTGCATTGTACTTGCCCATTCCTAGTTTTATAATGTATATTTCAGTTTTATCTGGCAGAAAACTATAAGCAAAAAATACAAATATTCATTCAGGTTTTAAAAAAAATATGGGTTTAACTGACAGAAATCTGCAGTTAGACAGGGTTCCAGTGAGACATTAACCTCTTAAGCCCCAGCCTCTTTTATAGGTTTCTGTTTGAAAATGACATACCCAAAATGAATAGAGTATATCTCTGTTTGTGTAGCATGAAGTATCAGAGAGGGAGACATGGAAATGTGGAGAGAGGGTTGATTTGTTGATGCTACTCAGATTTTGATATTTGAACATTAATATGCTCGGCGTTTGAGTTGTGCTTGGTGTATGTAAAAATGACTTATATGTGCGTGTAGCAGAGGCTCTCCTGTTTCATTTGATGTGTAATATGACTATATTACTACTTAATTAGCGCGGCGTTGTAGGTATTTTGCTGCGGTGAGTCTCAGGGTTCCCCAATTGGGGGACCCTGGAGTTTAAGAGGTTAACTTTGTGTCTGGACTATTCAAAACTTTGTGCAAGCCGATTTCTCTAAACTTCTAAGTTGAACGGGAAAATTGGATTGCATAAGGTTTTACAGTGAATTAGCTTGTCCTTGAGATGATGACGTTTCACTAAAAACCACTACATGGCTGTAATTGCCTTTGAAAATTGGTGCTATTTTTGATATTGGTCGCTGCTGTCTGCAAGTCATTGTAAAATGAGACCATGGCAATAATTGACTTGACAGGCAGTCATTGAAGGAGAAAGAGGATAACCAATAACAAGTGTTTTTTTTCGTTCTTTTTTTTTTTTAAATTGCCATTTAAATTGGCAGTTCTGTTTTTAATTTGTGCCAGCCTGACAGGACCTAAGGCCACCAGACCCAAACATATTTTTCTGCAAAATAAGAGGGATTATCAGTCAAGAGGATTAGCTAAGATTGTGTAAACACTAATTGAAATCCATTATTGCTTATTTTATTTACAGAGTATGCCTTTAAAATGGAAATGAAGGGTAGTGTCTGGATAATAGAAAATTGAAACGAAGGCTGGAGACTGGATGATGAGCGATAAGTTCTCTTCTGGTGTTAAATGCCAGAGGTGGATTTTATGTTGGCGTGAATATATGCAGATCCCGAATTCTGACAGCGCAGCTCCACAAAACTCAAGAAAAGTACACATTTTATCCATTGGCTGTGGCTGTGGTTTTTGAGCAGGTGCTTGGGACGCTTGTGTTCTGGCTTCATGTATGTTGCTGCTGGTTTTTGTCTCGCCCCGAAGGGATTTGCCAGACATAGGCGCAGCTTTTTCCGTCCGCGGTGTCGGCGTCCGTCCACAAAAACTTTAACCAAGGTTAAAGTTTTTGGTAAAGGTTTTCAGGGGCAGCCGGGGCGAGACATACCCGCAGCGTTAGTGCTTGTTGTTGTAAACACTGTGGCAATCCCATAATTTTCCTGGAGTCACTGCTTGGTGACATCACATCTCAGTGTTGTACTGAGAGCTGTTTCCAGGCTTGAGGGCTGAAGCGATGGCTTATTGCTGGGACCCGGCCATGAAGGCAAGTGTAAAAATAACCAATAACAGTTTTTGCTTGCGTCACTTGCACGATATACCCGTCCAATTCTCTTTTATTTACCTGCCATGTGATTGCACTGATAGCACTCAGCCAACTCTGAAATATTTCATCTCAGCGTACTAATGCAGTACAGGGTTACAGGGGCACCACTCAGGACCGGGACACACACACTTGTAAAGCTTCTTGTGTTGGGCCCATTGGGCCAGGTCCTGAATAGACCTTGTGGTTGCAGAGATTGTTTTTCTTGCGCTATTTTCTGTTGGCTTTCTATATGGCTGTTTTGATGGTTGCAGATCAACTGTCTGGGTTTAGGTGTACTGTATGTTGTAAAGAGATAATAGCAGTAATTGCCTGGCCTGTCATGTTCAGCAAAATTAATGACTATCAAATTATGACAAGTCACTTGAACCAGTGAAGCTGCACAGGACCATCATCACCCTGGGCTGCATTTCCCGAAATCACAGATGATAACAAACATAGTTGGACCCATTGACTGTTAATGGACAAACTAGCAACTACACTTTTGGGAAACGCGCCCCTGTTTGTCTGGTGGGATGATGCTCTTACTGTGGAATGCTGTGTTAGGTCTCTGCCAGACGTAACAGGGCTCATGTCATTCAAAATGTCTCACTGTTGACTCATCAGTCCACTGAATATGATCCCAATAGTCTTGCAGGTCATCAAGATATTTTTCTTAATCAAATGTGAGATGAGCTTTTGTGTTCTGTTTGGTCAGCTCTGATTTTCGCCTTGCTGCTCTCCCAAGGATGTCATTTTTACACAGTGTCCTTTTTACTGTGGAATCATACACACTGACCTTGATTGAGGCAAATGGCACATGCAGCTTTCTAAATGTTAATCTATGTTCTTTTGTGATGAGTCCCTAATGCGCTCTTGGAGGAATTTTGGTTGGCTGGCCATTCCAGAGAGGGTTCATCACTGCTTCAAGTTTTCTCCAGTTTTAGATCACGGCTCTCACCATGGTTAACTGTAGTTAAATAGCCTAAGAAATGGCTTTTTAATCATTTCCAGACTGATAGATATCAAGGACTTTGTTCGTTATTGGTTCTTGAATTTCTTTAGATTGTGGCATCATGTGCTCCTTTTTTGCCAACTTGCCAGACCGGCTTGATTTAAGTGATGTATTGATTCTACGGGGCTGACAGTAATCATGTCTGGATGTATCCAGTGAAATTGAACTGAAGTATTGATTGAGTTTGTATAATTGGTTGATTTAGTAACTAAAGGTGCAATTACTCTTTCACACAGGGCCGGGTAGGGGTGGGTAGATTTTTTTCATTCACTAAGTGAAATCGTCATTCAAAAATTGCATGTTGTATCCACTTGCATTATCTTTGTGTTTCGTTACAATTTGTTTGTTGATCTTAAACATTTAAATGTGACAAAAAAAAACAAACAAAACATTTAATATGCAAACATAGCAGTCATTGAGAAGGTACTTTATCATAGACCTGTATGTGTTTCAACACATTTACTATCATTTTTCAACGTTTTTATTAAGCAGTCTCATTCTTTATGAAGCCCATAGGTTTTAAAATTATGAATTGCTTCCCTTGTTTAGTATTTGATACAAGAAACACTCCAAGAAAATGCATTGAGACTTTGCTCATAATTTGATATAAGGTTATTGAACACATTGAGACCATTAGACCTTGAAGAGATTGAAGATCGTTAAAAGCCTTGGGTTTGTACTTAAGGACTGCCCTCTTCAGTTCAGTCCGCCGACTGTCAACCTGGTTTACATCCAAAGAATGAGATATTGTTCTCATTACATCTTTTTCTTTGTGTATTTTATGAATGTTTGAGGTCACTGTCTTGCTGTAAAATTAATCTATGGCCAAGTCTCAGCCTTTAGGTTAAGAAATTCCAATTTTTGTTACCCAGGTTTAAAAATTTACCCAGATTTTTGTGATATTTGTCATCTTAACTTTTGGCCCTGGACCACTGAAAGAAAACATCCTGAAGATGCCGCTCCTCCATGTTTAGCTGCAGGTATGAGCTTATTTTCTTGTTTTTGTGCCATATTTTCATCCAAACATGCTGAGGGTGTGTTTGCCCAAAAATGTAACTTTGGCCTCGTATCGTCGCAGTAGCATTCTCTTCCAGACATAGGGTGCGCGTCTGCAAGTAAGCCGGCTGCGTGAGATTCCCGAAAAATTACGTGAGAATCTTGCCGAAGTTGCGCGATAAGCCCTCCAAACCCTGCAATAGCAGCAGGATCTTGTATTCTGTGTCCTGAGCCCTAAAGTTGGTCTTTTTGCCGCTGCTTCTCTCTTGTTTGTTTTAATCTTTTATTTAAATGAAAGATTTTTTATATTTTTACTCAGCCTGTGCATGTGGGTCCCTTCACCAGTCTTTGGGTACATGGTCCCAGTGCCCACCGATTTCTTGCCTTCTGCCGGCAGGACCAAACCAGGACAGTTTCAGAGATGTTTGAAAAATTCCAAATTGCTGGGCTCTGTGCCTGAAGCCTTTATGATGCGGGTTTGTATGTACCGTACATGTAACCATTTGCAGAGTCATTACTCTCTGTAACAAGAAAGCTGACAAAGTTTTGAAAAGTAAAGCAAAGAGCTGCAAAAATTTTAAGTTTGTTCAACTTCAAATTCCAAGTTCTTTCACAAATGAGTTTGTGTCAAAACTGACACTTTAAGTTGAGCAAATTCAAAAATTCTTAGCAGCCAGCTGCCTTACTTTTTAGGTTTAGCCAACTTTATATTTTTTAATAGTGCAAAACCATTTTGTACTCATTGCTTTACTTTTGAAGGTAAATTAGTAAGTCCCTCTTTTCAATCGACAATTTTCCCTTGTACACAGTGATTTAGGACAAAATGATTCTGTATGTATGCACCTCATTCTTATCCAGAATGAAACTGGAGGTGACTGAATAGCACAGTAAAGATTCAAATTTACTTCACTCAGTAAAAATATATCGCAAATTCTATTCAAATAAAATATCAAATTTTCCCATGAGTTTGAATCAATATCTGGATTAGGCCTATAAGACATCCTGCTTAGTATAATATACAGCGTTTTTTTCTTTTCTTTTTTTTTTTTTTTTTTTTAATCAAGGATGCCAATAATTTCACATCTGATTGTAAGTAATACCATAGCATAGATTGAAGTATGGGATCGCAGTTTACAAATTCTTCCACTGGGTAATTGTAACACCTTGAAATGATCATTGTCCTTAACGTTTGTCCTTTATTGAATCTGCAACACCGATATGGTGGATAATAGACTAAAGCTTTATTTTTTCCACAGCTTTTAACACGTTAGTTACACGCATTGAATAAAAAAAACACAGTCATGCTGCATTTTACTTGCGGGAAACTGCTATCATAAAAATATATTGATTAAATTCAACATTATGCACTGAAAACTTGCCAAATGCAAGCATGTGTATCTCTGGCATCCTTACAGACATTTTATTGGGAGCATACTTAACATTCTACTGTCTTCCTAAGTACAAATTCTCAATTTCTACAGTGTGAGGGAATTCAAATGGTTTAATGCATAATTCGTCTTTTAGCCCTCTATTCAGAATCTGAATGAGCACGATTCTGATGATTGTCTTTTTCTCCACGGGACGGTTTGAAGCGTCGCCTCATTTTGTTTCGCCCTTTTCATGTGCTGTTCGGAAGAAGGTCGTTTCTGCCGTGATACATGACAGCTCCCGGGGGGTAGAACACGAGCGCCGGTTCCGCGGGACTCGACTGGACCAACGGGTTCCCCTGCTCGTCTTGTTCCGGCTTTGTCGACGCCGTAAAGGGCCTCATGTTCGTTACCGTTGGTGATGCGATTTTCCAAAACAGTTTTTTCAACGCCTTTCTGAATTCTCTCCGCATTAAGCAGTACAACATGGGATTCAAACAGCTGTTGGAGTGCGCCAAACAAACAGACACCGGGAAAATGTACGCCTGGGTTGTGTAATATTCGTAACTGAAGTGCACCACGTTGAGTTTTATCAGTATCCCCCAAGCCGTCAGAGCCTGGTTCGGCAGCCAGCACAGGAAAAATGACAGAACCACTATGGTTACGGATTTGGTAACTTTGGAGCGTCTTTTTGCGCTGGATGTGTTAATGTTTTTGTTTGTTATAAAGCGCAGAAGCAGTAAGTAACACACAGTGATTACCCCCAATGGGATAACGAACCCGAGAAGTACTTTTTGAGCGTGGTAAAGCCCCAGCCAAAACTGGACATCACCCCTCTTTTCCGGAAACTTCATCAGGCACAGCTCCTCGTTTGATATCACGGCAGTGGTGGAGAAAACGGCGTTTGGCAGTGCAGCGACGATAGCGGCGACCCAGATGAGAACACTTATCCGCTTGGCCGAGCAGCAGTGACGGCGCCTCTTAGATTTCAGCGCGGACGCGACGGACCAGTACCTCGCCACGCTCATGGCCGTGAGAAAGAAGACGCTGGCGTACATATTCGTGGCTGTCACGTAAGACACTATCTTACACATGGCTCTCCCAAACAGCCAGGTGAAATCCAAAGCGTTCTCCACGGCCCAAAACGGCAAGGTCAGTACGAACTGGAAGTCCGTCACTGCCAGACTGGTAACAAACAAGTTTATGGGCGATTTCTTCCATGCTTGTTTCGACTTCATTAGATACAGGACAAGAATATTTCCAATTAGTCCCAAAGCGCAAACAACTGAGTAAGTGATAGATATAACTATTCTCAGAATTGCTGATCCATCGCCAAGCATAAAATCGACTTTACCCAGATCGTGGATATTGACCCGGTCAGCCCAAGAATGATTTGTTTGGTTCAACATGAAAGTTTCGTTGGGCAGGATAGCAGGGAAAAATCCGAATACTTCATAATCCGACAGCTGCTCCACAGACTTTGCTGGCGTCGCACTTCCATACAGGACATCCATACCATTTCATCCAAAACAGTGTAGAAGGGAAGAATTGATCCGGATGATGAGGACTAATTTGAGAGCCGGCGGCATCGCTTTTCACTCCGTAGGTCTCCGTATAACAGTCTTGCGATTTGGGAGGTCATTGCGAAATTTGACGCTGGATATAACAAACATTTACCTATTGTATTAGAGTTAAACTACAATATTTTAGCGTTCTTTTAAGGTTCGCGCTGTCGTTGGTGAGTGATATGTCTGGGTTTTAAAATATGAAAATCATTTTAACTTTCGAGCGAATTTTCAGTCACGCGTATTGTAAAGGCTGTTCCCTAGCTGTGGTAAGAGGTGAAGACACGAGAGCATCTGTATGGAGTGCGTGAGAATGTGAGCTCTTATCGGAGCCGTTCTCGGGGATTGGACGGCGCGCACTTACGCAGAGCGCTCTCCACGGTTCTGAAGCGTAATCCCTACAAATTGCGCCCCATGTCGTCATTGCTGACATGTCTGTAACTTTTACTTAGTCCGTGAAAGACGTTTCCTGTAATCAGAGGTATTTTACGGGGAACGATTTTGTTCGCTCTGTGTTTAGCAGGATTCTTTGGGTGAATTTTAAGTCTTAAAAGAAATTAACATTTTTCTAAATCAATATCTAATATTTGATGTCTATTCTCATAGCCTATCATATCTTGGCAATTGTTATTCTTATATTTTGCCACTTGCTGTTAGCTCTACGTAAATTGTGAGAGCAATTTACTTCTGTGCCATTACTTTCTCTCGCTTAATACAAACACAGATTTAAATATCTATGTTTAAAATTTCAAGATTCATTTATCAATATGCATATTTGTGTCTCATTAAATTAGAAAGGTGATTCTCACAAATGGTTTGTAAAGAGTCGAAGAAATTTACAAATACTGTTGTCTCATTTTGAAGGTGCAGTAATGAATTTAATATCCACGGTTTCCAGGCCACCCTCATTTCTTTAAATTCATATGTCCAGCGCTGCACCTACTGTTCTGCTGCAGACATCGTGCAGAACAGAGTCCCCTTCCACCAAACTGCCTTTCGACTGATTTGTTTATGAAACCATCAATATAAATGAATGCAGTCATCCAGTGCCATTGTGGTCGTTAAAATTAGCTGCAGGAAAATTGGACGGCACAGTCGGCCAGCGTTTATCTCAGATTTCATTGTCAGATAGAAGAAAATTCGGATAGAGCCAGAGTGAAATGCACTCTTGGAAATGTCACCGGTGGAGTGAAGGAACATTATCTGCACTGAAAGGTCTTTGTGTGGCCAGATTCAATTTCCTCATCTCGTGACCTCTTTCAAGCATCCTATTGCTGGAACTGAATGAAGGCAATAAATCACAAGAAATTTGGCATATTTCTATTCATTTTTCACTTCTGATAAACTCTGAACAGACTTAGAAGGGGACGCAAGAGAGCAGGCTGTAAGTACGCCTGTCTCGAGCCTCGTAGCCCATCGGCCCAGTGCTTAAACCTGGTTTCTGTGGCATGAAGCGGCTAGGAGTATTACTTCTCCCCCTGGATGGGATGCCAGTCCATCGCAGGTACTCCCCCAGCTCTTAGTCAAGTCTCTCTGAGTATTTGCATTTATACACCTGGATGTAGTGTGGGAGTGAAGTGTTTTGCCCAAGGGCACACTGCGAGGGCTGTAACCGGGGCTTGAGCTCAGGACCTTACGGTCTCAAGTCAAGCTGACCCCGTGTTTTCTGTTCTCACTCCAGCACTTGCGCCGCCTCTCATTAATTGTTTGATTGTTCCTGCCTCTCATTAATTGTTTGATTGTTCCTGCCTCTCATTAATTGTTTGATTGTCCCTGCCTCTCATTAATTGTTTGATTGTTCCTGCCTCTCATTAATTGTTTGATTGTCCCTGCCTCTCATTAATTGTTTGATTGTCCCTGCCTCTCATTAATTGTTTGATTGTTCCTGCCTCTCATTAATTGTTTGATTGTCCCTGCCTCTCATTAATTGTTTGATTGTCCCTGCCTCTCATTAATTGTTTGATTGTTCCTGCCTCTCATTAATTGTTTGATTGTCCCTGCCTCTCATTAATTGTTTGATTATTCCTGCCTCTCATTAATTGTTTGATTGATCCCTCATTTGTGGCTACACCTCCCTGCATGCTCCTCAGCCCCACTGCTGTGATTCTGGTTCTGCTTTGCCATGCTCTTGTTCTGGTGGCCATGTGTGTATTTTGGATTCTGCCCATGTCTGACTATTCTTTGAAATGTGTTTTGTGATTTGGTTGCTTTTTCATTCATGCATTGTCTTACTTTTGTTTTTTTCTTTTTTTCCCCTATTGCCATAGTTTAACTCCGGTCCATATTTTGATTTATCCATGCATTGCACTTTGTCTCCCCCTGTCTGGTCTTTGGTCTTGTCTTTGCTCACAGCCCCAGTAATGCGTGCCACTCCTTCGGGTGATTTAATGGTTTCTGGGTTTCAATCTTCCTTCCCAATCTTGTTTACTTCCTTCACCTTGCTTTTTCTATATTTCTAACTCATACTAATAGTTTGTTGTTTTGGTTCATTTGCTACCAAAACTAACATTGTATATAAGACTAACTTACTAACGAGCACTCAGGATTGTGTAGCTGCACTTACTAATATATTAACAAACTCTCAGCATTCGCCCCATTCTAGTCTCCACCTCTTGTCTCTCCCTAATCTTTGCTGCTACATTTCAGTGGAGTCTCCACACTTGCTCATGCTTTCCTTTCTCTTAGTATTTAATTAGGGGTGCAACGATTCTGAATCGCAATTTTTTTAAGGCGTAGTACCACCACCTGTTGCCGTGGGGCGAACATCCGAGCTTTCCCTCTTCCTTTATTAAACCAGACGCAGCCTTGAACGAAGGTGCCAAACATCAAAGGGCGTGAGAAATGCTTCTGACAAAAAAAAAAAAACACTTGCTGCATGGAGCAAGTAAAGGACTACAGAACCGTCTCCTTTTAACTAATTAGGCTACTTTAATCATGTCCCTGTTTACTTGGCTCAATTAGCAATCAAACATGGGATTCACTTATTTACTTTCCTGGATGAGTAGAACTCTTTATTAAGGCAGCATGTTTGATTGCCACATTATGAAATTTAAATGGCCATTGAACAGCACAGCATGAACACGACTGCCATTGCCATACCATTTTGTGTGATTTTGATAATTTATTTCTCACATTCACGTTTCATCGGCATTGCAGAATGTTTTCCACCTTGAGTATTTTTTGATGCTTGAAATCCAGGGCGATCTGAAAATAAATTTCTTTATTTTTATTATATCATTATAGATCTCCTAAAAAGACGAGGATTTTTTTAAAGTGTCATGAGACCACTTGCAGTCATGGGGTGTGTCGGCAGTCACACGTAATTTCTTGAAACACACGCCTGAAGCGGCTTAAACGATTTAAAATGCCGTTGGGAAGAAGCCTAAGTTTAGATATCGCTAATTGCAGGCGCTCCGCCCTTCCCTAAATCTGCTCCCGTGTACTTGGCTTAAATAACAATCAAGCAATTTCAGTAGCCTATAAAGATTAAGATGTGATGGCGAAAAGCAGAAAAACCTAACTGGTCTTGTTAGATTGAAAGAATGCCAATAATTTGAGTAATTTGAAAAAAATCTTCCTCTGAATTACATCTCTCATTGTAGCATTTTAGGACATTATTCAAGATGAATTTAAAACAGATTTGTTAAGATCGCCCTGGATTCTAAAAAATACACAGGCTGGAAAAAATTATGAATATCAGATGAAACATGAATGTGAGATCGCAATGAATTATCACACTCGCACTAAATGGTGTGGCCATGGAAATTGTGTTTATGCAAATCTGTGCCATTTAAATTTCTAAATGCAGCAATCATACATGTCTTAATAAACAGCTCTACTCATTCAACTTACAGAGTAAACGAATCCACATTTGATCGCTAATCAAGCAAAGTAAATGGGAACAGGTTTACTTTTCTTCGAGTTGCCTAATTGGTTAATAGGAGATGATTCTGTTTTCATTTGCTTGGCTCCTTTCGGCACGTAGCCGAAAAATACTGATGTCAGTCAAGTTTTTTCCGGAAGCATTTCTCACGCCCTTTGATGTTTGGCACTTTCGTTCAAGGCTGCGTCTGGTTTAATAAAGAAAGAGGGAAAGCTCGGATGTTCGCCCCACGGCAATGGGTGGTGGTACTACGCCTTAAAAAAATCGCGATTCAGAATCGTGGCACCCCTAGTATTTATGCACAGTAGAACTCCTTGACTGGAGCTGTGTAATTGTCTATAGGATTGTCCCATGATCCCTGTCCGTGTTTTGGCGTCTGCTAATTTCATGTGATCAGGTTCTCCCTAATGTGTTGCTCCCTTGTAATCAGCCTGACTTCTTACACCTGTGTTCTGTTATCATGTGACCTCCCTGAAGTGTATATTAGGTGTCTCTTCACAGCTCTTACCTGTCAGATCGTTCACTCATGTTTACTTGTGCCACGTTCATTTCGCCTCGTTCTCATTGTGATTATCTTTCTGAGTGGACCGTCCTTGATTGACGATTTTTACCTACTTCCTGTACTTCGCCGCCTTCTTGTTTGCTGAACCCTTTTTGTACGACTCTGATTTTTGTTATTGGTTATTTTGTTATATCGTAAATCCTCACACCCACACCCAATGTAATTAGGCCCTTCGTGCCTCTTTATATTCCCCCATCTCTGTTCATTCCAGTGTGAGTTTGTCAAGTCAGTTTATCTGTGGTCTCCTGATGATTGGGGTCCGGCCCTGGTACTCCAGGTCATGATTTGTTTGTTCTTCAGTTTATGATTCAGTCCTGTTTTTCGTCTGTTATTGAGTACCATGTTTGATTTTCTGATTGCTTTTTTACTTCCTGGTTTGTGACTTTGGATTTAACTCTATTCTGGACTGTACTCTCACTGGCTGTAACTAACCGGAATTGCATGTCCTTGATTTATATAAGACCGCTGAACTGAATGTTCAGTTCAGCACCCGAGTTCTAAACCTGACTTCTGTCAGAAAATGTTCTTTTATTGCACAGCTCCACTTTATTTGCACACTGTCAGAGAAGATTCCTTAAGTCACGTGCACTGAAGGAAAATGAAAGTAAACTGGGGGTCTGAGGACACAGTGATCCTCAGTGATGGGAAAACCTGGAAAAGGTAGCCATGGATGGTCGCAGAAAAACAACTCCTATTTGTCGTGGGACCCAGAATAGCATCTGACGAGCCGACAGAAAATTGACGCTCGATCAGAGCTCACAAACGGATGGCTCTGACAGGCTGTGGCCTGAGTCCAAAAATAGGAAGGGGAAATTGCCTGCGAATGAAACAGAAGCAGAAGCCTTTCGGGCAGGATGAGGCTGCCGGCCTTTCTCAACCTTTTATCCAGGAGGAGGTCTACAGCGGACATGTTTCCTTTTCTAAAGAATATCCTGGGAGAAAAACCAGATAGAAGATTTGCAAGTGAGCAAGGATCAGAGAGAAACAGGGCTAAAGCCCCTGGAGCAGTTTGGGAGTTTAGGGCCTTGCCGGCCCAAAGGCAGAGATCTTCCTACCATCATCTCTTCATATTCCAATTACCACCTGATGCTTGAATTAGCAACTCTCCAATTGGGCAACAGACCTTGAGGCCACCCTGCCGGGCCGGCCCACTCTGGATGTGTAATGACATGAGCTTGATTGTGGAAATGCCGGAATAGAGGGCGAATGGGACGGAAGAGGAGGAAGACCCAGGGCGAGGAGAGGACGAATCTGCAAGGATCAGGACCGAGACTTTGGACTGAAACCCGGGTGTACCCGCCTGCTTTTCATGTGTTCTTGAGCTGAAGTGCTTAATTTGAGCCTCTGATTGTGCAAGGAGTCACACTCATTTACAAGCCTAACACAGCAGCGGGCTGAGTGGAGATCTCACTGTGAAGCGACTGCGGTGTCTGACATCAGGAGCATTCTGGAACTCAATTCCAGAAAAGAGTACAGTCGACCAGAATAGAGCTCCAGGGGCTGACGTCATGCAATCAGAAATCGCCATATTGGCAGGAAAGTGTGCTATTAAAAACACTGGCAGGCATACGGCAAGCTGCTAATTTGCTGATTATATTCATGAAAAGTAAATAATTTTATGTCTTAGGTAATTTGGACAGTCATTCAAACTTTGAGAACGTGGTGACACAAGCTAGTTAACATACACGTTGAGCAGAGCGAATAGCTAGTTA
Source organism: Gymnothorax reevesii (assembly GCA_029721435.1). NCBI lineage: Eukaryota > Metazoa > Chordata > Actinopteri > Anguilliformes > Muraenidae > Gymnothorax > Gymnothorax reevesii. The sequence continues at coordinate 17,126,486 of CM056583.1, read as the reverse complement.
CGTTATTCTGCCCATTTGCTAATGCTAACGTATCTGTGATGAAGAGGCACTTAAGACCTGCGTCCACAGGCAGCGCTTTCAGAGCTGGAAGCGCCCGTGATCACATTTACAGAGCGCTGCTCTCCAGCGCCGATTTTTGCTAAAAGTTGCTAAGACTGTGTGAGCATTTCCTCTATGCATCGTTGTAATGCATCGTTATTCAATGAAATGAAACCGTGAATAACTGTCGCAATTAAGCTAATGAATGTTCATTTCCCAAAAGGGCAATTGGAACCGAGTAAAGTGAATGGTTCCGACTATGTAGCGAAGTTGCTAATGTAGCTCCCAACCATGCTTTGGGAAACCTAGTGACCCAGATTAAAATAAATGGGAACCTCAGCAATCACAGAGTATATGTAAGCTGACTAAAGTTGTTGGGGTCTACAGTTGTCATAAACATTAATACTGAATAATTTGTCAGCGAACTTCATGTCCCAAAATGGGGAACAGTAAGCAAGAATAAACTGTAGCGAGCTAATTGATTAGAAACTCGACTGTGGCAGCAGGAAACGTTTCTCACTATTGATATTGTTAGTCCCTCCCAATTTACGATGATGATTTGTCAGCGAGAGAGAAGTGACATTAATGAGCCGGGCGGTGTTCCAAAAGTTGAACTATTTCCAGCCGAGAGCGCCGTGGGGAAAAGCTGTAAGCTGAGGACGTTTTGGTTGCTGAGGACGTTGAGCGCTGTCAATGCTAAACTTCATTGTATTTGCATTAAAAACGGATGCAGCCAGCACAAAAGAGAAGTTTCCTGACACAGGCCCTATTCATCACAAAGCCAAATTGCGTCCATTTGTATCCCTCAAGGCTCTTGTACGCTTTGAGAGACTCTATGAAGGGAAGGTTGATCAGGTATTTGTAGTTGCTGGATACTGCAGGTCTGGAACATTGTCCGAGCCGGCTGAGTCAATACTTGGGAAAAGCACACCTGAGGCATTGTAAGGGTCAATAATGTATAACCTATTCAGTGTTGAATTATATAGCTCAATTTCTTTGCATGTAAAGCGGGCAATGAACTCTGATGGCTTGAAATCAGCACTAGCGCCATTCATTTTCGCTTCAGCTTTTACTGCCAAAATGGTGGCGTAAACAAAAGAAGTCACGTGACGTCTGGAGCTCTATAGAACTGAGCTTTAGTTCTCGGAAAAGGCTGGAAATCTATCTTTATTCTCATCTTGGAAATAAAAATGCATTAAAAATGATTAAAAAAGAGACATTGAAAAGCACAGCTCAATCACAGCGTTTGCAGCACATCGCTGATAATCTTGTTCTTGTTGTCTGTCTGTGGATTGGATAATGCACTTTGTGTGGGTCCGTACGCAAGCGTGAGAGACTTTGGACAGACACTGGTGAGTGGAGATCACACACACACCGCTGATGTTGCTCAGCAGTGTCACACACTCACACGCATGCATGCAAGTGAACACACACAAACACGCACAGGCACCACCCCCATGTGTCAGGAAGTGAGATGGGTCTTCCCAAACATCTTTGCATAGATTAAAAAAAAAAAAATTAAATTCATTTCTGAATTCTCTGCAATCAGAAAAAGTAAACAACTGGCCCCACAAATTCACTTGAGAACCAGTAAGATGAAAGGATTTGCACACAGTTACTGCTTTTAGATGTTTAGAAGGGTAATGAAATGGCACTATGTCGAGCAAATACATTTGAATATTTTATAAAAGCGCATATCATTTTGACTTGTCTGCAGTGAAATTCTGGATTTGTTCAAATGATAATTGCTTCGTTCAAATAATCTCTTGCCAAATCATACTACTGCAAGATTTTTTTTGCCTTATTATTCTTTCAATATTGAACTTACCTCAATTACCACAAGCATTCTACACTAAATAGAAAAAAATACTGAAATGGAAATTGATCATTCTCCATTTTCATAGCTGTATTTGTGGAGGTAAAATCCACACCCAGTCACCTCTAACTGCAGCAAAGAGGTAAAAGAACATTTAGAGCCCGCAGAACATCTACTCTGTCTGAAAGCAAGAGAAATAAAGGTTAAAGCAAAGAAGGGAGATTATTCTGCAAACCAAGAGCTTTCTTAACAATCCCTCCTCTTTAATAAGAATGTGTCTCCATATGATTTTCATACTTGAAACTCAATGTTGGATTTAATTCTTGAAATCACAGCAGGTTCTGATGTGTAATTGGGGTGGAGGGGGATGGTTGGTGTTTGTGATGTGTAATTGGGGTGGAGGGGGATGGTTAATGTTTGTGAGGAGTAATTGGGGTGGAGGGGGATATTTGCTGTTTATGAGGCGTAATTGGGGTGGAGGGGGATGGTTAGTGTTTATGATGTGTAATTGGGGTGGAGGGAGATGGTTAGTGTTTGTGATGAGTAATTGGGGTGGAGGGGGGTGGTTAGTGTTTATGATGTGTATTTGGGGTGGAGGGAGATGGTTAGTGTTTGGGTTGAGTAATTGGGGTGGAGGGGGATTGTAATTGATGTAATTGATGTAATTGATGGTTGGTGTTTGTGATGAGTAATTGGGGTGGAGGGGGATGGTTAGTGTTTGTGTGGAGTAATTGGGGTGGAGGGAAATGGTTGGTGTTCGTGATGAGTAATTGGAGTGGAGGGGGATGGTTAGTGTTTGTGATGTGTAATTGGGGTGGTGAGGGGTGGTTAGTGTTGGTGAGGAGTAATTGGGGTGGAGGGGGATGGTTAGTGTTTGTGAGGAGTAATTGGGGTGGAGGGGGATGGTAAGTGTTTGTGAGGTGTAATTGGGGTGGAGGGGGATGGTTGGTGTTTGTGAGGAGTAATTGGGGTGGAGGGGGATGGTTGGTGTTTGTGATGAGTAATTGGGGTGGAGGGGGATGGTTAGTGTTTGTGATGTGTAATTGGGGTGGAGGGGGATGGTTAGTGTTTGTGATGTGTAATTGGGGTGGAGGGGGATGGTTAGTGTTTGTGAGGAGTAATTGGGGTGGAGGGGGATGGTTGGTGTTTGTGATGAGTAATTGGGGTGGAGGGGGATGGTTAGTGTTTGTGATGTGTAATTGGGGTGGAGGGGGGTGGTTAGTGTTGGTGAGGAGTAATTGGGGTGGAGGGGGATGGTTAGTGTTTGTGAGGAGTAATTGGGGTGGAGGGGGATGGTTAGTGTTTGTGAGGAGTAATTGGGGAGGAGGGGGATGGTTAGTGTTTGAGAGGAGTAATTGGGGTGGAGGGGGATGGTTGGTGTTTGTGATGAGTAATTGGGGTGGAGGGGGATGGTTAGTGTTGGTGAGGAGTAATTGGGGTGGAGGGGGATGGTTAGTGTTTGTGAGGAGTAATTGGGGTGGAGGGGGATGGTTAGTGTTTGTGAGGAGTAATTGGGGTGGAGGGGGGTGGTTAGTGTTTGTGATGTGTAATTGGGGTGGAGGGGGATGGTAAGTGTTGGTGAGGAGTAATTGGGGTGGAGGGGGATGGTTGGTGTTTGTGATGAGTAATTGGGGTGGAGGGGGATGGTTAGTGTTTGTGATGTGTAATTGGGGTGGAGGGGGGTGGTTAGTGTTGGTGAGGAGTAATTGGGATGGAGGGGGATGGTTAGTGTTTGTGAGGAGTAATTGGGGTGGAGGGGGATGGTTAGTGTTTGTGAGGAGTAATTGGGGTGGAGGGGTATGGTTGGTGTTTGTGATGAGTAATTGGAGTGGAGGGGGATGGTTAGTGTTTGTGATGAGTAATTGGGGTGGAGGGGGATGGTTAGTGTTTGTGAGGAGTAATTGGGGAGGAGGGGGATGGTTAGTGTTTGTGAGGAGTAGTGGGGGGGGGGGGGGATGGTTGGTGTTTGTGATGTGTATTTGGGGTGGAGGGGGGTGGTTAGTGTTGGTGAGGAGTAATTGGGATGGAGGGGGATGGTTAGTGTTTGTGAGGAGTAATTGGGGTGGAGGGGGATGGTTAGTGTTTGTGAGGAGTAATTGGGGTGGAAGGGGGTGGTTAGTGTTTGTGATGTGTAATTGGGGTGGAGGGGGATGGTAAGTGTTGGTGAGGAGTAATTGGGGTGGAGGGGGATGGTTGGTGTTTGTGATGAGTAATTGGGGTGGAGGGGGATGGTTCGTGTTTGTGATGTGTAATTGGGGTGGAGGGGGGTGGTTAGTGTTGGTGAGGAGTAATTGGGGTGGAGGGGGATGGTTAGTGTTTGTGAGGAGTAATTGGGGTGGAGGGGGATGGTTAGTGTTTGTGAGGAGTAATTGGGGTGGAGGGGGATGGTTGGTGTTTGTGATGAGTAATTGGGGTGGAGGGGGATGGTTAGTGTTTGTGATGAGTAATTGGGGTGTAGGGGGATGGTTAGTGTTTGTGATGAGTAATTGGGGTGGAGGGGGATGGTTAGTGTTTGTGAGGTGTAATTGGGGTGGAGGGGGATGGTTAGTGTTTGTGATGTGTAATTGGGGTGGAGGGGGATGGTTAGTGTTGGTGAGCAGTAATTGGGGTGGAGGGGGATGGTTAGTGTTTGTGAGGAGTAATTGGGGTGGAGGGAGATGGTTAGTGTTTATGATGTGTAATTTGGGTGGAGGGAGATGGTTAGTGTTTATGATGTGTAATTGGGGTGGAGGGAGATGGTTAGTGTTTGTGATGAGTAATTGGGGTGGAGGGTGATGGTTGGTGTTTGTGATGTGTAATTGGGGTGGAGGGGGATGGTAAGTGTTGGTGAGCAGTAATTGGGGTGGAGGGGGATGGTTAGTGTTTGTGATGAGTAATTGGGGTGGAGGGTGATGGTTGGTGTTTGTGATGTGTAATTGGGGTGGAGGGAGATGGTTAGTGTTTGTGATGAGTAATTGGGGTGGAGGGTGATGGTTGGTGTTTATGATGTGTAATTGGGGTGGAGGGGGATGGTTAGTGTTTGTGAGGAGTAATTGGGGTGGAGGGAGATGGTTAGTGTTTATGATGTGTAATTGGGGTGGAGGGAGATGGTTAGTGTTTTTGATGAATAATTGGGGTGGAGGGTGATGGTTGGTGCTTGTGATGTGTAATTGGGGTGGAGGGAGATGGTTAGTGTTTGTGATGAGTAATTGGGGTGGAGGGTGATGGTTGGTGTTTGTGATTTGTAATTGGGGTGGAGGGGGATGGTTAGTGTTTATGATGTGTAATTGGGGTGGAGGGAGATGGTTAGTGTTTGTGAGGAGTAATTGGGGTGGAGGAGGGTGGTTAGTGTTTGTGATGTGTAATTGGGGTGGAGGGGGATGGTAAGAGTTGGTGAGGAGTAATTGGGGTGGAGGGGGATGGTTGGTGTTTGTGATGAGTAATTGGGGAGGAGGGGGATGGTTAGTGTTTGTGATGTGTAATTGGGGTGGAGGGGGGTGGTTAGTGTTGGTGAGGAGTAATTGGGGTGGAGGGGGCTGGTTAGTGTTTGTGAGGAGTAATTGGGGTGGAGGGGGATGGTTAGTGTTTGTGAGGAGTAATTGGGGTGGAGGGGGATGGTTAGTGTTTGTGATGTGTAATTGGGGTGGAGGGGGATGGTTAGTGTTGGTGAGCAGTAATTGGGGTGGAGGGGGATGGTTAGTGTTTGTGAGGAGTAATTGGGGTGGAGGGGGATGGTTAGTGTTTTTGATGAGTAATTGGGGTGGAGGGGGATGGTTAGTGTTTGTGATGAGTAATTGGGGTGGAGGGGGATGGTTAGTGTTTGTGATGTGTAATTGGGGTGGAGGGGGATGGTTAGTGTTTGTGATGTGTAATTGGGGTGGAGGGGGATGGTTAGTGTTGGTGAGCAGTAATTGGGGTGGAGGGGGATGGTTAGTGTTTGTGAGGAGTAATTGGGGTGGAGGGAGATGGTTAGTGTTTATGATGTGTGATTGGGGTGGAGGGGGATGGTTAGTGTTTGTGATGAGTAATTGGGGTGGAGGGGGATGGTTAGTGTTTGTGATGAGTAATTGGGGTGGAGGGGGATGGTTAGTGTTTGTGATGTGTAATTGGGCTGGAGGGGGATGGTTAGTGTTTGTGATGTGTAATTGGGGTGGAGGGGGATGGTTAGTGTTGGTGAGCAGTAATTGGGGTGGAGGGGGATGGTTAGTGTTTGTGAGGAGTAATTGGGGTGGAGGGAGATGGTTCGTGTTTATGATGTGTAATTGGGGTGGAGGGAGATGGTTAGTGTTTATGATGTGTAATTGGGGTGGAGGGAGATGGTTAGTGTTTGTGATGAGTAATTGGGGTGGAGGGTGATGGTTGGTGTTTTTGATGTGTAATTGGGGTGGAGGGGGATGGTTGGTGTTGGTGAGCAGTAATTGGGGTGGAGGGGGATGGTTAGTGTTTGTGAGGAGTAATTGGGGTGGAGGGAGATGGTTTCGTGTTTATGATGTGTAATTGGGGTGGAGGGAGATGGTTAGTGTTTATGATGTGTAATTGGGGTGGAGGGAGATGGTTGGTGTTTGTGATGAGTAATTGGGGTGGAGGGTGATGGTTGGTGTTTGTGATGTGTAATTGGGGTGGAGGGAGATGGTTAGTGTTTGTGATGAGTAATTGGGGTGGAGGGTGATGGTTGGTGTTTATAATGTGTAATTGGGGTGGAGGGGGATGGTTAGTGTTTGTGAGGAGTAATTGGGGTGGAGGGAGATGGTTAGTGTTTATGATGTGTAATTGGGGTGGAGGGAGATGGTTAGTGTTTGTGATGAGTAATTGGGGTGGAGGGTGATGGTTGGTGTTTGTGATGTGTAATTGGGGTGGAGGGAGATGGTTAGTGTTTGTGATGAGTAATTGGGGTGGAGGGTGATGGTTGTTGTTTGTGATGTGTAATTGGGGTGGAGGGGGATGGTTAGTGTTGGTGAGCAGTAATTGGGGTGGAGGGGGATGGTTAGTGTTTGTGAGGAGTAATTGGGGAGGAGGGTGATGGTTGGTGTTTGTGATGTGTAATTGGGGTGGAGGGAGATGGTTAGTGTTTGTGATGAGTAATTGGGGTGGAGGGTGATGGTTGGTGTTTGTGATGTGTAATTGGGGTGGAGGGGGATGGTTAGTGTTGGTGAGCAGTAATTGGGGTGGAGGGGGATGGTTGGTGTTTGTGAGGAGTAATTGGGGTGGAGGGAGATGGTTAATGTTTGTGATGAGTAATTGGGGTGGAGGGTGATGGTTGGTGTTTGTGATGTGTAATTGGGGTGGAGGGAGATGGTTAGTGTTTGTGATGAGTAATTGGGGTGGAGGGTGATGGTTGGTGTTTGTGATGTGTAATTGGGGTGGAGGGAGATGGTTAGTGTTTTTGATGAATAATTGGGGTGGAGGGTGATGGTTGGTGTTTGTGATGTGTAATTGGGGTGGAGGGGGATGGTTAGTGTTGGTGAGCAGTAATTGGGGTGGAGGGGGATGGTTAGTGTTGGTGAGCAGTAATTGGGGTGGAGGGGGATGGTTAGTGTTTGTGAGGAGTAATTGGGGTGGAGGGAGATGGTTAGTGTTAATGATGTGTAATTGGGGTGGAGGGAGATGGTTAGTGTTTATGATGTGTAATTGGGGTGGAGGGAGATGGTTAGTGTTTGTGATGAGTAATCGGGGTGGAGGGTGATGGTTGGTGTTTGTTATGTGTAATTGGGGTGGAGGGAGATGGTTCATGTTTGTGATGAGTAATTGGGGTGGAGGGTGATGGTTGGTGTGTATGATGTGTAATTGGGGTGGAGGGAGATGGTAAGTGTTTATGATGTGTAATTGGGGTGGAGGGAGATGGTTAGTGTTTATGATGTGTAATTGGGGTGGAGGGAGATGGTTAGTGTTTGTGATGAGTAATTGGGGTGGAGGGGGATGGTTAGTGTCTGTGATGAGTAATTGGGGTGGAGGGAGATGGTTAGTGTTTGTGATGAGTAATTGGGGTGGAGGGTGATGGTTGGTGTTTGTGATGTGTAATTGGGGTGGAGGGGGATGGTTAGTGTTGGTGAGCAGTAATTGGGGTGGAGGGGGATGGTTAGTGTTTGTGAGGAGTAATTGGGGTGGAGGGTGATGGTTGGTGTTTGTGATGTGTAATTGGGGTGGAGGGAGATGGTTAGTGTTTGTGATGAGTAATTGGGGTGGAGGGTGATGGTTGGTGTTTGTGATGTGTAATTGGGGTGGAGGGGGATGGTTAGTGTTGGTGAGCAGTAATTGGGGTGGAGGGGGATGGTTAGTGTTTGTGAGGAGTAATTGGGGTGGAGGGAGATGGTTAGTGTTTATGATGTGTAATTGGGGTGGAGGGAGATGGTTAGTGTTTATGATCCGTAATTGGGGTGGAGGGAGATGGTTAGTGTTTGTGATGAGTAATTGGGGTGGAGGGTGATGGTTGGTGTTTGTTATGTGTAATTGGGGTGGAGGGAGATGGTTCGTGTTTGTGATGAGTAATTGGGATGGAGGGTGATGGTTGGTGTTTGTGATGAGTAATTGGGATGGAGGGAGATGGTTAGTGTTTATGATGTGTAATTGGGGTGGAGGGAGATGGTTAGTGTTTATGATGTGTAATTGGGGTGGAGGGAGATGGTTAGTGTTTGTGATGAGTAATTGGGGTGGAGGGTGATGGTTGGTGTTTGTGATGTGTAATTGGGGTGGAGGGTGATGGTTGGTGTTTGTGATGTGTAATTGGGGTGGAGGGAGATGGTTAGTGTTTGTGATGAGTAATTGGGGTGGAGGGTGATGGTTGGTGTTTATGAGGTGTAATTGGGGTGGAGGGTGATGGTTGGTGTTTGTGATGTGTAATTGGGGTGGAGGGGGATGGTTAGTGTTAGTGATATGTAATTGGGGTGCAGGGGGATGGTTGGTGTTTGTGGGGAGTAATTGGGGTGGAGGGGGATGGTTGGTGTTTGTGGGGATTTATTGGGGTGGAGGCAGATGGTTGGTGTTTGTGATGAGTAATTGGGGTGGAGGGGGATGGTTAGTGTCTGTGATGAGTAATTGGGGTGGAGGGGGATGGTTAGTGTCTGTGATGAGTTATTGGGGTGGAGGGGGATGGTTAGTGTTTGTGATGTGTAATTGGGGTGGAGGGGGGTGTTTAGTGTTGGTGAGGAGTAATTGGGGTGGAGGGGGATGGTTAGTGTTTGTGAGGAGTAATTGGGGTGGAGGGGGATGGTCAGTGTTTGTGAGGAGTAATTAGAGTGGAGGGAGATGGTTAGTGTCTGTGATGAGTAAATGGGGTGGAGGGGGATGGTTAGTGTTTGTGATGAGTAATTGGGGTGGAGGGGGATGGTTAGTGTTTGTGTTGAGTAATTGGGGTGGAGGGGGGTGGTTAGTGTTTGTGATGTGTAATTGGGGTGGAGGGGGATGGTTAGTGTTTGTGAGGTGTAATTGGGGTGGAGGGAGATGGTTAGTGTTTGTGATGAGTAATTGGGGTGGAGGGGGATGGTTAGTGTTTGTGAGGTGTAATTGGGGTGGAGGGGGATGGTTAGTGTTTGTGAGGTGTAATTGGGGTGGAGGGGGATGGTTCGTGTTTGTGAGGTGTAATTGGGGTGGAGGGGGATGGTTAGTGTTTGTGAGGTGTAATTGGGGTGGAGGGGGATGGTCAGTGTTTGTGAGGTGTAATTAGAGTGGAGGGGGATGGTTGGTGCTGTCAGTCTCTCTGGAACAGCAGTATTTGTTGCTGTGGATGCTGAAGGTGCATATTTCTGTCCAGAAAGTAAAAGTTCTCTCCAGTATTTTGCTCTCACGATCTGGATTTGCATAATGGCACAATCTTTTATCCAACAGGTCAAGATCAACTGAGTAAATTCTGGGATTCAGGCAAAATATGACAGGACTTCTACTTTTAGACCATGGGTCTTTTTTCTCCTTTAATATGTCAGAAGCAAAATAGTAAAGTCTGGATTACGCCTGACTGTAGCGATAGCACCAGACTCCAGTGTTTTACTCTTTTATGAATTGTATGAGCAGCTGCTTGAAACACTGTGAAACACTGTGATTTCCCTGCAGTTTCAGAAGTCCAGCTGTGAGGCGAGGTAGCGCAGGAGCCATTTTTATCAGGGGAGATGATGTTTCCTGTTTTCTGTTTTCTGTCTTACTGCTGCTGTCTGCAAGCCCAGAAATGTTTTTGAGGTTTATCCCTGACAACAGGCTTTCCAGACCATTGGAGTCAGACAGAAAATGCCCCACAAGCTGAAGCTTTGCGTGATTCTCCCCTCAGATACTCAGGAACAGGTGCTTCGCTGCAGGTGCTGCGCTACTTATTATCATCTTATTGTTTCAGCAGTCTTGATTTTGATCAGTTGAAACATATTGCCATCTTTGCTTACTTAAAATATCGCATACATATACGACTGAAACATTTCGCAGCATTGAATACATAATCATTTCTGTCAATGTGGTTTATGGTGAAACATCTCTGTAGCCTGAAAACAGCTGGTTAATACTGTGATTGTAATTGTGGTTGGAACTAATCCAGGACAGACAGTGAGCCCCCTGGATCGAGTTCAGGAACCACTGCTGTTAACTGCTCTTTGATATGAGTATTGTTGTGTGTGTGTGTGTGTGTGTGTGTGCGTGCGTGCGTGCGTGCGTGCGTGTGCGGGTGTGTGTGTGTGCGTGTGTGCGTGCTTCTGATGTGTGCGTGTGTGTGTGTGTACGCATGCGTTCTTGTGATGTGTGCATATGTGTGTGCGTGTGTGTGTGTGTGTGTGCTTGTGATATGTGCGCGCATGTGTCTGTGTGCATGCGTGTGTGTGTGTGTGTGTGCATGTGTGTGCGCGCATGCGTTCATGTGATGTGTGTATGTGTGCGTGTGTGCGTGTGTATGTGTGTGCGCATGCATTCATGTGATGTGTGTGTGTGTGTGTGTGTGTGTGTGTGTGTGCGCATGCATTCATGTGATGTGTGTGTGTGTGTGTGTGTGTGTGTGTGTATGTGTGTGCGCATGCATTCATGCGATGTGTGTGTGTGTGTGTGTGTGTGTGTGTGTGTGTGTGTGTGTGTGTGTGTGTGTGATTCCTCTGTTGTATTTGTGGACTCCGGGGTGTGTTCTTTCTTCTCGTCCACTGCATGCTGGGATTGGCTCCAGCCCCTTGCAGCTCTGTGTTCAATACTACTTGAGCTGTGCTGAATACTAAACACCCTTAAGAGGGAATCATATGGGAGCTCTGAATGACAAGAAAGTTCTTGCAAGTTTTCCAACATAACAGCCAACAACTTTTTATGTCAAATTTTATTGAATGAGCTGAGTGAAACTGTGGATTCAGATGTTAAAACTGCTGGACACCATCTTTGAAAGCAAGGCGAGACTTTACACAGGTGTTTTTGCTTGTCTCCATTAGAACAAATGAAGTTTAATAATTCAAGACGCGAGAACTTGCAGGCTCTTGCTAGAACTCGAGATGTTGAACAAGCCTCAGTAATGAGTTGTTTTGTTCCATTAGATGATGGATGAACAGACTGACACTCTGACTTCTCTTTCCCATACATCTCTCTCAGTGTTAAGCAGTAACAGAAATTACCTCTGGTGCTGTATGGTTGTTTTTAATGAAAGAGAATGATTAATGAAAAGAAAATTATCTTGAGCTAAAAACAGGCGTGAAATATTGTTAATTGAGAAATCCCAACGGATTCCAAGACAGTTCCACCGTAAATATTTTATTATTCTTATAAATGGGTCACAGCCTGTGGAAATAATTTGAGCAGAAAACTCAAGATGCCTGCATTCCCATAGCCACTCCCACGCATGTCACACACTGCCCCGCCCCTCTTGTAGCTGGGCTATATAAGCTGCTCTCCTCTCTCCATCTTTACTCGCTATATTCATAGCACCAAATACAACTGTCACATGTCATGGGAAATCAAGGGGGAAGAGCATTAGTGAAACACCTGAAATGTTTTTATTTAAATGCAAGAAGCATAAAAAATAAATTTCCAGAGCTTGAGGCTGTTATAATTAGTGAGGGCTATGACATAGATGGGATTATGACATGGCTTAGTGAAGAGGATGGAGATGAATATAATATAGAAGGTTATAAGCTCTTTTGGAAGGATAGATGTAATAGGCGAGGAGGGGGCGTAGCTAACTATGTGAATGAAAACATAAATGTACAGGAAATTCCTGAAATTGAACATTCCTTGCCCTGTGAAGATATCTGGGTCAGACTCATTGGCAGACACGAGACAGGTTTAAACACAGGAGTATGCTATCAACCACCAGCTTTGGACAGTACAGTCAATGAAATGCTTTTTGGGAGGATTATGCAAGCTTGTAGAGGTGGAGGGACAATTATTATGGGAGACTTAAATTATCCTGGTATCGATTGGGAAATGGTGAAAGAACAGGGTAGGGGGGAGGAAGAATTTCTTGATGTTATTTATGATAATCACTTGGTGCAGTTTGTTAATAAACCTACAAGAGAGAAGGCAATTTTAGACTTAGTGCTCTGTAATGAGCCAGATAGAATTAGCAATGTTGAGGTACTGGAGCCACTTGGGAAAAGTGATCACTCTGCTTCTAATTTTGATGTTTCATGGGAAGTTAAAAAGGTGTATTAAAAAAAAAAAAACATTTTCAGTTTTAGGCGAGCAAACTTTGACAGGATGCGCTCATATCTAAGTGTAATAAAATGGGAGACACTTCTCGACTGTGAGTCTGTAAATGAGATGTGGGAAAGATTTCAGGGGGTTTTACTTGATTCACAATGCACATTCATTTCAATGGTGTCCAAAAGTAAGCTGAAAAAGCAGAATCCTCAGTGGATGACCAAAAGTATTCATAGGATATTGAGGGAAAAGAGGAATCTTTATAAGATGTACATAAAGGATAACAATGAGAACACTAAGGCTGAATACTGTAAAATGCGGGCTGTGGTCAAAAAAGAGCTGAGGAATGCTAGAGGACTGTATGAAAGACAAATTGCAGAGGGGGCAAAAACTAACCCTAAGCGCTTCTTTCAGTACTGTAGCAGAAAAAGGAAAGTCAAAGAGGAGGTTAAGTGCATGAAGAATAAAAACGGATCGCTGCTATATGATAACAAGCATATTGCGGATGCCTTAAATAGTTACTTTCTTAAGAATTTTGCCTCAGAGGGGGTCTCTATTCGGCCAGAGGGCATGTTAAATGCTCAAGATTATTTAGCAGAAATTGAGGTTTGGGATAACAAAGTATTAGACAAGTTGCATAAACTAAAGGCAGATAAGGCAGCGGGTCCTGATGGCTTATATCCTAGAGTACTCAAAGAAGTTGGTGAGATCATCTTTAAGCCGCTATCCGCCATCTTCAGACAGTCTTTAGAAACTGGAAAAATACCAAAAGATTGGAATCAGGGCAATATAATACCAATATACAGTACAGGCCAAAAGTTTGGACACACTTTCTCATTCAATGTGTTTCCTTTATTTTCATGACTATTTACATTGTAGATTCTCACTGAAGGCATCAAAACTATGGATGAACACAAGTGGAATTATGCATGTATCAAACAGTTGTCCAAGAGGGCGGTCAGCTGTGTATTCACCTGACTTCTGCACAACTCAACTGATGGTCCCAACCTCATTGATAAGGCAAGGAATTCCATTAATTAACCCTGACGAGGCACACCTGTGAAGTGAAAACCATTTCAGGTGACGACCTCTTGAAGCTCATCAAGAGGATGCCAAGAGTGTGCAAAGCAGTAAGCAGAGCAAAGGGTGGCTACTTTGAAGAAAATAGAGTATAACACATGTTTTCAGTTACAGGTATTTCACACTTTTTTGTTAAGTACATAATTCCACGTGTTCATTCATAGCTTTGATGCCTTCAGTGAGAATCTACAATGTAAATAGTTATGAAAATAAAGGAAATGCATTGAATGAGAAGGTGTGTCCAAACTTTTGGCCTGTACTGTATAAGAAAGGGGACTGTACCAAGCCAGGAAATTACAGGCCAGTCAGTTGAACTTGTGCAAAATATTGGAATCTATCATAAAAGATGAGCTGGACTTATTTCTTGAGCACAACAGTATCTTGAGGGATAGTCAACATGGTTTCCGTAAGGGAAGGTCATACCTGACAAACCTGGAATTTTTTGAAGAGGCCACCAAGACTTATGATCAGAACAGGGCTTATAACATCATAGACTTGGATTTTCAGAATGCATTTGATACAGTACTGCATAAGAGACTAATTTTTATAATGAGCTCCATTGCAGTTACAGGAGGTATTCTAGAGTGGATTCAAAACTGGTTACAGTACAGAATACAAAGAGTGGTGGTCAGTGGTATCTCATCTGAGCTAGGTATGGTGGGGAGTGGCGTTCCCCAGGGATCGGTGTTGGGACCCCTGCTGATCCTCATCTACATTAATGACCTTGATAGGAATATTGAGAGCAAATTAGTTAAATTTGCAGATGATACTAAATTGGGGGGTTTGGGAAATAGTTTAGAGTCCACTAAAGTGATTCAGGATGATTTGGATAGAATCCAGAATTGGGCAGAAATATGGCAAATGAAATTTTATGTCGCGAAATGTAAAGTTGTACATGTAGGTAATAAAAACATTAGACGAGATTACTTCATGGGAGGTTTAAAACTGGAATGTGCTGTACACGAGAAAGATCTGGGAGTGATTGTTGACCAAACCCTCACAGGCTCTAATTATTGTGCTGTAGCAGTTAAAAAAGCTGATCGGATGCTTGGATACATTGCTAAAAGTATTGAGTACAAATCAAAGGAGGTGATGCTTTTTTTGTATAACACATTGGTCAGACCACATCTGGAGTATTGTGTACAACTCTTGGAACCGTACTTTCAGAAAGATATAGAGACTCTAGAGAAAGTTCAGAAAAGTGCCACTAAGCTAATTCCAGGTATAAAAGATGAGAGCTATGCGAAGAGGCTGAAGATCCTTAATCTCTTTAGTCTTAGGATATGGAGACCAAGGGGTGATTTGATTGAGGTCTTTAAATATGTTAAAGGGATTAACAAAGTGAATTATTTAGGATTCCTTCGACTAAGTGCTGTGAGTAGAACTCTGGGTCACAAATGGAATTTGACCAAAGGTAAATTTAGCACTGATATTCGAAAATATTTCTTCACCCAAAGAGTAATTTCAATGTCGAATGGCTTGCCTGACCATATCGTTGAGGCAGTGACCTTGGGGGTTTTCAAGACCAGGCTTGACTTAAAGCTAGATACCATTGAATCACTGAGTATCTGAAGGGATATATTCACAATAGTATAAAGAAACTGGCGAGCGTAGTTGGGCTGAACGGCCTGTTCTCGCCATTCATGTTATGTTATGTTATGTTATGTTAAAATATATGATAATGAAGACATTATCTGTAGTGCTGTTATTATCAATATTACTCAAAATTAACACCAGTCCCTCTATAATATTGTCAGAATGAACTATTTAGCCAAGATTATTATTGCTACATTGAAATAACTATTCAAAATGATCTCCCTTTTGGAGTCTTTATTTATTATACTGATTATTTTTCCTGACTAATACAGCTTGTTTCTTTTATTCACCTTGCTGGAAGGGTGTATGTGGTCGTCCCGTTTATTTGTGTGTCTGTTTGCACTCTACAGACCACTATTCTGGATGGATTCTCTTCAAATTTGGTAGGGACAATCCTTTGGTGAAAGAGAAGAAAGTATTTGTTTTTGGTGAAAATCGAGCAAAGATGAAAGGTCAAACTCAAGGTCACCCATTTCTCACACTGCTCCAGGGGCCAAGCGGTGAGAGATAGACACATGGTTACCATTATCCACTAATAGGAAGACATATATGGGAATCTAATGGCTCTGCCATCTATACCTTCAAGTGACTTTGAAAGGTCAAACTCGGCATCACCACTTTTCCAAGTGCTCTAGCAGCCAAACGGTGCAAGATAAATCCATAATTACTATCAAAGACGTAATAAGAAGTCATATATGGGGAATCTAATAGCACCGTCACCTTGACCTTCAAGTGACCTTGAAAGGTAAAATGCCCAACCTTCATATTTGCTGAAAGTGAAACTGGAGAAAGTTGTTAATGAGCACAGAGATTACTCGTGACCGGAATAACTGGGCGATCCTTACAGCCGAATGAGGACTCCAGGACAAGCCTGAAGGCTGTGTGCTGACTTCCGAAGATCAGTGACCAATAAATGAATGTTCTAGCGCTGGCTTGTCAAGAAAAAGCAAAGGAACCAGAACAAGCAGCCAGTTCCGCCGTCTCTGAGCTGCAACCACCGAGACAGTCCGAGAAGTTCATTTACTGGAGATCATACGAATCTCAGTAGGAAATGAGCCCACTTAGCTGTGACAGCCGGAGCTCTCTTCTCTCGGCCAACGTGTGAGGGGTCCCAATTATTTTGCTCCAGCCGCTCAAGGTTAATTCTCGCAACCTCTGTGCCAGGAGAGAGTCAAATGATATAGTCAGTCGGCTGGTTCGGCGGGCAGGAGCGTAAGGCCTTTTCCACATGAATACGAGTTAACGCTGCATACCTTCCCACCCACTCACTCACACACAAACTCACTCACACACACACACACACACACACACTCACTGACTCATTCACTTATTCACAAACTCACGCACACACTCACTCACACACACACTCACTCACTCACTCAAACTCTCACTCACTCACACGCTCACTCACTCACACACACACTCACTCACACACGAACTCACTGCAACACCCCTAATGCACCACTGCTGAACTCCTGCTCCCTCTAACACTCTCACTCACTCACTCACTCACACACACACACACACACACTCACTTTCTCACTCACTCACACACACACACACACACACACACTCACTCACTCATTCACTCACTCAAACTCTCACTCACTCACTCACACACACACACACACACACTCACTCACTCATTCACTCACTCAAACTCTCACTCACTCACTCACACACACACACATACAGACACACACACACACACACTCACTCAAACTCTCACTCACTCACTCACTCTGGAGTTTGCATGTTCTCCCCGTGTTCACGTGGGTTCCTCTGGGTACTCCGGTTTCCCCCACTGACAAAAACATGCATCACAGGAACACTCCAACCAGAACCTCTGACCAAGGAACTGGCTTTACATCCGGAGTTGGTCCCCGGGCGCCGCTCTGTGGCTGCCCACTGCTCCTAACTGTTGGATGGGTTAAACGCAGAAGACAAATTACCACACGGGGTTCAATAAAGTGTATCTACCCATCTAACCATCTAACTTCCTGCATTGCCTTAGCAGTCTGCTCAGGGTCATGGTCCTGCTGGAAGGTGAACCACCAGCACAGCCTGAGGTCCTGAGCGCTCTGGAACAGGTTCTCATTACGGATAACTCTATGACACCGCCCTGCATTTTGACACTTTTTCTCTGCTGATTTGATAAACTGTGTTGATTTTATATAATTCGAAGGCGCTGATTTCAAATTTGCCCTAAAATTTGTGTGTCACGTCAGGCTTTTTGACAAAACGTGAATTCTTTTTTTCATATTGATATATCTAAGAACACACAATGATAAATAAAAGCAAAATGACACAGTTAGATTTTAAGCATTCCGCAAGATGTAATAAAACAAAATGCAGCTCACCTAAGGATTAAATTTCCTTTTCTTTGATTTACAGGAATAATTTTGTTTGGGGCAGTCTCTCTGTAGGCACCAACAGGCATCAGCCTTCATATTTGTATTCCATTTTCCTTGGTATCGTTTTTCCATCGTTTTAA
Organism: Gymnothorax reevesii; assembly: GCA_029721435.1. Classification (NCBI taxonomy): domain Eukaryota; kingdom Metazoa; phylum Chordata; class Actinopteri; order Anguilliformes; family Muraenidae; genus Gymnothorax; species Gymnothorax reevesii. The sequence goes on along the minus strand of CM056583.1, from coordinate 17,108,901 downwards.
TATCTTGATGGAATCTTTCCCCTTGTTCCTTGGTGACTGCACCAAGGTTTTGTGGAAAGTAATCCAAGTGGCTGCGCAAAAAGTATACTTTAACACCCATGTTTACGCCCAGTTTTTGGAAGTTTAGGAGCAGAGTGTGGACGAGAACTTCATGTTGTCAGCTTTAGTGTTTCCAAGAAAATTTGAGATGACACTAGAAAATGCAGGCCAGGCGTCTGGTAGATCCAAAGATTGACAACTGATACAGACAACAGGCCGAGATTTGTCTTTGTCCATCATCCAATGCTATTTTGAGAACTCATGCAAAAGGCGAAAAGGGCATTGGCATAAGCTACTTGGGGTGTGGTTGTTTTCCATGATGATGCAATACTTCGTGGTGGTGATTTGGAGTGTTTAATTCATGAGAAACAGACTTACTTTGCTTGAACCGGAGTCTCGTTAAACCAAGGGCAGTGATTTGTGACAAAACCTGACATGATGGCCAAAAACTCTTGTGATATTGGGATTCAGCGCCACAAAAATACTTAAAATCAGGTATCAACTGTTACTCAGCAAATTTCATGCAGGGCGGTGTAATTTGCTCCATTGATCTCTCCCTCAGCCCTGACCAGTCCCTGCTGCTGAAAAACACCCCCACAGCATGACACGGCCGGCGCCGCGCCTCACTGCTGCGGTGGTGTTGGGCAGGTGATGAGAGGTGCCTGGTTTCCTCCGAACATGACGTTTAAAATGGAAGCCAAACGTTCAATCTCAGTTTCATCAGGCCAGAGAATCGCGTGTCTCACAGTCTGGGATCCTTTAAGTGTTTTTCTCTCCTAAAGCTCAGTTGGCCGCAGAGTGTGTCAGGGTCAGAGCGTATAGAAGCGTAGATACTAAACTATCGCTTCCAAAGAACGATTTACACACGACCTTGGCTGACAGAGCTAATAACAATAACAATCACTGCTTAATTCATATCGACTTCTTTCCCTCCCTGAACCCTGAGGAGCTAAGTTTAATCAGCGTGTCCTTGGCTCTGATTCTGGTTTCAAAGTCCAGGTGAAGGGAAACGCTCTCATTGCTACTGAAAGTGAAACTGGAGAAAGTTGTTGATGAGCACAGCAATTAGTCCTGACAGGAATAACTGGGCGATCCTCACAGCCGAATGAGGACTCCAGGACGAGCCTGAAGGCTGTGTGCTGACCTCCGAAGATCAGTGACCAATAAATGAATGTTCTAGCGCTGGCTTGTCAAGAGAAAGCAAAGGAACCAGAACAAGCAGCCAGTTCCGCCGTCTCTGAGCTGCAACCACCGAGACAGTCCGAGAAGTTCATTTACTGGAGATCATACGAATCTCAGTAGGAAATGAGCCCACTTAGCTGTGACAGCCGGAGCTCTCTTCTCTTGGCCAACTTGTGAGGGGTCCCAATTATTTTGTTCCAGCCGCTCAAGGTTATTTCTCGCAACCTCTGTGCCAGGAAAGAGAGTCAAATGATATAGTCAGTTGGCTGGTTCGGCGGGCGGGAGCGTAAGGCCTTTTCCACATGAATACGGGTTGACCTTGCATGCCTTCCCTGGCTGATGTTCTTGATTTGCGTGTCTCCTGTGGCCATCGCAGCACCGGTGACCCCCAGTCTGTTCAGAAGATTTCAAAGTTCTCAGCTCATACTTACAAAACGCAAAGGATCCTCGCAAAATCCAGTCAGGCCCTTGTTCGGTCAGACCCTCACTCGATCTGTCTCTCACCACATATCTCCTTTCGCGGTTCACATTTCGCCGGTGAACCCAACTTCGTCAGTAAATACCGAACAAAATCAGTCGTTGCAGAACTGAACTATTATCATATTATGTTACGTCGGTGACGGACATTTTGCCGGTAGTTCAACTGAGTGACAGAACAGAATTGTGGGTTGGCGTTGTCTTCTTTCTTTCTGTGAAGGATGGTTCAGTGGTCCCTTTGCAGAGGGAGATGAGTGAGGAAGCACTGAAGCACCTTTCCTGACCATTTAAGGAGTTCAAACAGTATTTATCATGGCCGTCATGCAAATACTTCTGGGTAATTTCTCAGGAGTCAGGATCTTTCCTATGCAAAAAGGACTATTTGAACATGGCCATGATCTTCCTGTGCCTACAGCGGTCTGGTCAGGGCAGTGTGATCACATGGCAGAGTCTGTCTGCTCTTTCATGTGTGAACAAACTGTGTAACGGACAAACCTGAGCAGCAGCTGCCGGTCAGTCATCTCATAATCAAACTTTTACATCGCTGAAAACTGTGAAACTCATTCAATAAAAACAGCAGCTACATCTCGAGGGCCGAGGATTAACTAGTTCTATCTGACATTTTACTCAAAAATGAGATATCTGTCCTACAACAGTCTCAGTACTAACTAGTTTCAAAATCAAGGAATCATATCCTAACTACAAATAAGTTATGTGACATGTACCTTTTATTGTTTTAAAATAGCAAATAGCTAAATATAAAAACTCATTTTTCTCAAAAAGTAAAAAATGCTGGATAGAACTAGTTAATCCTCCGCCCTCGATCTGTAAAATGCTGAAAACGTACTCATGTAAACAGGAAATGTGAACCGGAATCTTCTGTACCACACATTCTTCGCGCCTCTCAAAAAGTTTTCTGCAGAATAACTGATTCCACTCTACAGTTAGCATACTGCAGTAGGGCCCTGTGTATTTCCTGCTAAACTGTCTCTGAACGCCCACATACCTGTGAACCCCAGCTTTGTTCATCACACCAATCGCGCGTTGAGCTTCAAAGCAGGTTGTGTGAGAAAGCTGCAGATGTGAAAAGCAGCGGATTGGCTGTTTTCAGCAGTCAGTTTCTCTCAAAGCGAACAGTGAAATTTCCAATTACCCCGTGCACAGGCGGGCATCCTGCTGGACCTGCTGCTGGACAGATCTTTGCCCAGCAGTGAACACCGTTGACCTCTGTCTCGTCTTCATGTTTTTAACCAGTCCTGTTTCCGTGGGGATAACAGCCCTCCTCACCAGTCCTCCGCTGACAAAACCCTCCTTTGTTGAATGTAAAACCCTGAACATTTTTTTTCTGTGAAAATAATCCATCAGTGATTAAGTTGAACATTTTTTCACTTCTGAGAGGCAATATTCCTTCACGAATTGCCATTTGATTCTTGCTTCTCATAATGATTTTTTTAAATTAAATTTTTTATTACATTTTTTTTTCAATGGATAATTATAATGAATGCTATATAATACCTTTCATAAACACCTTCCGGCATATTCTTTAGTTATATCTCTGTTATGCATATGAGTCCAAGCATACACAGGCCCTCTGTGTGTGTTAATTTTTGTTCCAACTGCAACAGCAATCACTATATTTTATTTTATTTTTTATTTAACCTTAATTTTACTAGGAAATGGTCCCATTGACAGTAACATCTCTTTTGGAAGGGAGTCATGGCCAAAAATGTCTTCAAAAGAGTAAAAACAAGAATTACAAGTGTATCATTCAGACAAACAAGATACAGACCATTTAGGATGAAAAACAAGTGCACACAGTGTCCAATGTGTCCACAATAAGAAATTTAAACCTTTCCAAAGAAACCAGAGTTTTAAGCTGGATTTTCTCTTGTAGCTCCTTCCGAGCTGAAGGAGCGGCACAGCTAAAAGCCTTTTCACCAAAAGCAGTACGCGTTTTAGGAACATGAAATAAAATAAGTTCATGTGATCTCAGTGCATTTGTGGTGGTCCGCTCAAGCATGGAACATAAATAAGATGGAGGGTGACGCACTACAGCTTTATAGATCGTTGTCCACCAATGAAATTGTCGGTGGGCTAACAAGGAGGGCAGTCCAGCTTTCTGGTACAGGATACAGTGATGTGTCTGATAATTAGAGTCCGTCATGAACCTCAGAGCTGCATGGTGAACACTGTCCAACATGTGCAAGCAGGACTTACTTGCATGCATATAAATTATATCTCCATAATCAACAACAGAAAGAAATGTAGCCATTACAACCTGTTTTCTGGCATGCAATGAAAAACATGCTTTGTTTCTATAAAAAAAACCTAATTTAATTTTCAGTTTTTGAACAACCTTTTCAACATGACCTGTAAAGGACAATGTGGCTTTCAAAATAAATCCCTAGTACTTATAAGTGCTCACCTGCACTACTGGCTTATTTTTCTGAGTAACAATGTTTTGCTTCAATACCTGCATTTTGACTCTATTAAGAACCATTAGCTTGGTCTTGTTGGCATTCAGAACTAGTTTTAAGTTGCTCAAATCATCCTGAATGATATTAAAAGCAGTTTGATGCTCATCTACGGCTTGATCTAAGGAGGCTGCACAAGTATATAAAACGGTATCGTAAGCATAGAAATGAAGGTGTGTATTTGACACTCTCTTGCCCAGTTCATTAACATAAATAAAAAAAGAATAGGGCTGAGAATAGACCCCTCAGGAAGTCCATTGCATGTGGCCATAAAATCAGATCTGTAATAATCCATTTTGACACATTGGCTTTTGTCAGACAGATAATTTTCGAACCAAGTGACTAGTTGTGATGGTAGACCAATATTGATCAGTCTGTCCTTCAGTACCGGATAGTCCACCATATCAAAAGCCATGGACAAGTCTAAAAATAAAGCTAAGCAGTGCTGTTTCTTATCCAAGCCTTGAGTTATATCATTTAAAACCTTTAAGACAGCGGTGATTGTACCATGTACTATTATAATCAGCTATTTTTTTTTTCTTTATTTGGTCCTTATCATGTCTAAATGGATTATTTGCCCTCTTTAGTGACATTGTTTAAAATAGCTATGGCTGCATAAAGTGGGATTAAGACTGCTTTCTTCCAAACATTTGCATAACTGCACACATTTTAACTGATTGAATTAAAAAGATGACGAATCAACAGGATCCTAATAATTTCAGTGAACATGTACATTTTTCCTTGTCACTCAGTGGAGGTAAGGCTTAGAAATCATTTGCTTTGTCTACAGCTATTGCTTGAGTCGTCTGCGGCAGAAGTGGTCAGTCTTAACCGGAAAGGGCCAGTGTGGTGCAGGCTTTCACAGCAGCCAAGCAGTTCACGACCTACCCTCTCTGCGCCTCGCGGCACATAAGGCCTCCGCAGGTTCTCTCCACCTTTCTCTGTTACCCGCTGTGGTCCTCACTTCCTCCTATGATTGCCATCCTGCTTCTGTTCTTTCTTGTTCAACCGTTCGGCTCCCGGTCGTTTTGATCTTCCACTTTTTCTTTTTCCCTCTGTAATCCAGATCATTGCCGTGTTACAGTCACTGTTTTGGTCTTGTCTGAGTATCTGTCCAATCATCTTCCATCAACGCTGGGTCACCTCTTTACTCATCACAGGGCGCTTTAACAAAATGCAGGGTTAAAAAAATTGAGCAGACATTTCCTTGGTACCAAATTTTGACAAGACCTCCACTATCATAATACGCTGAAAATTAAAATATTCTGTTGGGAAAGTATTGTGTTATGTACAGTTTTTTGTTCTCAGTGAGGCTTCTGCATACATGTTTTTATCTTGTGTGAAAAATGGATAGTCTCATGGATATCCTTTAACATGTGGTCTGGGGAATAGATTATAAAGACAAAGAAAATAATGTAGTTATTCATAATAGCCTTTATCGCTCCATAAAATCATTACAGACCTCAAGTGCATATTTCGTAGATGTACGCTACATATAGTAAACTGCCCTATAACCAAGTGTCCATTTATATAATACTTATGGCTTCAAATCTTCAGATATGGTAGGAATTGAAATGCATCACAGCTCTGTAAAATTTATCTAAATAACTTGCGCTATGACTGCATGTCTAGGTTTCACCTTGGACCCGCTGTACAAGGTAAAGGTGGGCAGATTTGACAGGACATACAAGGATTTGAAAATTGCAGTTACCAGCAAGGTCAACATCATGATTTGCCATGTTCCAGAGTTCACTGAGCACCACAACAGGCCTTTGGGTCGATTCTCTGAGCAGGTGGTTGAAACTTGTCCCTCCAGATTTGACAAGTTGTTCTATAGCTACCGGATCAAAGACATATCCCACGCAAGTTATGAAGATAAATTTTACAGAGCAGCATTTCAATTCTTACCATATCTGAAGATATGAGGCCATAAGTATTATATAAATAGACACTTGGTTATAGGGCAGTGTAACATATGTAGTGTAACATATGTAACACATGCATTTACTGAATATGCACTTGAGGTCTGTAATGTTTGGAATTTCCTTTCTTTGCTGGTTTGATGATTAGCCCCCGCCTCCAACTCTTTGGGATCTTCTCATACTGCCATATTTTCTTCATAAATTGATTTATTTTCTCTTCTGAAAACTCTACGTTTGCTTTCAGTAACTCCGCTGCTATGGAGTCATTTACCAGTGCATTCCCATCCTGTAATCCCTCTATCGCTGTTCTGACTTCACCTCGTGTTGGTTTGTTTACATTAGTCACAGTTTGTGTGTTCATGCATTGTGTGTTTATGTGTTGTGTTTGTGTGTTTATGCATTTGTGTGTATGTCTTTGTGTGTTTGTATGTTGTGTGTTTATGTGTTGTGTTTGTGTTGTGTGTTTGTGATTGTGTGGTGTGTGTTTATGTGTTTGTGTGTTTATGTGTTGTGTTTGTGTTGTGTGTTTGTGATTGTGTGGTGTGTGTTTATGTGTTTGTGTGTTTATGTGTTGTGTTTGTGTTGTGTGGTGTGTGTTTATGTGTTTGTGTTTGTGTGTTTATGTGTTTGTGTTGTGTGTTTGTGGTTGTGTGGTGTGTGTTTATGTCTTTATGTTTGTGTGTTTATGTGTTTGTGTTTGTGTGTTTGTGGTTGTGTGGTGTGTGTTTATGTCCTTATGTTTGTGTGTTTATGTGTTGTGTTTGTGTTTGTGTGTTTATGTGTTGTGTTTGTGTTGTGTGTTTGTGATTGTGTGGTGTGTGTTTATGTGTTTGTGTGTTTATGTGTTTGTGTTGTGTGTTTGTGGTTGTGTGGTGTGTGTTTATGTCTTTATGTTTGTGTGTTTATGTGTTTGTGTTTGTGTGTTTGTGGTTGTGTGGTGTGTGTTTATGTCCTTATGTTTGTGTGTTTATGTGTTGTGTTTGTGTTTGTGTGTTTATGTGTTGTGTTTGTGTTGTGTGTTTGTGATTGTGTGGTGTGTGTTTATGTGTTTGTGTGTTTATGTGTTTGTGTTGTGTGTTTGTGATTGTGTGGTGTGTGTTTATGTGTTTGTGTTTGTGTGTTTATGTGTTTGTGTTGTGTGTTTGTGGTTGTGTGGTGTGTGTTTATGTCCTTATGTTTGTGTGTTTATGTGTTTGTGTTGTGTGTTTGTGGTTGTGTGGTGTGTGTTTATGTCCTTATGTTTGTGTGTTTATGTGTTGTGTTTGTGTTTGTGTGTTTATGTGTTGTGTTTGTGTTGTGTGTTTGTGGTTGTGTGGTGTGTGTTTATGTCCTTATGTTTGTGTGTTTATGTGTTGTGTTTGTCTGTTGTGTGTTTGTGTGTTGTGTATGTTGGCTCTTTGCCGCTTCTTCTGCAATGTCCTCCATCCGTTTCCTTTTATACTCCTCTTAACCTCCCTGTCCTTCTCTGTAAACTTCGCCCTTCGTTGTCTCTTCACTCCTTTGATTGTGTGCTGAAAATCTGTTTATTGATTTCTTCCCTTTGGTCTACAAGGTTCAATGATTCTTCCCTGATCCGCTGTTTCTTCCTCTTTGGTGGTTTACTGAGATCCCTTTCCGCTCTTTAGGTGCACTCCTTCTCCATCACTTGGACGTCACGCTCTATTTCTTCGTCTTCCTCTACTCCTAGCCCCTCTAAAGTCTTCCATCAGTAGAATCAGGCGAGAGACTGATTGGATGGAATGAAAGCCCACAGCCACACTGCCTCTTTCTGGATAAGACTGAGGACCCCTGAGCCGAAGCCTGGGGAAGCTGTTTGGCCTGGGCTGGACTGGCCCACGGATGAAGCCCCAGTGTGTCCTGAAGAGACTCGAACTCTTAACTCCATACTACTCCAGGAGGACTGATCTCCGCTTAATCTCATCAACTGCGTGTCACTTTGGATTAAAGCATCAGGTGAATAAATATACTGCCAATAATCTTGCGAGTGGCCTTATGAAACATATATGGTTTATCCTTATAAAGGATATTTATCCTTATATTTCTTACTGTAACATAATCTGGGCTAGCACTTATCCTTCTTACTTACAAGCTATTCATCGAAATCAGAAATCATTTGTAAGAATTGCTACAAACTCTCCTTATTTAGCTCCAAGTAAACCTTTATTTTTAAAACTGCATTTACTCACGGCCTATTGTAATGTGAATATAGGCCACTAGATGGCAGTATTTACCTTTTTTTGTTAAGCTCAGACTGGAGTCATGTTTAGACATGTCCTGGACATGTCTGGGGCAAGTCTCAGAAAATAAAAAAAAGAGGTCTAAATGTGGGTGGGGTCTGCAAAAGAGTATATAAGGAAAAGAAATGAGACAGTAAAGTAGTAGGAGAAATTGCAAGAAGATGACCAGACCTGCCATTCTGTTCAAGACCTGTGACGTTTCTTTTGTGGATTTCTTTGCCTGTGTTTGAGCATTTTCTTCATCCAGGACATCACCAAGCCACCCCACTAAAAAGGGACTGTAATTATTTCTGTTTTTTCTTATTTATCAATCTTGGTCTTTAGTTGTAGGTTGTATTAGTCTTTGTCTTTGTTAAAAATTAGATGTGTTTTAGTTGTTAAAACTGTGTTTGTCATCCCTTGCTGTTGCTGTTGTGTTATAAATGTAATAACAAATTGGGGCCATAACAAATTGGGGGCTCAAGGTCCGGGATAGACCATTGTGTGAGTAATTTATTGAAAATCTAACATTCCAAATTGTGAAATTGTTTTTGTGAATTTTCCTAGATATATATTGACAACAGCAATGGATGATTTCTTGGCATCACCAACCGTAGGGGTTTTGAAGTCTTTTAAAAAGACAGAACTGCTAGAAATTTGCAGACAGTTGGAGCTGACAGAGGTAAAACCAGCCATGCGAAAAGCAAGACTGGCTAGAGAGATAGTTGAATATTACATTGATGAAAATGTGTTTGCACCAGGAGATCTGGAACAGTTTCCAGTGGAAAATCCAAATATAGAAATGGAACTTAAATTAAAAATGCTAGAGATTGAAAGGGAGGAAAAAGAAAAACAAAGAGAATTTGAGAGGGAAGAAAAAGAAAAACAAAGGCAGTTTGAGTTAGAAAAATTAGCAAGAGAAGAAAAACAAAGAGAATTTGAGAGAGAGAAAGAGGAAAGAGCAGAAAGAGAGAGACAGAGACAGAGAGATTTTGAATTAGAGAAATTCGATAGAGAAGAAAGACTCCAAATGGAGCTACTAAAAATTAAAATTGAAACTAAAAATAAATTTTGTGCCAGTCAGGAGGTAAAACTGGTGCCTCCATTTTCAGAAAAGGATGTTGACAACTATTTCCAGTGTTTTGAAAAGGTAGCAAAGAGTTGCCAGTGGCCAAAGGAACACTGGCCTCTGATGTTGCAAACTGTCCTCAAGGGTAAAGCTCAACAAGCCTATTCGGCTTTGTCTGCAGATGATTCCTCTGATTATGAGGTTGTCAAAAAGGTTATTTTGAGAGCTTATGAGTTGGTTCCAGAGGCTTACCGACAGAAATTCAGAGGTCTGAAGAAATCTGAAAATCAGACTTATGTTGAATTTGCTCATGAGAAGCAGGTTTGCTTTGAGCGCTGGTGTACTTCTATGGAGGTCAAGGATGATTTCAACTCACTAAAAGAGATGGTGTTAGTTGAAGAATTCAAGAACTGTGTTAAGGATGATGTTAAGACCTACCTTAATGAGAAGCAAGCACTGAACTTGCAATCAGCTGCCAAATTTGCAGATGAATATGTTCTCACTCATAAGTCCAAATTTCAGTCTAGCAGTAACAATAAATGGTCCCAATTTCAGAAAAAGGGTTACGGTGATACCCAAGATTCCTCACCCAAAGACAAAGACAAATCTGGTGATGGTGCTCAGAAATCCAGTAACAGGTCTGATCAAAGTGTGAAAGCTGACAGTGACAAAAGTGGTCTAGTTTGCAGTTATTGCAAGAAATCTGGTCATGTTACAACTAACTGTTGGTTCCTTAAAGCTAAGAAAGAAAAAGAAAAGGATACCAAACCAAATGCCTTTGTGAAAACAAGGTTAGAAACCCCTGTAGTAGATAACCAATCTGCTAAATTGCCTGCTTCTTGTGGGGCTAAAAAGCCTAATACAGCTGACTTTGTGAGGGAGGAATTTCTTCCATTTGTGTCAGAGGGATTTGTGGCTCTGAATGAGCATACTACTCCTGTCCCCATATATATCCTAAGGGATACCGGAGCTTCTCAGTCACTTTTGTTGATGGACTCCTTGGAGTTACGTGATGAGACCGCTTCAGGGGATTTCATACTTGTACAAGGTATTGAAGGGAGGACTGTATCTGTACCCCTGCGCTCTATATTCTTGAAGTCAGATTTAGTTACAGGACAGGTAAAGGTGGGACTTATGTCAAGTCTACCTATAAAGGGTGTTTCTCTGTTGCTAGGCAATAACCTGGCTGGGGGCAAAGTAGTTCCCCCTGTACATCTTACTTCACAGCCGAGCACTGAAAATGGGGATGAGGACCCATCTCTGTATCCTTCTTGCGCAATGACTCGTGCTATGGCCAAGAAGGCTAAAGAAGATGATGTTGTGGTGCCGTCCAGTACATTGAATAGTCAGGACTCAGGTGGTTCGCCTCATGACTCTGATTGGCCTACTATGGTTTCTCCGTTTGAGGACTTATCAGATACTTTTATCAGTTCTCTATTCAGCTAGCCGGATGGGTCTGGTGATTCTGATGTGTCTGGAGACTTGTCTCTGTCCAGAAAGCGGTTGATTGAGGAGCAAACTAATGATCCTGAAATTGGTGTACTAAAGAGGAGAGCCCTTCCTGAAAAAGAAATAGATGCATTTCCAGTTGGGTATTATCTCAAGGATGGTGTGTTGATGCGGAAGTGGCGCCCTCCTGATATCCCTGCCAATGCAGATTGGGCAGTGGTCAGGCAAATTGTTGTTCCGAAGGTCTATAGGAATGAGATCTTAACAATGGCTCATAGTTTACCTTTAGGAGGTCATCTTGGTGTTAACAAGACTGTTGATAAGATCATGAAACACTTCTTTTGGCCTGGGCTTCGGAAAGACGTTTCCAACTTTTGCAAAACCTGTCACACTTGTCAGGTAGTTGGAAAACACCAGTTAGACCCACCTGTAGCTCCATTGCAGCCTATCCCAGCATTTGGGGAGCCATTCTCAAGGGTCATTGTTGATTGCGTTGGTCCATTACCCAAGACTAGATCTGGAAATCAGTACTTGTTGACAATCATGTGTGCATCTACCAGATTCCCCGAAGCCATACCTCTACGTAACATCAAGGCAACTGCAATCTCGAAGGCTTTGATAAAGTTCTTCACGTTGTTTGGTCTTCCCAGGGAAATTCAGTCAGACCAAGGTAGCAATTTCACTTCAGGATTGTTTCAGCAGGTTGTGTATGAACTAGGTGCAAAACAGATTCTTTCTAGTGCCTATCATCCAGAAAGTCAGGGTGCCTTAGAGTGGTTTCATTCCACTCTCAAGACAATGATGAGGACTTATTGTTATGACCATGAGAAAGACTGGGATGAAGGGGTTCATTTGCTGTTGTTTGCAGCTAGAGAAGCAGTGCAGGAGTCTATTGGATTCAGTCCATTTGAGCTAGTGTTTGGTCATGAAGTGAGAGGACCTTTGCTATTATTGAGTGAACAAAGGCAAGAGAAAGAGCCGCATATCAGTCTGTTAGACTATGTTAGCAAGTTCAAGGAAAGATTGCGTGCAGCTTGTGACCTTGCCAAAGAGAACTTGAAATCAAGTCAGGGAAAAATGAAAACTTGGTATGATCATAAGGCTAGAAGCCGTGAGTTTAAACCAGGAGACAAGGTCCTTGTGTTGTTTCCCTTGCAGTCCAATCCATTGCAGGCTAGATTTCATGGTCCTTATGAAATTCTGACAAAACTCAATGATCTCAATTACATTGTGAAGACTCCAGATAGGAGAAAACCAAAACAATTGTGCCATATTAACATGCTAAAGCCTTATCATGACAGAAATGCTAGGGTTGCAGCTGTCACTTCAGATTCTCCAATGGTCAAAACGTGTGAAGATGAGGGGGAGTTTCAAGATGATGAACCAAGAATTAAAGCTGAAGTTCTTTCATGTAAATTGTCAAACACTGAAGTGTTGCAAAATCTTGATGTAAAACTCCAGCACTTAGAACCCTGACAGAGAGATCAGTTTGAAAGGTTGATCAAGAAATATGAGGATTTGTTTCCTGATGTTCCAAAGAGAGTTACTATAGCCTCTCATGATGTAGATGTTGGTGATGCCAAACCAATAAAACAGCATCCATACCGGATGAATCCTGAAAAGAGAAAGATTGCTGAGAAAGAGGTTGAGTACATGTTAAAACATGATATTATCAGACCCTCCAACTCCGATTGGAGTTCACCCTGTGTGCTAGTTCCAAAACCTGATGGAAGTACTAGATTCTGTACAGATTATCGCAAAGTCAATGCTGTAACTAGAACTGATGTGTTTCCAATACCTCGGATTGATGATTGTATTGATAGTGTAGGGCAAGCAAAGTTTCTGACCAAGATTGATTTATTGAAGGGTTATTGGTGTGTGCCTTTAACTGAGAGGGCCAAGAGCATCTCTGCTTTTGCCACACCATCTGGATTGTACCAGTATGAAGTCCTACCCTTTGGCATGAAAAATGCCCCAGCCACGTTCCAAAGGATGATACAGTCTACAATCGCCGGATTGCCACACACGGGTGCATACATCGATGACCTGATCACATGGAGTGACTCCTGGGAAGAACATCTAAAAGATGTAGAGACGTTGTTCCAGCGCCTGACCCAGGCTAACCTGACTGTTAACCTGAGCAAGAGTGACTTTGGTTGTGCTACTGTCACCTATCTTGGCTACGTCATAGGCCAGGGTAAGGTGGCACCCATAAATGCTAAAGTCCAAGCCATCATGGACTTTCCAGTTCCTGACAACAAAAAAGCTTTGCGCCGCTTCCTTGGAATGATCGGGTACTACCGCAAGTTCTGCAAGAACTTTGCTGAGATTGCTCTCAGTCTAACTAACCAACTGAAGAAAGGCGTAAAGTTCACCTGGGATGATGCATGCCAGAGAGCCTTCGATCACCTGAAGTCTCTGCTGTGTCACTTCCCCGTGCTCAAATCTCCTGACTTCAACAAACCGTTCTCCATCGCGGTCGATGCTAGCGACCAAGCTTGTGGATCTGTGCTCCTACAGAGAAGTGACTCTGATGACATTGAGCATCCCGTGGCATACTTCTCCAGGAAGTTCAATCGCCACCAAAGGAACTATTCCACAATAGAGAAGGAACTGTTGGCTCTGGTCCTTTCTTTACAACACTTTGAGGTTTATGTTTGTACAGGACAAAAGCCAATGATTGTGTACACTGACCACAATCCGTTAATGTTTTTGAGTAAGATGAAAAACAAGAATCGGAGATTGTTGAATTGGAGTTTGATTTTACAGGAGTTTGACTTGGAAATTAAGCATGTGAAGGGTACAGACAATGTAATTGCTGATTGCTTATCCCGTGTTTGAATGTGTATATCATGTGTTTGAATATTGTATGATATGTATAAATAGACAAGTGTTCACTTAACCATTTTGTATTGAAAAGAAAAATTTTGCCTTTATGAGTCAAAATTTTTCCCTTTTGGAATGGAGGTGTAATGTGAATATAGGCCACTAGATGGCAGTATTTACCTTTTTTTGTTAAGCTCAGACTGGAGTCATGTTTAGACATGTCCTGGACTTGTCTGGGGCAAGTCTCAGAAAATAAAAAAAAGAGGTCTAAATGTGGGTGGGGTCTGCAAAAGAGTATATAAGGAAAAGAAATGAGACAGTAAAGTAGTAGGAGAAATTGCAAGAAGATGACCAGACCTGCCATTCTGTTCAAGACCTGTGACGTTTCTTTTGTGGATTTCTTTGCCTGTATTTGAGCATTTTCTTCATCCAGGACATCACCAAGCCACCCCACTAAAAAGGGACTGTAATTATTTCTGTTTTTTTCTTATTTATCAATCTTGGTCTTTAGTTGTAGGTTGTTATTAGTCTTTGTCTTTGTTAAAAATTAAATGTGTTTTAGTTGTTAAAACTGTGTTTGTCATCCCTTGCTGTTGCTGTTGTGTTATAAATGTAATAACAAATTGGGGCCATAACACTATGAAGTTAACAAGTACCAAACTGGAGTTCTTATGTATAAAATTATGTGTTTACCTTCTACTCTTCCTGTTTGTTTTCAAAGTTATTTTATGTCCAATGTTTATATTCATATGCATTTTACAAGACAATATAATAATCTTCACATTCCATTCTGCAGGACTTCTGCTGCCAATTTTTTTTTTTTACTTACCATGGTGCAGTGATATGGAATGATATAAAATACCTGACTGAAACATGTTTCACTTTAAATGCCTTTAAAAGCAAACTTAAAAATGCATTATAGTTATTATACGACCTGTGTACTTTTGTGCTTATTTTATTTCAATGTAATTATTTTTCTTTAAATTGTTAAAATTTTTTTTTTTTTTTCCTTCTCTTTAATGTATCTTGTGTGAGTGTTGGTGAGTGAGTGTATTGTGTCTGTGTGTGTGCGTGTGTGGAGGACTAAGTGAGTGTGTCTGAGTTAGATGTATGGATGTTTAACTGATGTGTGCGTGTTTGGAGAGGGGTGGTGTAGGGATTAGATTTCTTGTTTTCCTTTTTAATTGTCTTAAAGAGGAAGGTCGCTTATAAACCTTACAGGTTTTTTGACCTTTTCCTGCACATTCTCAATCTTATCATATATTGTTTTTTTATTTATTGTGTGTTGTAAGTGCAAATAAAATAAATAAAAAAAAAATAAATGGTTGGCCCTCTAAAAACTACAGGCCTTTCCAGAGCCCAGGACACTGCTGTAGTCAAGCAAGTCCGACTGAGACCAACGGCAGCTCGAGCATTCAGTCTCTCTCCCTTCTCAACAGACAGGTGTGTGCGTCCTTAGATAAAGGTTTCTGTGTCTGTAGCCCAGGTCGGCCATTACATGAATTTTGAATGTCAGATTATGCACATAGTGTACGATCGCTGTTTACCGGACAGTGGTTCTCTGGTCACTTGTGAGTCAATGTTAACTCAAAAGTGAGCGATTGATTAACCCACATATAAGATATAAAAATCTATGCAAAGAAAGCCAATATGCCTCAAGCTCCAAGTTTACACGCGTTAAGAAGATTTCACACTTTTGTAAGGTCACACAAGTCTGTGTTTCTCAGTTGATGAGATGGAAACTTTATTTCACGCATGTGCTCGATGTCTTGAGGTGACACCAAAGGGGAAATGGGCTGTCTGGAGACCCATTTAGTTAAAAGTCTACAGATGACACTTATGCAGAGTGGATTTTTCACAGAATTTGAAGAGTGCAGATTAATATGACATTTGAAGATTTTATTATTTTAATATGCTTGACACCAGGGGAATGTTTTAACTGTAGTTGTTTTTCAGAATATTATTTGGCTTACTTACCAAATATTCCTTCATATTCCTTCACCCACTGACAGTTTTTAAAAAATCTAAATTAAAATGAAGTAAATTTAAATAATGTCACCAAACCCATCTAATGAAGTATTTCTTAATAAAATATAATACAGTACAATGCAGTGTAATATTACAATGTATCAGGATTTTGAAAAGTCGTTGCTTCCCGAGTGCAAAAATAACAACAAAAAAAATCAGTTGTTGATCAGCAGAGGGGGGAAAGTATTGGCCGTTGTGTTTTTTTTAAAGGCTGTAAGCTCCGCCCACATGACATCGCAGTAACCACACGCCCAACCACAGGGGACTTTGCCAAAAAAGTGACAAAACAAAAAAAAACTGGAATTAGTCTTATTTGGTTTCTGCCTGCTCTCTGTAACGCACAGCTATCTGATCGCTAACTGCTGATCCGGCTGCACGATGGGCGTCCTGGACCCTGCTGCATGTCTCATTTTTCTGCACATATTTTACTGCTGGAACTCTGCCGGTGAGATTATTATCAATCTCTCATCCGGTTACTCTTTTCTCTGATTCCCATGTTAGTCATACCCTCCTCTCTCCCTCTCCCAGCATGCACAGGGGCAGGAATCATCGGAGGGAAGGAGGTGAAGCCTCACTCCAGCCCCTGGATGGTCTCGCTGCAGGTCGAGAAGACACACATCTGTGGCGGGGTGCTGGTTAAGGATCAGTGGGTGCTGACCGCCGCCCATTGCTTCAGGTGAGTCGTAGAGGTCAAAGGACACAATGGAGGATTATCTGGGTGTCTTTTCCATTGTTGATTTGTTTGTCGATAGGACTGTGGTGAGGCCTGGATGTTTCCTTGTGTTGGGTGACTGAATCCACAGTGTGTGGCAGAAGTTCCCAAACTCGGTCCTGGGGCCTCCCTGTGTCCGCTGCTTTTTGCTCCACACTGGTTTGCAATCACAGGATTTTAACAAGCTGTTAATTTGTCCTAATTAGGTGCATTTTTGTTCAAAGCAGCAATTTATCCTCTCTTGACAAACAGTATTTTGACAGATATGCATACAAACAGTGAGGAATGAATTCCGCATCCACGTTGCAATATATGAGTAACAACTGCATAAAAAGATGGAAACAATGTACCCAATCGAGTGAAAAAAATCAATGGGTTCCTAATTGGTGAAACTGTGGGCACATGGTTGCAAAAACTAACAATTTATCAAACAAGCAAGTGAAAGAGTAAACCCTGTTCTATGTTATGTTTTTGTGATTGAGTGCAAGAACATTATTTTGAAAGAACTCTAATCACCTGTCTTCAGCAACCTAATCTGGAGGTTACTGATTTTCTCAGTACCTGACTTGATCTGTATAAAAATGTCATTATCTGAAATTGCATGCCACACAGGAAAAAAAAAAACTTTTTATGCAAGGGTCTTTTATTCGGTCTTTTATTCTTCATAGCACAAATGGATATTTGGCTATTAAAATTTGGCTAAAAACAGCAAATAACATATTTAAACACAAAATGCACACAATGTGGACAAATTATCAGCTTGTGAAAGTCCTATGATGGCACTTATGGTTTGGACAAAAACCAGCACACACAGCGAGGCCCCAGGACCCAGTTTGGGAACGCCTGGTGTATGGAATGCCTTTAAATGGACCCAGAGGTGAATTCACCCAGGGTAAGAGTGTGATCATCCAGCGTTGTGTTTGTCCCACCCCTGAGCTGCATCCGAATGCTCTTTAGAGTAAGGAACGTTCCTCACAACCAGATGTGAACTGGAGATAGTTTGGCTGGTTACCATGACAACGAACATCCGGATTGTCTTTTTCAAGAAGGGAAGGAGGCAATTAGTTCCTTAGTTGTCTCCTTTTAACAAGGAGACTCACAATTAACCTTGAAAAAAAGAAAAGATCAAATACAGGCCACAATCCTTTGCAGCTGTAGCATTTGAATGCATGATTTGGTACAAAAGTTTTCCTGTAAATTGCAAAGGATATCTTTGCTGTCCAGGGCATGACGTACTGAAGGAGTGGACATCCGATTTTTCTCAAACACACTAAAGGGGCGTTCAGAAACTTCCAGCAACTTTCCCTTCACCTTTATGAACTTCTCTCATGAAATGAAGGAAAAGTGGCGATTAAGGGAAAATGGCCGCTTGTTTGGTTGCAGGCCTGACCTCGGCCAGCTGGCTTCACTGATTGGTTCAGCCTCTCGGCTGGAGTACTTTACCAATTACCAAACCTGAGTGATTGGAATACATTACCAGGAAGGTCTTGTGTACTTTCTCAACCAGAATTCTGCAAGCCTGCTGCTATCATCCATTTAAAATGTACCCCGTTCTAATGCAGATCTAGCAGGTGTTAAATGGTCAAGAGTTAGTTTGGTAATATGGCCACGGGAAGCCGTACGCTTTTCATTTGCATTTAATGAATACCAGTTTTTATGCATGAAAGCAAGGTTGTCTATTCTGTGGGAGTATAACTACTATATTGGGAATAAAATTAAGCGTTATTGGGACATTTGTGTACACAGAATATATATTTATATACAGAGATAGTTGGACACTGAAAATGCACAGACATAACTGCAGTTCCTGCATGTTCCACATAATGAGGATGTAAAAGGCTGAAAGCTTGTCCATTTTCCTTATTTTGTTTGATTGTTTTCTAGTCCAGTGTGCTGGAAGACAGAGCAAAATAGCGCTATTTCTTTCATTTATATTGATTGATTTATTTCATCACATTTTTCTGCACAAAATTGGCCTTAATCTTTAAATATGAAACTTAATGGAGATGCGTCACGATTACTGCACATGCTCACAACTTTGAATGAAGTAAATACAGTCAACTGCAAGTCAAAATCTAGAAGGATTTTTTTTTTTCTTCTATGATAATTGGTGAAGGAAACCAGCTTACATTCTTTGTATCTTTTGGCTAAAGCTTAAAATAGTGCTTTGAATCCTAGAATTTCTGTAGAAAGCTTCTTAAAATAAAAAGCATCATACCAAAGTCACTAAAATATAAGTACAATGCAAAACGAAGATGGATTGACAAGGTGGAATCAGCTTATGACTTGCAGTCAAGCAGATTCACTTTCTTGGCTTGAAAATTCTGAGCTTGGCAGTGATCGTGACACAGTCCCTGTAATGATTTAATTATTTACAAATAAAAAAGGTCACAATTTCATATTCATTTACCCCATATTGTGAAAACCTTAAACGTCCCTGGCATGTCACCAAGCCCATCTAAAGAGACATCACAGTGAAGCCTACAAGCTAACAAACTTGCATTCTGCTGGAGTAAAAATTTGGTTATAAAGAAAGTATCCCAAACTCTCACTATACCATAATGCATTGTAAGAAAATGGACTGCATAGAGTACAGGATGCTACAGCTCTGTAGTCTGAACACCGGAACTCAGGGATCGGAAATTTAGGGTTTATCATAGGAAACCCAGAGGCCGTTGGTATCAGTGAGGAGATTCACAGAGCCCTGCTCATCACCCTGAGAACAACACCCTCACAGTGAAGCATGGTGATGGCAGCATCGTGCAGAGGGTGATAATTACCATTGGGAGGATCTGAGGAACTGCCGCCGTGCTAATTAAATGCTCCTGGTTAACTTGTATGCAGTAATTCTGATCGGTATACTTGTTACTTCGGTGAGCATCAATGTGGCAGTTTCATCATAACGTCGCCCGATTGTAGCCACTACAGCTAGTGATCGCTTCACTTATCCATGACCAGGATCAGCCAGATACTTCACAAATGTCTGAGCAGCTCTCTGGTGCTACCATGAAAGCAATGCGAAACGCAGAAGCTCTATCGGTTTAAAAATGATTTCTCTGCACTACCTTGACATAGTTTCATCGCCCTTTAGAAATTGTTGTGGCTAATAAAAAGCCGAAAAAGGCAGAGATTAAAAAGGTAATTCTTTCCTGTAGAAGGGATCGATTCGCTTGCTCCACATAAGCAACTTTTCTGCGCTAACGGAACTTAAGATCTGCAAAACCTGTATTATGTTCACAACATCACCAAGCTCTCTCTAGCTGTTGTGTACTATCCATAAAGCTGCTTTCATATCAGACACAAAACAAATTTTTCTCGCAACAGATTAGCTACATTCAAAGTCAATGCAAAGACGCGAATACAGGCGTTATGGGCGTGTTAAGCAGCTTTCACACCGGACGTGAAACGACCGCTTATCAGCTACAGCATGGTAGTTCACGTGCTCTGCTAATTTAAAATGCTCCTGTTTAACTTACATGAAGCAATTATGATCGGTATGCTTGTGTTACTTCGGTAAGCATCAATGTGACAGTTTCATTATAACGTTGACTGTTTGTAGCCACTACAGTTGAGGCTAACCAGAGAGGTGCTGTATGTGTCTGCCAATTTGGGCTGCAGTTAGACCAGACATAGGTTTTCCAGAGCTTGGGGTATGTTTTTGGGTGCTTATGAGACAATCGCTTTAATTATCCATGACAGGGGTCAGCCTGATACATCTCCAATGTCTGGGCAAGCTCTCTGATGCTACCGGCGAAAGCAATAGGGAAGCGCACAGGCTATAACACTTTCGGTATAATAAACGATTTCTCTGCATTGTCATCGATTGACTATTCAATTATTTCCAGTAAAAGTGATTGATTCTCTAGCTCCACGTAAGCAACGGTTCACGCAGACAAAACTTGCGGTCTGTAAAACCTCTATTATGTTCATGACATAATTGGAGCTGTAGCTAGCTCTCGCACGCTATCCATGCGGCCAGATGCGCCCATTTTCCTCGAGGAAAAGCCGGTCATTCCGAAGCAATAAGTAAACCATTACCACGGGCAATTTCCGAAAAGGCTGTTTAGCCTGGAGCTTTCGCCCCTCCGTCATATACCAGCGCGGAAGCTGTTCGTTTCTCCACGCTAACAACACTCCACAGCTATGCCCACGAACCAGCAGGTCCTAGTACACACCGAAGCAGTCCATAAGCTGTTGGTCCACTTTTAGCTGCTCCTCACTGTCCATGTTTCCCTCTAAACTCAGACCCACCAAATTTCTATAGTCTCCGGTCTACACTTGGGCATGTCGACCCGTTCTACAAATGTGTCTATATGGGGTGGATTCTGGCTTTCCCTGCATACTAGCTACAGAGTAGAAAAACCGCTGTACTCACCACTGTTTCCGATAGCAAATTCGTGCTTCAGCTGCCAGACTTTCACACTGCGTCCTCCACTTTTGCCGTTGCGTTTATTAGAACAAGTTAATTTCATTAGATCTATACACATGTACTGCGTTAGATTGCAGAATATGCCCTTCGGAAGACGCGTCAGTTTCACTCTGGAGCCGGACCAGGAAAACTGCGTTCTGCTGCCTCGTCTCGCCTAGATCCGCCCTCCACAGAGCTGGCCAGTCAGAAGAAAGAAGGCACACGGGGAGTGGGGCCCATAGCAGAAGAGCCGCCCCAATGAGGCGTTTCAGGCAGAGATTATTATGGACTACAAATGGGCTTTTTTGAGGATGGTAGTATGAGCTAAATAAGTACCCATTTTTTCCTTTGCGCGATCAGGAGTACACTATGGGAGTCAAAGACCAAAATATAAACTTGGAAAAATACCATAATAGGTCCCCTTTAACTTCTCTATATAATCTCAAATGGAATTGGGTAAGAGGTAAACATTCAGAAGTTATAAGAGAATAAATTACTTGTTTGAATAGTGTCCAAAACTTTAGAATTCTCAAAGAAGCCATATTTTGCAAAGTAAGCAGACAAACAAGCTCTTTCCATTTTCCAACAGCCAAATTAAAGACGAGCTGTTTTATAACTTACTCGGAATAAAGTCAATGAAAAGAGAACCACAAGTGCAGCACATCTTTGGGAACTTATACGGTCGCTCAGCGGCAAACTCATTATAGCCATATAACTGCTCTTGTAAAAAATAAAAGTAAAAAAAAAATGCTCTGCAAATTTTACAGAAAATGCTGGTTAGTTTGATGGATTTAAGAAATAGATTTCTTTTTTTTTTTTAAAAATAAACGATACCTGCAGTATTTCTTTATTTAACATGTCTTGGAAGTAAAATGTGGGTGTGTCCAAACTTTTGACTGGTACCGTATACTGGAAGGCTCAAGGACTCTTTGTTTCCAGGCTTTTTGTCACCGGAGTTTTCATCCCCAAATTTTTCATACCTGGACTTCTTGTTCCCAAACTCTTTTTTCCCCCAGGAATTTTCGTGACCAGACTCTTCGTCCCTGGATGGTTCATCCCCAGTAAAGCTTTGCCCTCTTCCTGCCTCGTAACACCATCCCTAACCCTAACCCTTATATCACGGTGATCTGTCCATCCTCCATTTGTCCATCTGTCTGTCAGCAATGGTAGCGCATTTTTAAAAAATTAGAGTACAAAAAATCTGGGGACAAAAAGTCCTCAGGGATGAAGAGTCCATGGGGACAAGAAGTCCAGGAATGAAAAAACCTGGGACGAATAGTCCTGTAACCATACTGGGAAAAATTGTGGGACCAGATGTTGGAAGCTGTACGATCTGTGACTGCAGCTAAAGCTGGTTTGACTAAGTATTGTTAAGTAAGTTTTTCTGTCACAATAAAAAATATTTACTCAGCGCCATTAAAAACGCACTGGTGAGGTATGTACTGCATTTGCGGCAAATTGAATAATCGATTGATTTTTATTATTTTTCCAGTGAGGTACGAAAGGAAATAAAGAAAAGCGGTGGTATTGTCATCCTGACGCGCACCGTGTGCACGTGCCACGCTGCACGTGAGCTGTTCGTGATGCGTACGGTGACACTTGACTTGTTCTTTTTGGTGTGGTCAGTAGTCTAAATAAAAACCATTAAAAAAAAAGAAAATTTGCTACCTCATCAAGAAAATGGAAAGGCTTGCGACACAGGAGAGAGAAAAAGAGCCTTTGGTATGTTACGGGCAGGTCTCAGCCGCCGAGAGGTGGGGCGTCATTTGCACTGTCACTGTTCAGCAATCAGTCGGCTGTCTATCTGAGAATGGAACACAGGCACTGTCACTGACCAACTCCGCTTAGGGCAGCCAAGAGTGACGATGGCAGCTCAAGAGTGCCACCTCTGGTTACAGCCTGTCGGTGACAGTTTTCGGACAGCAACCAAAACGGATCATGAGATAAGGGGTCGGAGACTACTGAGGGTGAGCACAAGTACCGTTTTGTGCCATCTTCGTGAGAAAAACATGCGTGTGTGACAGTTGAAGGGTCCTGCCACTGGAAGTGTCTCCTAATAAGTACATGCCCCGGCTACCTTGCCAACAAGCCTGGCTCTTTGGCGACGTGGTCAGCGTGTTTCACGCCGAGTCCGGAGGTTCAAGTCCCCGCTTGGGCCCTCCTTTGGCCTGCTACACCTGCATACGGCTCCTATTTTTTTGCCCATCAACAGGAGTTGGAACTTTTCGCTTCTGACTGTGGGCACCTGCCTCTATGTAATTTTTTGGCACTTAATCTCCCTGTTTCTGTCTGAGAATGGAAAACAGGGACTGTCACTGACCGATCATGGTAAGAGCTGCCATACGTAAATGAGCAAGATCCCTGTCCTACGATTTTTGTTCGATTGACTTCAAATTTGGTACAGATCATCTAGTGACCAAGCTGGTCAAAAGTTGTGCACTGCATATCTGTAGGTCGAAGGGCGTGGCTGCTATGGTGTGACAAAGTTTGGCGACTCAACAAAAAAAATTTCTCAATACTCTCACGCCCAAATACTTGATTGTAGCAGCTTCAAACTTGCTGGACATGATGGTTGCTCTGCCCTGAACGTAATAACTTCTCTTCTTTGCTGATAGTGCCCCCCTGCGGTAACAGGAAGTGACCACTTGTTACTTTCATTTGAACTGATGACACATTGTTGAACCCATCAACTTCATTCTACTTCTAAAACATGCAGAACAAGTTGATGAAGCTACATTATGAATGCTGTGAAGCTACGAGTAATGGCGTGTGTGTGGTGACGAGGCAACTATGGATCCCTCGCCATGAAAATACGTTTGGGTTTTTGATGTTTTCACTGAAGTTGCATCATCATGAAAATTGATATGCCGGTCAAGGGTGGTGAGCTCTAACATCTGACTGGGGCGTTGCCCATAAGGGCAGCAAAATGCCTCGATAGCGCCCCCTTGAAATTTTGAGAACCCCTCCCCATAGGAGTTTTTTAGGAATAGGACAATGAAAATTGGTACACATGTTTAGGTTACCAAGACGAACAAATAGTCTCTGGCACCATTGGTCAACTCCAAACAGGAAGTCAGCCATTTTGATTTTAACGTGTCATTTTGGTCCAATTTCCACACGTTGTATTTTAACGAACTCCTCCAAGCGATTCCGTCCAATCAACCTCATATTTATATCAGATCATCAAGAGACCATGCCGATCAAAAGTTGTGCTCTGCATGTCTGTCGCTAAATGGGCTTGGCCGCCATGGTGTCCCCAGTTCAGATGCCTCGAAAAACACATTCGAACATACCTCATACTTCATCCAGATGGATTCAAAATTCCTGTACATGGTAAAAGCCCCACCCTGAACACATCCATATGCTCGCAGGCAATCTTGCTCATGGTGCCCCCTTGTGGAAACAGGAAATGCCATATTTTACTTTGAAATTGGCCGATTTGCTCGAAAATGCTGAGGGTCTGCCCCTGAATGCACCTGCCCACGTTTGGTTACACTCTGAGCGACCCCTGGTGGTTGAAGTATCAACTTGCCATCACTCTTTCAGCTTTGTCCGATTTGCTCACAGATTGGGGCCTGCACTTGACCTGTCCAATGGTCGTGAGTTCACAGCTGCACCCATCAGAATATCACCACTAACCCCATCGTGCGCAAGGGTGTGAGGGCCTGTTCAATGCTGCTTGCAGCTTTAATTTTCATTGTGTCCCAAAAAGAGCGTGGTGACGTATTTGAAAATGCAATGGACTGGAGGCGCTGTTTCCCTTACTGCATTTGAATATTGTCCCATGTATTGCAGGATAAGTCTTTGAAAATGAAATGTCAAATGTCGTCAACATTATTATGCCATGATTATTTCTAAGTGATTAGAAAAAAGCATTTTCATTATCATGTTGACCCTAAAAGACCGTGATGACATGTAAATGTAAATGCAATAGGCTGGGGGTGCTGTTTTGCTTATTGCATTTGAATATGTGGAGCACGACTTTGAAAATGAAATGTCAAACAGCTTTTCATTATCATTTAAGTATAGTCATAGATTTCCCTGATGTGTATGTGAAAATTAAAGAGATTGAATTCATGCATTTTCAATATACAAAATATTGTCTGAAATAACTCATTCATAAGTGGAAAATTATAATGCAATAGTGGGATTACATGTTCATTTGAATATTGTCCACTTTGGGCTTCCATACGTGAAAGTTAATTGGAAGAATTTTGAAATGAGACACTCAGGATTAGTTGGGGTCTTCCTGAGCCAGCAACTGTTTCTGTGGGAAACAATGGGGTGAAAGAGTTAAAGTACTGCATGCAATTACCCTACAATTCACATGTCCGCTGCCGTCTGGGCAACCTCACCACACCTCAAAGGGGACAGTGACTGAGGGGGTGTGAAAGGTCTGCTTGTGGTCCCATCAGCCCTGTTTTCAGAGAGAAAGAACAGATGCAGGTGGTACCACAGTTTTAAATGAAAAAAATGCTTCATTGCTTTCCCTTGTATCAGGACAAAACACAGACAAACATGAAGAAATGCAAGTTGTGTGTGTGTGCGTGTGAGTATGATTATGCGTGGGTGTGTGTGTGTGTGTGTGTGTGAGTATGATTATGCGTGGGTGTGTGTGTGTGTGTGTGTGTGTGTGTGTGAGTATGATTATGCGTGGGTGTGTGTGTGTGTGTGTGTGTGTGTGTGTGCGTGTATGATTATGCGTGGGTGTGTGTGTGTGTGTGTGTGTGTGCGTGTGAGTATGATTATGCGTGGGTGTGTGTGTGTGTGTGCGCGTGTGAGTATGATTATGCGTGGGTGTGTGTGTGTGTGCGCGTGTGAGTATGATTATGCATGGGTGTGTGTGTGTGTGTGTGTGCGTGTATGATTATGCGTGTGTGTGTGCGTGTGCGTGTGAGTATGATTATGCGTGGGTGTGTGTGTGTGTGTGTGCGTGTGAGTATGATTATGCGTGGGTGTGTGTGTGTGTGTGCGCGTGTGAGTATGATTATGCATGGGTGTGTGTGTGTGTGTGTGTGTGTGTGTGAGTATGATTATGCGTGGGTGTGTGTGTGTGTGTGTGCGTGTGAGTATGATTATGCGTGGGTGTGTGTGTGTGTGTGTGTGTGTGTGTGTGAGTATGATTATGCGTGGGTGTGTGTGTGTGTGTGTGTGTGTGTGTGCGTATGCGTGTGCCTGTGCGTGTGTGTGTGCGTGGGTGTGTGTGTGTGAACTGGGGTTGTATAATTGCCTCTGGTGGGGCCTGTTACCATGAGTGGGTGTTTCATAGCCCTGCAACTAGGATGTTCACCCATCGCCTGAGGGGACGTCAGCACCTCCTGACATCTGCTGGAAAGCTGATGCCCTCAGGTGTGAAGATCGTAAAAGAGTAAACTACGCGGGGTGAATGTCTGCATAGTTTCAAATCTGAAATAGTTATGCAAGTGTTAAAAACAAAGAATATCAAAGATAAATTAAATTATGCGCTCTGGGAGAACGCAGGCAAAACTTTAAGTTCAATATGTTCTTGTTGCAAAGGGCGAATCGGATCAGAGAGAGGAATGGCAGGCTGTGAGAAACAAGACAAGTATGAATAGAAAAACACCAATCTTTGCCAAAAGTGACCATAACCATCTGGCTCCAGTACCTTGGGATTAATGTAAATTTAATAAAAAAAATTAATTTTAGGACAAGGGAGGAAAATCCCTCTCCCAAAGGTAATTCGCTGTCAGCTTTCCGAAATCTAATTACCCACTTCCATGAGGCCATAAACTGTCCCCTACGCTGGGGCAGACAACACAGACCCAATGTCCCACTTGGCATTTAGAGCTCAGATGTTACTTGTTACACTGTGGCAACAAATGGTCAAACAATCATTAATTCCAATAAACGGATTTGATGGTTAGTGAAATTCACACAAAGCACAATTAGACCAGGCAGTTTGCTTCAAATATAAAGGTTAGAAGGCAATCGAGTTGATAGTGAACAGCCACACTCAAGACGGTGGTCGCAGGGATGCAGTATTGTGTGTAGCATGCAACACGACACTGGTTCCGCCTTCTTCTCGGAAGGGGAACCGGAAAACAGCAGTAAAACATGGCAGCGATTGGCCGATTTGAAGAGCGCCATCTGACTCGGATTTATGATGAGGGCTGTGTCAGCAAAGCGAGCTGATAATGGCGGGCTGTTCAACTTGATAATCCTTTGTTGCAAAGTTAACATGGCAGCTCCAATACGCACTTTAGATGAGCCCAAATGCAAGGCAATTGCTGTGATTTTTAAAGCTGTTATAATTGCAGTTTTCCCAATTTTACATGCAATCCAACAATATTCAACACTTTCAGTGATAAGCTTTCCCATTGCTATGTCCAGGACGCATTGCCCTCCCACAAACCGTACAGCCAAGGTGCCGGAGGCATAAACAACCTGCAGTCTGAGACGCTCCTGTGTCGATCCCTTAGCAAAGGTCCACGAATTCAGTGAATTCTAACTTTCCCTGAATCCTATAAAGTAGAAACACCGCTACACTTACCACATCAGCCATAGGTAGATGACGACTGATGAAGTCGACCAGATCACGTAAGAAACCAGGATCACGTTGGATGTGGAGATTTTCACCCCAGCCAGCACAATGCAGAAACAAATCGGTTCGCGTCGGGAAATAGAATCATGCACTCCCGATTATAGGCATCACGTCGGTATGGTACACGAAAGCCATCACTTTGGGCTCCCGATTAAATGGATCACGTCGGGATCACCAACTGTAAATTCCCACAGCAATACCAATGACGGAAATTGCCGAAGGCGAAGGCTCAGCACATTCTTCTGGCTGGCGTGTTACTTTTTGGGTTGACCTACCTCGGACCTGTAGGTGAAGGCCTGCATCACTCAATACATGCCCCCGGGTTAAAGCATAATTGCTGGATCTTAGTTTGGCGATAGTTTTAGAGGATGGAAGAAATCACTATGATAATAGCATCTTGGCGTAAACATATCATGAACCCAGATTTATGTACACCCAAGGGTTCCTTAAGATGAATTTGGCAGACACCAGCTTATAAGCCCAGGGGTGCCCTTAAAGCCAAATCCCCAGAACCGGTACTACATAAACCCTTTATATAAGTAGACCATAATTTGTAATCCAACTTAAAACCCATCACTACCTATAAACATCAGCTAGCTAGTCTGGAATGGTAAGGAATCGCCCCCTAAGTACCGGTCGTAACGTGGCTAGAAAGAATAAAAGGATTAGGAGTCACAGAGACCACGCAAGTTTAAAGGAGTAAGAATGATTTATTTGCCAGGTAGGCAAGTGCTTCAATCAACAGGCTAAACATCAGTTACCGCAAATTTAGAAAATGAGAGTGAAGTCATACCTGGCGAAAAAGGCTACTGTAGAGGAATTTGTGCTGGTTAGCGTTGACTTTTAAATGAAGGACCCAAAAACAGTTAAGCAGTTCAACAATTTTACTATAATAATTCAGAAGGTAAAAACATGAGTACAATCAGGTAAATTCATGTGCACAGATACAGACAAATGAAAAATAGGCTTCAAACCATCAAATAATACAGATACCATATACTGCTGATGATCTTTAGCAAAGAGTTGGAAAGAAGAATACTCAGATAAACAAAAGCTTCTGTGAGTTCAGAATCTGCGGTGGCAGAGGACCAGAGGGCTGAGAGCAGCCCCGAGTTCTTCTAAGTCCCCTTAACTTCCTTTATCAGTTGGAGGGGTTTGCACGTCACTCATATACCATGCGTCATATCAACTTGCCAGAAACAACCATTGTGCCCCTTCTCAGATCTATAGATACTTGACCTACACCTGACATGGTATTTCTCAACAAATAGCAGCTCTCCCCACCCCCCTTACTCATTGTCTAGCTTGCAGCTATAAATTTCAGCTTGCGGTTACGCAGAGACTTCAACTATGGTTCACCTCTCGACTTTAAGTTTAGCACTTCTGTGTTCTTTAGATAAGAGGAATTAAAGTCCCAGATGGAGAAGACAAAGAGAGTTACAGCACAATTCACTCAGAAAAACATTGCTTTAGTGAATACTTGATTATTAATATATTTTTTCAGTTAATATTAATTAATTCTTGATTATTAATGCATTCAGATATATATAATGAATTAGTACAACAATTCAGCAATAGATCAATACAGTAATGCTTTTGTTAGTTTTTGATTGATAATACATTTGAGTATTAAGGATTAATATTTTCCCTCACTACACACGGAGCAAGTGTGTGGGAAGTTCGAATTACGAAGCTTCACTAAGCTAGAAATAACGCACGGACCAACGTGTGAGAAGTCGTTTACGATCTTCCCAGACTACATGGTAAAGAGGCTACTACACACGCACTGACGGACACGATCTTCCCTTACTATATAGATCGGCTATACATGGCATAGAGATGCATGCGTGGGAAGTCGGCCATGATCTTCCCAGAATGCATTGTTTCTCTTTGCTTTAAGCTAAATCACATCTTTGATCCAGGCAGCATGGCCATAAATTACCTGGAAGGGGCTTAGAATCTGGATTTGGGTCTCCACCATTTGGAGGATGTAATAAAACAATTAAGCAGAGATAGAAGAACAGGATGATTACTCGAGAGGATTCTGACCAATTTTCAGGAGTTTCCAAAAAGGAATGAACCATAATTTCAATGGGAATGAACCATACTCCACTCAACTCATTGGATTCCCCCGAGAATAACAAGACCAAACATGATATGAATATGTACTAATATGATGCAGTTGTTATGAAAGTTATTAAACTGGATTATGGGATAAGGCAATTTGGGATATGAGCCCATAAGCATTGCATAATAGTATGTGGAATACATGAGAAGGGTTTCACATTACTATAGTGTCAGACAATGTAAGCAGATGAGTTTAAGGTGTAGTTTCATGAAACACATGGCCAGGGCTGGGGATGAGGTTTGGGGGGGTGGGGGGGTGGGGGGGGGGGGGTGACTTTGATCGTTAAATTTCAAGCTGCAACAGCTCAAAATGTGGAGAAGTTTAAGCAGAGTGAATACGTACCTGAGTCAGAGCACACAAGGACCAGGGGAGAAAAGGTCACAGAAGGTCCCCATAAAGAATGAGTGGTTAATTAGATTATACTAACGAGCAGTGTTTGTCTCTTCCTGTGCTAATTCTGTGCATTCACATCTCATTTAGCCTCAGGGCAGCCAGGGTTCAGCTGTCATCCTGAAGATTCACTCTGAGCAGTAAAAGAAATAATGTATTCTGGAACTGTTCTAAAAGAATTCACAACCTTGTTTCTCAGCTCCCTCATCATGATGTTTTTTTTTTTTTTAAGTTATATGATTCTTGGATGAATGACCCAGATAGCATACGGATGTGGGCCACATCAAGCAACGATTCCGCACTTTTGGCATTCTTCTGGTCCGGACAAAATAGATGTGAGCCTTAAGTGGCCCATGTGGTAAATGCTGAATTTGGCCCGCATATCACAAAACAAATATGGCCCACAATTGGCAAATATCTGGCAGAGTGACGTAGTCAGTCAGTAAGTGAACGAACACATTTGTTGCATCATATGCTCATGGCTGACATCTGGCATTGTGATGGCTTGGTTGTGGCTAAGTTCTGGCAAACTGGAGCGGAGCGCCCAAGTGCCATCATTCCATGCGGTATGTGGGCCGGATATGTGGGGCGAACGTGTCAGGTGTGGCCGGATATAACCAGAAGAATTTTACTATCTGGGGAAGGAGAGGTTTATAAACTCTTTATGGTTATGACTGAGTTTTCCCTTGATTAGCTGACTAACAGAAGTAAATATGGCAAAAGTAATTTTAATGTCGATCGAGGCCGTAGCAGGGTAGACGGCACACATGAACTATATAGGAGAGCGTTTCCCGAAATCACACTTGCTGACTTTCATAGTTGGAACCATTGACTGTGAATGGACAAACTATGTAATACCCCAGTCACATCAGACAGAGTTCCCACGGAGTTGTCACCGCGATTTGAAACTTATCAGAACTCTGTGGTATCGCAGAGAAATTTGGAAATCGTTTTAAAAATTATTTCAAATTTTCACAAGCTGGAGATCTCTGGGCGTTCTCACGGCGATTGAAGCGTTTGTACGGAGTTCCCGTGGCGTGCGTATGCATTCCCACAGCGTTCTCGTTTGGGATTGATGTCGTTGTCACGGATTTCTCGTTACGTGTCCACTGCGAGCTAGGCGTTTTCACTGCACACCCACTGCATGCACGCTGAGTTCACTGCGTCCCCAAAGAGTCTATACTGCGTTTTCCCAGATGGTATAAAAGCCGTGACATACGAGGCGGTATCTAAAAGTTTTAATTATCCCCCAGAAGTTATTGAGCAATCAGGATGAAATTTTGATTGTAACATCAGTGATCGTTAACTTTATCTAGTTAACGGACCAAGAACTATCTTCTTCACTTTTTCCAGTCTTGTTTCTGGTTGATCGTAAACACAAGTAACCCCAAGTATGGAGAAGATTGAGGCGTGCAGTGTAATTAAGTTTTTGCACTCGTAGGGTTGCACTGCCTGACAGATTCACAATGAGATGTGATCTGATTATGCTGATGATGGCCCATCTTATGACACTGCTGTGAGATGGAAAAGGCATGAGGTCATTCAAAAGGTGGAGGGCTGGTTTTCCATGAAATCAGGGGATTTCTATTCAGGCGGTCTGCGCAAGATCAAGAAACGGTGGGAGAAATGTGTAACTTTGGATGGTGACTATGTAGAGTCACCATCCAAAGTCTTAAGGACAAGAAAGCAAAAATAAAGTTTCTACCCTGAAAATGTCTCTGTGATAATTAGAACTTTTTGATATCCCCTCGTACACACTCCTTTCCTTTTCTTTTCAACTATTAAGCTGCTTACACACTGGACGCGAAACTAATTTTTCGCACGACAGATCACGTTCAAAGTCGATGCAATGACGCGAATACACGTGCTTTGTGCGCATTCACGTCTTTGCATTGACTTTGAATGTAATCTGTTGTGCGAAAAATGTGTTTCAGGTCTGGTGCGAAAGCAGCTTTAGCTGTGTTCATATGCGACCTTGGGGCGTACTCATGGCGCAGCAGGAGACCTCACTGAGCTGCTGCAATGATCCTATGGAGTTTAAATCAGAATGCAGAGCCACGGCACGCCGTGGCTTGGTGCTCTAGGAGACCCCACGGCATTTATTGGAGATGCCACAGAGATGCCGCTGCGCTCTAGGGATCCCACTGCGCTCACCCCGGCGTTCTACAATTTTTGTGAACACCGCACAAACTCCATGAGAACGCAACTCTGGTGTAACAGGGGCATAAGCTGCTAACTTAGTTAGCAACTGCACTTTTAAAAAACGCACCTCAGAGCAGGTCAGTTTGTGATGCAAAAAAACAGCAAAAATTTCAAACCAAGCGTTTCCAAGTGCTTTCTCTGCCTTTACCTGTGGAAGTATATGGTTCTTAGATGACTGGTTAGTTTTTGAAAAGTTCATTGCTTTTTTTAGTCAGTTGTGATGGTAATCATGTTAAGTACAACCTTGTTTGTTTAACGGCTTTACCAAGCTTGATCCCCCTGCCTTTGAAATGAGACTAATGACCTTGTTCTCCTATTGAGTGTCTCAGTTTATGAGTTTGCTTGTGTCCACAGCAGCTGTACCGGCAGTGTGTCTCAAATCATGCCCACACTTAACAGCACACACACACACACCTCCTGTCCTGCCGTGTCTGCCCTTCTTCGCCCGTCATGTTTCACAAAACATTATTTGCGGCCTCTTGAACTTCTCACTTATTGTCTGGAAGTTGAACATGGCAGCCTGTCGTTTCCCCTGTTGCTAAAATCTGTGTTTAACTGAAGGGCCCTCTCATTCCCTGGAGCTCTGTGTCCTGACACTACAAAGCTCGCCAGAGGGGGGCAAAGATCGATGTGCTCTCCACAGGACGTCTGACTCACCGGGCAGCGGCTAAAGTCTGGCTGAGACTGAACTCTCTGCTTATTTTTATTGTATAATATGTAGGTCACAATGTTCAATTAATAGCAGAACACATCTTTCAGTCAGACAGCAAAATATATACTTGACAAGCCCTTTTTTAAGAGCGCCAGAACACGTGTATTCATGAAATAATTCAATCATGTGGCAGCAGTGTAGTGCACAGGATCATTCAGATTGAGGTCAGGAGCCTTGGTTAATGTTCACATTACACATCAGAATGGGGACAATAATGTGACCTCATTGGGTTTGACTATTGCATGGTTTTAGGTACAAAACAGCCTGGTTTGAGTATCATAGACTGAAAAATGTAAAATAAACAAATTTAAGCATCTGGAGAGCAGCAGTTGTCAGAAAAGAAAAGTTGATGTGAGAGGTTGAAGGAGAATGGCCTGGTTGGTTTGAGCTGAACCTCGAGACAAATAGGCGACAACAGCTGGGCCACACTGGGTTCCTCTCCTGTCAGCAAAAACAGAAATCTGAGGCTACACTGGGCACAGGCTCCGACCAAAATTACACAGATGAAGATTGGAAAGACATAGCCTGGTCTGATGCATCTCAGTTTTTGCTCTGATGCTGAGATGGAGGTGTCAGAATTGGCATCACGAGCGTGAACCCATGGACCCAACCTCCTTCATTTTAACTCCTCAGGCTGGCAGTGCTGTAATGGTGTCGGGACGGGTTTCTCCACACACTATGGGCTGCTTAACCTTGAAACTGGCAGTAAGAGTCGGTGAAGCTGCTGTATTCAAACCTTTGGGACTTCAGGCCAATTTTTAATTCTGTGGAGATCCCAAGGTTTCCAATGATTCCAAATATGTCCTGCTGAATTACAGGGAAATGATTATAAAATGATGTTCAAGATCCAGATCTTTGATGTAATGCTGTGGTCATGAAAACATGGAGTCCTGGGTTTGAATATTTCTCTCAATATCAATATGATGCATCTTCTGAAACCAGCAAATACAGAATTATGAATATGACATTGTCCAAAAACAGGGGAAAAAATACCTTTTCTGACTTTAAACTTACTTCAGGGAAAACAAGTGAAAAATTAAAGTTAGAGTAAATAACCACCAATCATTGTTGCTATGGCACAGCCTTGGCAAGTATTACTGCTGACCGTTTGCATCCCATCATGACCACGGGTTACATGCCCTCTAATGGCACTTGTGGTATGATAATCACCATCTCACAAGAGAAAAGTCTTCTCAAACTGACTTTATGGTTTAGACAGTGAGTTGGGTGTCCTGCGGTAACCTCCTGAGTCTGAATCCAATAGGGCACCTTTAGGATGAAGTCAAACTGAAGATGCGCAGCATGAATGTACAGTTCAGAAATCTGAGGGAATCATGGGAATATGGGCCACAATCTCAAAAAATCTTTCCAACACCTTGTTATATCAATGTCACAAAGACTCAAGGTTGTTCTGAGAGCAAACTATATACTACTCAAAATTTGATAGGGATCATAGGAATTTTTTTTGTGAAATGACTTGCAAATTTGGTAACTGCCACTGATGAACAAACATGCAGTCAGACACAAAACACATTTGCAAGTGCATTTAATGACATTAAATGAGCGTGCAGCCTCACACTTTTGGCTTTCACAAACACCTCTTGGTTTCACCTCTGACATGTAAAGTAAAAACAGACAGTGTTCGTCTGATGTTTCATTACCACAGTTAATGTCAGTAATGGGTGTGGCCTCCCCAAGCTTGAATGACGGCTTGACAACGTCGGGTCATACTGTCAATCAGAACCCAGATGCTTACAATTGGAATGTTGTTCCATTCTTCAACAAGGGCATTTCCGAGCTCTTCTAGAGTTGTGGGTTGTGCCCTACGACCGGTAATAGCGACCCGTGGCATGTTCCACACATGCTCGATAGGCTTTAGGTCCGGCGAACGCGCGGGCCAGTCCATGCGGACAATTGTCTCCTGCTCTAGGAATTGATTCACCACCCTAGCATGATGGGGATGGGCGTTATCATCCATCAAGATGAAGTCGGGGCCAACAGCACCAGCGTATGGTCTTACGTACACATTGAGGATCTCATCCCTGTACCGTACCCCTGTCATCGTCCCTCTCCCCATGAGGATCTCATCCCTGTACCGTACCCCTGTCATCGTCCCTCTCCCCATGAGGATCTCATCCCTGTACCGTACCCCTGTCATCGTCCCTCTCCCCATGAGGATCTCATCCCTGTACCGTACCCCTGTCATCGTCCCTCTCCCTATGAGGATCTCATCCCTGTACCGTACCCCTGTCCACGTCCCTCTCCCCATGAGGATCTCATCCCTGTACCGTACCCCTGTCATCGTCCCTCTCCCCATGAGGATCTCATCCCTGTACCGTACCCCTGTCATCGTCCCTCTCCCCATGAGGATCTCATCCCTGTACCGTACCCCTGTCATCGTCCCTCTCCCCATGAGGATCTCATCCCTGTACCGTCCCCCTGTCATCGCCCCTCTCCCCATGAGGATCTCATCCCTGTACCGTACCCCTGTCATCCTCCCTCTCCCCATGAGGATCTCATCCCTGTACCGTACCCCTGTCATCGTCCCTCTCCCCATGAGGATCTCATCCCTGTACCGTACCCCTGTCATCGTCCCTCTCCCCATGAGGATCTCATCCCTGTACCGTACCCCTGTCATCGTCCCTCCCCCCATGAGGATCTCATCCCTGTACCGTACCCCTGTCATCGTCCCTCTCCCCATGAGGATCTCATCCCTGTACTGTACCCCTGTCATCGTCCCTCTCCCCATGAGGATCTCATCCCTGTACAGTACCCCTGTCATCGTCCCTCTCCCCATGAGGATCTCATCCCTGTACCGTACCCCTGTCATCGTCCCTCTCCCCATGAGGATCTCATCCCTGTACCGTACCCCTGTCATCGTCCCTCTCCCCATGAGGATCTCATCCCTGTACCGTACCCCTGTCATCGTCCCTCTCCCCATGAGGATCTCATCCCTGTACCGTACCCCTGTCATCGTCCCTCTCCCCATGACATGCAGGTCCGTTCTGCCGTTCCTGCTTATTCCTCCCCAGACCATAATTGATCCGCCACTATAACGGTCGTGTTCGTTGATGTAGGCATCATTAAATCGCTCACGTTGTCTTCGCCACACCCGTTGCCCCCTGTCTGTAAAGTCCAAGCAATATCGGGGCTCATCAGTAAAGAGAACTGGAGCCCAATCGTTGTATGTCCATGTGACATGATCGTGAACCCAATCCAAATGGTCAGGCCTATGACGCACGGTCAGTGGGATTCGAACACATGGCCTTCTCGAGTTGAGGCCGGCAGTATGAAGACGATTCCATATCGTCTGAGTGGATACCCTGACCCCTTAGGTGTTATGAAGGTCATTTCATAGGGTCGTGGCTGTCCAGAAAGGATGACGTCCCGCCTGAAGTGTGAGGAAGTGGTCTTGTCGTTGTGTAGTCGATCTCTGATGACCACCCCCATGACGGTGTGCTGCTGTACCAAACGTTTGATGCCGGTTCCACGCTCTGTTCACAACGCTTTGGCTGATGTTAAGTGCATTAGCAACGTGACGTTGTGAGAAGCCAGAGTCAAGCATTCCGATGCATCTTACCAATTGCTTTGATGTCAATTGATGTCTATGACGTTGAGGAGACATTGTTATTGCTAAATGTATTGCAAAAAATTTGGGAACTTCCAAATTTTCACCAATAAGCAACAGACGCGTCTGAGTTGAAATGGTGAAGTGTTAGTCAAAGCCAAAATGTGAGGCTGCACACTCATTTAATGTCATGAAATGCAAGTGCAAATGTGTTTTGTGTCTGACTGCATGTCATTTATCCAATATATTGTTCATCAGTGGCAGTTACCAAATTTGCATGTCATTTCACAAAAAATTCCTATGATCCCAATCAAATTTTGAGTAGTATATATATATATATATATATATATATATATATATATATCATCACTGAAACAGATCATGCAAGAAATATTGTAAAAATATAGAGTAATTATAGGCATTTGATTTTTACCTGCTGTATTACCACAGTGTGTTTGGAGCAGTGGCGGCTCGTGAACTGGCTACAGGGGAGGCTCAAACCATCCCTTAAAAGTAATGACTGGTCATGACCTATTTTCACTCACTCATTTAAATTACTATTACAGAAACTCTGTAAACGCTCAACATTATCAGGTATGGTCAGTTTTCATTATTTAGCATACCTGCCAACTCTCACGCATTCGGCGTGAATTTTAGTGGCATATTTGAGGAGTCGACTTGCAAGTCAAGTTTTGAAAATAAATTAGTTATCCGCCTGAGCCTCTCTTTCCGGCACCTGCGCATGTCCCACTGATAGCTCCACAGTCAAAACCTACTAAATCATGTCATAAATTGTAGAAGAAAAAGCCGCTAAGTCAAGGAAGATAACTGTCAAATTCTGCTGAGTCATCAGCCAATGTGGAAACGTGATTCTGTTTTTGTTCGCTAAAAGGAACCGATCACTGTCGAGCTTTTATAACCTGTTCAGCTTTTACTTTCTCTATCTCTAACTGCTTTGGGCAGTTCAAAAAAGTGTGATGATAGTGATACCATTAAAGGGGAATTTAAACCCATGGACTTTTGTTAATGTTGTCATTCTCATAGCAGCTATTCAACCACTGTGCTGTCTGTAGTATTGAGTTGCAAGTAGAGTGGGTCCTGAGTCAAATACCTTCACCTATTGAGCTACGGGGCTGGTTTAGACACTGTCAAAACCTGCTAAATTTCCACTCCACTTTCAAAACATGCTAAGTCAAAACTTTGTGTTGCAAAATTAAGGTCATAAAGTCAAAATAATGAATTGCCTCATGGATTACATCTGCAAAGCTAATTGTTTCAGTATAGTGAAAATTAGTACATATGGAAGATAATTTCTATGCCTATTAAAACATCAGATCTTTTGCTAGTAGACTGCTCATTTACATTCCCCTGCTGTAATCAGCAAATATTCAATCTACGCACGGCGTATGTAAGATAATCTTGTGCAGAATTGAAGTCCTTTTGCGTGGAGGTTGATCAGTTTCACGTGGGTTACGGTGGTTTTCACCCCTAGTAGTTGGAAACAGATTATGAATCTGGACTTCTTGTGCTTTTCTTCACTCAGGGGTTGGAAGCAATGCATGCGTTTCATTTTTTTTTTTTTTAAATAAAATAAGATCATTTGAAACATCTTTATGCAATTTCTTTGTTACATAATATTTATTTCATTTAAACAATTTAAATGATCATGAAATACATGCATTTCCTCCAACAATATTAAGTAATTGCTGACTACAGCAGAGGAACGTAAATATGCTGCTAAAACTCATGCCGAATGCGTAAGAGTTGGCAGGTATGCATTACTAATGAAAACTGACCATACCTGATAATGTGGAGAGTTTTCAGAGTTTCTGTAATGGTAATTTACATAAATGAATGATTGAGATCAGGTCAACAATTAGGCTATTCGTGCAAATTTTCCCTTAACAAGGAGTACTGACAACCTCTGATGGTCCTTTGGATTTTTGGAGTCAAGTAAATTTATTAAGATTGAAAACAGGGCATGACCAATCATTATTTTTAAGGGATGGTTTGCGCTTCCCCTATTGCCAGTTCACCAGCCGCCACTGGGTTGGAGGTGTAATGCATTTGCATGTACAAACCCCAATTCCAATGAAATTGGGATGTGTAAAATGTGAATAAAACAGAATACAATGATTTGCAAGTCTTTTTTGACCTATATTCAATTGACCACACTACAAAGACAAGATATTTAATGTTCAAACATTAAACTTTAAAGTTTTTTTTTTTTCATTCATATATATTATTCACTAATTTTTCATTTGATGCTTGCAACACATTCCAAAAAAGCTGGGACAGGGCCATGTTTACCACTGTGTTACATCACCTTTCCTTTTAAGAACACTCAGTAAGCGTTTGGGAACTGAGGACAGTAATTGTAGAAGCTTTGTTGGTGGAATTATTTCCCATTCTTGCTTGATGAACGACTTCACCTGCTCTACAGTCCGGGATCTCCATCGCTGTATTGTGCACTTCATAATGCGCCACACATTTTCAATGGGAGACAGGTCTGGACTACAGGCAGGCCAGTCTAGTACCCGCACTCTTTTACTACGAGGCCATGCCGTTGTAACTCTTGCAGAATGTGGCTTGGAATTGTCTTGCTGAAATTAGCAGGGGCGTCCATGAAAAAGGCGTTGCTTGGATGGCAGCATATGTTACTCCAAAAACTGTATGTACCTCAGTATTAATGGTGCCTTCACAGATGAGCAAGTTACTTGGGGTGGGAATCTTCACTCACCTCACGATTCGATTTGATTACGATCCAGAGGGTCACGATTCGATTATTAAACAATTCTCGATGCACGTCAATTTCAGATTTCGGTTTATTTTTCCCCATCAATACAAACTATCAGGTGAAATTAAAACACTTTTGTTTACACATTTTTGTTACAAATCACCAAACATGAACAGCTGCCCCATTTCAAATAAATAAAATATTTATTTTCTGATCCGCCTGATAAGACTGAACATGGTGCTCAAAAATACTCAACAAAAATAAACCTCTTTCTTAGTGCAAACATTTTCATACCGCACAATAAAACAGATTTACACTGAAAAAAATAATTATTTAGCGGCTGAATTATGTAATGCGCGTTTCTTACACTCAGGAAACATGTGGCAGCAGCTTCCCCTCCTCTCCCTCTCTATGAGTCTGACTCGCACTTCTCAGGGTTTACAAAACCCGAGCTTTGGTGTCGTTGTAAAGCGCCTGAACGGAACACTACACCTCGGTTCCAGGCCATGCAAGAGAAAACGAAAGCCTTCGCTTTCCACGACGGACTAAGAGCACAGATCTTTAGTAACAGAAATTTCAACAGTCTTTGTAATCTTTTAGGCCCTGTCAGAGTTAGGTGCCAGCTTTGATACGAGTGCCTGTTCAAGAGTGTTCTGGGTGGGTACAACAACTGTTTTTTCCCCTGCAAAAGTTAGCTCAGAGTGGCAACGGGCAAGATGATTCCTCATATTTGTCGTGTTGCCTACGTACTTAGTCTTTGCCTTGCACGTCCTGCGAATTGCATCAGTCTTGTCTAGCTTTTTTGTTTTTTTAACCGTAGATTTCACAAAGTTTTCCCAAACAAAAGCCTGCACGAAAGACACACCCGTCTGGGGCTTCAAACACTAGAATTAGCCAGCAGTTTAAGAGGAAGGATTCCATTCCTAGAGCTGAATGGCTGGCTAATACTGGCACTAGGTTGACTGGCCAATCATAGCACTTGAATGCTCACGTCATTGCATGAACATAGGTGGGGTCCAAAATAAGGCATAACTCTAAACTCCCAAACTTCAAGTGGCAGTCCATTGAAAATTGTGTTGATAATTGATTATAGACTTTCCTGCATCGATGCTGAATCGTTCAACGAAGCATCGCGATGCATCG
This sequence comes from Gymnothorax reevesii, assembly GCA_029721435.1. Classification (NCBI taxonomy): domain Eukaryota; kingdom Metazoa; phylum Chordata; class Actinopteri; order Anguilliformes; family Muraenidae; genus Gymnothorax; species Gymnothorax reevesii. The sequence continues at coordinate 17,068,657 of CM056583.1, read as the reverse complement.
TAGAACTGATCATTTCCCCCACCCCTACAAGTTACGCATGCCTGGGCACTAGCACATCCCCATACCATCACAGATGCTGGCTTTTATCCTTTGCGCTGATAACAATCTGGATGGTCCTTTTCCTCTTTAACCCGGAGGACACGACGTCCATGATTTGCCAAAACAATTTGAAATGTGGACTCGTCAGACCACAGAACACTTTTCCACTTTGCATCAGTCCATCTCAGATTAGCTCAGCATTTCTGGGTGTTGTTGATATATGGCTTTCGCTTTGCATGGTAGAGTTTTAACTTGCACTTGTAGTTGTAGCGACGACCTGTGTTAACTGATCATGGTTTTTTGAAGTGTTCCTGAGCTCACATGGAAATATCCTTTACAGAATTACGTTGGTTTTTAAAGCAGTGCGGCCTGAGGGACCGTCCATAATGGGCATTTAATGTTGGTTTTCAGCCTTGCTGCTTACGTGTAGAGATTTCTCCAGATTCTCTGAATCTTTTAATGATATTATGGACTTTAGATGATGAAATCCATAAATTCCTTGCAATTGCACAGTGCAAAATGTTCTTAAACTGTTGGACCTCCAATATCAATAATCTGCTTTTCTCCCCGACATTAGTTAGCTGACCTTATGCTCGTAACCTAACTAGATAGCTACCTTGGTTCGCAAGCCGAAGGTGTACAGACTGACCAACAAAATTTCATAAAGGTCCATAAAACATGGTGCTCTTGGCTGCGGTGTGACATTTTGGTTTTGATGTTCAGAAGACATCGTCCAGGGCTATAGTTAGCGGCAGCCTGTGTTGCTAAAGAGGGATATGAGTCAAGAGTCACACACCAGTCGATGTCTCAAGATACATAGAGATTTAGGGTTGACTTTAACCCAGCCCAAGGGCAGCACTATTATCCAGTCGTAGGCATAATGCATCTAATTGGAGACTGAAGCAGCCAATCAGAATCTTGGCACATTTGTAACGCTCTGCACAGCTCAAGCGAGCGCGCAGGTGAAGTTGAGCGCACACAGAGAGGGAGAGAGAGAGTGACATGCTCTGAGCGAGCATGCTGCGGTCTGCCAGCGTGCAGAACATGAGTTTGCCAGACGGCAGAGAGTGAAACTGAGGGGAGGGAATTAATAGTGCACGTTCATATTGATCATAGCAAACATGCAAAGACATTTGTTGAGCACAGAGTTTTGTTTGCTCACTGATAATTTTTCCTCAAAACAAGATATTTGTGCTTGCGAAATATATTTTTATGTGCTGAAAATTTCCACTTGCTCACTCAGGATTGTGGCACAAATATAATACCATATTACAGGCATCACATTCAAAATGAGTATTTAAAAAAAAAAAAAAATTAAATTAAAATAAAGGTTATTAGTTTGAACATTAAATATCTTGTCTTTGTAGTGTAGGGGAGACTGGGGTCCGATGAGCCAGGAGGACTAATAAGCCATATCACAATTTTGCTATCAATCAATGCCAAAGGTGTTTAAAATAGGCAAAATAGTGATATGGCTCATTTATCCCCATGACTCACAAGTCAATGGTCAAATATTTTGCCTATTTTAAGCAGCTCTGTCATCGATTGATTGCAAAAAGCTGATATGCCTCATTGGTCCCCATGGCTCATCGGACCCCAGTCTACCCTACTCAATTGAATATAGGTCGAAAAAGATTTGCAAATCATTGTAATCTGTTTTATTCACGTTTTACACAACACCCAAACTTCATTGGATTTGGCTTTTGTATATGTCCTGATGTGTCACTACAGTGTATTTGGAGGCGTAATGTATTGGCATGTATATCTCCGGCTGTGTTACCACAGTGTGTTTGGAGGTGTAATGTATTGGCATGTATATGTCCTGCTGTATAACCACAGTGTGTTTGGTGGTGTAATGTATTGGCATGCATGTGTCCTGCTGTGTTACCACAGTATGTTTGGAGGTGTAATGCATTGGCATGTATATGTCCTGCTGCATAACCACAGTGTGTTTAGAGGCGTAATGTATTGGCACGTAAATACGTCCTGCTGAGTTACCACAGTGTCTTTGTAGACATAATGTATTGGTATGTATATGTCCTGCTGTGTTACCACAGTGTGTTTGGAGCCGTAATATATTTGAATGTATATGTCCTGCTGTGTATATCACTGTGTGTTTGAAGACATAATGTATTGGCATGTATATGTCCTGCTGTGTAATCACAGTGTGTTTGGAGGCATAATGTATTGACATATATATGCCTTGCTGTGTTACCACAGCGTGTTTGGAGGCGTAATGTATTGGCATGTATATGTCCAGCTGTGTAATCACAGTGTGTTTGGAGACATAATGTATTAGCATGTATATGTCCTGCTGTGTTACCACAGTGTGTTTGGAGGCGTAATATATATTTGCATGTATATGTCCTGCTGTGTAATCACAGTGTGTTTGGAGGCGTAATATATTTGCATGTTTATGTCCTGCTGTGAAATCACAGTGTGTTTGGAGACATAATGTATTGGCATGTGTATGTCCTGCTGTGTTACCACAATGTGTTTGGATACGTAATATATTTGCATGTATATGTCCTGCTGTGTAACCACACTGTGTTTGGAGGCTTAAGGTATTGGCATGTATATGTCCTGCTGTATGACCACACTGTTTGGAGACGTAATGTATTGGCATGTATATGTCCTGCTGTGTTACCACAGTGTGTTTGGAGGCGTAATGTATTGGCATGTATATGTCCTGCTGTGTAATCACAGTGTGTTTGGAGACATAATGTATTGGCATGTATATGTCCTGCTGTGTTACCACAGTGTGTTTGGAGGCGTAATATATTTGCATGTATATGTCCTGCTGTGTAATCACAGTGTGTTTGGAGGCGTAATATATTTGCATGTATATGTCCTGCTGTGAAATCACAGTGTGTTTGGAGGCGTAATATATTTGCATGTATATGTCCTGCTGTGTAATCACAGTGTGTTTGGGGGCGTAATATATTTGCATGTATATGTCCTGCTGTATGACCACACTGTTTATGGACGTAATGTATTGGTATGTATATGTCCTGCTGTGTAATCACAGTGTGTTTGGAGGCGTAATATATTTGCATGTATATGTCCTGCTGTGTAATCACAGTGTGTTTGGAGGCGTAATATATTTGCATGTATATGTCCTGCTGTATGACCACACTGTTTATGGACGTAACGTTTTGGTATGTATATGTCCTGCTGTGTAATCACAGTGTGTTTGGAGGCGTAATATATTTGCATGTATATGTCCTGCTGTGTAATCACAGTGTGTTTGGAGACATAATGTATTGGCATGTATATGTCCTGCTGTGTTACCACAGCGTGTTTGGAGGCGTAATATACTTGCATGTATATGTCCTGTTGTGTAATCACAGTGTGTTTGGAGGCATAATATATTTCCATGTATATGTCCTGCTAAGTAATCACAATGTGTTTGGATGCGTAATATATTTGCATGTATATGTCCTGCTGTGTAACCACACTGTGTTTGAAGGCTTAAGGTATTGGCATGTATATGTCCTGCTGTATGACCACACTGTTTGGAAACGTAATGTATTGGCATGTATATGTCCAGCTGTGTTACCAAGGTGTGTTTGGAGGCGTAATATATTTGCATGTATATGTCATGGTGTGTAACCACAGTGTGTTTGGAGGCGTAATGTATTGTCATGTATATGTCCTGCTGTGTAATCACAGTGTGTTTGGAGGCTTAAGGTATTGGCACGTATATGTCCTGCTCTATAACCACAGTATGTTTGGAGATGTAATGTATTGGCACGTATATGTTCCGCTGCATCACCACTGTGTGTTTGGAGGGGTAATGTATTGGCATGTAAATGCCCTGCTGTGTTACCACAGTGTGTTTGGAGGCTTAATGTACTGGAATGTATATGTCCAGCTGTGTTACCACAGTGTGTCTGGAGGCATAATGTATTGGCATGTATATGTCCTGCTTTTTAAGCACTCTGTGTTTGGAGGCGTTATGTACTGACATGTATATGTCCTGCTGTGTTACTACAGTAAATTAGGGAGCTGTAACGCAGTGGTGGCTGTTCTGGGGGCCCACTCCCTGCAGAAGGACAGAGACGTGCAGCGTCTTTCAGTGCAAACATGCATCAAGCCTCGCACCTTCAACCAGAAGACCGTCGCGGACGACATCATGCTAATCAAGGTACAACATGCTGTGCCTCAGCTCAGCCTGTCTAAAGGGAAATATTGAGAAAGAATAACCTTCCCTACATGCTTTTTTAAAAAATGTTCTGAAGTCAATAAAGTTTATTTAGCCCTCATCAGAGAGGAAATCTCTTTCCTTTTTTTTTTTCCTTTGGGAACCCTTTTCCTAAGAGTAAAAACATTTTTTTTTGGTGACGAACCCAATAACAAGATGGTGGCCCGTATGATAGAAACATCTGACCCTGGAAATGCATCTCTGATGAGAAATATCAATGGCTTTTTTCTTTTTTTTTATGTCTTAAATCGAAGTTCTTCAATCTAGAACATAATGTATGCCGTCGGTGGCAATTATGAACATTTTGGAACACTGGCCTTTCAACCCGATAGAAGATAAATGGAGACAGTCAGATAGTCACTTCAACGTCACAACAATTTTCTCTGATAGACTTGCATTTTTACAGATCAGAGAAGTCACACTAGGTGTAAGAGTTAAAGCAAATTCACTGTTGCACATCAGGACATGCCACTGGATTTTATTTCCTCTCAGGCTGACTTGTTAGTGCTCAATTTGTTTGCATGGCAAGCAGTTTTTACATTTATTCAACTTCCACTTGTTAGCTGTCCACAAAGCCCACATAGCTGTGTTAAACTGTTTGCTGTAATACTGTGTTATTGACTGTTGTGTTGTGTCCATCATGTAAGCTTATGCTGTGTTGGTAATTATGTAATTTCTGCTGTGTTATGACAAATTATGAGAGTTTGTTTCACGTGAAGATTTCAAAACTTGCCCTCTACCCAGGACATAGGTTTATGACTGTTTAGACTGCAATCGCCCCGTTCGCTTGTGCTAAAAATTCTGCTGGTGTGCCTCATGTAGTAGTATGCGTTCCATCATGGTTTCAGGGGAGGGATTCATCTCTGGGTCAGTTAAGTGACACTTAAACATTCTTCTTTGCAGTTGAAGAACAAGGTCAAGGCAAAAGGCAAGAAGATTAAGGTGAAAGATCTACCCAAGTCTGGAAAAGACATCCCCAGTGGGACGATCTGTCTGGTGACGGGTTGGGGCGTGACTAGTGCGGAGGCGAAAAAACTCTCAGATTCTTTGCAGGGAGTTCAAGTGCAAATAGAAGATCGGGAGCTGTGCAGCTGTTACTACAACAACGCCCCGGCTATCACAAAGGACATGCTGTGTGCTGGAAACAAGAAGACCAAGGCAGATGCATGCTATGTGAGTACTGCTCCTAACGAACAGCCAAATGCCAATGAGTTGGACCAACTGTTCCTTATACCTGAGGCTAATACAGCCTAATGCTAATGAGTCAGACATAGTATCAATTGTTCCCTACTTCTAAATCTAATACAGCATGATGCAAATGAGTCAGACCTAGTATCAATTGTTCCCTACACCTGAATCTAATACGACCCAATGCTAATGTCAGACGTAGTGTTCCCTTCTACTGAATCTAAGACAGCATGATGCTAATGAGTCAGACCTAGAGTTCCCTACGCCTGAATCTAATACAGCATATTGCTAATGAGTCAGATCAAGTGTTCCCTACTCTTGAATCTACAACCCCAATTCTAAAATAGTTGGGACGAAGTGTGAATTCTGAATAAATTCACAATGCAATGACTTTCAGATCACATGAGCCAATATGTTATTCACATTAGAACATAGATAACATTTCTGATGTTGAAACTGAGACGTTTTACATTTTACCCACAAAATGAGTTTATTTCAAATTTTCTGGCTGCAACAGGTCTCAAAAAAGCTGAGACACAGGCAAAATAAAGGGAGAAAAAGCAATTAATATATAAGAGAATCAGCTGAAAGAACATTTAGCAAGTAACAAAGTAAACTGGCATCAGGTGTGTAACATGATTGGCTATAAAAGGGATGTCTTAGAGAGGCTGAGTCTCTTAGAAGTAAAGATGGCCAGCGGCTCTCCAACCTATGAAGGTTTGCGTTAAAATATTGTGGAATACTTTAAACTGGAAAAATCTCTGTGCATAAGGGACAAGGCCAAAGACCCCTACTGGGTGCCAATGATCTTCGGGCCTTCAGATGCCACTGCATCACTCACCGGCATGATTCTGTCATTGACATTACTAAATGGGCCCAGGAATACTTCAAGAAACCACTTTCTGTAAACAGTCCGCCATGCCATCCACAGATGCCACCTAAAAAAAGGAAGCCATTGAGGAGCATGATCCTGAAGCGCCGCTGTGTTCTTTGGGCCAAGGCTCATTTAAAATGGACTGAAGCAAAGTGGCAAAGTGTCCTGTGGTCAGACGAGTCCAAATTTGACCTTCTTGTTGGAAATCATGGGCATCGTGTCCTCCAGGCAAAAGAGGAGAAAGACCACCCCTCCTGTTATCAGCGTCCATTTCAAAAGCCAGCATCTCTGATGGTATGGGGATGCATTAGTGCATATGGTGTTGGACACTTGCATATTTTTAAAAACAACAAGAATGCAGAAAGTTCTATAAAGGTTTTAGAACAACATATGCTCCCCTCCAGGACATATATTTCAGGAAGGCCTTGTGTATTTCAGCAGGGCAATGCAAAACCACAATACTGCAGCTATTACAACTGAACTGGCCTGCTTGCAGTCCTGATCTTTCACCGAATGAGAACATTTGGCACGCAATTTAACGGAAAGTCCGTCATTGGAGACCAAAAACTCTCCAGCAGCTGGAAGCCTGTATTAAACAATTATGGGATCAAATTCCAATTGCGAAACTCCAGAAAATTGTCTCAATACCCAGACGCCTATACTTTGTGTTTGAAAGAAGAGGGGATGCTAAACCATGGTAAACAGGCCACTGTCCCTACTTTTTTGAAGAAACCTGTAGCAGCCATTGAATTGAATGAGCTAATTTTGTGAATAAAATTGTAAAATTTCCCAGTTTCGACATTTGCTGTGTTATCTCTCTTCTATTGTGAATAAAATACTGGCTGGTGTGATTTGAAAGTCATTGCGTTTTCATTTTATTCTCAATTTACACTTTGTCCAACTATTTCGGAATTGGTGTTGTAATATTGCGTAATGCTAATGAGTCAGAACAATTGTTCCCTACGTCTGAATCTTATACAGCATGATACAAATGAGTCAGACCAAGTGTCCCTGACACCTGAATCTAATACAACCTGGTTTTACTTCGTTGCTCGATGCGCTCAAGGACTGTGAGAAACGTGTTTTTATTTCGGGTCCTATTCCAACTCTGGGTCGAGGGATAGGGCGTTTGAGCAGAATTCTTAGTCTTCATTCCTGGCTATAATCTGAATGCTCCTCTCATAAAATCTGTTTTATTGATCATTTTAATCTGTTCTGGGAGCGTGCAGCCTTCTTTAGAAGAGACAGAATTCACCCCACTCCGCTCGGTACTCGGAAGCTAGCTGAGAACATCTTTTATACGATTCACCTGTCAGATAAATGACTAATTGACTCTCCGGTAATTGAGGTCTCACATTCAATTGTTACAATTACTTCAGCAAGAACTCAATCGCGAATTGTAGCTAAAAATAACGCTGGCTGCCGTCGCAGCAACTTGGTCAATATTTCATTTAGACCCCGGAGACCTAAAAAATCAGCTAGCATTGTCAGTATGGCATCTCTTAACGTGAGATCTCTTAAGAGCTTTTTAATTAATGACAATATTATTGAGAGGAAATTGCATTTTATGTTTCTTGTTGAGACCTGGCTGCAGAATGATAGCGCTGCAACTTTAATTGAGGCTTGCCCACCTGACTACAAATTTGTTCAAGCAGCAAGACAAGGAAAGAGGGGCGGTGGCATAGCTGCTATTTATTCCAATAAGTTTAGCTGCTCCGACATTGAGCTCGGTAAATTTGCCTCTTTTGAATACCTTGCGATCCTCTTAAAAGCTGCCTCAGGTGTGCTCACAGCTCATTTTCATAACCCTATTGTGTGTGTTGTTGTGTATCGTATTATGTCAGAATTTTCGGAGTTATTGTCCTCAGTGGTTTTAAAATATGACGGAATCATAATAGCGGGTCATTTTAATTTTCACATGGACGTTCCCTCAGACAGCTTGGCCACTGAATTTTTGAACCTTACTGAGTTCTTTTACCTAGTCCAGTGGGTGTCTGGCCCCACGCACAAACACGGCCATACTTTGGACTTAGTTTTTACTCTGGGCGTGAATTTGAACGACCTCAAGATCGAGGATATTTTCATCTCCGATCATTTCTGTGTGTTTTTCGAAATCGAGGCCCCTGTTGCTCAAACCAAAGTGCAGCAATCCTTTCGTTCTCGTGTGGTAACCTCCCACACAGCCTCAAAATTTTCGTCAATTTTTTTAAAATACCTGCTTCAATATAGCGCATGTTACAGAGAGTAATGCAATGCTAAATTTGTTTAATAATACCTGCTTGTCTGCTCTGAATGCTGTTGCGCCTCTCAAAATTAGAACAACACCTGTGCAACAGAATTCGCCTTGGATCAATGATGGGATTCGCAGCCTTAAGAGGGAATGCAGAAAAGCGGAACGGAAGTGGAGGGCCACTAAACAAAATGTTCTTTATGTACGTATGAAAAGCCTGTTAAACGCATATGATCAAGAAGTAAAAAATGCTCGAGATAAATTCTCCTCTGAATTAATAGCCGCTAATCAGCATAATGCGAGATTTTTATTCAAAACAATTGACCGTCTGGTGAACCCTCCAGTTGCTGTTGCATCAGCTTCATCCCCCGCTGATTGTGAGAAGTTCTTGAAATTTTTCATTGACAAGATAGCAGTTATACGGTCTAGTATCAGTTATGTTCCATCTGTTAATGTTTTGTGCCCTCGCTTAAACTCGCTGAGTTGTTTCGCACCGATTTCTCTGTTGGATCTTTCTGAAACTGTGTCACGTATGAAGCCCTCATCTAGTCCCTTGGATATTATACCCACCAGGCTCTTTAAAGAAGTAATGATGGCTGTTGGCCCTGCCCTGCTTTTCGTGGTAAACAGTTCTCTCTCTACTGGCTGTGTTCCAGACTATTTTAAGATTGCCTGCATTCAACCCCTTCTAAAAAATCCAAATCTTGATCCAGCCATTCTTAGTCATTTTAGACCAATATCAAAACTGCCTTTTATTTCGAAAGTCTTGGAAAAAGTGGTCGCAAAGCAACTTTTAGAGCTGGCGGAAACCAACAATATTTTTGAGAAATTTCAATCAGGCTTTAGACGTCAGCACAGTACAGAAACGGCTCTTCTCAGGGTCAGTAATGATCTTTTGATGAATGCTGACTCTGGCAACTGCTCAATACTCGTGCTTTTGATAGGCTGAAAAATTGGGTTGGGCTCTCTGGGACGGTTCTGAAATGGTTCTCTTCCTATCTGTCGAACAGAGAATTTTTTGGTTTCCATCGGTGAACATGTATCCTCGTCTGTACTGCTTACGTCAGGTTTACCTCAAGGCTCCATACTTGGGCCTATATTGTTTTGTATTTATATGTTACCTCTGGGTTTTATTATTCGTCAGCATAAAATAGGTTTTCACTGTTATGCTGATGACACGCAGTTGTATATTTCAGTAAAATCCTCTGATTTCAGCAATGTGTTGGTGTTGCATGACTGTTTAGCTGATGTTCAAAATTGATTGTCTAATAATTTTTTGCAGTTAAACTCAAATAAAACCGAAGTCATTATACTTAGTCCAAAGTTGGTGTCGGATAAAATCCAATCCTCACTTGGACCTCTTGCTTCTAACATTAGGCCCTCTTCCCGAAATCTTGGTGTGATATTCGATACTGAACTCAAATTTGAGCTCCACGTAAAGAAGCTTGTACAGTCATGCTATTTGCAACTCCGTAACATGGCTAAAATTAGGTCTGTTCTGTCATTTGAAGATACAGAAAAAATTATTCATGCTTTTATCTCCTCTAGATTAGACTACTGCAACTGTCCAATTCCGAATAGATTTTAAAATTCTGTTGATTACCTTCAAAGCACTCCATGGCATGGCACCAGAGTATATAAGTGAGCTTTTAAATCCTTACAGACCTAAAAGATTGCTAAGATCCTCCAAGCAAGCATTATTGGCTGTTCCAGAGTCCAAGTTAAAAACAAAGGGTGGTCGAGCCTTTTCGGTTAAGGCTCCAATACTCTGGAACAGCCTCCCAAACAACATAAGAAATGCTGAGTCTCTATTGTCTTTTAAATCTCTTTTAAAGACTCATTTTTTTAGGCTTGCTTTTGCTGATTTTATGGTTTAAATTCTTTTATGGTTGTTTTCATGTATGTCTCCTTTTATTATCTTGGTTTTCCTTTGATGTTTAATTCCTTGTTTCCCCATTTAGTTTTATTGCTTTTATGTACATGTATTTTACCTGCTTGTGAAGCACTTTGTGCTGTATTGCTTGAAAGGTGCTATATAAATAAAATTTATTATTATAACGCTAATGTGTCAGACCTAGTGTTCCCTACCCTTGTATTTAATACAGCCTAATGCTAATGAGTTGGACCTAGAGGCCCCTACTCTTGAATCTAATACAGCCTAATACTAATGAGTCAGACCTAGTGTTCCTTACTCTTGAATTTAATACAGCCTAATGCTAATTAGTTGGACCTAGTGTCCCCTACTCTTGAATCTAATACAACCTAACGCTAATGAGTCAGACCTAGTGTTCCCTACTCTTGTATTTAATACAGCCTAATGCTAATGAGTTTGACCTAGTGTCCCCTACTCATGAAACTAATACAGTATAATGCTAATGAGTCAGACAAAGTGTTCCCTAATTCTGAATCAGAAATGTAATACAGCTTAATGTTAATGAGTCAGACCTAGTGTTCCCTACACCTGAACCTAACATGGCCTAATGTTGATAAGTCAGGCGTATTGTTCTCTACACCTGAGTTTAATACAGATTGATGTGAATGAGTTGGCTGTAGGGCCTTGATAAACTGGATACAGTAGGCAAATGCAAATACTGACATTATTGCAGATTAAAACTGGGTTTATCTAACTTTATTCTGGTAATTTTGTGACAGGAGGCAGTAACACAGTTGAGGCACTGTTATCAAAATGGTTGCACCATTACCTGTTTCATGAGGTGGGAATTGAGCTCTGTCAAGGCCAATCTAATTAGCCTCTGTTATTCGCTTTACAACCAGTGCATTAATGCCATAACAAACTGGTAGTTTTGTCCAGTGAAGAACAACCTAACTTTCCGTCCCACTGGCTTCAGTCCCTGAGAACTGAGCTCCAGTACAATTAGTGTGTGGAAGAGTTTGTTTGAATTGAGGTCGGGTCACCAGGTAATGCGTTTGCATTGAAAGATGTGGGTGATTTAAACCGTCTATAAAACTGCACTCACGGTATTAAAACTGGGGCGAGATTGAGGTTAATTATTCATATTCCCTCCAAACAAAGAGTTTCATCACAGCCCTTTCACCCCCCCCTTCATATTAGACTCCACCACCATTTTGAAGGCATTATTTATAGGGTACATAACAGAAATGAAAATGGGAAGGAGACTGTGTGTGTATATTTGCACACAGCTCTGCTGGCAGCAATTCAGTCCTATGAAACTTCCATAGAAAGACAGCGTTTGCTTTAAAATGTGGTTTGGGCGAATGAAAACGCAGACAGAGCCTGTGACATGGAAATTGCAGACCACTAAGATTTATTCATTGACACACCTCCTTTTGTGCTGTCCAACCCCTTGAAAAGTAGATTATTTTATTTTTGAGCAGGAAACTTCCAAACTCGGTGAAAGCAATGAATATGCTGTTTGCTACAGGTAAAATTGCGCATCAATTGATACTGCTGGCGTTTCCGTTAGTGAAGGCTTGAATATAGAGCCCCTAGTGTTTCCTACATCTGATTCTAATGCAGTCTAAATTTACATTAAATTGAAGTTTTCAAAACTAACTATTTGGTGAGTGAAATATATCTGATAATCCATAGGTCTGAAACCAATCGTCTATCATCATCTTCAGAATCCGAGACCTGGTGATCCTTAACTTATGGATCGTGATTCACACCTCTTGTTCCTCAGCTCTGTGTGTAATATAAGGTGAAGCTTCATGACACAGACTTCGTTTCCCTTGGTCTTGTCAGGAATGGCTTACATGTGGTGATGCCCTCAGGGAGGTGACGGGGAGAACAGGCCTGTAATGGGGGGGGGGGGGGGGGTGTACATCATGTTCCCACTCAGCAGGACGATTGAAGCTTCATCCAAGTGTCAGGAGCCTCTGATTTCTGAGGGGCTGGTGCTGTTTCAGTGTTCCCTCGCTGATACCACAGCTTTACATGCATGACTGCGCCCTTACTCTGGTGGGTTTAAACTGGCAGCCCCTCCTCATGAATCCTGCTACATAATGCTTGTGCTTTTCAGGGTCAGTAGATTTATTACTCCTTTATTAAATGCTCTTCCTTTTGCAAACAGTATTGATGTGTGCACAGACTAATAACACACCAGACTGAAACTATGACCACGGAAAAATACAGCGAATTGAAGCAGCCGATATGCCTCCTGCAGTGTCTCCATTCATCTGAGCCATCACTCAAAAGCAGCTGTATTTAAAAGGCTGGAATTAATGGCTAAAAACACACACACACACACACACACACACACACACACACACACAATATCATGGGAAATATCAGCCAGCTTGAGTGCTTTGTTTGTAGCTTTTTCTGTAATGAAATGCAGTCTTTCTTTACGAGTGAGTGTTGGTATGCACGGGCGAGGATTAATACGTTGCATGTTGCCGCTCATTAACATGCACAAATATTTGTGACTGAAATGTGCACAGCTGTTGGTTCGCTCCATTTTCAAACTCTTTGAGGAGAACTGTGTTTAGTTGCAGAATTTTACTTAGGAGGAATGTGTAATGAAAACAGTCTTTAATTGACCTTAGAGGATTTTTGTATACTCTACCATGACCTTCCTCCATCAAGCTTGCTGATAATATATTTTTTCATTCATCCATTCATCCAGTTATTTATTTTTTTAAAATTTTCATTAATATTTATTTTTTTCTTTTTGTTTTTGAATTGAGACACCAGGGTTCTGTCTAACATCGCAGTATCACTGAGTGAGCTGGATAGCAGTGGTGTGTAAAGCCTTTTAATATCTGGAACACGGACTGACGTGAAAAGAGCCAATCCGGGTTTTACTTTTTGCTCTTGTCTAGCTAATTCAGTGATCCTGCAGCATGACGCAAAACATGGCTATGCTTGAAGGGAGAGCATTATTTATGAGGTTAACAGTCTGAGTTCCAGTGTGGAAGACACACGTCAAAAGACTTTCACTTTCTGACCTGAACACTTCACTCCTCTGAGTTTAAGCTGTAGGTTTCATGTCTAAACAGAGGTCAGTTATTGTATTTTTTTTTTAACCCTATATTATCCCACTGCGTATATTGATGGCATGTTAGTGTAATTTTGTTATGGCCTGTGCCTGCTGGCCCTCCCCCCTGCTGCATTCTTCACCTCCACCTTAACGAGCCACACCTATTGCTCGTTAAGGTGGAGGTGAAGCATTAGTATGTAAGAGTCGTCTGCACCTGTCTTGGTGCTGCAGTATTTTGTTTGTGTTCCTGAGTCCTGCTGTGTGTCGTTGTGCTGCTGCTCCCCTCTGGACTGTTTTAATCTTTATCATTTAAATTAAAGATTTTCTATTTTTACTCAGCCTGTGCGTTTGGGTCCCTCACCGCTTTTTGGGGAACATGGTCCCAGTGCCTGCCGGTTTATGTCTCTTGCCAGCGGGCCACAACCCATGACAAATTTGCTCTGGGTTCAATGATTCTTTATTTATTTTATGAACAAATCCCCACTTCGGGCAGAGAGAGATACATTTTCAAGAATTTAAAGCATTTTAAAACAGTACATTGAAAACATTTGCACAAGGAGAACTTTTACAGCAGAGCAAAAGAGAAACATTTGAAATTTCATCAACAAGCCCACCATTGTATGGGAGCAAGAGTCCTTGATGACTGCCTAACAATGCCTGCCTAAAATTAATTTTTGTTCATCGCAAACACAGTGCGGAACCCTTTTCATCTAAATCAACAGCCTTCAGTAAACCTGGCACTGGCTGAACATTGGCTGATCATCAGAGAAGAGATGCAATGATTAGAATTCATGTGAAAGAACAAGATCAATGGAGCATTATTCCCAGGTGTGCAGAATTCCCCTGTTAACGTGCCATGGCTGAGGAATTACTGCTCCTCCAGCATATTAATGTGATGTCTCCCCGTGGGCTTTCTAAAGTCAGCAATGACATTACTGAGACTATTGCATGCCAGCAGAACAAAGTAAGAGTTCAATTCCCTGTAGACTTCCTTAGTCACATGACAACGCAAGGTATGTGCATATAAATGCAGCTCATTATGCGTTGTGGTATATTGTGACTTTATAAATACAAAGACTTATTAAAATCAAGCATTGAATGCACCACTGGTCAAAATTATACATTTCATACATTGCAAAACCTAAAAATAAGTTCAACCCCAGTTCCAAGAAAGTTGACACATCCTGAAAAATGTGCTTAAAATCAAAACCAACTGATTTAAAAAGTCAATTCACCCTTTATATTTTCAAAAGTACTACAAAACATTATTTGATGCTCTAAAGTGAATTTAATAACATTGAAAATATACCATGCACAAACTGCAATGGAGTCCAAATTAGCGCAGTGGATTGGTTACCACTGTGTAATGTCACAATGTCTTTTCAAACAGTCATTAATTGTTTGGGCGCTGAAGATATCAGTTGGCTAAGCCTAGCAAGCAGAATTTTTGCTCATTCCTCCATTATGCAGATCTTCAGATGTATATTTGTATTGGACTTTCAGTGCTGTCTATTTCACTTCATAATGTGCTATGCATTCTCAATCTGAGACAAATCAGGACTGCAGGCTGGCCAATCCAGCACCCAAATTCTCTGCGAAGGAAGCAAAGTACTTGATATCTTTTCAGAATCTGGTTTACTGCTGTCTTACTGGAAAATGCAGGGACGTCCTTAGAACAGACATCTCAATCGCTGCATATGTTGCTCCAAAATTTGCGTATATATCTCTGCATTGAAGGTTTCCTTGTAAATGAGCAAAGCACCCATTCCATGTGTCCTGACTCACCATTATACCGTAACACATGTTGGTTTTGGTAGCTAATGCTGATAAAAGTTGCATTTCTTATTTCATTTGATCTGGAGGAAATGATGGTTGTTTTTTTTCTTTCCGAAAACTTGAAGTGTTGATTTATCGGACCCCAAAACACGCTTGCACTGTGCCGCTGTCCATTTCAGATGACACCAAGCCCAGAGAAGCTAGCAGAGCTTCTGGACAGTGTTAATGTAAGGCAACTGTGGATGCAGCAGCAAATGGTGTTGACTGGCAAAGGTTTTCCAAAGTCTTTACGAGCCCATGCAATAATATCCATGACAGTCGTATAACAGTTTTTAACGCAGTAAGATCTGAGGGATTGGAGATTATGTGCATTCCAACTAAAAAAGATTGTATCAACCATAGTGGGTAACATGTCCAAAGTCCTACCAACTTGTCTTTGGGGAACATTACATTGAGGCAAGTATTCAGAAACGACACTCATACTCACCCTCGACTCACCATATAGTGAGTACGATTGAAATGTAACTGGAGTGTGACAGAGAGATTGACCTGCCACTAACCGAGGGAGCGGGCCCACTCCTCGCCAGGTGATATTCTCAAACGCCACTGGAGCATAACTGACAGTAGTGGGCAGTGGGTACCACAGGCGGTGCGTCGGCTGCTGCGAAGGGACGCTCAATCCTCACCCTTCAGTGCTGAATGACCTAAACCTGATGCTCTGAGCCGGATCAGCTGGAGCCGGGGCAGATCCGGAGCAGATCCGGAGCTGAGGTGCTTGCTATCTGGAGTTCACCACAGTGCAGTTCCCAAACTCTGAAACCAGGTGGTCAGTCAGCAAGTTACCGTCATCGTTATCATCATCATAGTTCAAATTTTCATAGTTACGATTGCGTCGAGCTCGTGGCTGTAAGTGATGCAGAGTTTCCAATGTTTGTAACCGCCTGAAAGCCATGACAATGAAATACCGGCGCAAGTTAGTGCGGCTCAAGGGAGGTGTTCCCTGCACTCAACCTTCACTCAGAAAGAGACGCTATTTTCAGTGTGAGTGAGGTCTCTGAAAGCAAATGAGTGTTAGTGCAACCTCTGACTCGTTTAGTATAACATGACACCAACTAAGTTTTAGTACGCACTCACACTCAATTAGTGTGAGTGTCGTTTCTGAATACGGGCCTAAGTGAGGAAAATAATCCCTGTGTAAATAAGTAATGAGATTCATCCTTTACTGAATAACTGATATGAATAATTCTTATGTAAAGAAGTGATGGTAATGATTCGTTTGTGAATAAGTGAAGGGAATAGTCTCTGTGTTAATAATGGCTGTGACCAGTCCCTGTTTTCTCTGCAGGGTGACTCTGGCGGACCTCTGATCTGTAAGAATGCGCTTGTGGGCGTGGTTTCAGGTGGGCGGGGCTGTGGAGACCCCCGTAAGCCGGGCGTGTACACCCGCCTGTCAGACCGACACCTGTCCTGGGTGAAGAAAGTGATCAAACACCAGACCAACAGCAGCTCATCTCAACCTGGAGTCCAACTAATGCCCTCCTCTTAATTGTGTGCTTATAAAGCGTACTGCATACTTAACCCCTGTGTCATACCCAGTAGAGTATACTGCATACTTAACCCCTGTATCCCATCCTGTAAAGCTTATGCTTAACCCTGTGTCCTACCCAGTAGAGCATACTGCATGCTAATACCCAGTGTCTTACCCCAAAAAGCATTCTGCATATTTTACCCTTGTGTACTTCCCTAAAAGGCACATTGTCTGTTTAACCCTTGAGTACTGCTGACGTATCAGCACCTTGGAAACGGTTACCATGGGTGAGATATGGAGAGGACAGTATTTGGATTTCAGAATGAAAGATAAATAAAAACTATGCAAAAATAAACTGAATAGATTAACTGAATTTCAATTCCAAATAAAGAATGTAATAACATATAACTGTGTGATTTTCCACTTTATATTTAGACCCTTTAACCCTTTGAACCCCATAGGCCAGTTTAGAGGCTGCATAGACAAAGTGCAGTAACCCGAAATGCCGGAAAACCAGCCTCCAAACATGTGACTTTGATCCAGCAAAGAGCAACTGTAGCTCTAATTGCTGAAAACAGTTCATGCTGGCTCAGATTAAAAGGTTTGTAGCGCATCATAGCTTGCAGTGTATGAGGCTACATAGCCGTTGGCTGGTTAGGTTGCCCATGCTGACCTGTATCCACCACCGAAAGCACTTACAGTGGGTACCTGAGCAACAGAACTGGACCACAAAGCAAAGGAAAGAGGTTGCCTGGTCTGATGAATTGTTTTTCCTTTTATATGTGTGGATTTTGGGGAGTTTGCCTGTGGGCAGAAGGCAAGCTAGTGGAGTCCGTGCGATACTTTGAGCATTGTTTTTTTTTGGGAAACCTTGGGTTCTGCCAGTTATGCAGATGTTACTTTGCTACATACCACCAGCCTACACACATTGTTGCAGACTAAGCACACACCTTTATGGAAACCGAATTCCCCAATGGCAGTGGTCTCTTTCAGCTGGCTAATGCGCCCTGCCACACCGCAGAAATGCTTCAGAAATGGTTTGAGGAACACACTGAGTTCAAGGTGTTGACCTGGCTTCCAAATTCCCCAATTCTCAATCTAATCGAAAATCTCTGCGATGTCTAGCAGAAACAAGTCTCATCCATGGCAGTCTCACCCTGCAGCTTATGGGACTTGAAGGATCTGCTGCTAACGTCTTGGTGTCAGATCCCACAGCACACCTTCAGAGGTCCAGTGAAGTCTGTGCCTCTCTGGGTCTCTCTTTCGGCAGAAAAAAAGGGGAGTTGCGCAATATTAAACAGTTGGTCATAATGTTACGGCTGATAGTGATAGAATATAGTGTCTACATACGAAATACTGTGTTGCCTACTCGGAATGAACATACATAGTATCTAGAGGTGTCCCGTACTTTGCCTGCCGAATAGCCGCGGTTGCATTACTGAAGTGGCTGAGTCGAACAGGTTTTTATCCCATTTTCTGTGTTGTATTAACTCTTTTCTTCCTGAACACCTGATCTACCCAACAATGAATCTAATTGGTGTGGATGCAGAGCCTTCAGCCTCTTTTCTATGTCCAATAAAAAAACTGGTTGAAAGAGATTCAATGTTCACTTTGAAAAACTCACCCCATTTTTTGGTTTCAGGAGCCTCACGCTCAATCAGTTAATTGCAGTAATTGATCATTTTCAGATACTGTCTTGAACCTGTTGACACAAGATGTCAGAAAGTCTAGTGGCTACCTAATGTTTGCTTAGTGAGCATTGCCAAGAATATGACTTGCTAATCATTTCACTAGTAATCCAGCGCAATGAATATAGGCCTAGTTCATGAAAATTAAACCCTTATCAGGAAGTAGTAAGTCCTTTGTCACTTTATTGTGGACTTACTGAAGAGGACTTTCTTTGAATATGAGCTAAGCTTTATCCGGATGCAAAACTATTGTGCGCATGCACAGTGGCTTTTTACAAATGACCTGTGGTGCGCTTCCCACTAACTTACACAGTTGGGCCCATTGACTGTGAATGAACAAACTACGTATGTCGCTTGGAAAATGCACCCCTGAGTAGTGGGATTTCAGAATTTTGGCTTTTTTTATGGTAAGTGCAGTCACCTAGCATTTGAAATGTTCAAGTAGCCAGTCTAGGTTCATTGTGATAGTTTGGCCATCATTTGAAATGTATCATTACTGGATTTTCAGTGGAGAATTTAAGGGGGCTATCCTCTGTCTGTGCTGTATTTTCATGAGTGTGTGAGTTAAATATAGCAGATGATGTAGTATATTTGTTCATTCTCAAGATGAGTTAGTTTTTTGTGACAGGTAGGGTGATGGGGCAAATGGTCATTTTAAAAATTTTGTTGAGTAAATTTTTGTTGCTCCTTGTTTAATTATTTATTCATTCTAAAACTACTTGCTGAGACCTGAGTCAACTCTTTTATATCTGACCAAACTGTTTAAACAGTCCTGGCTCTAATGTGGCATGTTTTGTACATAAGTTTGGGTAATCTATTTGAGTAAGGTTGTCCTAATATAATAATAATAACAATAATAATAATGAAACTTTATTACAGACTCAATGGTCCAAATAAGAACAAGACAGTACATACAAAATATATAAAAGACACAATAAAATAAGCATACACAACATATTCACCAGGCAATATGTACAAGTCACTTAAGACAATTAAAAATCAATGCACTCAGAGGAGATAACTATACCAGTACTTCCGTATCTTGGACTGATAGCGTGTAGTGCTAAATTTGATACTTGCCAAACTTGTTTTCTGAGCTGTTCAGCTGACATACAGTATAAATGTGTGGCTTGCAGTGTATTACCTCCTGCAACCACAAACATCTCGCTGGCGCTATACCTACGAGGTCTTTTCAGCAGAATTCTCTTAGCATCATTGGTCCAATTCCAATCCAACCCCTTACAGACTCACTGACTTAGAGGCGCGTTCACGGGAAGTCCGTGAGTGTGTGAGGGCAGTTCCATCGTCAGATCATGAAGTCAGTGAGTCCGTGAATGAGCCCGTACTGCTCCCTTACCGAAAGTCACCATGCGTAGTTCCCTCCCATGGATTAACGCGTAGATTCCTCAATTGACAAATTCAGCGCTCCCTTCTATCCACCCAAGTACTGGTGTCGATAGCCAGTCACTCAATTATATACTCAGATTCATCTGCGTAACTCTACAGTTACAGTTACGCCCTCGTGAAGCTTCCCCAGCAACGATGTATTGATAGACTCGTTTATTATCCAATTCTCGAGTGTTTAAACTTTCATCTATAACTGAAATACATTGATCGGACAATAAGAATAGGATACAAAGCTAAGCGTAAAAGTAAGATCGGTTGTGTTCTTCGAATGTTGGCCACGGTTGTGCAGCTGAAAATGATGCGATATTAAAGAAACAAAGACACTCGAAACCGGCCTGAAGTGTTCAGTTTCATTTACGAGATACATGTTGTATGGACGCGGTCAATGGGAATTATTCCGAATGAAACAGTACTGGAGGGTTCCTTCTACCCGATACATCTGTCTCTGGAGGAGGGCATCAATGAAAAAAACAGGTTATACTTCTACTCAGTTTGCATTTTGCTCTAATATGGCTTTTTGCTGTAAAATTTATACCGCGTTTAAAGACATCGAATGCCGAGGTTTTCGTTTCTCCAAATGCATACAGCCCACGCACGTCGGTAGATCCCTCGGTACGTTCATTGCACCATTCTGTTGAATACGGTGGCGTAGCTATGTCGTGTGATTTTTCCTGAAAGTGGAATTTCTGTTCTGTTAAAATAAGGTGTATTTCAGAATTCAGATATTAATGAGTTAGTGAGTTTTTACCCTTATAAGGTGTAAGGTTATGAGCTCGTATGTGAGAGCGGTTAGCTTTTCATTGCGCCGTGAATATTATAGCTGTTTAATCAGCACTTTATTTAATGTTTGGGGGACTTCACAGAAAAATGGACAATATTGTTAACTTTATGATGGAGAAAAGGCATGTTTTGTGTTTGGAGAGGTTACTGGTGACCAATGATGTTCAACTGCACTGATATTGATAAATTCATGCTAAACTCAACCAGAAAATCATTAGTTCATGCTGAATTTCATGCCCCAAAAGTTAATTTGAGTTAAATATATGATTTGACAGTGAACCATTTTGATGGATCTCAGACTTTGGGGAGACACCTGGATAGCTATCTAATTTAGCTCATAGTAAGCGGGTAATCTAGAATGTAGTGTTCAAGATGAATTGTACTTGTGGTCAAGAAGTTTATGATCCCAGAAATGCATAGATTTAAGCTTGAGCAGTTTTTCATTTGTCAGTATTATTTTTTTGCTATTTCAATGGTGAATTCTCATGAAGATTTTTTATGTTTGCAGCCCCTTTTCTCCACCAAAATCATAAAAATAAACTGAAATTCGATGGGAGTCTAAATGCTTCAAGTGTTTAGACTCAATTGAGCCAAAGTTTTTCTGTCTGTGAAGCTGCAGTCTTGAATTATAAAGCCTTAAATCAGGTAACACCTAAAAAGCCAGATTTGGCTTCTGTGCAAAGGGGTTAACCAGATTTGTCCTTAATCACCGGAACTAGCAAGAAAGATATCATTGTGTCCGGCAAGAAACCATGAATTAAAAAAGCATCGAAGCAGATGGCAAGAAGAGGAGCTGACCTCATGCTGGTATATTTAATGTGCTCAGCAGTGATGTTATCCAAACCTCTTGCTTTGTTATCTGTTAGCTTATTTATAGTGTGGGACACCTCATGTGAAAAAATTACCTTTGAATCAATACACTCAACATTATCAGGCACATAAATATCACTTTTGACACAATTAAATAAGCTGCTGTAATGCTGTCTCCACAGCTCAGCAATATTGTCAACCCCTGAGATCCCATCTACGGTGCATGGGGGCGGAATTCTACAGTTAAGAACCTTTACTTCCTTCCAAAAATCAGTAGTATTGTTACTTATTACCTTCACAGCTATAGAGTCAGCCCGCATAGCTTGATAATTTTTTACAAATAAATCTAACAGCATATTTATACAATGCATTAGCATAGTATATAAACTCAGCGGTTCCCTGTGTGGCTGTCACTTCTTAGTGCTTGGTCATTCAGTCCAGAATTTTTTTGTTACAGTCTCTTGCTCTTGAAATCTTTTACATGTTCTTTAAAGCCTTGTGTCCACCAAGCAGTTTGGATCAGTTCATTCCATTTTGTTGCACAATAGAATGATTGTTTTTGCATTTCCATCATCATCATCATCATCATCATTAAAAGCTGTGGCTCATACCAAAGGATCCATTCCAATCCCTCTCATTATTTATTCATTTATTTATTTATTTTGTTTTTCCTCTGTTGAGCTACCTATTGCACTGATCTGATGCTAAATGCTGGAGCTGGAAACGATGATTGGTCAAGAGCGAATCGTCACTCTAGTTCGACAAGGACTGAGCGCAAATCCACCACTTGTGTGGTTAAAGTGACTCTTACCATCCAGTCACAATCCTGCCTATGTTTGAGTTCTGTCTGCTGCAGAAGGGCAAACCAGATGTAAAGTTTAGGCATCGGCCTGCACAGGTTACACACTGGATCCAAGGATACTGCGTCAAAAGTGTTTGGTGGAAACGCAGCTTTAGTTACAGCCGTTACATTATATCCTCAATTGCCACAGTGGACTTTAGTCTTAACCACTGGTCACCAACCCTGTTCCTGGAAATCGACCGTCCTGGAGGTTTTCATTCCAACCTTAATCTAGCACACCTGACTCTACACATTAGCAGTTTGAGGAAATATCCAATTGTTGATCGCAATGAGCTTTGGAATGGCTGGACTGAAAACCTGCAGGAAAGTAGATCTCCAGGAAAAGGGTTGATGACCACTAGCCGAAAGATGGGCTCCCGATTCTGAAGTCAGCTTCAATCTAACACCATGTCTAAATTGAATCCTTGAGTTTCCTAATGCCTTGTTTACACCAAAATACGACTGAAATGGCGACTGCTGCGACTTGTGACATCACAAGGATCTGATGAACTCGCGCAAGTCTTGTATACTCTTGTATACTCTTGTATACTCTCCAATCTAATCGCTAATTTGCGTTCACACCAAGCTTCCAGTGAGACCACATTTGAGATATATTAATAAAAATTAGGCCATCTATGCGACATAATTTACGATGACTCTCCTTCCTCTTGTTTGGTCTCTCTTGGTCTTGTGTTGTTGATGCGATCGTTGCAGCAAGTGATGAACCGATTAAAACAGTGGCTTTATATAGGAAACCCACTCTCAGAAAGAGTCGCATAGAAGCTCGCCATTGGTCGCAGTTGCACTCTCACTGATCGCCATTGGTCAAATTTCGATCCCATCCATCACTGATGCTCTCGCAATTTCACTCGCCATGACTTTTTTGCTATTGAAGGCATTGCAACGGGCTCTTGTTCAGCTAACAAAAACTATCGCCATAGTCGCATTATGGAAAATCTTCCGATATTTGGAGATTATTTATGCGACCTGTTTGAGAGTCCATCAAGAGTCCATCAAGACCTGTGAGGCCGAGTTAAGAGTGACTTGAGAGTTATGAGAGCTCATTACAATTGTTTTTGAGATGAATTTATTTCTGACCACTCGCACACACTCGCAAAAGTTATGCGATTTTTTTGAACAGCTCAAAACAATCGTAAACCCCTTCAAGATCGATAGAGAATGAAAGAGATCAGAGAGATTGAATTTGAGACCATTGAGAGTTTATTGAGAGTTACTTGCAACCTCATCAAGAGTCAGTGAGAGTGATGGCGATTTTTGTCCATTTTTCGGTCGCAACCTGCTCGCAAGTCTGGTGTAAACAGGGTTTAAGGGCCCAATTCCAAGGAACACTGTTATCCAGCAAAGGGATTTTTTTTTTACCCATATATTGTAAACCATATATTTCTACTTTGTTTCCTTTCAAGAGGGGGTCATTAGGATACTTGGGCTGAAATTACAAGACAGTTACCTTCTTTGTTATAAGTTATGCAGAGCTCTCAGTCATTGTGGTTGGGCCCTTTGGAAACTCACTGATACAATTTAAACCCTGATTTAACTAAACGCCACTTAGACCGAAGCTACCGTCAAAGTGGGTTTGTCATTTTTTAGTTTTTGAAGGTGTGGTTTAGTTAAACTTTTATCAAAGTGTAATCTAAGTGTGGTGTAAGTTAAGCTCGGTGTCTTAATTGAAATCGGAGTCTAATTGCCCTGGAGACACGGCCTACTTCTTCTGCACATGAGCAGTAGAGTGCAACCAAGTTTCTGCCGCAATTTCTCTATGTGATCCAGTGACCAGTGTTCAAACTACTTCTGCTAAATCATCAAAATCTGAAAGCCGCGTCCAATCTTATTTTTAAAGGGCCAGTGTGGGTTCAGTCTTTATGACAGCCCAGGGCTTCAGCAGCTGATCCAACTAATTAAGTGATCAGGGGTTCAGTCATGACCTTGATAAATGGAAGCAGGTGTATTAGGTTAGGCTGTCACAAAATCCAGCGACCACACTGGCCCTTTTTGGATAAGATTGGACACCCCTGCTGTGAGCCTAATCGGGAGGCAGGGAAGAACGCTTCCGTGAAGAATTAGTCGAGGGTAGTGCTGAGATCTTTGAGAACATAAAGAATGACTGGGAGATGAGTTTGACCGAGGCGAGGGAGATGGCCGCTGAGACATGAGGGAATTGAAGGTGCAGCGGAAGCGACTGAAGGTTTTAAAGGGGTTTTTCCTGTCAACCACTGGGGCCTCTGGTGCAGCGGCTGCCAGTTGGAGCGATCGCCAGTACAAAACAAAAATACACAGAGGTGGCTTTTTCTCCAAAATGTCTTACACTTCTGGGACGGCCGTACTTCCGGTGTGCAGCTTGCGTTGCAGCATGATACCTACAATTTAGCCACACTTGAGAAACTGCAAACAATATAAATAATAATAATAATACATTTTATTTCTAATGCTCTTAACATTCGACATCTCAAAGTGCTACATAAAATTGCCATTAAAATATTAAAACACATTAAGTAAAAGCAACAATGGAAATTAAGATAGTAAACAATGTGCTAAGATCCATAAAATTTGGTAAAAAGGAGAGTTTTAAGTCCTTTTTTTAAAGGATTTTAGATTCTGCTGCTCCCTCAGATTAAGTGGAAGGGCGTTCCACAGATGTGGGACAGCTGCACTGAACGCCCGGTCTCCCACAGTCCTGAGTCTGGTTCTTGGAGGGTGGAGTTGGCAGGTAGCTGTGGAGCGAAGGGAGTGTGCTGGAGTGTGTAGAGTTAGCAGGTCTTTAAGGCAGCTGGGGGCGTGGCCATGGAAGCACAGGTAGGTGAGGAAACCAATCGTGTACTGCATTGTTGCAGTGATGGGGAGCCAGTGCAGGGAGCGAAGGACTGGGGTGATGTGATTGTGTTTCTTTGTTTTTGTTAATAGTCTGGCAGCACTGTTCTGTAGTGTCTGAAGTTAATGGAGGTGTTTGTTGGGGATACCATACAGAAGTGCACTGCAATAATCCAGTCGGGTGGAGATAAAGGCATGGATGACCTCCTCCGCATCAGAGGGGGTAAGAGATGAACGGAGACTTGCTTTATTTTTCAGGTGAAGAATGAGGTTTTGCAGATGTGTTTGATATATTTTTCAAAAGTGAAGTGAGGGTCAAATCGAACACCGAGGTTGATGACTAGGGAAGATGGTGAAATGTCTTGTTTTGGGAATGCTATGGAAGTTATCCGGGATGGCTGGAGCTGATGTGGGGTATCTATTAGAATATCCTCTGTTTTATAACTATTTAGTTGGAGAAAGCTTTGGGCCATCCATGCCTTTATCTCAGTTAGACAGGAGGTGAGTGTTTTGAGAGATGTTGGAGTGGAGCTGGGTGAAGGTTGAGGGTCCGTTTTTATGTACAATTGTGTGTCATCAGCATAACAATGATAAGACACACCAAAGTGGCTGATGATGTGGCCGAGTGGGAGCATGTACAGAGTGAATAAGGTGGGCCCAAGGACTAACACTTTAGGAACCCCACAGGTGACTGTGCGTGCTTGGGATTTTGCCCCCCCAATGGAGACATATTTTGATCTGTTAGTAAGGTATGAGGTGAACCAGGTCAAACCTATATCTGACAGTCCAATGGTGTGATGAAGCCGGTGTAGAAGGATGTCATGGTCAATAGTGTTGAACGCAGCAGATAGGTCAAGGAGGATGAGAAGAGATGGTGTGCCTGAATCTGCTGCCATCAGTCAGTCGTTGGTGACCCTGACCAATGCTGTTTCCGTGCTACGGCTAGGTGGAAAACCAGATTGAATCAGGCCAAACTGAAGACAGTATTACCACATTATTACAACAATGTGAACTTTGCGACCAGGGGAGAGAACACTCTTGACCAGGTATACACTAACATCAAACAGGCATATAGAGCTGTTCCCCACCCCCACCTGGGGAACTCTGACCATCTCTCTGTCATGATAATTCCAGCTTACAGACCACTATTGACTGGGAAGCAGATCAGAGCAGGGCCAGAGGGAGCTACCTTAGCTCTCCAGGACTGTTTTGACTGCACAGACTGTTGGAGGCTGCCACCACCAACCAGCATGTCAGCCTGACGGAATATACTGAGTCTGTGACTGGATACAAATCCAAATGCATAGAAGATGTGACCGTCACCAAAAATATCACCACAAGAGCCAACGACAAACCCTGGTTCACGAGGGCGGTACGTGAACTCCCGAGAGCACGGAATGCTGCCTTCAAGTCTGAGGACAAAGACGCTCTTAGATCTGCTGGGGCCAACTTGAACCGGGGTGTGAGAACAGCAAAGCATGCCTATGGACAGAAAATCCAAGCATATTTAACAGACACAAAGGACCCCAGGTACCTGAGGCAAGGTATCCAGTCAGTCACCGACTACAGGCGAACACCCCCACTGTGTGAGGACGACATAGACTTCCTCAACGCACTTAACACCTTTTTCAGCCAGTTTGAGGAAAACAACACCACCACACCAACAAAAATCCCTCCCTCTTCGGACAATGAATCTCTTCACCTGGACCCAGCTGACATACGGAGGACCCTACTCAAGTTGAACCTCAGGAAAGCTGCAGGTCTTGACAACATACCGGTGCGTGTGGTCAGGGACTGTGCTGACCAACTCTCAGATGTTCTCACGGACATATACAACACCTCTCTGAGCCAAGCCATCGTACCAGTGTGCTACAAAGCCACCACCATCATACCGCTACCCCAGAAATCCCCAGCCTCAACACTGAACGACTACCGGCCCATAGCACTGACTCCCATCACGATGAAGAGTTTTGAAAGGTTAGTCAAGGCCCATATAACATCCAGTCTCCCCACTACACTTGACCCATTCCAGTTTATATTCCGTCCCAAACGTTCCACTGATGAAGCCATAGCAACAGCACTCCACCTATGTCTGGCTCATCTGGAGAATAAAAACAGTTTTCTGCCGATACAGTTCATTGACTTCAGCACCGCCTTCAACACAGTCATCCCCCAACACCTGGTAAATAAACTCGGCGCAATAGGCATCAGCACCTCAGTATGCAACTGTTTATTGGACTTCCTTACAGACAGACTACAGACAATAAGAGTCGGCAAAAACTCCTCAAAGGCCACCATCATGAACATCTTGGTCCCCCAGGGATGTGCGTTGAGCCCTCTGCTGTTCACACTGACGACGCATGACTGTTGTACCAGACACAATTTGAACCACATCATCAAGTTTGCAGATGATACAACAGAGGAGGGCCTCATCAGCGACAATGACGACTCGGCCTACAGAGAGGCGGTACATCTACTTATCAACTGGTCTGACATCAATATTCTTCAACTTAACATCAACAAAACCAAAGTAATAACTGTGGACTTCAGGAAGAAACACATGCCACACACCCCGCTCACCATCAATGGCAGTGCTGTTGTGCTGTTTGTGAAAAGCACCAAGTTCCTGGCGGTGCATATCACAGATGACCTGACATGGTCCACTAACACCATCTCCCTGGTCAAGAAGGCACAGCAACGCCTTCACTTCCTTTGCCGGATGAGGAGAGCTGACCTCCCCCCCTCTGCCCTCACCACCTTATACAGGGGTGCTACTGAGAGATAATAATAATAATAATGCATTTTATTTATAAAGCACTTTACATTTAAAACAAAATCTCAAAGTGCACAGTCAATAATAAATAATTAAAGTAAAAACAAGCAATAAAAAGAGAACAAGAATTCAGGTTAATAAGCATTTCTAAACAGGAAGGTTTTGAGATTTTTTTTAAAAACTTCCACTGTCTGTGGAGCCCTGACCTGGTCCGGGAGGGCATTCCACAGACGGGGAGCAACAGCTTCAAAGGCCCTGTCGCCCATGGTCTTGAGCCGAGTCCTGGGTGGGCACAGACGGTGCAGTTGGCCTGACCGGGTTCTGTCTGAGGTATGTGGGGTGAGGAGTTCAGTGAGGTAAGTGGGGGCTGCACCGTGCAGACAGTGATGGGTGTGCAGGAGGATTTTGTATTCAATGCGGAGGTGGATGGGGAGCCAGTGCAGAGAGTGGAGGATGGGGGTGATGTGCTCCTGTTTACGCACCCCCATCAGGACCCTGGCAGCGCTGTTCTGAACGTAGTGGAGCCTTTGGAGGCTCTTGCCAGGGATCCCGATGAGGAGTGCAGTGCAGTAGTCCAACCTGGAGGAGACAGAGGCATGGACGAGCTTTTCTGCAGCGGGACGAGAGAGAGATGGTCGGAGTTTGGCGATATTTCGGAGGTGAAAGAAGGGGGTTTTGCAGGTGAAGGTGATGTGACTGTCAAAGGTAAGATGGGGATCAAACCTGACACCCAGGTTAATTACAGATGAAGAGAGGGAAAAGTTGTGACCAAGAAAGGAGATGGAGAGCATCCTTAGCACCAGCCTCTCAGTCCGGTACAGCAGCTGCTCTCTTGCTGAGCAGAAGGCCCTGCAGAGAAGATCATCAGATCAGCCCTGCCACCCATCCAGGACCTCTACCCATCTCGCTGCCTCATGAGACCAAAGCTGCCACCAAAATCACCAAAGACCCCACCCACCCAGCACACAAACTGTTCACCCTCCATTCATATGGCAAGCTCTACCGCAGCATGAGGTGCAAGACTACCAGACTGAGCAAAAGCTTTTTTCCACAGACCAACAGACTACTCAACTCACTCAAGTAAATTCTCAATGCCTGCACTATGCTCTTCATATGCACAATATCATACGTTTACATATAAATGCATCTCCATGCTGCTATTCTGCACTTGCACTTTGCTATATTGCACTTTTTTATTATTGCACTTCAGAAAACATTCCTCAATATTGAATCAATTCTGGTACGCTGTGAATGTATAAGCCACTGTCTGTCTGTATATGTTGTGTTTATTTGTTTACATCTGTGTAATTCCTTGCACTAATTGCATGGTCTGATTGACAATAAGGTTCACTTTGACTTTGACTTTGACAATTGACACGGGGACACTGAACACGTATTGGTCTGACCACAACACTGTCTGGGTTGCCATTTCATAATCAGGCAAGTTAGTTACCTTATTACTTCAGATCAGGTCAGTACATTTACTCATGTAAATTGAACAGTTAATCCATGAATGTGGGCGGGGGGGGGGGGATGCCATTGCCAGATGGCTCTTGTTATTTATTTTGATACCTTGTCGCATCTCTGAAGTTAGATTTTTTGAAAGATGCGGCATTGACTTCATTTACAGGCCGGCAT
This sequence comes from Gymnothorax reevesii, assembly GCA_029721435.1. Classification (NCBI taxonomy): domain Eukaryota; kingdom Metazoa; phylum Chordata; class Actinopteri; order Anguilliformes; family Muraenidae; genus Gymnothorax; species Gymnothorax reevesii. The sequence goes on along the minus strand of CM056583.1, from coordinate 17,039,094 downwards.
TTCTTGCTTTGCGTTTCATGTTTTGATCATCAGTCTCTTCACGGAGAATGTGCTGGCCCACCCTTGCCTTGTGTTTCGCCGTCAGTACCAGGTAAAACATGTCTTAAAACACATTATCAGCAGGCTTTTCCTGGGTCTGAACTAATTTTATTATAATTTTTTTATGATTATTTTTCTCTTACTCCTGTTTGTTTTACTTTGTGTAAAGCACTTTGTGCTCCTGCTGGAAAATTGCCATATAAATAAAGTTATTATTATTATTATTAGGCCGGAGCCTGGCCGAAGCTGGCGAGGGCCTATTAAAACTGCATGGTTCCATTATTATTATTATTATTATTATTATTATCCTTGATGCACTTTGAATGCAAATTTGACCCCTTGAAGATCAATGAAAAGTCAATTTTATTTGACCAAAAATTCAAGCCCGGCAAAATTTTTTTTATTTAAAGTTCCCAAGAAAAAATATTGAAAAATGACTTGGCCACACCCTGTCAAAAATCAAATACATTACGCTAATGGGAGGCCATCCCAAACTTTTTTCCACGTAGAAAAATGAAACTTGGTAGAGACATAGCCCATGTCGAGACAAGTGAAAAATTACATCACAGCCCCACCCTGAACCCAACAGGAAGTCGGCCATATTGGGCGGAAACGTGGACATATGAAATCACACCCCGCGTACTTTCAGTATCTCCTCCTAGGGTTTTCATCCAATTTACACCCAACTTGGTGAAAATCACCTACACAAATTTGTGGTCAAAAGTTAATATTTACATTTTTGATAAAATGTTGGGTGTGGCCTAAATGAGCTTACAACAAAGCGGCCATTTTTACAAGTATAAAAGTATGTATATCTCACGCATACAGTGTCGGATGGCGTTAGACCCAATGTAACATTTGTGCATAATGACAGCCCGAACACACTGATATGGAAAATGGTTCTCCAGCGCCCCCTATATTTTCGGAATGGGAGGAAAAAAATTATTTTGACACAGTCAAAAAAATTTGGCAATTGGAAATTTTGCACTAAAAGATATGCTTTCCTGTCATTGTTGAGTGGCCCCGCTGGTCGCAAGCGAGGCGATCGGACGGGAGGTCGAGGGCCATAACACCGCTTGTGGTTTTAATTATTATTATTATTATTATTTATTGTTCTTGAGTGATTTTTTCCCCTTTTATTATATCCCCGAAATACATGTTTTGGGGATATCATGGTTTCACCCCACCCGCCGCCGGGTCCGCAGATTTTAGTGATTAGCGCGATACCGCACAAATGTATTTTACATTGCCTTCTGATTTTTTGCATATTGGTATATATGGTAGAGAGAATGAATGGATTAGATTTTGGGCAAGTATGCACACTTAGGTTTGCCACCAGGTGGCGCTATATATAGAAAAAAATCAGGTTTTTAACCATATCTCTGGAACAATTACTCACACAGACCTCAAATTTGCCTCATATTGTCGATCTAGTAAAGGGGAATCGAATAAAGGGGGCTTCGAGGATTGGGGAATTTCGGGGATATATCCCTTGCTGTCGGCTGCCGACAGTGTAGGCCTAGCTTGACACAGCGAAGGAACAGTCAGTACTTTTACATGCACTGCTAAGTCGAGCTATGGTAATAACTAGATTAAACCATGCAATCAGTCTAGTCCTTGTTCCAGTATACATGCGCAGGATGTAATTCGATTTATGACCGAAGCATGCCCATCTCCGCTACAATAGGTGGTGATATGCCTTTCAGCCTGTTCATTTCGCATCTTTCTCTGATTGACCTATTACTTCACAGACCATACATTTGACAAACAAGTTAGCTGGCGGCAAACTAGTAGCATGTCGAGTGCGTTGACTGTATAGAATCGAGTGACAAGAAAATGGACAACCTTGCAGCTCTGTACATTTCATATGGGCTGTTCGCAATTCTTCTTGTATAATTGAGATGCACGCCATCGGTAGTTATCTACTACCGATAGATAGAAACTTGGTTCATGACCAGTGCAATGGAATCACTCGCCTCTTGTCCAGAGCTTAAGCCCTCAGTCTAGAGTCAACTTCTGACCACGTTCCTGCTAGCTGCTGTCTTGTGTCGCATGAGATGAAGAGTAATTAACTTGGTAAAGCGAATGTCTTTATCCGTAGCATATGAGCGACTCCGTCATCACGTTGTTTTACACCTGTATTCAGCCTGTGGTAGAAAACATTGTGGCGCAGCACTAAACAAGTCTCTTCATTGTGTCACAGCCCGCCTCAAGGCTGCGGCAAACAGAGGAGACCGACGAGCTGGATAGCAAAATAGATATCAATTTAAACAAAGCAATTTAACAGGGAATAGTCAGTACTTAGTAATGTAAGCATGGATGAATGTGTAGAAAAGTGTAAGTGCAAACAAAAGACGAATGAATCATTGCAGCACAGGCCTCCTGCCACCTAGTCGAGAGAGAGAGAGAGAGAGAGAGAGAGAGAGAGAGAGAGAGAGAGAGAGAGAGTTATGCCACACATGGCTGCTTGTAAGTAGCAGAGCACACCGGGCACAGGTGGCCTCAGACCACTCACCAATTCACCTGCAACACAGACAAAAACAACCAGACAGGGACCCCTAGCTTGTTTAGCAGTTTAATAGTGTCTATGTAAAATATTGAGCTGAAAAATGCTAAGATTTTCTCAGCCTAAAATCTCGCAATTTAATTTCAAACATTGAGTTTGGAAATGAGATCTAGATGGCGCTGCAGGTCGGATGACTAGGCGCTCAAAAGTTGAACATTTTTTGATGGATGCGCGCACGACGCGTTTGTGAAATTGCGTACCTTTCATAAAAAGGCCTGCAACATCATTAAAGGCCTGACTTTTTGCCATGTGCTCAGTAGATGTCAAAAGGTTGTTGGTAAACAGTGAAGTGACACCTTGAGGGAAACTGGTGATTGCGCCCAAGAGACATCTGATGGGCAGCACATGCATCAATAATCTGTAATTTACAAAGATAAAGAAAGAGTGAAACAATACTGTGGGGAGGTGATTTCTCCGCCACTCCGCTCTGCACCACCCCGAGAAAACTCAGACATTCATCCATTCTTTCTGGCAAAACGTTTTACTAAATCAGGATATCAAAAAACTAATTGCAGTTCTGAAAACTAGAAAAAAATGCCTTAAAGTGATACCAAACATGTTGAAATTGGTCAATGATAAGGATGAGATGGAGTGATGTGAAAATTTGGTTTTTCAAAATTTAATGTAACGTCACCACCCTTTTCGAGGACCAATTCATGACGCACGACTGGAGATTCGGAGTTCACTTGTATTTGGTTTTTCCTTGGGAAATCCCCTTGGGGAGTTATGATCTCAAATGTATGTGAAACATCCTTTTTAAAGGGATCTTTCTATGTCAAGAACATGGAGTATTAAATTAATTTTAATTTTCAGTTAATCGTTGTTCTCAGTGGGTCTTTCTCTTCTTTATTGCACAGCGTCCAAAGGCCGTATGGAGAGGCAGGGCCAGTACATTTGTTGTTCAAGCTGTCACACTCAGCACAGAGGGCCTCAGTGAATGCAACCCTTTGCCAGTCAGTCCTGAATGCGTGTGTATTCCTACTCCTTATGGGGACTAAATGCCACCACAAATGAGGGAGTAGATTTTTATTTCCTCTTTCATGGGTACAGTTTTTGGTCCCCACAAGGTATTTGAGCTATCTGGGGTCAATGGCCCTCATTTATCAAACGTGCGTACACCAAAAAAAACGTGTGTACACCAAGTCTCCTGCGAGGATCGGCATTTATCAATCTGAACGTGAGCGATAGGTCCACAAAAATCTCACGCCAGGTCTGACCAGGTGTACGCAGATTTGAAACCAGCAAACAACATGCAGGAACGAGGGCAGCTGTCAAAATTATTCATAATATGCAGCGATCTGGACGTCATGCTGTTGTTGCTTTTATTTAAAAATCAATAAATAGGCTAAATAAATATATAAGACAACTGTGTTGAGAAATTGATTAAACCTATATTTTGAGACAACAGCCTGCTTGCCAGGCCAGGCGGCTGACAATTACAATCAATTTGATTAAGCGCAATGCGTGGCTTGGCAGATATGCAGTGTGGCGTCAGATGCTCATCTAGGCAGATCTATGCTGAACAACAAAAGAAACGCAACTTAATTTAAGGCAGACGGGAAAATAAGTTTGCGTGTAATTATTTTAGAAAATCGAATGTATTACTAGCGCGTGCACATTTACACTCGTTTCATCAAATATTTCTTTATTTTGCGGTCACCTTGCTTGAGTAACCATAAGAGTACATTCACTAACATTTAAGCTAACTACCGTGATCCCATTTTGACAATGGCAGATCTTCTATTGTTAGCAGAAAAAGCTTCTGTCCGATGTCAGACGAACTTTCAGCACGAGAAGATCTCCGGGGGGATAGTGACGAGTGGCTGCTTGTTTTGGGGCCCAACAAAATATCATGGAGTAATACTGATGAAAGTACAATGAAGAGTGATCTCTGCAGACTGTATTTTAACAATTATCCTCATGCAGCTCCGATCATCCATGTCCGCACCGCCTCGCATTCCCAAGATGGAGGGGGAGCCCTGCTGCCACGCGCTCCTCGAATGGTGACAGCTGGAGGTTGGCCTCCACTCCACCGGTCCATGCGCTGCTGCGCTCAGGCGCAGCAACCCGTTTTTTGGTGGCGATCTTAAAATCGGACCACTTTTTTTTTTTTACCTACATGTAAAGCATTTGGATTGTCAGTTATGTAGGCTATATAACATAAAATATCATGGATCTATAAATTTAATTTATTAAAGAATTAAATCAAACCTCTGCTTCACTCTGGTTTTGCACCCCAACGGTTTTAACTGCAGTAGCAATAGTTTTCCAAATTGCAGCCTTCTGAGCTCCTTTGATGCTACTCTTAAGGCCTCCAAATAAAATTATTTTGTTTTTCTCCACCTCGGACGTGATAATCTTTATTTCCTCCCCAGTGAAGTTCTTTCTTCTTTGCCGTCTTTCGACAGTCCATGTCGTAAAGTGGGCAGGACTATGCCTCCCGGAGCATGAATTTATAGGGGCGTGTCATGTAAATTATGATGGTTTCAGCCGCCAGATTTATCAATACCACGGCAGTTCTACACCGAAATCAGTGACGTACACACTTTTAGTAAATCAGACGTGCCACCTGGAGAACGCTGACATTTACACCAGAATCTACCCCAGATCCTGTGCAGGTTTGATAAATGAGGGCTAACATGAGGTTATGTGATGAATGCAAGTCTGGGATGCGCTCACAAAATGTGAAAATGCAGCTGTGTGTGCATGCATGTGTGGCTGTCTGTGTGTAACCGTGCGAGTGCGCCGATACCGAGGAAGACAGATGCAGTGTCAGGCACTGCAAACCCTACCACTCATACTTATTTTAGCTGTTGAATGGGTTTAACCGTTCAAGGTCACTCAAGGTCAAAGATCATGGTGTCATTTTAATCTCCATGTTTGATTTCCTGTATGTATTTAATTGTGACCAAGTGGCTATCTACATAGCTTTTGAGATGCAGTGGAAATTAGTCTATTCGGATCAAAGACCTTGAGCCCCCTGAACTTTGACCCTTACCGATCTTTGAAACCACTTTTCACAGTAGCAATGGATGAGATCATATTTTACTCATTGAAAAAGGAAACCTTTAGCTTTGATGAAAATCAGACCGTTTTTGACAGCAATTTGGACCTTTTTAGTGACCTTGGACCTCGACTTTGACCCATTCCATTCCAAAATTTAATGGGATCTCTGGGAAATATTTAGATCTTGTACATACTTCTATTCACATTCCGCTGTAATTCAGCTGTGGATATTTTTGGGATTGTTGGAAACCCTGGGATCTTCACCAGAATTGAAAATGGGCCTGAAGATCCACAGGTTTGAATACAGTGGCTGCATTTGACGGACGCACATGTGAGTCCGTGGAATATATGGGGTTAGGGGTGTGAGTAAAAGACTGGTGATGTTTTGCAGGTTTCACAGAGGTAAACTGTTGAATATGAATACTTTTTTGACTGGCATTCTTTACCATGTATGTCTTAAATAAGTCTATAAATTCCGCTTAGAATATCAAATAATGCGTTGATTTACTGTTTCCATTTAGGAGAGGGTGAATGGACTGTTCAAAATCGATTGTTTTTGATTTTTTGCATGTTTATACATGATTTGGTATTTTGTAATAATATGTACTTTGTACATAAAACCAGACTAAAAGTCAGGGAATGAAAGTGCATCAAATCCTTATTCCGTGGTCTCTGCAGGTGTAATTCATCATGTGTTCGTTTTATTTTTGTCTCTTTTTGCCTTCGGGGAGTTATCACACAAGTGGACTCCGAAGCAAGTCGTTGGACACTTAGCACTGAGGGAGTAATTTTAAATTTTGTCGTACCGTCAGGAAAGAGCAGTTTTATATGGTCTGGTTTCAAGCAATTGAATTTACTTTGTCAGCCATGATCAAATTCTCTGCGGGGGCTTTTGAGCATGTTTTTTTAGAGTGGATATTTCACTGCTCATTCATTATAAAACTATTGAGTAATTTAGTTGTTTGGTCAAGCTGTGCATAATCTGAAAACTTATGGGAAAGCCCTTCTAGATTCTTAAAGAGAATCTTGATGGTGAAAAGTTCATATCCAAGTCTTTCAGTTTCTTGACCAGAAAACGTCATGCTCTTCCTTTCTTCCAGGTGATGCCATTTTACTCAGCAAGCCTCAAGGAAACAGTGCAGGTTAGTATTGAGCCCAGTCTCATCCCGACACTTCATATAGTGACAATACCTGACCAATGTCGATATATGATGGAAAATCGGGCTTTGCGCATCGTTATTTGGTGCCAGTTAGAAACTAACCCCTAACCCTTAACCCGAACCCTAACCAAAAGCGTCAAATGCGGGCGTCAAAAGCCTCCTTTTGCGTTGTATATCAACTCTTGGTCAGGTACCGTCACTACATGACGAGTCGGGATGAGAATGTCTTGAAGTATTTGTTTTTGAAAGTTCTTGTACCATTGACCTACCGACAGGTTTTGGCTAGAGGCTACCTGTGGTGGACGTTGCTTGTACGTTGTAGTTTTTACCTACAGCTCTTTTACCAACACTTGATTGTGAAAGGATTGAACTTGCAATTACAACAGTAAGAATTGCTTTAAGCTTTTATGTAATCTGCTAGCAGTTGATGCCTTGGAACAAATTTTGGGGAAATGCACATGCAATTGAACTCATCCCTTAAAAAGGGCATGTTGGTTTCCTTTGATGTAGTGGCACAAAGCAGGAAACAGGTCTACGATGCACAGCTAAATCAACAATGTTGTCAATTTCTGAAAATTAATGGACCTTACTGTGTAATTGTCTCATTAACTGTAGTCAAGAGAAACGCAAGGTATGCTGGTATGAATCATGTGTCTAGATTACAGATGCGGCAGAATCACATGAATTGCGTCTGCTTGTAATCTTTGCCTGTTGTACTTACAGTGCTTGTCACTACTGAGCTTTGCTTCCTTAACTCCTAGCGCAGGTTTTTTTGGCAGAGCAAGATCATTTGAGATGACCTAGGAATTCTAGACTGCGTGAAGGAAGGCGTGGGCTGGGCTCTGGAGCCTGGTGTTCCCCACGGTCCTGTATGGGGTCCTTCATTATATCATCAGCTCCTCCATGCAGAAGGCAGTGCTGTTCTTCCTCAGGAAGTCAACCTCGCCTGGGCAGCTTACCGTTCGGCCCAACAGTGCCCAGAGCTTGCTGGAAGCTTATTTCCCTGAACTCATAGCCAGCTTTGCCGCCAGCTTGTGCGCCGATGTCCTCCTCTTCCCCCCGGAAACCCTCACCCACAGGCTCCACATCCAGGGCACTCGCACTATCGTAGACAACATGGATCTGGGCTTCGAAGTCCTGCCCATTATGACCCAGTATGAGGGCATGAGAGACTGCATCAACGTTATCCACGGAGAGAAGGGACCCCTGGGGTTTTATGAAGGCTTTGGGTCAATATTAGTGCAGTACACGTTACATGCTGCTGTTCTACAGATTACCGAGGTGATATATTCAGCATTATTGCAAAATGCTTAAAATGATGGAATTTTTTATAAAAAAGCCCTCCGTCTGGTTCCTTTTTACCATCTGATCTGTATTGTACTGTTTGGATTTTTTGATCATCATCTTCATTATGCAGTGACCTGCAGACGACACAAACTCCTAAAGCACATGGAAAGCTTTACCGTCTGAAGCGCGGATGAAATTTCTCAGTTTATTTGTTAGCCAATTCTGACATTATAACGCACTATCTAAAAAATGTATTCCTGGGGATATTTTAATTTTTGAATATAACAAAACTGGTCATGTGAAACTGTTTTCTTGTTTCATTTAAACCGTTCTTCATCACAACCCGTCAGCTTGTTTTTTCTTGTGAAGGACAGCTTCTTTCCATTAAAATCATGAACTGCCAGATGAATGAATGCTTTTGATTTCTGGCGCTAGAAGTGGTTGAGGAATGCATTGTGCCAATTTTCTTGAAGATGTGTACATTCTGATAGGACACTTTGTCAAAGAGAATATTTATTGAAAGCATACAAGCGTACATTGAGTTTGGCGGCATGGCTCTGTTCGAGAGGTCCCTGCTCGTCCAGCGGGAACCGAAGGCAGGGAGCTGCAATTCACCTCCCTTCCATAGAACAGAGCCAACAGCAACAATGACCTCAAACTGAAGAGATATTGTTAATTGAACGACACTTTAGTCATAAGAGAACAGGATTACAGAATGCAAAAAATGGACGGGAAGAGCTGGGGAGGAGGAGGGATGGTAAGTGAATGTGCTGCGGAGCCGCTTCTCAGAATGTGAGCTTATGTAAACTAGCATGATATCAGTCAAGCAATCATGTGACAGAAAATCGGATGACATTCATGAGCACTCAGGTGATTCTCCAGCACAAGAAGCGGCTCCTATAAGTTAGCAAGCTTGACTCCGTGCCTATCAGAATTTACGTCAAGTTCCATTTGTTCAAAGAAAAATTATGAAAGCTGTGATTTTTGTATTTAAATTATTTGCACCTTTGTTGTCAATGTGATTCTTGTGGTAAAATACTGCACAAGAAGCAGGCAGAATGCATTTTATTCTTGCACACATTACAGTGAATAGCTGTAATGAAATAATGGCACTTGCAGGTGGTTTGAAGTTCAGGGATGTTCAGTAAGGTTTAACCGAAACATTTGTAAATATTATTGCATTAGTCCAGCTTCTCTCGAGGAGTTGGGTTCCAGAGCCCAGACTGTGCGTGGAGGTGAGCTCGACTATCTCTAGCCGGTACCACTCGAGCACAAGCTCAGGCTCCTTCCCCCCCAGTGAGGTGATGTTCCATGTCCCGAGAACCAGATTCAGTGTCCAGGGATTGGATTGTTGGGGCCCCCGCCCATGACTGCCACCCAAAACACAATGAATCGGCCCCTTCTGAACCCTCTCGCGGGGGATGGGCCTACGGGAAGGCGGGCCCACTTTGCTTGTCCAGGCTGTGCCCGGCCAGGTCCTGTGGGCAGAGACCCGACCACCAGGCGCTCGCCTGCCAGCACCAATCCCAGGCCTGGCTCCAGGGTGGGGTCACGGCAACGCCAATCCGGGCGACGTAAACATCCTTGTTCTATTTATATTCATCAGGGGTTTTGGAATCGCTCTTAGTCTGACCTGTCACCTAGGACCTGTATGCCTTGGGAGACCCTACAAGGGGCAATAAGCCCCGGACAACATAGCTCCTAGGATCATCCAGGTACTCAAACCCCTCCACCATGATAAGGTGGCGATACAGTGGAGGTGGGAAGCTGTTGACTTCGACTGGGGATATTGTCGGCCGGTGGAAGGAATACTTCGAGGATCTCCTCAATCCCGCTGACACGCATTTCATAGAGGAAGCAGAGGCTGGGGACCCACAGGCTGATTAATCCCTCACTTGGGCTGAAGTCACTGAGGTAGTTCGGAGGCTCCTTAGTGGCAAGGCACTGGGGGTGGATGAGATCCGCCCAGAGTACCTCAAGTCTCTGGATGTTGTAGGATTTTCTTAGTTGACATGCCTCTGCAGCATCGTGTGGCAGTCGGGGACAGTGCCTCTGGACTGGCAGACCGGGGTGGTGGTCCCTCTTTTTAAGAAGGGCGACCGGAGATTGTGCTCCAACTATAGGGGGATCACACTCCTCAGCCTCCCAGGTAAAGTCTATTCCAGGGTGCTGGAGAGGATAATTCGGCCGATTGTCAAACCTCGGATTCAGGAGGAACAATGCGGTTTTTGTCCTAGTCGTGGAACACTGGACCAGCTCTATACCCTCCGCAGGGTGCTTGAGGGTTCATGGGACTTTGCCCAACCAGTTCACATGTGTTTTGTAGACTTGGAGAAGGCATTCGACCGTGTCCCTCGTGGCATTCTGTGGGAGGTGCTTCAGGAGTATGGAGTCCAAGGCCCTCTACAAAGGTCTCTGTATGACCGGAGAAGGAGCTTGGTTCGCATTGCCAGCAGTAAGTCAGACCTGTTCCCGGTGCATGTTGGACTCTGGCAGGGCTGCCCTCTGTCACTGGTTCTGTTCATTATCTTTATGGACAGAATTTCTAGGCGCAGCCAGGGGCCGGAGGGAGTCCGGTTTGGGGACCAGAGGATCTCATCTCTGCTTTTTGCAGATGATGTTGTCCTGTTAGCTGCTTCAAACCAGGACCTTCAGCATGTACTGGGGCGGTTTGCAGCTGAGTGCGAAGCGGCTGGGATGAGAATCAGCACCTCAAAGTCTGAGGCCATGGTTCTTGACCGAAAAAGGTGGTTAGCCCCCTCTGGGTTGGAGAGCTCCTGCCTTAAGTGGAGGAGTTTAAGTATCTTGGGGTCTTGTTCACGAGTGAGGGAAGGATGGAGCGTGAGATTGACAGACGGATCGGTGCAGCAGTAATGCGGTCATTGTACCGATCTGTTGTGGTGAAGAAGGAGCTGAGCCGAAAGGCAAAGCTCTCGATTTACCAGTCAATCTACATTCCTACCCTCACCTATGGTCAGGAACTTTGGGTGACCGAAAGTTGACCGAAAGAATGGATCTCAGATACAAGCGGCTGAAATGGGTTTCCTCCGCAGGGTGGCGAGGCGCTCCCTTAGAGATGGGGTGAGGAACTCTGTCACCCGGGAGGAGCTCAGAGTAGAGCCACTGCTCCTCCTCGTTGAGAGGAGCCAGCTAGGGTGGCTCAGGCATCTCTATCTGATGCCCCCTGGACGTCTTCCTGGGAAGGTGTTCCGGGCATGCCCTACCAGGAGGAGGCTCCGTGGAAGACCCAGGACACGCTGGAAGGGACTATGTCGATCGGCTGGCCTGGGAACGCCTCGGGATACCCCCGGGAGAACTGGAGGAAGTGTCCAGGGAGAGGGAATCTGGGCATCTTTGCATAGACTGCAACCCCCGCAACCAGGCCCTGGATAAGCGGAAGAAGATGGATGGATTTGCATTAGTCCCTTGAGAATTGATTCTTCAGAATGTTTATACAGCTAACTACCAACAAAAAATGTCTGAAAATTCTTCTTCTTTTTTTTTTTTACTGTACACTCAAAGTAAATATTCACGATATGATGCTGTATGCTTTGCTCCCACTATTTCATGTTTAATGTTTTGTGATGACATTCCATAGACTCCTTACCCTGACTCCTAGAATTCATTCCCTTACTCCTTACCCTGACTTTAACCATAAACGCCTCACGCCTAACCTTACCCTCTAAAGCCCCTGTCACACCGTGGCGACTTAGGAGGTTGAATCCCCGCGAACTAGAAAAAGTGAAAAAATCTTGGCAATTTGTATTGGGCTTGTGGTGGATTCTCCCTCATTCGCTGGCATTCTTCGCCAGTCTCAGAGGGGCTACAACTGCTTTGAATTATTCAGAACATTCGCGGTCCAAGCGAGATTTATTTTTCATCGTACTGCATTCTTGGAGCCATTCGTGGCAATTCGCATATATTCTTGAACATTCGTAGGGGGGTCGTAGTGAGGCGCGGGAGCAAGAATGACAAATCACGACAATTTGACGGTTGGATTTTGAATTTTTGGCGCATGTAGTAGGCGTACCTCAGAAGAGGGAGGAATAGGAACGTATGTTGTACGCCTGCTCTAAATAGTAACTACATATGTACCACTAATGCGCTGAGAACCTAGTACGCATACGCCACGAACCACCGCAAATTAGTATGATTGAGCACGACTCTACTACGAATGAGTGCAAACCGTGGGAAAGACCCCTCTCGAATGGTGGTGAGTGCATAAATATTCGCGTTCAAATTGTGAGACTTCAGTTGCCATTGAGATTTTGACAAATCCAAATGAAGGTAAGTAAGACTGAAATCTTCTTTGAGAGAAATCGCAGGCTGAGAGATGCTGCATGAAATATCCGAATCAGACTTGGACACAATGTTTTCCTACTAGAAGCCATGTGCACAGTGGTATAGACTTGTGAGCTGGCCTTGTGGTGTGTCAGTGCCGATCCTGTACTTAGACACTTGTATAGACTTGACATCGCTCCCCAGCCAGAGCCACAGACACAAGGAACCTTTGCTATATGTCTGTGCTGAAAGACAGGAGGTCAGTGCACATTTTCTTGCATGATCTAATAAAAATCATACTCTTTGAACTCAAGTTTGAAATTTTGTAGTTGATTTTTGATGAGGCTTTTACATTTAGGATACTATCTCAGGTGCATGGGTGAAGACATGATCTTGGTGTAGATTTACTGTTAAGCTGAATGGGTACTTGGTTTAAAAGGCATCCCTCTTGGTTATTAGAGACATTTTAACATGATCTATTTCACAAACGGCTCGATTTTTGCCTCAGAAACAGTTAAAATGCTGGATTTTTCGGGGGATTCGCCTCCTGAGCCCCTACAGGGGCGTTGCCTCTTCATCCCGCCAGAAGGCCTATGCGGTACCCTGGACCCCCGCCAGGAACCCCCCCCCACAACTCATTTGATCCCGGCCAGTATTTTATGGACCCATCAGTCCAGAGAATATTATCCCAAAAGTCTTGGTGGTCATCAGAATGCGTCTTGGCAAATATGGGACGAGACTTTGTATTATTTTTGGTCAGCAGTGGTTTCTGCCCTACAGCTCTCCCATGGATGTCATTTTTTCCCATTCTTTTTCTTATTGCGGAATTATGAACACCGACCTTAACGGAGGCAATTGAGGCCTGCAGTTCTTTTGATGCTTTTCTGGGTTGTTTTGTGACATCCTAGATGAGTCATCAGTGTGCTCTTAGAGAAATTTTAGTCAACCGGCCACTTTTGAGACGGTTCACCACTGCTCCAGGTTTTTTTCATTTGTAGGTAATGGCTATCACCTTGGTTCATTGGAGTCTCAAAGCCTTATATATGGGTGACTGTCTGGAGCAATATATATCAAAAACGATGTTTCTTTACTGTTCTTGATTTTCTTTAGATCACAGTATCATGTGCTGCTCTTTAATTGTGTCACATTGCGAGACACTTCCTATTTAAGTGATGTTTAGATTCAGCAGGGCTGGCATTAAACATGTCTAGTGAAATCAAATCCAATTATCTATTTAAAAATATTTTCATATAGGGCCAGGTAGAGTTGGATAGTTTTTTTTTTTTTTTCAATTAATAAAGTTATTTAAAAACTGCATTTTATGTTAACTCAGTTTATCTTTGTCAAGTATTAATTAATCTGCTTTTGGTACTCGATGTACATACCCATGTACTACCCAAAACACTGGGTAAGTTATATCTTTCTCATAAACAAAAGACAACAAATCCCTGGAGTGCAGAAAGCAGATCTAATCGACATGGATAGCAGTAGGGTTGTTGGTGGTGGGTGAGCAGCAAAGCAACAAAGCTGTATAAGGAGCAAAAATCAAAGAAACAGCGATGACTGTGATCAGGTACACATCGCAATCGAGGCACAGCAAATGATCAGAATAGCAAGCAAAGCAACGAGTGTGAACAACTGCATAGCATTAGCTTGATAACAGTTATTGAAGAGTGCGCTCCATTACTGATGCGATGTGTGCAGATGTGATTGGCTGGTGAAAGGACAAGTTCTCTAACTTCAGTGGTGCAGTAGCTGCAGGAGCTCCCTGAGAATGGAGAAGTGAATGAATGACCTGACTTATGATCTGATACAAACCACCTTGTCTGTGAAGCCTGGTCATGCACATGGCCCTGTGGCTCCCTGCTAAACCACGGTAAATGAACGAGTAAAGTTTATAATATTGAAGATACAAGGTTTTATCAGCAGGCTGACGATATGTTTGATGATAATGTTGCGGTGCATGAAAACTTTGCCTAAAATTGCCAGGATTTTCAGGCAGAAGAGATGGAAAAGGGCCACAACTGCACCTTGTGCATATGCTGCAATTATTACCTCTTCAGTTTCATTGGAAAGTCTGGGTGCGAGACAGCCTCCATGTTCAGTCTGCCAGCTTCTCAAATATAAAACCTCGTTCATTTACTGTGCGTTCACTGTTTATGCGACAAAAGAAGCTAAATGGTCACAGATTTGATGACGTTAGAGACGCAATGTGTAAGAAAATCCGGTCAGCCTGTTTACACGGCGGTCGCACTGGCACATATCCGATACATATCTGATTTATTTCCACATATGAATGAGGCCTGTATCCGATCTCAAAATATTCGAATGCACGCGTCCTTTTCCTGTTTACACTGTCAACGAGCATATCTGATCTGTGCCACATCAGAGCAAAAAAATCGGAATTGGGTCACATGACACCGACAATGTAAATGAGGTCTTAGATAGGATCTCTGAGCCCACACACCTCTGAAAACATCTTATCTGTGTCACATAAAGGTAAAAATCAGATTTGAGTCACCTGAACCTCTTAATGTGAACGTAGTAGTAGTTATGTAGGAGCAGTAGGGAGCCGGAGTGCAGTGCCCAGGGAGAAACCCCAATTCCACAGCCAGAGCCTTGGTCAGGGGCAAAGATAGGCGAGTTCTTATACAGAGCATATCTTTCGAGTGGGGGAATCAGAGATTCCAGAGAAAGTCCACGCCGACACAGGGAGAATGAGCAAACTTCTGAAATATACACTTCAAGCACATGAATTCAAATTGCAGGTGTGCAGAGCCAAAATGATGTGTATTTTGTCCCTTCCTACTGCTTTTGGACGTACGGTGTCTTCTTGGTGTCTTCTTTGATTCTTCACTCAATTTTGAGAGCCATATTAGTGCAGTAGTTAAGAGCAGCTTTTTTCAACTCCGACGTATTTCTACATTAAAACCTCTGCTCTCCCAAGCAGACCTGGAGACGGTTATCCATGCTTTTATTACATGTCGGTTGGATAATTGTAATTCTCTATACTTGGGTATCTCACAGCCCTGCCTCTCCCGACTTCAGTTAGTTCAGAACGCTGCAGCTCGCCTCTTAACTGGGTCAAGAAAGAGGGACCACATCTCCCTGTGTTGGCAGCTCTGCACTGGCTGCCAGATAAATTTCGAGTTGATTTTAAAGTTTTATTATTTGTTTTTAAAGCTTTCCATGGTTTGGCTCCAGGGTACATATCAGATCTAGTCTCGCCCTACTCCACTGCACGGTCCCTAAGATCATCCAATAAACAGCTCTTGTCAGTTCTTCGGTCAAACCTGAAAACCAAAGGTGACCGCGCCTTTTCAGTCACGGCTCCCCAACTGTGGAATAAACTACCTCTAGAAATCAGGTCTTCACCTTCTCTTGCCATTTTTAAATCACGTCTGAAAACCTGTTTCTATTCTCATTCTTTTTAATCCGCTTGTTCATCTGTCTTCGTCATGTCAATTTTTTATTGTGCCGTTTTCCTCTTGCGCTTTTAAGCTTGTCTTTTAACTGTTGCTATTAATTGTCTGCACTTTTATCTTTATTTAATAATTTATCTGCTTCTGACTGTTTTATATGTGTATTCTTTTATGTTGATGATTTCGTTTAACAGTTTTATTGATTTTCATAAATGTTTTAGTTTTCCCATTTAATTTTTTGCCAATTGTCACTGTACAGCACTTTGGTTCAACTTCTGTTGTTTTAAATGTGCTTTATAGATAAACTTGACTACAGTGCACATATAGTGAATGCAATAGGTATTTGGACAGAATCATTATTTTTAATGCCTGCAGTTCCTATGTGGTTATCTGAATGAATGTGAATGTTCCCAAGTGAATCCTCCCTCATTTAAGTACAAATTGTCAGACATCCATCACGAGTTACAGCCTTTTAATATTGCATTTCTGCATTTCACTGTACTACATGAATTTATATCAGTACTAACAGGTCAAGCATGGTTAAACGAAAATGTGCAAACTTAATCTAGACAGGCGTAGATCTGTATGTTTGACTCCTCTGTAGACACGCAAGGTAACAACCTTACCTCCGCGGGGCTTATAGTCTCATCCTCTCAAATCGTATTTCTGTAAATCTGTATTTCTGGCAACATTGCTTTTCATAACATAAAGTTTTATCTTATAATGAGAAGCATATTATCTAAGGTTGCATCATGTAAATTCATTTTCAATACCTCTATGCCTGCTATATTGACAAGAGGAGATTGCTGCATCCTGTTTGCATCAAGTGTAGTAATGTTATGTCCGTTCAGCTCAGTTCTTAGCCTTGGAATTTGTCTATGGATCAGTATTTGCAAGTAGAAGGTGGGAATTACAACTTGTAGATTCTTTTTAAATATGAGTCACTTGTATGCTTCCTTGGGTGAGTCAGTTTTGTTTGTTTAGTGACTTATAGGGCATTCATTTAGTTCCATTCTTGTGACTGTGATAGCAGAAAAGTAGCATGAGAGTTTACTCTAAATAATATTTTTTAAATGCATTGATGACATATACTTTACTCTTCTATTTCACCTTCGAAAGTTTTTACATATTGCAGAGGTGGAACATTCTGGGCTGATTATCTTATCTGTGATGTTCCTCCCGATGGTTAGGAAAGCTAAATGAGGTAAGTGGCTGTATATTCTTTCTCTCCTAGATTACTTCTAAATAAAAAGTAATTCATGTGCTTATGGGGAAATAGCTAAATGTTAAAATGTTAGATACATTTTACGGCTCATAATTAATTAAGGCCTGAAATTGATTTAAAATTCAGAGACACGTTTGACGGTCACTGCCCTGTCATGACGTAGGCTAGAGAATGACTCAATGACTAATAGGCCTGGTCTACAACCATTACTACATCAAGAGATAACATTTATCTATCTAATCTAAGCTGTCCACACTGGTGAAGCCCCCTGTGACGGCTTCTGCATGATCAGATGCTGCCAGGTCTTTATGTCTGCGGCCAGTCTTCCAGCTGGTACCCAGGTGGAATGGATCTCTGCTCACCGTCCCTGACCAGACAGTCACACCATTACTTTGGTGGACGGCCTCTTGGTCTGTTGCCCTGGACTCGTCCTTCTAGTGCTATTTTTGGGTAGCGATGGGGAGTCATTCTTGTTATATGGCCAAAGTATTTTAGCCTCTCGGTGGCTATACTGTCAGTGACACTTGTGTCGATGTTGAGGAGGTTTTTGATGTGTGTGCTTCTGATCTTGTACCGTCTGCTCACTCCAAGAATTTTACAGCAGCACGACATTTCAAAACACACAGTCTCTTTTCATCTTCCTTTTTGGTTGTCCAGGTTTCAGCCCCATATAGCAGAATTGACAAAATGAGCATCTGGTAAAGTTGTATTTTGGTTACTTTGCTGATATCCTTTGAGATCCAGATATTGCTCGGTCTTTGGAGGGCTGCCTCTGCTTTCTGAATTCTGCTTTTAATGTCATCTCCACTGGTGTCATTCTCTGCTATGGCACCCCCGAGGTACACAAAGTTGTCCACCTGGTTCAGTTTGTCGTTGTTTGTTTTGAGGTTGATGACTTGCTTTCTTTTGCTGGTAACCTGGACCTCGGTCTTCAGGATGTTTATTTCGAGTCCAAAGTCACTGCTGGCTTTATGTACCTTGTGTACCAGGACTTGAAGTTCTTCTGGTTACTCAGCTATCAAGATGATGTTGTCTGCGAATCTTAAGTTGTTAATGAGGTGTCCTTGGATAGTTGCGCCAATATCTGTATCCTCCAGGGCTGTTGACACGACTAGTTCGAGCAGAATATTGAAAAGTTGGGGCAAGATGACACAACTCTGAGGCAGAACAGTCTGTAAGCTCCCCGTTGACTCGGACTGCACTTTGTGATTGTTTGTAAAGTGCCTGAAGCAACCTGATGATCTTGGCCGGGTAGCCAAAGGTAGACATTGCTCTCCATAGTCCATCTTGCCATATGGAGTGAAAGGCCTTCTGGGAGTCCATGTAGCAGCAGTAAAGGTGTTTGTCTTTTTCAAGGTATATTTCTGCAATTTGGCAAAGGGTGATCTACTGTGGCTCTTCCCGGTCAAAACCCTGCCTGGGCTTCTGATAGGATTTGCTCAGTCTTTTGTTAGATTCTACGTTGTAAAATAATTCACATAATCTTCCCAGCGTGAGGGAGCTGATGCCTCTATAATTTCCGCAATCCAATATTTCCTTCTTTTTAATAATGAGTGTTGTGACAGCCTTTCCCCAGTCCTCTGGGAATCGTTCGGTTTCCCAAATCTGGTTACATATGTTGAAAAGTATTTAATTTCCCTTCTCCTCTGCAGCTTTAATAATCTCTGCACAGATTGCATCAAATCCTGGTGCCTTTGCATCACTCAATCTCTTCATGGCTCTTTCTACCTCTTCCTTCAGAATCTGAGGTTCTGGATCATCTGAGGTGATGACTGTTAGGCTTCTGGTTGCTTCCTCATTCACTGGGTTTTGCTCATTGTACAGTTCTTGATAATTTTCTTTCCATATTTCCTTCACTTCATCCTGTTCTGTAAGCACTTTTCCTGCTTTGTCTTTAACTGATTGCATCTTGGTGGTAGAAGATTTAGTTCTTCTTTATTGTTGACTTTGAGGCTTGGTGCGCATTTTCAACCTTACTGCAGAGCTCTTGGAGCCACTGTTCTTTGCACTGTCTTGTCTTCCTGTGAATTTCTCTGTTCAGAAAATTATATCCTGGCCTGAGTGATGGATCCTTTATCTTCTCTTTTTTTTTCAGCTTGCTTTGCTCGTCGCTCAGTTCCGGTACTTGCTGTGTAATCCAAGATTCCTGTGGTCGCCCCTTTTTCACCCCAAGTATGTCTTCTGCTGACTCATTAAAGGATTCTTTCATTTCAGTCCACGTCTCATTTGCATCCAGGCTGGGAGTCTGGGTGTCTGGCCTGGGTGTTCAAACATTATTTGTATCATATTCTTGAGTGTCAGCAAGATATATTCCTTGAACTAGTCCTGTACTATTTTATAGCCACACCCCATAGTATGTGGGCGATGAAAAGGTTGTTCATGAATGGGTATAAAACATGCCCACCCTCGGCATTAGCAGGTTCAGCAAAGATGGGCAGAACTAATTTTGCAGGTGGGCCTAATAGATGTCCCTGAATGGTCGATATTATACAATTCCATATTTATTTGTTTAGCGACTTTCTTCTTAAATGATAATGCTTAAAATTCTTTATTTCTTTCAAGGATATTTGTTCTTCTTTCTTTGGATAAATTTGGGTATCAGCAGGTCCTCTGAGGCACGCAGACAATGCCTTGGAAAGATGCAAACTGATTCTCTGAATGTAATTGCACCCAAGGTTGCCGTAAGTTCAGCATATATAACTCCATCCATTTCAATAATCGTTTTCTGCTATGTCAAAATAGGCTACTTTGTAGAGCGAACAAATTTTGATTGCACAGTGACATACTGTAGCCACATGCAAGTGTTGCCTCCTTAATTAAATATTGATTTCAATTTATCGTGTTTTCCTTTTGACAGCTCATGAATCCATCTTGCACTAATAACAAGGCGGTAACTATCGCGTTTTCAATCAGACAGACGTTAAATTTCAATTGACAAAAGCAATGGAATTCACGGAATTAACACTTGTTCATCTTTCATGTCTTTTATTTCCATAAATAGGTGAAGGTGCGCTGCATTCTTGAATGGGCTGAATGCCTGGAGCAAAATGGAGGCGATGACATACTTCATGACGTGATGTGCCAATTAGAAGAAGTATTTTTGTCGGTGAGTCTTACCCTATGTTCTGGCCTGTGACTCTTTGATTTGCTTTTTTCATTTCAAGGAAAATGAGGTCTATATCATTCATGCCATGATTATTATCATTATTATATAAAATTCAATGAAACTTTCTTGTATCTTCTGCAAAACTTCTAACTAGAAAATTCAACATTTAGAGTGGTTTAAGCGAAACACAATCGCACGGTGGTAGAATTGGATGAAAATCACCCAGAATGAGCCTCTGGGTTTCGAGTTCAATTCAAGAAATTCAACATTCTGTCATTAATGAAATCATTCGCTCTCATTATCAACAGCGTTGTTCGGGCAGGTTGGAGAGAATGCGAGGAAATGGGGCCACCAGCAACAAAACCAAAGAAGAGTTTTTCCGATGCTGGTGTCATTTCATTTCAAAACGAATTACTCCGCGCCTTTCGCATATATGTGACATACATAAGATTGGCCATTTTCTTATATTATAGGTTCATAAATGTATGAAAACGGCCAATTTTATGTATGTCACATATATGCGGACCTATATCAAAATTTATTCGTTTTTTTTTATTTTTATTATTTGGCATTTCCAGTTGTATCTGAATTTGGGATATACAATCAAGAAACTATGGACATGTGCATTGGTTTTTTTCACATATGCAGCCCCCTGCTGGCAATTCATGAGAGTGTATACAATCCTCGGTTAATAGCAACCACTTTGTACATATGCTGGGTGACATTTCATAAGCTTTGAAAGAAGGCGGACAAAGTCATAATGTACATTTGATCAGCATCTTCTTTATTAGTGCCTGTCTAGCCAACAGGAGGCGCCTAGGGGAACTCAGAGTACATTACCCTTCCCAGCAGGCCCTTCGCAATTTGCATCCCTGAAGTGCATTGGCCAATTGTGCGCTACTTCTGAAAACAGCTGCCAACCACTGCTGGTTGATACAAGGCAGGGATTAAAACCTATGTGTTTATATAGATTCTTTCCGTGTGGGAATTTAAGAATCCTTGTTATTTCATCCCTATAGGAAAAATTCTGGGACCTTTAGTTGCTACATAAGTGTAATGTGAATATAGGCCACTGGATGGCAGTATTTACCTTTATTTTGTTAAGCTCAGACTGGAGCTAGGTTTGGGCATGTTTCGGACATGTCTGGGGCAAGTCCCCGAAATATTTAAAAAAAGAGGTCTCAATGTGGGTGGGGTCTGCAAAAGAGTATATAAGGAAAAGAATTGAAACAGAAAGGTGGTAGGAGGAATTGCAAGAAGAAGGATACATGTGACCAGACCTGTCATTCTGTTCAAGACCTGTGAAGTTTTTAGTGGATTTTTGCCTGTGTTAGAGCATTTTCCTCACCCAGGACATCACCAAGGGACCCACCAAAAAGGGACTGTAAATATTTCTGTTTTTTTGTTTTGTCTTGTTACTCAATCTTGGTCAATAGATTAGTTAGTAGTGAGTTGCCTTTGTTCATTAAATGTGTTTAAGTTTTTAAAACTGTATCTGTCATCCCTTGCTGTTGCTGTTGCTGTTGCTGTTGTGTTGTAAATGTAATAACAAATTGGGGCCATAACAAATTGGGGGCTCATCCGGGATAGAACATTGTGAGAGTCATTTATTGAAAATCTAACATTTCAAATTGTAAAATTGGGGCCATAACAATAAGCATCTCAGAAAAGAGACAATTTTCTTTCATTAAAACCATGAACAGAAATGTGGATTTTGTCTTCAAATTCATTAACCACAATGAAATGCTCAAATAGATGTGGGGATGAAAATGACTTTTGAAAGGCATGTTTACTTGAATGTATGTTCTTCTGTGTACTTTTATTCTGTTATTTTTGTTTTATTTTGCTACATTTAGACTCTGTGCCATATTCATCTAGAAACTGCATTACAGACAAGATAGAAAACATTGCATTTGGTGGATGTAACAGTGTATTGTATAACCTTTTATTGGATGTGTATGAGCTGTAATGATGTGAATCTAATGTGGTGAATCGGGCAGTGACTTCAACTTAAAAAAATGCTTCATTGATGAAATAAACATAATAAAACCACATTGTCTTTATACATTTCCTTCTCTTCCACAATACACAACTCAATCTTCACAGAATAAAATTGTTACTGTCAATGTTTCAGGAAAAAAAATGTCATAAATAGTATTAGATATTTGTGTTGATATCATTGCTTTTTGTCTCCTCTCACTTGCCATAGTTAATAATGACTGGTTTACACATAACATGCCGTTGTCACGTCAACATGTATTTAGGATCAAATATGATGCCAATTTCACATGTTCACATGCAATTAATAAATTATTGTATGAAATTCTTGTTATTTCTGTAAGGGACTTTGGGCTGATATGTGGATATAATAAAAATAAGAGCTAGGCATTATGTATGAGAGTTACAAAAGTGAGATATGAGCCGTACAATAGGTATGACAAACAGAACCTGCAACTGGGTATTTGAGCTGTATAGGAAACATATACCTTGTATGTACATATAGGGTCTATATGTGTAAATAAAGAAGCGATATAGGAGATCTATATGCCCTCTATAAGCACATATGTGTACCTGAATTTTGCCTAAATGTGGCATATATGCAGCATATAGGTTGTATATATGAGCATATATGTTCATATAGATTCTTTCCATGTGGGATGCATGTATTCCGCGTATGCATCTGAGAGCAAACGAAAGGAAGGTAGTTTTATAGGATGTGAAGTGGCATATTTGGTCCAAATGAACAAAGGCGTGTTTGTTTTCACATACATTTTGCATTATGCCTAATAATCCCCTGATCTAATTGGCTGTGCAATTCCTCTGTCCCTCCCCACCCCTTCCCCCAGGGCTCCCTTGAAAAAGAGATTTCAGTCTCAATGGGACTTCCCTGGTTAAATAAGGGATAAATAAAATAAATAAATAAAATTATTTCATGACTTTTGGATGAAATCGACAAGCGAACATCGCACATGTATGTACTGTAAATGTGTAGTTGAGTGTAGAATGTGTAGCCTACTCAGCAGCCTTGAGTTTTTCGACACGTTCCTTATTCAAAATTCTCAAGACTTTTCTTTAAGTAAAACAAAGCAGCATAAAGGGAGAGTGAATTCACTGATAAAATGTATAATATGAATGTATACTAACTCTAAGCTTTCAAAATTTGAGTAACAAAGGATCTCAATTTTCTCTCTCCATTTAAAATGTAAAGAGTGATGTTTTGCTTCACCAAAAAGAAAAAAAGAAACATCCACAAGAATAATCACGTTTAAGTTTTAAGTTTTTTTTTTTTTTTCTGTTTAAAGCTACTGTGTATGGATGATGCAAAGTAATTTGCAGATGAAAGATCTGGGCTTTTAATTTCTTGAAGGAGGGGGGAGACGTGCTTTTATGTGGTTGGAGAGATGAGCGTTATTCAGATTTGTGTGGAGCCGGGCAAGAGAGGTTTGTGTGTGAACATGCGTGTGTGTGTGTGTGTGTGTGTGTGTGTGCGCGTGCGTGCGTGTGTGTGTGTGTGTGTGTGTGTGTGTGTGTGTGTATGTGTGTGTATGAGAGAGAGAGAGAGAGAGAGATACATGTGCAGACAGGAGCTCATGTCTCACACCTCACTATTTTATGGAAAAAACAAACCTCCTCTTTCTCAGTCTGGCATGGAATCCTGGTGAGTCATTTGCGAAATGTTTTGCACCCTTTGGTAACTGCACATTAAGCCCTATAATCAAAGAATATTGCTTTACAGTCACAGCCTTATCAGACTGTCCTTTTCATTGCAGCCAGAACATGTGCATTAACCCTACATATACGGACTAATTAGTACTAAAATTTAGGGATGAGGTCAGTACTGCCTTGTTCCTTACAGAAGATACAAAGTTGGTGACTGATAATTCTGTCTTCACAAGAAAGATCCATACAAACTGAGCAAAGAAGTAGAGAATTGTATGACTGAAATCTTTCAAAAATAATGATATGTTTATAAGATGTTTCATAACCCTTGTGTGAATCCCTTGTGTGAATCCCAACACATCCTTGTGTGAATCCCCAGCCGCCTGCGTGTCTATTAGGTGTATGTGTGTTGTGATTGGAGTCGGTCTTGAGCGCGTCTACCTCTCTCGACTGAGTCTTGTTACTCACTTGTTTCCTGATGGGCTAGTGACTATTAGTTAAGCCTTCGAGCACAGTAGCTCCCAAACTCGGCCCTGGGGGATCCATTTATATACTGGTTTTTGTTCCAACCTCAATGGCAATCCCAGAATTTCAAGAAGCCATTAATTTTCCAAGCAAGGAGCTCATACTGCAAGATTACTGAAACTCTTAAAACATATTCTGCCGCAAATGGCTTCACAAGTGGTGAAAAATGTATCTTCTATGGGCATATAGTTCATATTTCATTAAATTTCAAACATTTAATTTCAATATGCATCAAGAGAGGAAAATTATCAATAACCAATGAAATTAAAGACTGGGGCCAATCGGCAAGCAGTTCATTGGTATGTGCCCCTGGCAGCAAATCCTAACCATCTGGAAGATAATGAAGAATTGAGTTAACACTAAAACAATAATGAGGCCTGCCTGTCCTGTACTGAAGTACACGTAAGGAAAAAATACATAATTATTGCGCATACAACAATCATCCTGGTTACCAGTTAATTTGGCCAATTAATCTCATTCAATTGAGATTACATCTCTTTATTTTTAATTAATTAGTTATCTTTTTTTTTGCCTTCATTGCAGTAGCCTAAGCATAATATGAAATTGGTAATATTTGTGGCTTTGCAAAGCCATGTTTGGCATTTGTTTCCTCTCTCAGCGACTAATTAAGAAAAATTAACAGCTTGTAAAAATTCTGGAATTGCTGTAGGAATGAAAAACAGGGCACAAGGGTCCCCCAGCACTGAGGCAGAGAATCACAGTTCCAGTGCATGTGCTTGTAACTGTAAATCCCAGTCTTATGTATGTTACTAAAACTTTCTTTTTCTAATGCAGCAATTACTTTGGTGGCAGCCAAAGTCTCTTTAAAATCTTTATTTTTATTAGTTAACTCAAACAAGCTTCCAATACTGATTGTGAATTAGGATTGGAACCGAGTTCAAGTTGGTGTAATTCAATCCTGTTCTTCAACTTCAGTTTTCCAGAATAAGCCTCCAATCCTAATCAGGATCCAGGGCTGGGGCCATGTTCTTGTTAACCTCCCCAGGTCTACTCTCTTTATCAAGTTTGTCAGGAACAAGCATCCAACCCTGATCCAGGTGACACGTCCTGGACTGAGACAACTTTCTCTCAAGCAACAATTCTCTCCTCTTTGTGAGCAGTCTAGTGCTGACAAGTGCTTCAACATCTAGCAGCACAACAAAAGCCACTGACAAGCGTCAGCAGCCAAGCACTGCCTATCAAACCCGTGCTGAGCTGATCCTCATTCTCTCTGGGGTTCTGCGCCCACATATCCTCTTCTGGGTTTGCACCCCATCGTCACTATAGTGCTGTAAATAAATCATCAGCTGTATTGAAAGTCTGTCTCCACTCCTGATTCCTGCTTTGGAGCATTACAGAATGTGTATGAAGATTAACATCCTTTTTCTAATTGTTGTACTTCAAGATATCCTTACTCAAAGGCACGAGTTATATTTGTGAGCTCGGAGGGGCAGCTTGTGAATTGAAAAATATTGCAATTTTTAGATGTAGACATGCAAAGAAATGTCACATAATTTTCAATTAAATTAATAATTTATCATCACTCAGCTGTAGACCTTTAGAGACCCAGGGTGATTTGCGGTTATTTTTCTGTACTTTGACTGACGGATGTCCAACATCAATTAGCAGGCCTGGGAAAAAAAATATGAGCTCTTACTGTGGCAAAACGCAGTTCGGCACAAATTAGTGTCCGGGTATACATGCGTAACACATACTCAGTAATCAGAGGTTATTGGTGTTGAGCATCTTTATACACACGCGACGGGTATCTCTTCGGATTATTCCAGATGAAGATCATGAGGGCCTGAAAGGTTCAGTCTTTTACACTAAGAAAGAGTGGGTCAGAACCAGTGACGTGCGGTGGAGGTTAGTTTTGTGAGGCAGAAACCTCCCTTTTGCTTGATTAGCAATCAGACGATTAACTAGCTTAGTAAGACTATTCGGCAGAATGACGGGCCGGTTACAGTTTCCGCGGCGTTATTACTCAGTATATCGAACCTAAAATGCTCATGAAACTGCAGATTTGCAAGTACTAGTATTAACAGTTAGTTAAATTAAATAACTGAGTACGTAGGCTATAAGACAGAAAGCTTTTTGTCAGTGGAGGGCTATAAGATCACAGACGAGGCAATTAATGGAATTTTCTTGAAATTCTACATTCTAGTAGAATATTAAGTAGCAAATGCTGCTGAAGATGTTTAGATAAGGTTTACATAGATTTTAATTATGATTAACTGGGTCATACAATCTCATATTGTAGCCTCTGTACAACTTTCCCAGAAGCTGGACTATAAAGACCCCATAAATGGGTGGGATGGAACTTGACATTTACAGTAACTAAACCAACAGAATCGATGACTAAGTATTTCGCCATCACGTTGAGAGGGTTGACATTATCCCAAAGATTGGGTCTTTGGACTCTTCCCAGTATTAAAAGCAGCTGAAGTAGCTCATAATAGAACATGATTTTTGTGTTGACATTGCGCATTTATGCTGGGGATGGAACAGAAACTGAATGCATTTTGTGTGATGAGGGTATATGATCTTCCCCAGGGGCAGAAAAGCTATGTGGTTTGTTAGCATACGGGCATTCCATGGTATTAGCGACATGACGCCAGAAATTTTTTTTCAGAATTTTCATGAAATTCCTGGTGGATGTGTTAGTGGACATCAAAAAGTTTTTGAAAAATGAATTTAGGCTAAATGGGTCATTGCACTCATGGCAAATATATACTGTTGTCGGTTTCATGACCGTGACCGGCATCAACATATGGAATTTTTTTTACATTTTTCAAGTTAGTCATGCCAGGCATTGTACCGAGATGCGTGCATTTATGTTGTATAACAATTTTGTACAAGTTTATAGATATGAGGCTGTAAGTCTTGATATTAACATGAAATTAAAATGACACAATTTCTTATGAAAAGATATGTAGTTGTCTCTCTCACAAAGCAAATGTATCCATAATATTGATTGATACAAGTTTTAGTGGTAATTTATTGATATTTACACACAGAGTGACAAAAGTATCCTGTCTGTAACATTTTTCCCTCTTCTGTCCGTAATGCACATTATCACCCTCATTGAATTAATCTATTCAAATGTTTTTTTGAAAATTCCTGAATGATATTCATTTGATATGAGGGTACATCACTGCATGGCTGAATTTGAAGAATAACCTAAATGAAGAGAACTTTTGATTTAGCCACTTTACAAAAAAACCCATGTCACAATTTGTCCTGTCTGTAACAGTTTTTCTTTAATGTTATTAAGTGCATTAATTACCTTCGATGACATTCATTGTGGTCCTTGGAGGAAGTCAGGCAGCTACTATGGATTCACGCATGTCGTCGCGGCTGCATCCGCGTCCGAAGACACTTTCTTGTGGACACACTACAGGCTGCAATTTTGGACCGATTGCTTTCATATTTGGTATGGAGATGTGATATACTTCACTTATGACACGTCTTGATTCAGTTTCCATGGCGGCAATATTGGCTGAATAATGCACAAAAAAGGGGAGAAACAGGTTTTTCGGGGCTACACCCATGCAGTTGCGGCCGACCGGACTGTCCAGTTTTTATTATTTATATTATTTTAAGTTTTTACTCCCTGAGTACTTCAAATTCAGCCATTCAAATGATTCTGAGGACAAACACATCAGTGGCTGCAATGTAATTACCTCCCGACATTCTCAGAAATACAAAGACAAATCTGATGATGGTGCTCAGAAATCCAGTCACTGGTCTGATCAAAGTGTGAAAGCTGACAGTGACAAAAGTGGTCTAGTTTGCAGTTATTGCAAGAAATCTGGTCATGTTACAACTAACTGTTGGTTCCTTAAAGCTAAGAAAGAAAAAGAAAAGGATACCAAACCAAATGCCTTTGTGAAAACAAGGTTAGAAACCCCTGTAGTAGATAACCAATCTGCTAAATTGCCTGCTTCTTGTGGGGCTAAGAAGCCTAATACAGCTGACTTTGTGAGGGAGGAATTTCTTCCATTTGTGTCAGAGGGATTTGTGGCTCTGAATGAGCATACTACTCCTGTCCCCATATATATCCTAAGGGATACCGGAGCTTCTCAGTCACTTTTGTTGATGTACTCCTTGGAGTTACGTGATGAGACCGCTTCAGGGGATTTCATACTTGTACAAGGTATTGAAGGGAGGACTGTATCTGTACCCCAGCGCTCTATATTCTTGAGGTCAGATTTAGTTACAGGACAGGTAAAGGTGGGACTTATGTAAAGTTTACCTATCAAGGGTGTTTCTCTGTTGCTAGGCAATGACCTGGCTGGGAGTTATGCAGTTCCCCCTGTTCATCTTACTTCACAGCCGAGCACTGAGGATGGCAAAGAAGACTCATCTCTCTATCCTTCCTGTGCAGTGACCCGTGCTATGGCCAAGAAGGCTAAAAAAGATGATGATGTGGCGCCGTCCAGCACATTGAATAGTCATGAGCAGGTGGTTTGCCTCATGACTCTGTTCGGCCTACAATGGTTTCTCTATTTGAGGACTTATCAGGCACGTTTATCAGTTCTTTGTTCAGCCAGCCAGATGGGTCTGATGATTCTGATGAGTCTGGAGACTTCTCTCTGTCCAGAAAGCGGTTGATTGAGGAGCTAACTAATGATCGTGAAATTTGTGGACTAAAGAGGAGAGCCCTTTCTGATAAAGAAATAGACGCAGTTCCAGTTGGGTATTATCTCAAGGATGGTGTGTTGCTGCGGAAGTGGCGCCCTCCTGATATCCCTGCCAAAGCAGATTGGGCGGTGGTCGATCAAATTGTTGTTCCGAAGGTCTACAGGAATGAAATCTTAACAATGGCTCATAGTTTACCTTTAGGAGGTTGTCGTGGTGTTAACAAGACTGTTGATAAGATCATGAAACACTTCTTCTGGCCTGGGCTTCGGAAAGATGTTTCCAACTTTTGCAAAACCTGTCACACTTGTCAGGTAGTTGGAAAACACCAGTTAGACCCACCTGTAGCTCCATTGCAGCCTATCCCAGCATTTGGGGAGTCCTTCTCTCAGGTCATTGTTGATTGTGTTAGTCCATTACCCAAGACTAGATCTGGAAATCAGTACTTGTTGACAATCATGTGTGCATCTACCAGATTCCCGGAAGCCATACCTCTAGGTAACATCAAGGCAACTGCAATCTCGACGGCTTTGATAAAGTTCTTCACGTTGTTTGGCCTTCCCTGGGAAATTCAGTCAGACTAAGGGAGCATTTTCACTTCCGGATTGTTTCAGCAGGTTGTGTATGAACTAGGTGCGAAGCAGATTCTTTCTAGTGCCTATCATCCAGAAAGTCAGGGTGCCTTAGAGCGGTTTCATTCCACTCTCAAGATAATGATGAGGACTTATTGTTATGACCATGAGAAAGACTGGGATGAAGGTGTTCATTTGCTGTTGTTTGCAGCTAGAGAAGCAGTGTAGGAGTCTACTGGATTCAGTCCGTTTTGAGCTAGTATTTGGCGATGAAGTGAGAGAACCTTTACTATTGTTGAGTGAACAATGGCAAGAGGAAGAGCCGCATATCAGTCTCTTAGACTATGTTAGCAAGTTCAAGGAAAGATTGCGTGCAACATGTGACCTAGCCAAAGAGAACTTGAAATCAAGTCAGGTAAAAACGAAAACTTAGTATGATCATAAGGCTAGAAGCCGTGAGTTTAAACCAAGAGAAAAGGTCCTTGTGTCGTTTCTCTTGCAGTCCAATCCATTGCAGGCTAGATTTCATGGTCCTTATGAAATTCTGACGATACTCAATGATCTCAATTACATTGTGAACACTCCAGATAGTAGAAAGCCAAAACAGTAGTGTCACATTAACATGCTGAAGCGTTATCATGATAGGAATGCTAGGGCTGCAGCTGTCACTTCAGATCCTCCAATGGCCGAGATGTGTGAAAATGAGGGGGAGTTTCAAGATGATGAACCAAGAATTAAAGCTGAAGTTCTTTCATGTAAATTGTCAAATTCTGAAGTGTTGCAAAATCTTGATTTCCAGCACTTAAAAACCCTCACAGAAAGATCAGTTTCAGGGGTTGATCAAGAAATATGGAAATCTGTTTCCTGAGTTTCTATAGCCTCTCATGATGTAGATGTTGACGATGCCAAACCAATGAAACAGCATTCGTACCGGATGAATCCTGAAAAGAGAAAAATTGCTGAGAAGTTGAGTACATGTTAGAACATGATATTATTAGACCCTCTTACTCAGATTGGAGTTCACCCTGTGTGCTAGTTCTGAAATCTGATGGAAATACTAAGTTCTGTACAGATTATCGCAAAGTCAATACTGTAACTAGAACTGATGTGTTTCCAATACCTAGGATTGATGATTGTTTCAATAGAGTAGGGCAAGGAAAGTTTCTGACCAAGATTGATTTATTGAAGGGTTATTAGTGTGTGCCTTTGATTGATAGGGCCAAGAGCATTTCTGCTTTTGCCACACCATCTGGGTTATACCAGTATGAAGTCCTACCCTTTGGCATGAAAAATGCCCCAGCCCCGTTCCAAAGGATGATACAGTCTACAATCGCTGGATTGCCACACACGAGTGCATACATCGATGACCTGATCACATGGAGTGAGTCCTGGGAAGAACATCTGAAAGATGTAGAGACGTTGTTCCAGTGCTTGACCCAGGCTAACCTGACTGTTAACCTGAACAAAAGTGACTTTGGTTGTGAGACTGTCACGTATCTTGGCTACGTCATAGGCCAGGCTAAGGTGGCACCCATAAATGCTAAAGTCCAAGCCATCATGGACCTTCCAGTTCCTGACAACAAAAAAGCTTTGCGCCGCTTCCTTGGAATTATCGGGTACTACCGCAAGTTCTGCAAGAACTTTGCTGAGATTGCTCTCAGTCTCACCAACCAACTGAAGAAAGGCGTAAAGTTCACTTGGGATGATGCATGCCAAAGAGCCTTCGATTGCCTGAAGTCTCGGCTGTGTAACTTCCCCGTGCTCAAATCTCCTGACTTCAACAAACCGTTCTCCATTGCGGTCGATGTTAGCGACCAAGCTTGTGGATCTGTGCTCCTACAGAGAAATGACACTGATGACATTGAGCATCCCGTGGCATACTTCTCCAGGAAGTTCAATCGCCACCAAAAGAACTATTCCACAATAGAGAAGGAGCTGTTGGCTCTGGTTTTATCGTTACAACACTTTGAGGTTTATGTTTGTACAGGGCAAAAGTCAATGATTGTGTACACTGACCACAATCCGTTAATGTATTTGAGTAAGATGAAAAACAAGAATCAGAGATTGTTGAATTGGAGTTTGATTTTACAGGAGTTTGACTTGGAAATTAAGCTTGTAAAGGGTACTGACAATGTAATTGCTGATTGCTTATCCCGTGTTTGAGTATGTATATATATCTCATGTTTACTAGCAGATTGTATTATATGTATATATATATATAAATATATATATATATATATATATATATATATATATATATATATACATACAAGTGTCTACTTAACCATTTTTGTATTGAAAAGAAAAATTTTGCCTTTATGAGTCAAAATTTTTCCCTTTTGGAATGGAGGTGTAATGTGGAAAAAAGCCACTAGATGGCAGTATTGATTTTTTTTTTGTTAAGCCCAGTCTGGAGCTACGATTGGGCATGTCCTGGGCATGTCTGAGAGGGGAAGTCCCAGAGAATTGGAAAAAGTCTAAAAGGTGGGAGGGGGCTGCAAAAGAGTATATAAGGAGAGAAATTGAGAGAGTAAAGTAGAAGGAGAAATTGCAAGGAGAAGGATACATTTGACCAGACCTGTCACTCTTTTCAAGACCTGTGAAGCTTTTTGTGGATTTTTGCCTGTGTTGGAGCATTTCCCTGTCCCGGGACATCACCAAGCAACCCCATCTCAAGGGACTGTAAATATTTTTTTTCTTGTATATTATCAATCTTGGTCAGTAGTATAAGTTGTAGGTTAGTGTTGGTCTTTGTTTAATTAAATCTCTTTGAGTTTTAAAATTGTGTCTGTCATCCCTTGTTGTCGTAAATGTCATTACAAATTGGGGCCATAACATTAGTAATCTAGAAAAAGCAAGATGAAGGAAGTAAACGAGATTGGAAGGAATGTTTGAAATCCAGAAACCATTAAATCACCCGAAAGAGTGGCACACAATACTGGGGCTGTGAGCAGTGGCAAGACAAGAGACCAGACAGGGGTTGACAAAGTGCAATGCATGGCAAAAACAAAAACATGGATCGGAATATAACTGCAGGAATGGAAAATGGCAAAATACAAAACACGGCAAAACTAAACTAGACAAGACATGAACATAATCAGGTATCTAAATCACAATACATAATTCAAGACATGGTCAGGCAAGGCAAAGGTCAAAATCCAAACAAGACAGAATCACTGACCGCAGAATCAGAACACTTAATTGCCTAAAGTTATAGTTATGAGTGTGTGGGTGAATACTGGTCTTTAGAAAGATGATTAAAGATGAGCAAACCGGAATGAATCAAATATATGCAGTTTTATCCCATAATAATTAAATACATCTCAATTAAGTGCCGTTACTTCTTTTTTTTTTTAATGCTTACTAAACATGGGTCACATCTACAGTACCAGTCAAATGTTTGGACACACCCACATTTTTCTTTCAAGACATGTTAAATAAAGCAAAGGGTACCGTTTATTTCGCAAAAAACTATCAATCAAACTAACCAGGATTTTCTGTCATATTTACAGAACATACTGACTTTTTTTTTTTTTTTTTAAAGAACAGTTATATGGCTGTAATGAGTTTGCTGCTGAGCAGCCGTCTAAGTTCCCAAAGATGTGCTGCACTTGTGATTCGCCAGTAAGTTCTAAAGCAGCTCGTCTTTAATTTGGCTGTTGGAAAATGGAAAGAGCTTGTTCATCCATTTACTTTGCAAAATATGGCTCATACGAGAATTCAAAAATTTTTGACACTATTCAAACATGTAAATTCTTTTCATTTCTGACTGTTTACCACTTACCAGATTCCATTTGAGATTATATAGAGAAGTTAAGCCATTTAAATTTCTAAAAAAAAAAAACAGAGCGCCGTGACATTAGCAAAGCGTGTCCAAACTTTTGACTGGTACTGTATCTGCCTGTAATGAAATGCCTCATTAACTGTCATAAGATATCCTCCTTTGTACAGGCCATAAATGCATATGATTTAAAATCCTTCACCTGTTGTCCTTTAAGATATTGATATATTCTCTGCCAAATACATTGTCTGAATTAAAAAAAAAAAAAAACTGAAAAAGTAAAGGCGCATCCCAAAGTGCTGTTTACTGTGCTATTTCTTCTAACGGGGTGAATATTACTGGTGAGGTGATTAATTCTCCTCATATGAAGAATGTTTTAACAGTCATTTGAAGAGAATATGTTACAGACCAGAGTTCAGGTATGGATTTAATTCTGGGCTCACATTCCTCAGTGACCTCTATAGTGCCTGAAACTCAATTATTTTGCTGTTGATTCTTCCATCGGGTTTTTTTCTGAATTTGTTGATTGGCATGAATTTGCAAAATAATTTAAGAACGAGGCCTAGATTCTGTGCTTTTCTCTCAGCCTAATCATTGCAGTTTCATGAATTAATTTGGTTACATTTCAAACCATCAAGAGAACAACTCTAGGAAATTTAGGCCAGTGATGTGTCTGCTGTGTGATTTAAATCCTGCAGAAATGCACAACAAATTGGGCCCCATGAGTTACAAAACCTGAATTGTCTGGTCGGAGGAAGTAAATTATTAAACTGCAACAGAGCTGCTGGTATGAAAAACAAGGCACAATATTGTGGACAGCGCCACTGTTGGGAGAGCTGGAAAGAATAAAATGGAAGGAAACTTGAAACGGAAAAGTGCTGGCTACGAATATTAAATCCTTGTGTTGTTTGGAGAGTTTAGACTTATCCTCAGTGTTGATGTGGATTAGCACCTCCAGCTTAAACACCTGGATGATAAGGTATGTTCCTGCTGAAGGAAGCGTATCTTTTTAACACCAGGGCAGCTCTGCCCCTGTTCTGCTGTTAGGCTGTATAACAGAGACTGGCGGTGCACAGTCACATCCCAGAGTGCAGTACCCTGGTGCGGCA
The DNA here is from genome assembly GCA_029721435.1 of Gymnothorax reevesii. Classification (NCBI taxonomy): domain Eukaryota; kingdom Metazoa; phylum Chordata; class Actinopteri; order Anguilliformes; family Muraenidae; genus Gymnothorax; species Gymnothorax reevesii. Next base: position 17,004,714 of record CM056583.1, on the reverse strand, counting down.
GGGCGGCCCTGTGTCGACTGCGAGACTCATCACCACAGAGCTGTAGGTTTGAGCCGCTGGTGGGGCTTTGGCATCTAGAACAATGAAGCTGGAAAGAACTTCCGTTTGGGCTCTTCTGTGAGGACTCTAACTCTCTCTCTCCTCTTCTATTGATCACTCGTCTACTCCATCTCCCTCTCTATCGCACTCAAGCTCTCCATCTCTCTCTCTCTCACTCACTTATCCTCTCCATCTCTCTCTCTCACTCACTCTCTGCCACTCTATTTTAGCATCTTTGCAAATGGAAGCGCACATGGCGATTACATTATTCAATTCCATCCAGCTTTTTTAGCACTTTCGCCTAGTTTAGTATTTTCCTACTCCGTCATAAACATGTTTTTAACACAGTGGGTTGAAATGCGCATTAGGAGATGTGTCACTGAATAAAGCTGGTGCGATATTGGATGACATCGCCACTTCACTGTGGCATTAACACACTGGTTTTAAATAGAATGACAGTTCCATTGGACTTAATTGAACCAAACCCCTGTCACACCCACTGGTAATAACTTTGGTGTTGTCCTTTCTATTTGACGACAGCGCCACAGCTGCACTATCACTTCCTGTCCCAAAAGTACTAGGATAGAGTCACACTTGCCCAGTTTTGACCTGTGATGCTGCCAGGTACAATAGGTCCAGCAGTCTTTACATCATTGATATAGGGCTCTCCATTTCTCTCTGCCACTGCCTCTTGCTCTCCATTTCTCTCTGCCTTTATCACTCTCTCTGCACTTCTCTCTCTCTCTCTCTCTCCCTCCATCTCTCTCTTGTTGCCTGCCTAATGCTGTCTCCTCTGACCATCCTTGTACATTAGAGTTCTGAAGCGACCCTCCTCATTTGAAGAGATTAAAAACCTGTCCACAGACCTTGAGATTACACGGACCAATTTGGGAATGAAAGCTTTTAAGTGCTCTGCTCCCCTCACCTGGAATAATCTTCAAAAAGGATTGAAACTAAGCAAATTAGTTTCTTTGTTTGATTTTAAATTTCTTAATTATACAAAGGTGAATAAATCGGTTGGTACCTGTTTATGCCCATAGTTATTCATTAACTGTGGACTTACATTAAATATCTTTGACAATCATCGGTGCATTAAGTTGTCTACATCTGTCTGTTCATTGAATGTTTTCTTGTTACTGTCATGTTGTCAGTGAAACTTTATGCTGCCATTTTGGCCGGGTCTCTCTTGAAAAAGAGATCACTGATCTCCATGGGACTACCCAGTAAAATATGGGTGAAATAAAATAGAAAATGAGGGGTATTGGAAATTGAAGTTAACCTTTTATCGGGCGAGGAATCATATTTAATAACTTCAGTCGGCATCCAAAGTGGCGCCCCCGTGCCTCTCCGTGAGGCAGTCGACCAGCGGGGATTTCTCCCAGCTAATGAGAGAAAATCAGGCTATATCACAGGCAGTGACATCAGGGTGCTCGACCAATCAGCGGTGGCCTAGAGCGTCTCAAACTTCTTTTCTTCTCTAGACCTCTCACAGTGCGGTTGCGTGCCCTTACCCAGTCCCACTCACCATTACTCACCACAGAAAACTGATGAAAACTCACACATTTAAAAGTTGAAAAGGTTTGCTAAAAGTTGAGATAGACATTGTTTTTGTAGGATTTCTATAAATCAGCGAAATTTTGCGTGGAGAACAAAAAAATAGGCTGTGAGGCCATATTTGATCATACGCCCTTTTCACCTAAGTCTACAGCAAGTGATGGTTCGACTCTATTATCTACATACGCCCAAAACATGGTACTTTTTTACAGTCAGCTTCTTAGGGTATTTTTATTTGCCCTATAAAGGGTTAAATGGTGTTTTGAATGAAAGCCTTGCTGCTCTAGTTGGCTAAAACTTGCATTTCTCTGCCAAATATGGCTGTGATTTCTCTTGAATGGCTCCTGGCCTTTTGACAGTGTTGTGAATAATCAGCAGCGTGGTGAACGAGTGGCAGCTTTTATCAATGGTTGGGTTATTGAAATGTGTTTCTAGAAATGACGTAACATCACCATGTGAAGCCCATTTCCTAATCTTTTATTGTGTTTTCTGGCAGAAAATTAGCAGTTGGTTTTTGGTGTTCCCATTAAAATCTAAATATCCACAAATCAGTGCTTACAGCCCATTCCATTCAGCTAATCCGCTGCTCTGTGCGTTAGATTTCAAACACCCCGCTGTTTGCGATTTCCTGCCAAATTGCGAACTGAAAACACCACATGCGCCCCTTTTGTTGCCCGCCCTTCTTCCTCTCCTGGATGAGAGGTTTCTGAATGACGCCATTGCTGAAATATTTTCTCCACATACGCTGCATCAGAAATAGGACGTCTTCATCCTCCGCGGAAATGGCTCGTGAAAGTGCTGCTTCATGCAGACCGGATCTTTCCGCTCTAAAGGAGGCCGAGCTGCTGAAAGTACCCTGGCCTTGGGATCCAGTGATAAGAACCGACTGAGCAGAATGAGAAAGTGTCAGGTATAAACCTCTGAAGTGTTTCTTAGACTCTGTATTATTTCATTATAACTGTTCATAGAAGAACTCAAGTGGCAGCTTTTCGAATAAAAGTACCCAAGTTTTAATGTCAATAGGAAAATGAGTCCCAGAATTCAAGCAATATTTTCAGAACCTTTTATAAAGGGCTTCATGTGCTGTCACCAATGAGTGCAGTACACTTTGTTATTGACTCGTCATCATTTAATGCCTTTTTAAGGAAGAGGAGATGTTTGAAATTAACCTCCCCATTCACTTATCATGACTATTGTAGAATATATGACTTTCATGGATTGACGAACGTCAGCAACACTAGGTGTTTTTATGTGATTTTTTTCTCCCAAAATAGTCTGATAAATTTTTATGGAAAAATGTTTTGTTAATTTGGTCCCACTTTGATCTTGTTGTGCTGCTCACCGTTATGCAAACAAACTGTAGCGACATAATCTCACCTCGGAACTGCCGAGTTTGTTTAATCCGGAAAGGCCCGCCCCCACCAGATGGTTGGACCAATGGCGGACCACCTAGTGGTGCATTGAGGTCATAGGACTTCCTGTCCGACAAACTGGATCTACTTGTGTTTAATGTGGTTTTAAAATGATAATTACAAATGCTTGTAAAGAAAAACCACATGCAGAAATGGTCATCAGAATCAACCCCCTTATTAATGAGTTTATAATACCGAGGTATGTTGGAAATTTTGATTTTGTTCATATTTATGTGAGTCTGTATCTTTCTTACTGCCAGTGAGTGGGGAGGTAAATTTCAAACACTTCCCCTTCCTCAGAGGCATGAGATCTGGGCCAGTCAATTGCGAAATATATTACACACATTGGTAACTGCACATTAAGTCCTTTATTCGAATTGTGAAAATACTGCTTTAAGAGGGTTGAAAAAAAAAAATTCTGATTAATATCACGATAAAAGCAATTATTGCAGTTTTCAAAGTGTATGTCAATTGAAATACTATGGCATTGTCTGGCCAAAGGAATTCCAGTTCGTCGTGAAAAGCGATGTCTCGGTTTGTGTTCATAAACAGATTTCAGTTTCTTAGAAGTGTTATTTTGTGACCTGTGCTCTGTTTGGACGTAGGTCCTCAGAAGAGGATAAACATTGACTGGACGTCACACTGATCTGCTCCCCACCCGTGGCTGTAACGGTGTCCAGGCCCCTTTATAATGACCTCTCTTTGGCATCTTCTGCCCAGTTAAAAACACTCGACTAAAACCCAGGCGATTTGAGTTAGACCCCATTAAGAACAGGGATCACAGATTCTCAGAACTCCAGGGCTCACTATTACTGCTTTTACACCATTCATTTTCCAGACAGTCAGGTGTGAGGACAGTCCAGCCAATCAGCAGCACTCATTTTTCTCCTTATTCAACCGGAAGAAATGAAAACCCGGACTGGATTTGGACCCTGTTCCTGGTGATCCTTTTATATTGCTCATTTTCACTCCAACCCTAACAAAGCGCACCTCATTCAACTGCTTGGCCTCTTATTCAGCTCCTAACAAGCAGAATCAGATGTGCTATTTTAGGCCTGAAGTGTAACCAGCTGGTATCTCCAGGAACAGGGTTGATTAACTTTGCTCTTGTGGGTTGGGCTGTCATCACAATAATCTGATGACTGCCATTTTGAATGTCCGTCAATCATTTTCAAAGTGAGAGGCCGATAATGCGACAGAACCTTCCGGCCTTTCCTCCTACACATGAGATGGGCTTCCTCTTGGTCCAGCTGGGTCCATGGTCTCCGGACAGTTAGGTCTGGCCTCTGAGATAAGCAGTATATAGAGCCGGATTGAGGCGTTTTAAACTGAAATCCACCTTTCCGGGGAAACGCAGCTATGAATCAAGGCTGAGGCTTCCGCTTTGCGTCTCTCATAACACTGAGGGATTTATTAATTCATTTTGCTCTCAGAGAGAGCTCATCTGTTTGCTAACGTGAGACCAAAAGAAGAGATGGTGCCCGTCCCGAACTCTGCGTCTCGAACAGCGAGTGTGATTCAGTCCTCGGGTATGTCCCTTGTGTCAGTGAACATGGTGTGGGCAAATGTTTATGTTTCAAATTTAATATGAAAAAGAAAACTTGTGTTGGCTGGAGCGAAACTTTGCACGGCCCTGAAATTCTGTCTGTAAAATTACTCATGTTTATGTCCGTAGTGGGTTCTGCTCGAATGGATGGTTTCAGAAGAATTATGTGCCCTTACACATATCAATGTGCACTGCAGTACTATGGTGGAATCATTTTAATGTTTTGGTGTTACAACGGTGGGACCAATCACTGCGGCAAAGCCAAACTCATTTGCATAAATTATACTGTCATCAATTCTGAATTTACTAATCGAGGGAGATGATGTTGTTTTGTCAATGCATAAAACGCAGTTGCCTTTGTGATGTATGCAAATCTTAGAAGCTTAGGTTTTGATATTTACACATTTATGTGGGCTCTACGTGAATATATTCATAAACACATTTATCTTGGGATCAAAAAATCATTGAGGCGAGTGTGAATTTTTGAAACAGTAAAGCAATGGGCAGGATCCAGCATAATGCCACTGTGCACCTGAGGAGATACTGGGGCAGTAATGAGGCTCATTACCTTTGCGGTAGGAACGCTTCGGAATGACACAACCTTCACATCTTCAGATCCTAACAGGACATCGCCACGTACAATGTTACTGCTGAGGCCACAGGGAACCGGGAACGTTTTCTCAGCCACGAGACTCATGTTTTTGGGTACAACCTGATATAATCTGTTTTGTTGCTGTTCTTTCGGTGTAATCACTCTGCTTCAGTGTATTTATTCCTGTTAGATCTTCCCACCCACCTTCTCTAAACTTTGTAGCGACCAACTGAGTGAACTGGAATGTAATTAACTTGTTAGACTTCATTTTTGCCTGAAAAGGAGCCCTGTCTCATTAGTATGAACATTGTGTGTGTGTGGGTGTGCGGGCGAGCGTGTGTGTGTTTGCGTGGTGTGTGTGTGTGTGTGTGTGTGTGTGTGTGTGCGTGCGTGCGTGCGTGTGCTAGCATGCGTGTGTGTGTGTGTGTGTGTGTGAATGTGTGTGTTTGCATGGTGCGTGTGTGTGTTTGTGTGTGCATGTGTGTGTGTGTCCGCGCGCTCGTGTGTGCGTGCGTGCGCTTGTGTGAGTTTGATCTAATACATGCTCTCTCCCCAACCCCCCAAGATTAGGCCCATGCTTTGGCAAATGGCGAGAGGAAATAGGAAGTGTTGTGTTTTAATCTTCTCCTCTGAGCAGCTGCGTGCGCCACGGCGGGTCATTTAGAGGGGTAACTGCATTATCAGCAGCTGAATCTGCGTCTGGAGAATAATGAGCTCATGTAACGTCAGGGACCGGACTCTGGACTCAGGACTCAGGACTCAGGACTCAGCAGCAGACATTCAATCAGCTCCGCAGGATTATTAGTTGACTTTCTCAATGTCAACAATCTGAGTCCGAGCCACACCGCCAACAAGCAGAGCCAGAGTGGAAAATCCTAATTGTAGTCGATGTTGAGCCCAATGTTCAGATTCCACATGTTCTTCGGAATCCCAGAGTTAAGGGTAATCAAAATCATCAACCAAAAAGTCAGCTGAAATCATAATCAGGAAATTTCATTCCACAGACGCGTCAGCAAACTCTCAAGCAGCTGGACAGGCATGAATTTCACCCAGAAATCCATCAGTGGGAAATTCAAGGCTTGTAAAGTGACCTGGAAAAAGGCAACAAATTCACAAAGAACAAATGGGGGAAAATAACATGGAGGAGCCAGAATAGATGTGCAGGTGCCAGAAACTGTGACTGGGGGTGTGGTTACAAACAAGGAAAATAATGGGAAGCGAATGAGGAACGGAATGGGGCGGGCGGGTGCAGGAGGGAGGGTATAAACCGAAGCGTATGTGAACTGAAGTGAACTGAATGAAGAGTGAGACTGACAGCAGGAAATGATAATACTTAACATAAGAATGCACAGAAGATGATAAAATACACACAAAAAACAAATATCTACAAAACTCAAACAATGACAATTTACATTTTCCTTTGGTTTTCTGAAAAAGAAGGAAATGCTGCAAATATTGCAAAAAGCCAAATTCTAATTTGTATTCAATTTTACCCACCACACCATCAGAGTCCACAAAAGCAGATGTTTGTGACTAACTTCTAAAGAGCAAAATAATCACCATTATTGTTCCTGATAAATACTGATGTAGCCGCGAGCCTTATTTATGAGGGACAGTTTTATGCAAAATTCACACAAAAGAACAGAGATATCCGATGTGTTTCCAAATGAAGGCATTCTTAACGGCTTGTTGTCCTCTGAGGAGTCACACAGTGTTATTTGAATGCAATTTCAGGCTTCTTTCGCTGCCAGTGTGGATATCCGAAGTGCAAGCAGAAAGCCTAACTGGGTCCTGCTTTGAACACGATGTGCTGGCACTGCCGAGCAGAGAATTTAATTCAATTTCAGATTTTTGCACAGCACCTATTACATTCTGCCTCAAAGACACTCTGCAGAGCCACTGAAGGACAAACTCCCAGTGTGAACAGCCAACAGTGAGCACAATGCAATGTGATGCTTTGCTAAGCTATTTGTTGGGCAGTACGCACCCAAGTGTCCTTTCTCTGGACGCACACTGTATTCGGTAACTTACGGAGATACATGTAGGATTCTCACAGGGTCTGGGGCAGATCAGTGGCCTGATTGCTTCTTCCATGACCTTCTGCGGAGGAGCATTGCTCTACCTGGGATCCGCACCTGTTTTATATGCTCCTAAAAAGCTTATTACTACCTTTTTGTGGGCGGAAGGTTGTTATAGTGATAATAAGATACTTTAGGGAACATTTAAGGCATAGTGCAGATTCTAGGAAGTGCTTTTATTTTTTTATTGATTTATCCTGCGCCTGTTGAATTTCATTTTTGATTGTGCGTGCATCCTCTTTGATTGTCTCAAGGAGCATTGCTCTCCCATCAAAGGGGTTAAATTATTTCCCAGAATATATTTAATACAAGATAAAAAAATGGTAACAACAGCGTATCGACGGATGATCCACCACAGTAAGCAATAGCGATAAAATCAGAAGTGTACACGGATGGACCAAAACGTTAAAACCACTCTCAGATGAAGCAAATCGGTATCTCATGACAAGTTCATGTCAAGGTCTGTGGACTGACTTTGGAGGGTAACAAACCTTTGCAGTTAGTGTTACTTACTTACTGTGAATGATGCCTACATCAGCCAATCAGTGCAAAACCCTTACGCCAAAAACTAAGGCTAAATAAATGTGGTGCTTTCTCCTTTTATATAATACTGTACTAAACCCACATTCCCCTTTCTCACCATCAAGAGACCACCCAATAGGTGAACACTATAAACCTGCTACCGCATCTCACCAGGCACAGGTCCCAGCTGCCAGTAATCTGGCCTTGAGGCATGCAATTGCACATGAATAACATGCCAACAAACTAGACTCAAGGATTTGTTACTAAGGGCATTTGGAGAACCTTCTGGCTATGACTGAAGTTGCTTCAGGCTACAGAAGCCGGAGTTAAGCCCCAGCCTGATGAGCCACTCGACTTGAGAGAGACTTTGCCTTTGACTCGCTAATATTCACTTTCGAGCTGTGCTGATATGAATGGCTATAACGTGGCAGGATGTCATTGCTTGAAATTTAAGCCCAAATTCATGAGGGATACTGATGAAAGCCGGAGCTGAGATGGAGTGTAATTCTGCTCTGCGCTCCACCCCTCAGTTATTACAGTTTTTCTATCACTAAACTCAAATTTCGCTTCGCACTCAGTCTCTGCCCTGACTCCTGCTCTGCATCAGAACCGCAGCTGTGTTCTACAGACCCGTACAGGGGTCTGCAGGTGTGACCTGATCCTGAGGTGAGTGTTGATCAAACTTCAGGCTCATTTAAACCCTGAATCCTGTTGTCCTGAGTGCCGCTCTTGATTGCAGCCTGGGGGGGGGGAGACTTTCAATGGCAGCTCATTTGCATTCAACTGAAGAAATTCAAACAAATCAACCTTTTCAAACATCCAGGAAGAACAGATAAACCATGTTAATCACAGGCAGAGTAAAGACCACAGGCGCGGAAGAGGGAAGCGCATTGCATTCTGGGATTGTATTAATGAGCATAAAAGGGCTCGTTTGACCTTGGTGGATGCCTGTGGCCGCGGGTTATGATGCTGCGGTAGAAGGCCACCGTGAAGCAGATGGGAGAATCGATATAATGAAGATTAAATCATTCCTGTTCTTAGAGAGGGTTTGTCATGCGGCTCCAGGTTTCCATGGAAGATACGAGCACAGGAAATGAACCCGGCGCAGCTCTGTGAGAGGAACACTTATCGGAGCCACAGCTGGCCCGGGATATAACAGCCAATCAGAGGGCTAATTTAGTTGGGCTTGTTTGCATACATTTGCATTTTTTTGGTTGTTTTTTTACAAAAAATGTGAGAATTTTGCTTGATTAGGTGTTATTTAAGAGTGTGCTATATTAGTGATTGACTCTATTTGACATAATGATGATAAATTACACTTTTTCAATGTTCAGGTACAGTGCTGTGGCTCATTAGATGATAGTTTTTCACTGATTCATGCTTTCCATTATAATTCAGAAAAATGATGAAACCTCACAGATGAGTCATGCGTAATAGGTGTTGTATATTACACATTGGATATAATATTACACAGTAGCCTCCAGAATTACTTGCATTCTGAATAAAACAGATGGGCAACTCAGTCGCTCGTTCAGAGCACCAATTAAATCCTCCTGTTGCCTTTTCCTATTATAATCCAGGTGTTTCTTCATTGGTCAGTCAAATTCCCCTATCCCAACCCAAAGAGCAGTAATTAGGATTCTTTTCCAAATTATACAGTAACATTAGTGTGTCACTGCAGGGCAATCTAATGTCCTGTAGGTTTTCACTGCAGTTGTAATAAAACTCATCTCGTTCGCCAGCTGGAGCAGTCTGCCCAACCCTGTTTCTGCCGAAACAAACAAGCACCTCTTTCAAAAGCCGTTCGGTGATCAGTGAGGGGTTAAGATGGAACCTTCAGGAAGAAAGATGGGGAGCACGGCTGCTCTGCAGGACTGGAAACTCATCAGAAGGTCACTGCAGGAGCCGACCAACAGAACCGCCGCAGATAAGGCTGCTTCAGCTCTCCAGCGGAGATATCTGCCTGAAAAAGAGCGGTAGGCTGATTATTTATACAAGCCCATTATAACATGAGTTATGAGTTTCCACATCAAAATACCGAGGTGCCATGCAGCTGTGATTAGGTTGTTCTTAGTAACATCTAATATTCTGAGCCCAGTTAATCAAGAAAGGTCCTGAGAAGCTGCTCAAGTCAGTTCTGTGGAACCTGCTGTCTTAAAACTGAAGAAAATGTATCATTTCAGTTGCGGTGCTGCCACCATAGAGTACGTTCATATATTTATATGATGTGTGTATTTCTAAATGCCTTTTTCACTTCCATATTTCAGGGTCTTAGTATTTGCTTTGCTGTCTTGGGCCGACACCGGTGACGGGCCTCGCTCACAGTGACAGAGTCAGAACCAGGGACAGGGGCACCATGGGACACTTCAGCACCTCAGGTTGCTCTTCAGAAGCTGGACAGCTCCCTCAGGGCCAATCATTGCTTCCAGCAGGCAGTTATAGGAGTGTCACAGGAAGCCCTGATGGTAAGAAGAATGACGGGCGAAGAGCCTCGGGTTCCTGCAGAAGAATGATGTTCATCATTATTATTCACAACACTGTTTCCCTCAGCACAAACCGCCACTGCCTGCCAGTATCCCAGACTCACTCCAGCTGTGCATTTGTCACATCCTTCCTTCCTTCCTTCCTCTATTTCCTTGCTCATTCTGGTTTCAGCATCATTTGCTGAGGAAGCAAGGAAAGAGGGAAAGAGAATTAACTTAACTAAGGGGATGTGAATTCATAAATTGGAACATCCTGTTCATTTAAACGTTGCTTTGAAGTGACATCAGTTGCAGGCACAGCTTATCCGTAGCAGGCAAGGAGAGATAGATTTAGAGGTTAGATCTTTTGTAATGTATGGTTTCACCTTTCCTGCTCAAGGATATCTAGGAAGTTGTTTATTCCTACTTGTGGATCTATATATAAATCTATTAATTCATTTTTATTCTGTACTACAGCATACTTCTGCTTGTATTCCAATGCAGTCATGGAGCGAGATTATTCCCTGTTGTCATATAAAGTAGAGTTCCTTTCACACGCACAGTACATACGGCAAGCATCATCAGTGACACATTCTGTTGGCTGAGTCAGTCACTGGACCTGAATCCAGTTGTACCTGAATCGTCCCTGCTGAAGTGGAGACTGAAGGCAAAATGTCCCTGAAACAAGCAGGAAATGAAGATACTGCAGTACAGGCCTGGCAGAGGTTCGCTATGGAAGATACACATAGACATCGCCGAACGCTGGGTAACAGACTTCAAGTGGTCGTTGCATTGCCAAGGATGAGTGAGCAAAATAAAATTAAATACATCGAAAAATAAATAACTTTATTCAATGTTATGGTAAATTAATCCCATTTTAATGAGCCCAAAAATGTGTGGGATTCGGTTATGCGCAAAAGGTGCTGTCATTTCTGAGTTATTTGTCGGGAGTGAATGAAAACACCCTCGAATTACAGCTGACAGTCTGTGCTTCAACCTTATTGTTATTGTATCCTTTCAAACTCCAAGACCTAGAATATAAAACTAAAATGAATACATTCCAATGAATTATGGTGCCGTACTTAGGCTTATGCCATTTACATTAAATTTATTCTCGATCGCGCATAATCATGTAACTGCACATAAATGCTTCCTGTTGTTCAGTACAGGGTCGAGTATCTAAATGAAACGATAATCCTTCAAACTACATCTTGTTTCCAGTATTTTTGTCTAAATGTCGCATTATCTCAGGCTCAGTTTTGCCCCTGTACCGATAACGTCTGCGTCTTTCCAGATTGATTTGTTTCTTCAGAGAATCGTGAGGCTCAATAAAGTCCGCGCGTAATTTCACAGAAGAAAACGCGCGTACTTGGTTTCCACTGACCGTTTTCGCAAGTGCGCGGGGGCCATGAGTTTGATGGTTGTTAGGCAAGAGCAATTTGCACTCGAAATAAAGACCCTCAGTTTCCAAACGACCTGCCTGACGGTGCTTATGTTTTCCGGTGTTCAGCCGTCACCCGTCCATGAGCTGAGGACACGCTGTCACCGCCGGTGAACGGCGACAGCGCCTGAATGCGCATCGCTTGAAATTAATCTTATCGTCAGTTTAACCCGCAAAAACGCCTGTCCTCAAACTTATCCCTCTAAAATCCCAGACACATCAAATTCTAGGATCGATTTCATTAGGCTAAGAGAGGCAAGATGTTCAAAACGAGAGCAGGCTCTTCGCAGACAAAACAGATTAATGGATTGAGACCAATAGGGTTCAGCTAATCTAACATCACATAGATAAAAGAGATTTAGACACCTGAATAAATGGAAGCCCAGTGAACAGAACTTTTATCCCGACAGGGTCCGCAATCACAGCCCTGGCATGATTTAAACCTTCACCCTACGGAGCAGTGCTGTCACCTGCTGGACAAAAATGAAACACAAAAGTGATGGTGCGATGTTGAAACGAATTGGATGAGAGAGGAATGAGTGTTTTCCTTCCTCGCGTTCGTCCGTACGTCCATCTTGCTTCTTTTCCAGGCCAGAACTCCTAAATCATTCATTATTTCTCAAAAAATTTCGATATATGGATACTTGTTCTCGTGTAGATGTGCCTATTTAAACCTCTGTCCGTCCTCTTGCCCATCTGTCTGACACTCCACTGCATTTTTTTCCAGACTAGATATCAGACATTCCATTCTTTTCAGGACCAAAACTCCCAAACCATTCAACATTTCTCAATGACATCTAAAAAATGGTTATTACTTATTGTGCAGGTGTGCCCATTCATATTTCTGACCGTCCTCCTGTCTGTCTGTCCGTACTTCCACCAGGTTTTGTTACTCGGCCAGATGGTGAGGGGGTCTCAGAATCTCAGGCTTTTCATTGGTTTACATGGCCAATGAGCATTAATAGACATTTCGTAAATGCACTGAGGTTACCTGGGGAAGCTAATTTCCATATGCATTACATGACTTCGTTGTGATGCAAACACAAGGGGACGGGAGATGTAAACTCCATGTAGGGAATGTCAAGGACTGAGCCCAACACTGACAGTGTTCCCTGCAAAACAGCAGTGAAAGTACAGTAGTGTACAGTGATGATTATGCACTTAAGAAAAATGAAAATAAATCAGAAACCAATCACTATTTAGGTATTAATTTCATGTCATATTGGATCATTTTGTAGATGAAAATAACAATATACTGTAATGTGAAAAGATTTTAATATAATTTCTCAATATTTACTTTTTTTTTGTTAAGCCCAGACTGGAGATAGGTTTGGACATGTTTCGGGCATGTCTGGGACAAGTCCCGGAGAAAAAAGAAAAAAAAAGCCTAAAAGGTGGGAGGGGTCTGCAAAAGAGTATATAAAGGGGAGAATTGAGACCGTGAAGTGGTAGGAGAAATTGCAAGGAGAAGGATACATGTGACCAGACCTGTCATTCTGTTCAAGACCTGTGAAGCTTTTAGTGGATTTTTGCCTGTGTTTGAGCATTTTCCTCACCCAGGACATCACCAAGTAACCCACCTAAGGGACTGTAAATATTTTTGTTTTTGTGTATAATCAATCTTGGTCTGTAGAGTAGAGTAGTTTGTTGTTAGTTGCCTTTGTTTAATTAAATGTGTTTTAGTTTTAAAATTTTTGTCTGTCATCCTTTGCTGTCGTTAATGTCCTAAAAAATTGGGGCCATAACAAATTGGGGGCTCAAGTCCGAGATAGACCATTGTGTGAGTCATTTATTGAAAATCTAACATTTCAAATTGTAAAATTGTTTTTGTGAATTTTATATATATATTAACAGATAGACAGCAATGGATGATTTCTTGGCATCACCAACCGTAGAGGTTTTGAAGTCTTTTAAAAAGACAGAACAACTAGAAATTTGCAGACATTTGGAGCTGACAGAGGTAAAACCAGCCATGCGAAAAGCTAGACTGGCTAGAGAGATAGTTGAATATTACATTGATGAAAATGTGTTTGCACCCAGAGATCTGGAACAGTTTCCAGTGGAAAATCCAAATATAGAAATGGAACTTAAATTAAAAATGCTAGAGATTGAAAGGGAGGAAAAAGAAAAACAAAGAGAATTTGAGTTAGAAAAATTAGCAAGACAGAGAGATTTTGAATTAGAGAAGTTGGATAGAGAAGAAACTCCAGATGGAGCAACTGAAAATTAAAATTGAAACTAAAAATAAATTTTGTGCTAGCCAGTAGGTAAAACTGGTGCCTCCATTTTCAGAAAAGGGTGTTGACAACTATTTCCAGTGTTTTGAAAAGGTAGCAAAGAGTTGCCAGTGGCCAAAGGAACACTAGCCTCTGATGTTGCAAACTGTCCTCAAGGGTAAAGCTCAACAAGCCTATTCGGCTTTGTCTGCAGATGATTCCTCTGATTATGAGGTTGTCAAAAAAGTTATTTTGAGAGCTTATGAGTTGGTTCCAGAGGCTTACCGACAGAAATTCAGGGGTCTGAAGAAATCTGAAAATCAGACTTATGTGGAATTTGCTAATGAGAAGAAGGTTTGCTTTGAGCACTGGTGTACTTCTATGGAGGTCAAGGATGATTTCAACTCACTAAAAGAGATGGTGTTAGTTGAAGAATTCAAGAACTGTGTTAAGGATGATATTATGACCTACCTTAATGAGAAGCGAGCACTGAATTTGCAATCAGCTGCCAAATTTGCAGATGAATATGTTCTCACACATAAGTCCAAATTTCAGTCTAGCAGTAACAATAGATGGTTCCAATTTCTAAAGAAAGGTAATGGTGATACCCAAGATTCCTCACCCAAAGACAAAGACAAATCTGGTGATGGTGCTCAGAAATCCAGTAACAGGTCTGATCAAAGTGTGAAAGCCGACAGTGACAAAAGTGGTCTAGTTTGCAGTTATTGCAAGAAATCTGGTCATGTTACAACTAACTGTTGGTTCCTTAAAGCTAAGAAAGAAAAAGAAAAGGATATCAAACGAAATGCTTTTGTGAAAACAAGGTTAGAAACCCCTGTAGTAGATAACCAATCTGCTAAATTGCCTGCTTCTTGTGGGGCTAAAAAGCCTGATACAGCTGACTTTGTGAGGGAGGAATTTCTTCCATTTGTGTCAGAGGGATTTGTGGCTCTGAATGAGCATACTACTCCTGTCCCCATATATATCCTAAGGGATACCGGAGCTTCTCAGTCACTTTTGTTGATGTACTCCTTGGAGTTACGTGATGAGATTGCTTCTGGGGATTTCATACTTGTACAAGGTATTGAAGGGAGGACTGTATCTGTACCCCTGCGCTCTATATTCTTGAAGTCAGATTTAGTTACAGGACAGGTAAAGGTGGGACTTATGTCAAGTCTACCTATAAAGGGTGTTTCTCTGTTGCTAGGCAATGACCTAGCTGGGGGCAAAGTAGTTCCCCCTGTACATCTTACTTCACAGCCGAGCACTGAAGATGGCGATGAGGACCCATCTCTGTATCCTTCTTGCGCATTGACTCGTGCTATGGCCAAGAAGGCTCAAGAAGTACATGATGTGGTGCCGTCCAGCACATTGAATAGTCAGGACTCAGGTGGTTCGCCTTATGACTCTGTTCGGCCTACTATGGTTTCTCCGTTTGAGGACTTATCAGATACTTTTATCAGTTCTCTATTCAGCCAGCTGGATGGATCTGGTGATTCCGATGTGCCTGGAGACTTGTCTCTGTCCAGAAAGCGGTTACTTGAGGAGCAAATTAATGATCCTGAAATTTGTATACTAAAGAGGAGAGCCCTTCCTGATAAAGAAATAGAGGCAGTTCTAGTTGGGCATTATCTCAAGGATGGTGTGTTGCTGCGGAAGTGGCGCCCTCCTGATATCCCTTCTAATGCAGATTGGGCAGTGGTCAAGCAAATTGTTGTTCCGAAGGTCTTCAGGAATGGGATCTTAACAATGGCTCATAGTTTACCTTTAGGAGGTCATCTTGGTGTTAACAAGACTGTTGATAAGATCGTGAAACACTTCTTTTGGCCTGGGCTTCGGATAGTCGTTTCCAACTTTTGCTAAACTTGTCACACTTGTCAGGTAGTTGGAAAACACCAGTTTGACCCACCTGTAGCTCCATTGCAGCCTATCCCAACATTTGGGGAGCCCTTCTCTAAGGTCATTGTTGATTGTGTTAGTGCATTACCCAAGACTAGATCTGGAAATCAGTACTTGTTGGCAATCATGTGTGCATCTACCATATTCCCTGAAGCCATACCTCTACGCAACTGCAATCTCAAAGGCTTTGATAAAGTTCTTCACGTTGTTTGGCCTTCCCAGGGAAATTCAGTCAGACTAAGGTAGCAATTTCACTTCCGGATTGTTTCAGCAGGTTGTGTATGAACTAAGTACGAAGCAGATTCTTTCCATTGCCTATCATCCAGAGAGTCAGGGTGCCTTAGAGCGGTTTCATTCCACTCTCAAGACAATGATGAGGACTTATTATTATGACCATGAGAAAGACTGGGATGAAGGTGTTCATTTGCTGTTGTTTGCAGCTAGAGAAGCAGTGCAGGAGTCTACTGGATTCAGTCCGTTTGAGCTAGTGTTTGGCCATGAAGTGAGAGGACCTTTGCTATTGTTGAGTGAACAATGGCAAGAGGAAGAGCCGCACATCAGTCTGTTAGACTATGTTAGCAAGTTCAAGGACAGATTGCGTGCAGCATGTGACCTAGCCAAAGAGAATTTGAAATCAAGCCAGGGAAAAATGAAAACTTAGTATGATCATAAGGCTAGAAGCCGTGAGTTTAAACCAGGAGACAAGGTCCTTGTGTTGTTTCCATTACAGTCCAATCCATTGCAGGCTAGATTTCATGGTCCCTATGAAATTCTGACAAAACTCAATGATCTCAATTACATTGTGAAGACTCCAGATAGGAGAAAGCCAAAACAGTTGTGTCACATTAACATGCTGAAGCCTTATCATGACAGAAATGCTAGGGTTGCAGCTGTCACTTCAGATCCACCTATGGTCGAGATTTGTGAAGATGAGGGGGAGTTTCAAGATGATGAACCAAGAATTAAAGCTGAAGTTCTTTCATGTAAATTGTCAAATTCTGAAGTGTTGCAAAATCTTGATGTAAAACTCCAGCGCTTAGAACCCTCACAGAGAGATCAGTTTGAGAGGTTGATCAAGAAATATGAGGATCTGTTTCCTGATGTTCCAAAGGGAGTTTCTATAGCCTCTCATGATGTAGATGTTGGTGATGCAAAACCAACTAAACAGCATCCGAACCGGATGAATCCTGAAAAGAGAAAGATTGCTGAGAAAGAGGTTGAGTACATGTTAGAACATGATATTATCAGACCCTCCAACTCAGATTGGAGTTCACCCTGTGTGCTAGTTCCAAAACCTGATGGAAGTACTAGATTCTGTACAGATTATCGCAAAGTCAATGCTGTAACTAGAACGGATGTGTCTCCAATACCTAGGATTGATGATTGTATTAATAGAGTAGGGCAAGCAAAGTTTCTGACCAAGATTGATTTACTGAAGGGTTATTGTTGTATGGTTTTAACTGAGAGGGCCAAGAGCATTTCTGCTTTTGCCACACCATCTGGGTTATACCAGTATGAAGTCCTACCCTTTGGCATGAAAAATGCCCCAGCCACGTTCCAAAGGATGCTACAGTCTACAATCTCCGGATTGCCACACACGGGTGCGTACATTGACGACCTGATCACATGGAGTGACTCCTGGGAAAAACATCTACAGAGGAAAATTGAGACAGTAAAGTAGTAGGAGAAATTGCAAGCAGAAGGATACATTTGACCAGACCTGTCATTCTGTTCAAGACCTGTGTAGCTTTTTGTGGATTTTTGCCTGTGTTGGAGCATTTTCCTCACCGGGAACATCACCAAGCAACCCAACCAAAGGGACTGTAAATATTTTTTTTGTTGTTTATATCAATCTTGGTCAGTAGAGTAGATAATAGTTTAGTTAAAAGAGTTTGGTTCGATAAAAATTTGTTTACATTTTAAAATTGTGTCTGTCATCCTTTGCTGTCGTAAATGTAATAACAAATTGGAGCCATAACACAGGCATAGGTTTCACATATTTCTTTTTTATTTCCTCACTGTCTACACCATTCCAAATGGTTTGAAGTTCATTCCAAAGAGATTCTGGCAATGTTACAACAGATCTGTTCAATAAGATTATGACCTTGACTTTGAGCAGCTCAAGTCATAACTTTAGTCATCAGACATTTCTTTCTGACTGAGATAATTCTTGCAAAACTTAGAAGAGTGTTTTGGGTCATTATCTTGTAGAAAATAAAATCCCCCACCAATCAGACTCTTTCCAGATGACAATGCGTGTCTCACAAGGATGTTGTGATTCTCCTTTTGATCCATGATTCTGTTAATGTTTATGAGATCACCTGCTCCTTTCAAGCAGACTGAAATCCAAACCATAATACTAACACCTCCTGGTCTTACTGGAGGGATTGAACCGCTTTTTTTGAAATGTTCTCCAGCTGTACAGTGCACATAAATTCTGTGTTTTGGTGTGAAAATTTTGATCCATCGGACTTGTTCCCAGTCCATTGCTGTCAAATCCTAGAATTTCTTGGCAAACTCAAGTCTTATTTTGATGTTGCCAGCAACATGACCAATCAGACCATTTTCAAACAGGCTTCTGGAAATGGAAGATCTGTTATGATCCTGATCTGCCTGACCATGTTTTTGTTTTATTCCTGTCCTGCCTGACTATGTTTTGATTATGAATTCTTCCTCGTCTGACTATGCTTTGTATTTTGTGGGATTCCAAGCTATGTTTTATTTTTGACTTGTCTTTGTCTGTTTGCCATTTTCCAACATTGCAGTTATATTCCGGTCCTTGTTTTGTGTCATACCATGCATTGCACTTTGTCTCCCCCTGTCTGGTCTTTTGTCAAGTGATTGCTCACCGCCCCAGTATTGTGTGCCAGACTTTCGGGTGATTTCATGGTTTCTAGGATTGCATCCATTCCTTCCAATCTAGTTTACTTCCTTCACTTTGCTTTTCTATATGTAATGTGGAAAGAAGCCATCAGATGGCAGTATTGACTTTTTTTTTGTTAAGCCCAGTCTGGAGTAAGGTTTGGGCATGTCCTGGGCATGTCTGAGAGGGGAAAGTCCCAGAGGAAAAGTAGTGGGAGTAATTGAAAGTGGAAGGATACATTTGACCAGACCTGTCACTCTTTTCAAGACCTGTGAAGCTTATTGTGGATTTTTTCCTGTGTTGGAGCATTTTCCGCACCCAGGACATCATCAAGCAACCCCATCTCAAGGGACTGTAAATATTTTTTTTTCCTGTGTATAATCAATCTTGGTCAGTAGTGTAAATTGTAGGTTAGTGTCAGTGCTTTATTTTATTAAACCTGTATAAGTTTTGGGGTTTTGTCTGTCATCCCTTGCTGTCTTAATTGTCATACCAAATTGGGGTCATAACATTTATTACTAACAATACTAAAAGTTTGTTGTTTTAAATAAACTTACTAATCAAGACTAACATTGTTTATAGTACTAACTTACTAACAAGCACTAGGGATTGTATAGCTGCACATTACTAATTGACTAACGAGCTCTCAGCACTGGCACTGCTCTTGTCTCCGCCCCTTGCCTTCACTCACTTTACTTTGCTGTGCTTCAAGCAGATTTTCTTCACCTTGTTAATCACTGTTTTGCCTCTCACTCTGTGCACGGTAGAACTTTCTAACTGGAGCCGTATGTTTGTCAGTAGGCTGTCGCTGTGATCCCTGTCCGCGTTTTGGCTTTTGCTAATTTTTTGTAATCAGGAACCTCCTCGTGTTCTTTCCTTTGAAATTATTCTGATCCATATCACCTGCCTCCCCTTTGTAGCATGTGACTTCCCCTGTGTGCATTTAAGCAGTCTTTTAATTCACAGCTCGTGTCAGAACGTTTTCCCTGGTTTGCTTGTGCTGCGATAGTTTATGCCTTGCACTCTTAGTGTTATACTTCTGACTGAAACATCCCGGATTCGGATTTTGGGTTTACCTTTGATATTCCTGTGCCCGTGTACCGTACCTGTTTTGCCCGACTCCAAGTTTTGTGTTTACTGCCCCGTTAACGGTTCGGATTACACCCACTAGATTTTGGCTTTTGATTCTCTGACAAACCCGTGCCTGTGTACTGAACCTGTTTAGCCCGACTATGAGTACTGTGATTGGTGCCCTGGTTATGACTCGGATTTTGCCCTCTGGATTTTGACTTTTGGATTGTGGACTCTGTACTGTTGCCTCCTGCTCTGCGGGGGTTCTCCCCCTTCCTTAATAAAATGCAGTTTTACTGCACTGCTTGGTTCTCGAGACTGGTTCCCGAATGATACATGACAAGATCTTGATACTTCATCTCTTCAATTCTGGCACTACTAATATCATCAAGGGGTTGTCGTAATGCCAACCGCCAACTTTTTTTTTTTTTCTTGTCATACACAGATAACGGACGTCAGAAGCTCTTGCCCTCCATTTTACACCTCTATTTCCATTAGTTTTCAGCACACCAGTCTCTTTGAAATGCTTGATGGTGTTTCTTACAGGGCAATGGCAGCATTTAACGTCTTCAGCATCATGTAAGGCCGCAATGCGGCTACGACCAATCCCTGAGCTCCTTCTGTCGCGCCATCGTGTTTAACACTGACACTGCCCAAAATCCATGTCACCTTATATACTGGAACAACAGACCATCAGAGTGTGACGGTGCGTTCAGGAACCACTGGTAAGAACAGGAATTCGAAAATCGTAAGCCTTTATTGTAAGAAGGGTCTAGACAGGCCGGGGTAAAAACCAGTAAGTCAGGAGTGCGATGGTACATCGACTGCAGCCCAAAATCGTAGTCATAATACAGAGCAGAGGGTCATAGACAGGCATCCAAAAACAGAAATCGTAGTCAAACAAAAACGGGTCAAATACAAAAAGACAAGACAGGATCAGAGGGGCGAACTCCAGGTCGGGCGAAACAGTCGTGAAGAAGCAAATAACAAAAGGCACACGAGGAGCTCTGCACAGATGAGAATTGATCGTTCTGACAAGGAATGAACAGCAATGAAGACTTTAAACAGACAAGAGGGAAGTCACATGCTATGCAGGGAACAGGTGAATTGGATAAGACTAATTACAGAGGTAAGCACACATGGGGAGTCCTAAACCACAAACAATGGGTTAAAAACCAAAACACGGACAGGATCCACGCAGACAGCCTATGACAGATAAACAGCTCCGGTCAGGGAGTTCTAAGTGCAAAGACAATGAGTGCAGGAAAGCAATTAAGCACATGCGAGAGATTCTCACAGAAACGCAGGGAGAGGCAGGGAAAGCTGTGCAAGAGGCGGAGACTCGAACAGGGCGAAAGCTGAGATTGAATTAGTAATAATTAGTAGAGATGCAGCTTTACAAATTAACCCAAGCGTTCATTGGTAAGTTAGTAATATATACATGGATTAGTAAGTTAGTAGACTATGATACACAATATAAATGTTAGTATTATTAGTAATCTCAGAAAGCAAGGCGAAGGAAGTAAACGAGAATTGAAGTAATAATAAGAAACATCAGAAACCATTGAAATCACCCGAAGCAGGTGAGCACACAGACTGGGGAGACGGACTGAACCAACTGATCGCAAGACAGGGGTGACAAGTGCAATGGAACCTGGAATGGTATAAACAGAAAACCGGAATGTATAATAAACAAAAAGAATAAAGAAAAGACTTAACCATGAACACAAGGCGTGATGTCAAAACACAGAACCATAACACAGAGGTAATTTTGCAGAATAATGTTGCCTCATTCCAAACATGCCATCTATTCCAAAATAATGGCTGACCTTATGTCTTCCCCAAAACAAATCTACTCAACACTGCAGCTACTGAACAAAGCAACAACCCTCTAGTACACCTACCCACACCGCACATACTCTGCGATTATAATTCAATGTCAACCACCCCAACACTTCACCTGCTCTGCAATGCTACTTACTGAATACTGTAATGTGAATATAGGCCACTAGATGGCAGTATTTACCTTTTTTTTGTTAAGCTCAGACTGAAGTCATGTTTAGACATGTCCTGGACATGTCTGGGGCAAGTCTCAGAAAATTAAAAAAAAGAGGTCTAAATGTGGGTGGGGTCTGCAAAAGAGTATATAAGGAAAAGAATTGAGACAGTAAAGTAGTAGGAGAAATTGCAAGAAGAAGGATACGTGTGACCAGACCTGTCATTTCTGTTCAAGACCTGTGTAGTTTCTTTTGTGGATTTCTTTGCCTGTGTTTGAGCATTTTCTTCATCCAGGACATCACCAAGCCACCCCACCAAGAAGGGACTGTAATTATTTCTGTTTTTTTCTTATTTATCAATCTTGGTCTTTAGTTGTAGGTTGTTATTAGTCTTTGTCTTTGTTAAAAATTAAATGTGTTTTAGTTGTTAAAACTGTGTTTGTCATCCCTTGCTGTTGCTGTTGTGTTATAAATGTAATAACAAATTGGGGCCATAACAAATTGGGGGCTCAAGGTCCGGGATAGACCATTGTGTGAGTAATTTATTGAAAATCTAACATTCCAAATTGTGAAATTGTTTTTGTGAATTTTCCTAGATATATATTGACAACAGCAATGGATGATTTCTTGGCATCACCAACCGTAGGGGTTTTGAAGTTTTTTAAAAAGACAGAACTGCTAGAAATTTGCAGACAGTTGGAGTTGACAGAGGTAAAACCAGCCATGCGAAAAGCAAGACTGGCTAGAGAGATAGTTGAATATTACATTGATGAAAATGTGTTTGCACCAGGAGATCTGGAACAGTTTCCAGTGGAAAATCCAAATATAGAAATGGAACTTAAATTAAAAATGCTGGAGATTGAAAGGGAGGAAAGAGAAAAAGAAAGGGAATTTGAGAGGGAAGAAAAAGAAAAACAAAGGCAGTTTGAGTTAGAAAAATTAGCAAGAGAAGAAAAACAAAGAGAATTTGAGTTAGAAAAATTTGCAAGACAGAGAGATTTTGAATTAGAGAAATTCGATAGAGAAGAAAGACTCCAAATGGAGCAACTAAAAATAAAAATTCAAACTGAAAATAAATTTCGGGCTAGCCAGGAGGTAAAACTGGTGCCTCCATTTTCGGAAAAGGATGTTGACAACTATTTCCAGTGTTTTGAAAAGGTAGCAAAGAGTTGCCAGTGGCCAAAGGAACACTGGCCTCTGATGTTGCAAACTGTCCTCAAGGGTAAAGCTCAACAAGCCTATTCGGCTTTGTCTGCAGATGATTCCTCTGATTATGAGGTTGTCAAAAAGGTTATTATGAGAGCTTATGAGTTGGTTCCAGGGGCTTACCGACAGAAATTCAGAGGTCTGAAGAAATCTGAAAATCAGACTTATGTTGAATTTGCTAATGAAAAGCAGGTTTGCTTTGAGCGCTGGTGTACTTCTATGGAGGTCAAGGATGATTTCAACTCACTAAAAGAGATGGTGTTAGTTGAAGAATTCAAGAACTGTGTTAAGGATGATGTTAAGACCTACCTTAATGAGAAGCAAGCACTGAACTTGCAATCAGCTGCCAAATTTGCAGATGAATATGTTCTCACTCATAAGTCCAAATTTCAGTCTAGCAGTAACAATAAATGGTCCCAATTTCAGAAAAAGGGTTACGGTGATACCCAAGATTCCTCACCCAAAGACAAAGACAAATCTGGTGATGGTGCTCAGAAATCCAGTAACAGGTCTGATCAAAGTGTGAAAGCTGACAGTGACAGAAGTGGTCTAGTTTGCAGATATTGCAAGAAATCTGGTCATGTTACAACTAACTGTTGGTTCCTTAAAGCTAAAAAAGAAAAAGAAAAGGATACCAAACCAAATGCCTTTGTGAAAACAAGGTTAGAAACCCCTGTAGTGGATAACCAATCTGCTAAATTGCCTGCTTCTTGTGGGGCTAAAAAGCCTAATACAGCTGACTTTGTGAGGGAGGAATTTCTTCCATTTGTGTCAGAGGGATTTGTGGCTCTGAATGAGCATACTACTCCTGTCCCCATATATATCCTAAGGGATACCGGAGCTTCTCAGTCACTTTTGTTGATGGACTCCTTGGAGTTACGTGATGAGACCGCTTCAGGGGATTTCATACTTGTACAAGGTATTGAAGGGAGGACTGTATCTGTACCCCTGCGCTCTATATTCTTGAAGTCAGATTTAGTTACAGGACAGGTAAAGGTGGGACTTATGTCAAGTCTACCTATAAAGGGTGTTTCTCTGTTGCTAGGCAATGACCTGGCTGGGGGCAAAGTAGTTCCCCCTGTACATCTTACTTCACAGCCGAGCACTGAAAATGGGGATGAGGACCCATCTCTGTATCCTTCTTGCGCAGTGACTCGTGCTATGGCCAAGAAGGCTAAAGAAGAAGATGATGTGGTGCCGTCCAGTACATTGAATAGTCAGGACTCAGGTGGTTCGCCTCATGACTCTGATTGGCCTACTATGGTTTCTCCGTTTGAGGACTTATCAGATACTTTTATCAGTTCTCTATTCAGCCAGCCGGATGGGTCTGGTGATTCTGATGTGTCTGGAGACTTGTCTCTGTCCAGAAAGCGGTTGATTGAGGAGCAAACTAATGATCCTGAAATTTGTGTACTAAAGAGGAGAGCCCTTCCTGAAAAAGAAATAGACGCAGTTCCAGTTGGGTATTATCTCAAGGATGGTGTGTTGATGCGGAAGTGGCGCCCTCCTGATATCCCTGCCAATGCAGATTGGGCAGTGGTCAGGCAAATTGTTGTTCCGAAGGTCTATAGGAATGAGATCTTAACAATGGCTCATAGTTTACCTTTAGGAGGTCATCTTGGTGTTAACAAGACTGTTGATAAGATCATGAAACACTTCTTTTGGCCTGGGCTTCGGAAAGACGTTTCCAACTTTTGCAAAACCTGTCACACTTGTCAGGTAGTTGGAAAACACCAGTTAGACCCACCTGTAGCTCCATTGCAGCCTATCCCAGCATTTGGGGAGCCATTCTCTAGGGTCATTGTTGATTGCGTTGGTCCATTACCCAAGACTAGATCTGGAAATCAGTACTTGTTGACAATCATGTGTGCATCTACCAGATTCCCTGAAGCCATACCTCTACATAACATCAAGGCAACTGCAATCTCGAAGGCTTTGATAAAGTTCTTCACGTTGTTTGGCCTTCCCAGGGAAATTCAGTCAGACCAGGGTAGCAATTTCACTTCAGGATTGTTTCAGCAGGTTGTGTATGAACTAGGTGCAAAGCAGATTCTTTCTAGTGCCTATCATCCAGAAAGTCAGGGTGCCTTAGAGCGGTTTCATTCCACTCTCAAGACAATGATGAGGACTTATTGTTATGACCATGAGAAAGACTGGGATGAAGGGGTTCATTTGCTGTTGTTTGCAGCTAGAGAAGCAGTGCAGGAGTCTACTGGATTCAGTCCATTTGAGCTAGTGTTTGGTCATGAAGTGAGAGGACCTTTGCTATTATTGAGTGAACAATGGCAAGAGAAAGAGCCGCATATCAGTCTGTTAGACTATGTTGGCAAGTTTAAGGAAAGATTGCGTGCAGCTTGTGACCTTGCCAAAGAGAACTTGAAATCAAGTCAGGGAAAAATGAAAACTTGGTATGATCATAAGGCTAGAAGCCGTGAGTTTAAACCAGGAGAAAAGGTCCTTGTGTTGTTTCCCTTGCAGTCCAATCCATTGCAGGCTAGATTTCATGGTCCTTATGAAATTCTGACAAAACTCAATGATCTCAATTACATTGTGAAGACTCCAGATAGGAGAAAACCAAAACAATTGTGTCATATTAACATGCTAAAGCCTTATCATGACAGAAATGCTAGGGTTGCAGCTGTCACTTCAGATTCTCCAATGGTCGAAACGTGTGAAGATGAGGGGGAGTTTCAAGATGATGAACCAAGAATTAAAGCTGAAGTTCTTTCATGTAAATTGTCAAACACTGAAGTGTTGCAAAATCTTGATGTAAAACTCCAGCACTTAGAACCCTCACAGAGAGATCAGTTTGAAAGGTTGATCAAGAAATATGAGGATTTGTTTCCTGATGTTCCAAAGAGAGTTACTATAGCCTCTCATGATATAAATGTTGGTGATGCCAAACCAATAAAACAGCATCCATACCGGATGAATCCTTAAAAGAGAAAGATTGCTGAGAAAGAGGTTGAGTACATGTTAAAACATGATATTATCAGACCCTCCAACTCCGATTGGAGTTCACCCTGTGTGCTAGTTCCAAAACCTGATGGAAGTACTAGATTCTGTACAGATTATCGCAAAGTCAATGCTGTAACTAGAACTGATGTGTTTCCAATACCTAGGATTGATGATTGTATTGATAGTGTAGGGCAAGCAAAGTTTCTGACCAAGATTGATTTATTGAAGGGTTATTGGTGTGTGCCTTTAACTGAGAGGGCCAAGAGCATCTCTGCTTTTGCCACACCATCTGGATTGTACCAGTATGAAGTCCTACCCTTTGGCATGAAAAATGCCCCAGCCACGTTCCAAAGGATGATACAGTCTACAATCGCCGGATTGCCACACACGGGTGCATACATCGATGACCTGATCACATGGAGTGACTCCTGGGAAGAACATCTAAAAGATGTAGAGACGTTGTTCCAGCGCCTGACCCAGGCTAACCTGACTGTTAACCTGAGCAAGAGTGACTTTGGTTGTGCTACTGTCACCTATCTTGGCTACGTCATAGGTCAGGGTAAGGTGGCACCCATAAATGCTAAAGTCCAAGCCATCATGGACTTTCCAGTTCCTGACAACAAAAAAGCTTTGCGCCGCTTCCTTGGAATGATCGGGTACTACCGCAAGTTCTGCAAGAACTTTGCTGAGATTGCTCTCACTCTAACTAACCAACTGAAGAAAGGCGTAAAGTTCACCTGGGATGATGCATGCCAGAGAGCCTTCGATCGCCTGAAGTCTCTGCTGTGTCACTTCCCCGTGCTCAAATCTCCTGACTTCAACAAACCGTTCTCCATCGCGGTCGATGCTAGCGACCAAGCTTGTGGATCTGTGCTCCTACAGAGAAGTGACTCTGATGACATTGAGCATCCCGTGGCATACTTCTCCAGGAAGTTCAATCGCCACCAAAGGAACTATTCCACAATAGAGAAGGAACTGTTGGCTCTGGTCCTTTCTTTACAACACTTTGAGGTTTATGTTTGTACAGGACAAAAGCCAATGATTGTGTACACTGACCACAATCCGTTAATGTTTTTGAGTAAGATGAAAAACAAGAATCGGAGATTGTTGAATTGGAGTTTGATTTTACAGGAGTTTGACTTGGAAATTAAGCATGTGAAGGGTACAGACAATGTAATTGCTGATTGCTTATCCCGTGTTTGAGTGTGTATGATATGTATATATAGACAAGTGTTCACTTTACCATTTTGTATTGAAAAGAAAAATTTTGCCTTTATGAGTCAAAATTTTTCCCTTTTGGAATGGAGGTGTAATGTGAATATAGGCCACTAGATGGCAGTATTTACCTTTTTTTTGTTAAGCTCAGACTGAAGTCATGTTTAGACATGTCCTGGACATGTCTGGGGCAAGTCTCAGAAAATTAAAAAAAAGAGGTCTAAATGTGGGTGGGGTCTGCAAAAGAGTATATAAGGAAAAGAATTGAGACAGTAAAGTAGTAGGAGAAATTGCAAGAAGAAGGATACGTGTGACCAGACCTGTCATTTCTGTTCAAGACCTGTGTAGTTTCTTTTGTGGATTTCTTTGCCTGTGTTTGAGCATTTTCTTCATCCAGGACATCACCAAGCCACCCCACCAAGAAGGGACTGTAATTATTTCTGTTTTTTTCTTATTTATCAATCTTGGTCTTTAGTTGTAGGTTGTTATTAGTCTTTGTCTTTGTTAAAAATTAAATGTGTTTTAGTTGTTAAAACTGTGTTTGTCATCCCTTGCTGTTGCTGTTGTGTTATAAATGTAATAACAAATTGGGGCCATAACAATACTGACTCTCCAAATTGACCAACCAAAAACTGCACCTACGCCACAATAATAACCCAACTTACACCTACCCCAAAAAATAGTCAACCTAACACAGCACCTACTCTGCAATAATAACCCTCGATGGTTCTTTCATCAGTGACCACATGTCCGAAACTTCAGCGATTAGAAGCTAAATGATGCTTCAGTTTTAGCTGTCACAATTCTTCCTTCTTTTTAGGTAGTTAAAAAGTTGTTTGCAGCAAAGAATTTGAGTTTGGTCATCTTCATGTTATGCACTGACTGTATTCCTCATTCACTGTGCCTTAAGGGGACTTATAGTTAAAGCTATTATTACCTTTTTGGAATCTTTACACTTTTCTTTTGTAATCTTAAAATGCTCCTAATAAGCGTATGGCACGCTAAAATGTAAAAGAAATCCACCAGGTGTTGAAACTCATCGATATTCAATTCTCATATATTTCTGATAAAAGTCTGACCAATCTTTTTCTTCGTTCCGAATAAAATGATTTGCTGAGCTTCCTGCCTGTCATCCGTTGCTCTGCCCCTTCCAGTTGCCAACCGCTGTCACCGCTTGTGAGTCATGCGCCTCTCTGGCAGAGCAGCAGAGCGGTAGAGACAAAGCAGGTAGCTACTCAATGAAGTTATCCTGCAAACAAAGCAGCTGCAACTACTCTTGATTTAATGACTAACTTTACCAGGACAATTCTAGTGAGGTAAGATGTTATGACAGCAGTTTTACAAGAAAATACGTATGAATTCTGCAGAAACATGAAGCATCTGACTGTAAACAAACGCTGAAATGTTATAATTACAAACTTTAATGGTAGTTAGTCAGACGTTACTAGGGCATTTTATTTTATTCCATATATGGAATAGAATATTATGTAATTACTGTTGGTTAGTTTTCACTAACCGGTGCCTCTGAATCTGACTCCATTGCCCCGTTTCAAGATGCTTTCACATCGGACGCGAAACAAATTTTTCGTACAACAGATTACTTTCAAAGTCAATGCAAAGACGCAAATACGCGCGAGATTCGCGTCTTTGCATTGACTTTGAATGTAATCTGTCTTGCGAAAAGTTTGTTTCTCGTCCGGGGTGAAAGCAGCTTCATTCGCACTACTCACTTCCTCACCGCACACGTCAGGGGAGGAGGGGAGCCTCAGAGGTCAGGCAGGGGGAAGAGGGCGGGACTTTGGAGGGAGGCGGAGTTGTTCATGTTCAAATTTCTATGAAGTGCTTTGCCACATGCCAGAAAGGTAAGAAGAGCTTTAACCTTCATCCTATCGAGGGCTCCGTCTGGACCCCGCACCTATATATTCGTTGGCCATTTTAAATATGTGACATACTGCCTCACCATTATAAGAATTTGTCAGAATGTATGTCTTAATTAAAACACTAAAGCACCAGCAGATCAGCTTTTTGCATTGGGGAGGGTAAAACTTATGTCTTTTATTTTATAATTGAACAGCACACTGAAAGTTAACTTCTTTTTGGTTGTTTCAGATTCATAACGGCCAACAGACAAAGACAAGCTAGATACACAGCAGCAGAGGCCATAAGGCAGATTCCGAACAAAAACAATGAAAATTATTTTACAATTACTTTTTTGTTTTAAATTCTGTAAGAAAAGATATAAGTTGTAATCCAGACTGTTTTACAGCTGCAAGAGCTGCAAATATCATGTATATGATACCAAAATTTATTTTGTGGTGCTATAATTTGCTAAATCTGTTAGTTATTGCAATATTATTGCCTTTATAATACATCATTGATATTCAGCAGAAGTGGATTTTGTTCTTCAATAACATAGTGTTTGTTTGCTGCACTGAATCTGTTCTTACTGCATTGATTAAGGTTTTCCCTCCTGGGGTCCATACGGACCCGACTGGTAGTTTGCGTCTGTAAAATTGCCCCTTAGGATGACAGTTAAGCAAACATTTTTCCAAGATAATTCTTAGTTTAAAAAGTGAATATCAAAATAATTCTATTAGAAATTACAACTTAAGACTGACTTTCTGTAGCATCACATCAGCGGTTGCCATGGCAACAGCTGTTTTAATGAATATTTAGAGGAACAGTTATTGAGACGGAAAAAAAAAACATTTCTAATGTAACTACAGAGCTTTTTTCCCCAGGTTTTTATGTTCTAGTATTTATTTTAACCCCACTGAAATCAATTTTGGCGGGAAACAGCTAATTAAATATGCATATTTTGATTCACTCGTATTCAGAGGTTAATATTGCAAAGAGAGCTCTGTTCAGACACCACAAAAAGAAAATTGCCAAATGTGAATTTGATGTACAGTTGCTGAGAAATCCATATTTTCTTGTTGAAAATCTGTAGGAAAACATGATTTTAGTTCGGCAGTAATAATTTAATTGAAGTTTGACAGTAATGTTCTCAGGAGGAATACATTTAGTATTTTGTTTTATGTGGTTTAGGATTTCTTTTTACCTCCTTAAAAGGCACCAGCCTCATAAGTAACTCCCTCTTCTTCAATCTATGTTTCTTCCATAGTTTTACGTGCTCGTCGAGCATCGACTCCTTTCTTTTTTCCAAGTTCTTGTGAGGTATTTTTCTTGAACCAAATGCGAGACCAGAGAGTTTCAGTAAAAATGAGTTTTATTGAAGCTGGGGGTTGAACCCCCACAAGGCAGAAGGCAACGGTACAGAGTCCAATCCAAAAATCTGAATCCCAGGGACGTAATCCAAACTGTACAGAGGGCAGCAAACAACTCAGTCGGGAAAATAAGTCCAGTACACAGGCACAAGGATGTCAGAATCCAAAGCCAAAGTCCAGTAGATGTAATCCAATTCATTGTTGGGGCAGCAGAGACAAAAACTTGGGGCCAGGCAAAACAGGTACGGTACACGGGCAGAGAGGTATCAAAGAAAAAGCCAAAATCTGAATCGGGGACATTCCAGTCAGAAGTATAACACTATGAGTACAAGGCATCAACAATCACAGCACAGAGAAAATGTTCTGACAAGGGCTGTGAGTGAAATGACTGCTTAAATACACATAAGGGAAGTCACATGCTATAATAGGGAACAGGTGAGCTGGATCACACTAATTACAAAGGAATGAACATGAAATTGTTCCTAATTACAAGAAATTTGGCAAAAGCCAAAACGCAAACAGGGATCACAAGACAGCCTATAGGCAGACATACGGCTCCGGTTAGGGAGTTCTAACGTGCACAGATGAGGAGGGAGAACAGGGTCTAACAATGCGAAGGTTCCACTGAAACTGCAGCAAAGCAGATTGAGTAAAGCCAAAGGGGTGGAGACTAGAATAGGGTAAATGCTGAGAGCTTGTCAGTCAATTAGTAAGTGCAGCTATACAATCCCTTAGTAAGTTACTACTATAACCAGTGTTAGTTTGGGTTAGTAAGTTAACTGAAATAATAAACTGTTATTTTGGTTAGTTATACAGAAAGCAAGGTGAAGGAAGTAAACGAGATTGGAAGGAATGATTGAAATTCCAGAAACCATGAAATCACCTGAAAGCGTGGCACACAATACTGGGGCAGTGAGCTATCACATGACACAAGACCAGACAGGGGAAGACAAAGTGCAATGCATGGTATGACACAAAATATGGACCGGAATCTAACTCCAGGAGTGGAATATGGCAGAATATACAGAAATAAGGTAAAAACAAAAACATGGCAAGGCATCCAAATCCCAAATACAAATCAAGGTCAGACAAAGCAGAATCATAAACAGACATGGCAAACAAGGCAGAATCACAACCAAAACATGGTCAGGCAGATGAGGATCATAACAGTTCTATTACATATTTTTCACTGCATTTCATACATTTTCTGTCCATTTCATGACAGCCTTTCATTGAGTGCCCCTGCCTTCGTGTCAAGTTTCATAAAAATGGAGGCAATTCCTCGTTGACCATCATTGAAAGTCACCCACACTCATAGCTTTCCATCCTTGAGTTTGTGACGAATGTTTCCTTCGGAACATGACTCAATTTTACGGATTATTTGAAAGATCACTTCATGTTCTTACCTATAAAGTGAAATTTTGAACCAAAATTGGCATTTTGCTGAGCTATAGGTCCCCTTAAAGGGCTGAATAATCCCTACAAAAATGAGCAACTTAAAATTTTGGGATTTAAACTATGGTTTGAACGAAAACCAAGAGACATATCCGGTCCCCAGAAGGGAGTTGGGTAATCCCTGCTCTACTGCAGCTCTCCATAATATACGCACTCTAACCTGTGCAGTAATTCTGCTGTCCTGCTGCCAGCATGTGCACTCACTGTGCTGGAGCTGAACTTTATGATAACATTTTTATAAAGTTACTCTCTATTCATTTCATTTTGCACGCAAGATGCACCCTCATCACTGCCACTTTGAAAGTATTAACAAAAAGTTTCTCAGAATAAACGCTTTTCTAACAAGCAGTACTTCAGCTTGGTTTTTGGTATTACCTCCGCAAAAGTATTTTTATAATATGTATTCTTTTAGCTCTCCTGACCAAACCATACTAAGAGCACATCCAACTGTCACGAGTAAGCGCTCACAGAAATGCTTCATTTTATTCCCTGCGCGGCGAAGACATTTGCAGCACATATGCCATGCCATTTCACTGGTGTCCTGCAGGGGGAGGTACTTCCCAAAAACCGGCTCCTATCTTTTTCTGGAAAGGTATGAGCATTATCGGCGAAGCACAGTGATGCGTATCGTGAGAGCATATCGCGCGTTCATCCCGGTCCGGTGATTTAACCACGAGGCTGTTAACAGATATCACAGCTATTTCCATGAGGTTCAGACATTTCGAACTTTGTGCATTTAGTAGATAGGTGTAAAAGTACAGACAATTTTATACTTATAAGGTTTTTCAATCCTTTATTTAACCGCCAAGTTCCAGAGCGTGTTTCTCTTTTTAAGGATGCCAGGCAGAAATGCCAGAGAACCCAGCTGTGGGTAGGCTATAAATGCAGAGAGACAGGGAAAAGCCTTTGGAGCAGTTCCAGGGCTGGAGGACGAACTTGAAAGCCCAACTGCAGAGTCTTTCCCAACATCATTTCTCCAGAGTCTTGTCAGAATCCCACACTGTAAAAAAAAAAGTTTTCTCTACTGAAAAAAGTTAGTGTCCAGGCTGCCTCAGAATTTCAAGTTATCTGAATTTAAGATGATAAATTGAGGTAATATTCAACTTATAATCTCAAGTTCAATAAGATGAAAATTTTAAGGCAGCCTGGACACTAACTTTTTTCAGTTGAGACAACTTTTTTTTTTTTTTTACTGTCCAAAGGTCATCAGGATCATAAACCAACAGCTATTCACCGGTCAAGGCACCAACCATCAGGGCACCTCAAAGGCCCAAAGGTCACAGCTTTTACTCCAAACACTGTGACATTTCTATACTCAGCAGTCAGAGATGTCTCCTCATCTCTGCTTATTGGGTGGTGTTTGAGAGGATGTGCATACCCGTGTCTACTGCATGAAAGCAGCCGTGGGTTGCTAATGGTTAGTCGTTCCATTCAAGACTGGAGCATGAACTGACACAAAAACATGAATATTTAAGAAGAAATACTTTGAAAGTCGAGCAAAAGCCACTGACCACCAGAGCTAGAATATGCTGAGGTGCTTGTCTGAGCCATGAAATTTGGCAGTTCGAGCCCTGGTTTCGCCACAGAAAGGTCAGTGCAGGTGTTGGGCAATTAACCCAGGTTTTGTAGCCTCTATCTATTCTAATTAGTGTGAAAAAAGTGTCAGATAAGTAAACAAAAGACAGTGACACGACGATCATCATTTCTGCTTACCTACGTGATGATATAGAACCCATTAACCGTTAACTGCTCAGGCGTGCAATTATTTTCATATAATAACTGGCATGGAGTCATTTATTGTGCCTGCACTGTGATTATTGTGCATGCATGCTTAGCCACAAATATCATTTTTGTGTTTTTGGTCAGAAACTGTATTTATATGCTGATTATTTGCTTTGAAATGTTCAAAACTTCCATTGCTCTGTCCAAAAATGCTATTTTTTTTTTTTTTGGATTTTGTTTCATTGCTATACAAAAGTTGTAATTGCCAATTTCACAGCGTCACGACCCCACTCAAGCAGCCATTGTCCCATTATACTCGCTCCAATTTGTCGTAATCGCCCCTACTTGCCAAAGATATTAATAATTATTTTGGAAAAGTCAACCATGTTGTCTTTGTCTATTTCAGCTTTCACTTTGCATGTTTGTAACTTAGTGATTATATGAGTCAGGTTAAATTTTACAAAAATTCAAGTGCAGTAAATTGATATGCAGGTGACACCTTCCCAGAAATCCTGGAGTCAGAGGTGGATGAAGCGATTCAGCGACTACCAAAGAACAAGACAACAGGCGTAGATGATGTTCTCGCAGAGCTATTGAAAACTGGAAACCCAACAATAACAAAACTTCTGTGTAAACTCTGCAACAAGATTGTTAGCACAGGACAGTGGCCATCTGACTGGGTGAAGTCTGTCCTCATCACTATCCCCAAGGTACCTGGCACTGTAGACTGTTCTGAACACCGCACCATAGCCCTAATATCCCATGTTAGCAAGGTCCTCCTCCGAATCCTCCTACGGCGTACGGAGAGAGTGGCAGAGCAGGAGGTGGCAGAGGAGCAGATGGGTTTTTGGAAGAGAGTGGGTACAAGGGACCAGATCTTTAACCTAAGGGTACTGATGGAAAAAGCAAGGGAAACCAAAGTGCCACTCTTTATAGCCGTCATTGACTACAAGAAAGCCTTTGACTCAGTTAGACATCAAACCTTATGGAAGGTGATGGAAACTATGGGAGTCTCTGGGCACTTGGTAAAGTTGCTACGCAATCTATACAGGGATCAGCAGGCAGCAGTGAGAGTAGAGGATGACCTTACAGAGTGGTTTAAAGTAAGCGGGGGGGTTAGGCAAGGCTGCTTGTTGTCGCCGATGTGTTTCAACTTCTACTCAGGGGCGCCGTGACAGGTTGTAATGAGGGAATCTGTGGAGGAACCTCCCACGATTGGTGCCAACATAAGTGGCAGGAACATCAACAACCTCCGCTTCGCCGATGATATAGCACTGATAGTCACTTCGACAAAGGGACTCTAGGAACTGCTGGACTCTACAGACAGCACCTCTAGTGAGTACCAACTGGAAATCAGTACCAAAAAGACCAAAGTGATGGCTGTAACCAAGGAACCTACCCAAGTAACAGTCACCTGCCGGGGTGAACAACCACAGCAAGTCTCAAGATTTAAGTACCTGGGATCTACAATGGAGCAAACAGCCAGCTGTAGCCACGAGATCAGCATACGACTGGGAACAGCTCGTGCAGCCCTCAGAAGCCTAGATGTTATCTGGAAGGACAGGTCCCTTAAGACAGCCACTAAACTGAAAGTGCTGTGGACCCTAGTTTGGCTGGTGGTAACCTACAGCTGTGAAGCATGGACTCTGCACGCCAGTGACATCCACAGGATCCAGGCTCTGGAGAAGAAATGCTACAGGAGGATTCTCAGTATCAGCTGGACTGACCACCACACAAACGACTCCGTGTTAGAAGAGCTAGGAGTGGAAAGAGCATTACTTAACATCATAAAAAGGCAGAAACTGCAATACTTTGGACATGTGACAAGAACGGGAAACATCACCACTCACATACTACAATGCACCATCAACGGCAGGAGAAGCCGGGGGAGACCACGAAGAAGGTGGAGTGATGACATCAGAGACTGGATGGGCATGTCACTGACTGAGTGTTCTCACAGAGCCCGAGGCAGGACAGAATGGAGGAGGCTGGTACTGGATGCCACCATAGTCCCCGACCCTCAGGCATATGAGGATGGGACTAGGTGAGGTGAGATGAAATTGATATAAAGTGTCAAAAGGAAGATTATAGTCGTGCAGTTATTTGAAAATAATGCACACCCTTGGAATGTTCTTCAGCCAATCACAGTTGAGTTTTCAGCAGACCTGCGGTATTACTGTGATATAATGTCCTCTCCTCGCTCAGACGTGCAGCGTACCTGATTGGAAGCAGTGTTCCCAAACTCCGCCCCTCCACCCTTCCATTTACTGATGGCCTATCCCGCCAACCACTTTATACCTTATTTCTTTACTTTTGCGTGTAAAACCATAGTCATTCTGAGAGACGCCGTGAAACAGAAGTTGGGGCAGTACAAGGGTCTACAGTGTGGTGTCTATCTGAGTAAAACAAATATTTGAGCAATATTTTCAAAAGAACAGACATTTCTTTAGAATTACTTGTGGCTTTGAAACTGACATGTATATTACCAACAGGAGAGGTGATGTTAATTGGTAGACTTTTCAATTTTGTTCCACACTTACTGGACTACAATGACATTACTGCAAAGTAATCTTCACGATATGGATGAGAATTATCGTCAGACAGAAAAGGCAAGTTGTACATTTGTACTGTTTTATTGAAATATACGGTAAACACCGTAATTAATTGGACAGTGAAACTTTTTTTTGTAATTTTGGTTCTTTTGGCAGTGAATTCAATTGGACATGCATTTTACCTGCTGAAGAGGAGACTGAATGTAAAAAGTTTCTGAGACAAGCAGGGAGTGAAGATACTGCTGTACAGGCCTGGCAGAGCATCATCAGGGAAGATCTGTGAGTAACAGACTTCAAGCAGTGACTACAGACAAAATCGTGTCTGTGTCCATGAGTCAGACAGACAGTGAGATTAAGAGAGACGATGAATTTTCATTAGTTTACCTGAACATTATATTGCAATACAGATCATTACACTTGAAAAGAAAATTCACAGCATGAAAGTACAAAAAAGGTTCGTTATTGATTTCATAAACAACTGTAGAAATGTCTCATCCTTCATCCCTTAAACACTCCCCTCGCTTCCCAGAAATAATGACACCTTATTCTGACTAATTCACAAACCCTGACTGAGGTCAGATATATGAAAACGACATCCGACTCTGTGTGTGTGTGTGTGTGTGTGTGCGTGTGCGTGTGCGTGTGCGTGTGAGCGGGCGCGCGTGTACGTGCGCGAGTAAAAAGTGTAAGTCGCACGTGGGACTGTCCCAGTTACCACGATTACATACAATACATTCCACGGGCCCCACGGTCACGAGGGTAAAAGAGATGTGACGTCAGCCTTCCCACCCAGGGAACAATCAGCGCGCGCTGGAGCCGAATGGAAGTCCGAATGCAGTCAGAATAGCCGCCGCCGTAGCGCTGCGAGCCCCGTCATTCCGCGAGCCAACATTTGCGTTCGTGTTTATTTTAACTTCTCGTACTTTATTTACTCCCATCTCACGTTTGCTGTTGTGTTTGTAAATCGGGTTTTGCGTGCACCAGTCTTCGGTCCATTCAACTTCAGTAAAGTGGGTAAGTTCTTCTGCTTCTTCCGAATAGTTGCTCACATTTCTCTGCACGCAGTGCGCTGGCTCGCGGGCTCCTACTGCACACCGAATGGAAGGAGCGGATCCCGCAGGAATGAATCGGGGGGTTTGTTCACTTCTGCCGTGGGCAGCAGAACTTTACATGGAGGAACGCAGCTGTCGCGCTCGCTGTCGAACACGTTTATCTCGATGGCCTTCGCGAGTCATTAGTTTTGATCGCTGTGTTTGTTCGTGTGTTTATGATTGTTCATATTGTTCGGGATTTGTAGTCTGCTGTCGGAGTTAGCAACACGCTAACATTAGCTTTGATCAGTTCTGTCAAGGCGCCAAAGTTGTTATTATTTTGTGTTCATCTCGTTTTCAGTCGCCCGGTGTTATTCGGACTTGATCAAAAAGTAACTTTGGTGACTCAGTCCTTGTTTACAAAGTACAGGGTGAAGTTTGCGTCTATAAGCGCTCATAAGGGGGATAAAAGTGATGCTAGTCTGAGATGTTATAATGGCCAACCGCAACTGTGCGGGATATTATCTGGTGAAGAGTTGGCTGAGATTTTTCCGGCATTAATGTAAAATGGACGATGACGACAATCTGGTTGGCCGGCTGGTTTTGCCCAAACATGCATCAGGACTGGATGCAGTCGCCTGTAAAGTCTGCAGCGTCTCGGGTGAATTTCTTTTGCGCCCTTGGGTCTGGTGTCAGCGAACTCCCTCGGTGGTGATGCAGATGACATTGTTATTAAGCCTATTTATTTACTTTCGTACCTAGATAATCGAATACATGGATAAACAAATGAAGGGGTCATTTGCAAAAACAGTTATTGTCCCATTCTTATCCAGAGGGGTGTGGCGAGGGCACTGCAATCGCCTTGGTTTGCGAATTCATTTATTTGTTCAGCTTGCGAGATCATGACAAAACCAAAGCCTGACTTCGCACCAAATCTGGCCAGAAGTTGGCCGTGACCAGAATAGATCCCTTTAGATTTTGGAATGAATTGGGTCAAGGTCAAAGGTCACTGAAAAAGTTGAAAATTGGTAGGGCCTAATAATTAGGACTGTGGTTTCCTCTTAATCTTGTTAACGAATAAATCAATCAATAAATAAATGCACAAACGGAGGCGATTTCAATCATCTCGCCCTACAAGTGGATCAACTCATTCAGCAGCTGAAATGAGGGGAGCGATTGGCTGTGTCTGGTGCTGCATCTTGTCTGCCTATTTATTTATTTTCCCAAATCATGTTTTTAGAATTGTATACTTTTGGGACTATCAATCAACATAGTGTTGGGTAATTTCTGACAGATATCTCAAAATGTTTTATTTTTCCTAAATCTGTCTATATTGTGCTGTTAAATGAATATGTACAAAATTGGCGTAGGTTTAATCATTTTAGAATAACTTTTCCATTTTTGCTAATTAACTCTTCAAATGCATGCATTACCAAATTGAGAAAGAGTGGGACAGAATGTTGAATTACAATTCAAAACGGAAGCAGTGATTTGTAAATTATCATTGACCTGTATTACGTTGAAATCAATATAGTAGTAAATTATTTGATCTTTTACTGCTTGAATTTTATTGATTTTTTTTTTTTTTCAAACTGAACTCTTACTTGAATTTGGGTGCTTGGAACATATTTCAAAAGTTGGTTCACTAAAGTGTTTACCACTTTTGCCCACAACGGAAGGACATCTCTTACCCATAATGAAACGTTGCTGATCAGTAAAGTTTTGGGCTGTTTATAACCAGAGGTCCATTTCCCACAATGTTGCCAGTCCTGTTTACGACAGTGAATGAACGTTTTGGGACTGAATATACTAATGAATTTGATGTTTCAAGCATAATTTTGTCCCAATAAATAACATTCCGAAAAAGGCGTGGTGACATCCAATATGCCGAAGTCCAATAAAAAAAAAAAAAAGACTTATGTGGGTGAAAATAGCTTAAAATATGCATTTTTGCGCAAAATTCAAAAATATTTTATTCAGATTCATTTCTCAAGGAAAAATGTCAGCATAAATTTTTGAAAGAAATTAATGACTTGAACCAAGAAAAGTTCTGAATTTCGGGTGCATTGGCATGTAATAAATCTCATTCGTTCATTTATTTACAGATGTACTCAGTAATGCTTTTGTAAAGTAACGATGATGTTGCGCTCATTGAAAGGAGTAACTTGCAACTAACAAAATTTGGGTAAGGCAAAGATTAAGCTTTAGCTAAGAGCTTCTTATGACTGAATCTGTTAAGAAGGTCATGGGTTTTTATCCAGCCTGGGGCCTTTTTGCGTGGCATTTGCATATTCTGCCCGTTATCGCGTGGGTTTCCGGCGAGTACTCCGGTTTCCTTCTGCTGTTGAATGACATGCATACCAGGCTAATTGGAGACTCTAAATTGCCCATAGGCATGATTGTGTGAGTGAATGGCATGTGAATGGTGTGCGCCCTGCAATGGATTGTGGGTCCCTGCCTTTAGCCCAGAGTCGGCTGGGATAGACTCCAGCCCCCCTCGTGACCCCAGTGAGGAAGAAGCGGTACAGAGAATGGATAGATGATGTTAATGAAGTGTCTGGTGTCTTTGATATTTTAATGTGTGATATTTTTGAGTTGAATTTTTCATGATGTCTGTTCTGTTGTGAATGCAGGTTTGCTGGGACGTTTGGAAACTGTATGGGCTGCAATGAAGAGCCTTAAAGCGAAGTTTAGGAGGAGTGATGTAAGTGCAGCATCTGAATTTCTCTTGCGTTCTGAAGTTGAGGCCATTCCTTTATTTAACCATACCTTTTTAAAATTTGCATTGTTTTATTCCATTCGCCTTACGGTTGTTCATTGTACTTACTGTGTTCTAGGTTTCATTTTTTAAAGATATTAACCTGTATATCATAAATGGTGTGATCTGTCTCATGTTGTTCCTCGATCCCCATTGTGTCCCTCAGAAACAAACATGGTTATTCCCTGAGATGCTGTGTCGGCTCTTTGCGGGTTGTGTATTTTGTATTGCTTGAAAACTGTGATTTTACAGTGAAGTTGAACGCGTGTCTTTCACTGGTGATTTTTGTCAGTGTATCTATTTCAAAGTAGCAGATAAGTCTTGATTTTATTTACTGACTGATATGAATATGCCACTTTGTTCTTGTTGCGCTTGTGTTTTGCTGAGGAGTGCTGTACTTAAGAATATCTGTCCCCTTTTATGCTCCTGTTAACTCCGCTCATGATCATAAAAAGTTGCACTTTGTGGTAAATGGCTGCACTCTTTCTCAGTTTTCACAGAATCTTCAAGTTTTATTGCTTTTTTTTATCTGCCAATCTTATCCCAAACCCCTTAAAATATCTGTCACTAATTGTCTTTTGCCCTCAACTGGTAACAGTGTTTTTGATTAGAACCCTGCATGAATTCTTGTGTCTAAAGAACATGTGATTCTCTTGTTTCGTTGAAAACTGTGAATTCTGGGTGAAGCTGAGCTCGTGCCGTTATTTTGCAATACAGGGGAGATACCGGGCAGTCAGCGATTTAGTGGTGTTCAATTTCTGCAGCTTATAATGAATTTAAGTGAATAGAGGCATGAATTACCACTGCAACAGGAAACATGCCATTTATTTTTCCTTCAAGTATCCAGTTGATAATTATGGTGCATTCTGGACAGTCTCTTGTGGTATTTGGTGATTTTGAAAATTTCTGATGTTTTCTTCTACTTCGGTTGTGCCAGTATTGTGAGGCTTTTAAAAGATGCTGAACATTTAATATTACCTGAGATTTGTTTGTTATATTTTGGCTCCTTCATGATCTGAAACAGGAGTCATCAGCCAGTCAGTGAGGGACTTGAGTTCATATAAGCCTGCCCACAAGGGTCAGAAATAAACGTATATTCCAGATATTTTTGTTAAATGCTTATTTTCTGGCTTGGCTTGTGCAGCAGTGGCCCATTTTGGACTGAATTGTGCTGACAGGGCCTGGTTCTGTTCCAGTGTCCTCAAACCACACCGAAAATGCACCCAGAACTCGGGCCGTTTCACTGGAGTCTGGGCCTGAGTCACGCTGGGGAGTGACTTCTCCACAAAAACTCCACAGGAAGTGACTGATTTGCACGGTGACTGACTTGGCAGTGGTGACCGCAGACGCGATGTGTTGGGACAGAGGAGAGGGGAGGGAGGGGATTGGGCGAGGTGGTTTGAAACTCCTCCGCTGGGGTGTGTGTCTGTTTGAGACTGTGAGACGTACCTGCCACTGGAGCAGGCTGATCCAGGTCCAGAAATATTCAACTCCACTCCAGTGTTATGTTCCTGTCACCTGAATTGGTCAATCATAGGGCAGTTCTGCGGGTTGGAGTTGCAGCTGATTGGTGAAATCTGCAGGCTCAGTATATTATTGGTGGGAAGAAAAACGCATGAGCACAAGGCAAGACTGTTGTACCTCTGAAAACACGATAAGCATGTCGCAGCTTCGCTGGAAGAACGAGGTGTATTTAGTGCATGGGTGCCATTGCAGCTGGCTTTCGAACCTGCCAGTAGCGTGTTTATTACGGGGGAAGGTGGTCTGACCTGTCGTGTGGAACTGCTGTGTTCATTGGTTAATGTTTTGTAAGTTTCCATACTTATGTAATATATTCCTCAGCTCTGAGGTGAGAACATGTGATGAGACATTATAGAGATAAGAGCTGCACTTAAAATGCACCCTAAGGTGGCTGTGCTTTATCAATACTGCCCTTTTATCAGTGTTTCAATGCAACCAACCATAATTATTTATTCATTTTTCTAAAATTAATTTCCTATAAATCAGGGTTTCATGATTTGCGGTATCGGTAAAGATAATTATGGTTGAAATCAATCATATTGTTGTAAGTATACCAGCAATGAAGTTCCTCTAGGTTCTAAGGATTTTGTCATAACATTACTTCCTGTTTCATTGCGGCATAAAATTGAGGTATTGCGCAAAAAATCCCAATGTCACCCTAACTATTCAGAAAATGAAAGAACTGGCCGTTAAAATGAGACCGATCTTCATTGACCTAACAGAAAGAAACACAAAATGTACCCCTTGTACTGTTGGTTCAAATATTCATTTTAGAAAGAATAAAACCGTTGTTAACATGACAGGTGGAGGAAATGAAAGGATTTTGCTCCACAGAATGAGGAGGATGGTGAGAGAAGCAAAAAAAAAATGCTCCAGAATTAGCTTAAGAGAGTTACATGGTGGTGGCATCTTGGGGACACCAGGTTTCAAAAAGCACCATCAGGTGCCACCTCCACAACCACAGGCTCTTTGGAAGGGCTGCCAGAGTAAAGCCTTTTCTGACCAGGAGGCACAGAAGCAAGAGCTTGAAGTTTGCCAAAAGTCATGTAAATCATGACTAGAACACGGTGGTTTGGTCAGATGAGACTGAAATGACCATTTAGCTCAGATCCAGTCGCGGCATGTTTGGCATCGAGGCTGTGATTCATATTAGGAAGTACATCTCTTACCCATGATGAAACTTTGCTGATCAGTGAGGTTTTGGGCTGTTTATTTCCAGAGGTCCAGGGGCATTGGTTCAGATCAATGTCTTGGTGGATTCAACCAAGTTTCAGGTCATTTTGCTGATCTGGTTGCCTCTGCGTGAAAGCTGAGGCCTGGCTGTGGGGGGCCTTTCCACTATCCAGCCAGACAAAGGCCCAAAGCAAACTTGTCCTCCGTCTAATTTAAAACCAGTGGGCTGCTCTGAAGAGGTCAATCGATGAGCACAAACTGGGGAATGTGTCTGATCTTGGAAGGATCTGTGTTGAGGAATCGTCTCATTTCCCTCTAAATGTGTGGTTAGTACATGTCAAACAGCTCTGGAAAACG
The DNA here is from genome assembly GCA_029721435.1 of Gymnothorax reevesii. NCBI lineage: Eukaryota > Metazoa > Chordata > Actinopteri > Anguilliformes > Muraenidae > Gymnothorax > Gymnothorax reevesii. Next base: position 16,961,847 of record CM056583.1, on the reverse strand, counting down.
CCCCATGCGATTATCTGCCGCGGAGTGACTCCACTAAGTATATAAACTGGGGTCGGTAAAGATAAAACCTGACGTTTTGTCAGCTTGTGATTCGCCCATAGCTATTGTTGTGTCTTCCCAAATCAAAAGTTTTCATATTTTTGACGTCCCCTTTTCTGTAAATAATTGGAGAGAGACAAAATCCTCAGAAGTTATCAAATTTTATTCCTGCCTTGAATCGTACAGTAATACAAAAATCCGGTGAGTAGTCCTTCCCCAGGAAGTATTACCTCAATGATCCCAGATGGCCATATTTATGAAAAAACCCTATTAAACTTTGTTCCAATCACATGACATGGGTCGTCTTGAGAGAAGATTTTGTAAGATTTTTATTCCATTTTAATTCCAATTTTATTCCAATCCCATTACATTGATTATCTCTTAAGCCTTTTCTTTCCCCTGTTGGTTGGCACCTCTCCATGGGATTCTCTGGAAAATATTGGTGGTGCACAGAAGTGATGATCCCATAAAAAAGGAAACAAAATGCATTAAAAAATAGAGGAAAATACATTTAAAGGGATAGGATACGAATAGATGCATAAATGATTCAACTGATTGTGTTAGCAGTAATAACTAATGATTTTGCTGGACAAATATTGATCAAAGCTACAGAAATCAAATACATTTTAATGTCTCGCCTGATTATGTTTTCAAGTCAACTGAACAGGATAGATACTCATCAAAGCCACAGAAGCTCACTGTGTGTGTGTGTGTGTGTGTGTGTATAACTGCTGCTTACATAATATGGTTACTGATTATGATTATCGATTATGTTTATTATCCCCCCCAACAGGAAGTGGGATAGGCATATAGGTTTGATCTCCGTCCGTCCGTCTGTCTGTCTGTCCGTCCGAGAAAAAGGTACAACTTTTCTCAGAAAACATTACAGATAGGACAACCGAATTTGGTGTGTAGCTTCAGACCATAAAGGCCTTGATGGAGTTCGAAAATAAGAAGCACACGATTGGCGGGGGATGTTGTAGACCATGTCGACTTTTTAATTTTGGTCATTGATTTACTGATGAATATGATGAGAAATATTGAAATAGTGTTGAGAATTATATCAGTGTGTGAGTAAATGGTGTGTAGATTCTGCCTCTTATGCAGCGCATGCTGGGTTAGCTGTAGCGCAGTCATCTCCCCCATTCTAAAATGCGCTGTTTTGATGATTGATGACGTCCGTTGGGGTGATGGAAGTCACTGTTGAAATCGTGTGCGCCCCTTCTCTCAGTGCGCTGTGTGAGATGATGGATGAGCTGAAATGTCTTAAACCTGACTTTGTGCTCCTCTCCCGCTCTCACTTTTACAAATGAACCTCCCCAACTGCCTTTACACGCATCGACCGCCATCCTGAAGCGTCGTCTCGCGCTCAAGCCAAGCTAGCTGTTAAAATATTATAACACTCGCCTGCTGGGTCCATTTATGTTGGCTAATTACTAAATCAGATTAATTGGGCTTGCATGATTGTCGCAGTGACGAGCGACGGTGCAACAAAAACACGAGAGAAACGCTTCTGCTCGACGACTCCGACAATAACCTCCATTTTCTGACCTCCGTTCAGCCGCTTTCACACCGGACGCGAAATGAATTTTTTGAGGGACAGATTACTTTCGAAGTCAATGCAAAGACGCAAATACTCCTGCTTTAGTCAGCTTTAATCTCCGTGTGATGCAGGCTGTGGGATTCTGTGTTGGCTCATTTTAGTCATGACCTGACTGCCTCAAGGAAGTCGGCATGACTGATTTCTTCCAAGTAACGGTGAAGACCTGTGTCAGTGCCTGAAGCTACAGTGGTGTAGCCCAGCACTGCTGCAGATATCCGATATTCTTGTTTCATCCTGAAATGTGGAATTTATTTTGGATATTAATACATAAAAATATATTATTATTAAGTTTTATATAGTGCCTTTCTTATACCGGAGGTCGCTTCACAAGCCGCATGGAAGAAAAGGCACTGAAACAATGCAACACAAACACGATACACAATGACAAGACAAGAAGGTCAATTAAAAATTTGGGAGAAAACAAAGTCCTCAATAAAATCAGTAATCAATCAAACAATAAAATATTGTTCAAATGTTTTCATGGGAAGAAACTGGGAGTAAATTTCCTCTGAGAACTATTTCACTCGGAGCTGATGACGGGATTTATTCTCTGATATTTAAAGTTTGTTTCCGAAGAGAGATGACAGCTTTGATATGCCGCTCGATAAAAGCTGAGTGTGACACAGTGAGTTGCGGGGAGTTAAAGCTCTCTGGTCACCTGGTCGGTCGTTTAACGGTGATAATGAGCGGCGCGGCTGTGATGACGGTAACAGTTAAGCTGTCACTCTGACAGGTGTACATTTCTCTCCGAGGGATTAGTGCCTCTGTAGGTGCTACTTAAAGTCTGGTTTTGTCGGGTCTTGTTTGCTAAGTATTAACGTCCATCAAACAACTGACTGGGCGCTTTTTTTTTTTTTTTTTTTAAGCTCTGAGAAAAACACTCAAACTGTCACACACCCTTGCTTGCACACTCTCTCTCTCCCTCTTTCACTCTTACTCTCACCTGGATTCTTTCGCTCTCCCGCTCCGCTCCGCTCTCTCTCGTTCTTTCGCTCCGCTGTAGTCACAGGGAAATGAAGGGTGTGTTGGAGCCCTGAGGCTGGTTTTGGTGTGTGAGAATGTTCGTGTGGAAGCCTTGCTAGCCGTGGTATTCGCATGACTCCACCAGCGTTTTGTGGGCGATGTCGGGGGAGTCTGTCGGCTCAGATGCATTAGGCCAAACCCTGCAGGCGGCGTCTCTGAAAACCGCGTCTCCACACACTGGAGCTGCCGTCTGTGCGTGTGAGACAAGCAGTGCTCTAGTTAGCAATACGCTAATGCTCAGAGAACCAGTGCCTCCCCGTTCACTCAGTGTGGGAACACTCACCAATACACACTGTGTGTGTGCACTCACTGGTACACACTAATGAGGGAACACTCACTAACACACACCAGTGTGTGTGTGCTCACTAACGTACTCCGAGTAATACACACCGATTGGGCTTTTTTCAACACTGTGAGATAAGATTAAGATACAGCGAGGATGAGGTCTGTCATCTTGGGGAAATCAGTTCTGCATTGTTCACGTTATGATTGCAGTCGGTTAAATTTTTCCAAAGTAACTTAGTTGATAACACTTGGGTCAGCCGTCTTACTGACAGCCTTCTGAATTCTAGTTTGAACACCTTGGCTGATTGGCTAATAGTCAGCCCACATTATTCTCTTGCTCCGTGGTACTGATCAGGCCAGGCATCTCCATCAGATGCCGTACACTGACGTGTGAATTCTGCCTCACACTGACTCATCTGCTGACTTATGGAAGCAATAACTTGCTCTCACTGGAGAGATGGCATGTTTTGCTTTAGCGATGTTTGAAATGCAACACCGCCTGCCATGTTTTTATTTTTGTTTCGGCTGAATAATGCGTCTGTTTTCTATGACGGTTACTTAGCAACAATCCGAATCCCATCTCCTCGTGAATAAATCTGCCCACATATCTACCGAGTCCTGGCGAACTGAACTGAAGGATCTGTGTGTTTTTCTCTTACATGGCTCTAGTTTCATAACCAGCCATTTCATGGTGTGTGTGTGTGTGTGTGTGTGTGTGTGTACGCACGCACGGATACCTGAAGGATCCGATGTTTGGTTACCCATGGTGTCTGTTGGCTTCACCGTGTAAACCTGTAGACCCTCGTGTCCATCAGATGCAGCTGCTGTATTCTAACCTGTGTATCTTTGGGCTTTTAAATTCCAGTGGAGATTTCGGCGTTTTTAACAATCCCAAATATGCCCTGCAGAGTGACAGAGAGGTGTGTATAAAATGATAGAATATCTGGATATTTTCCATCTCATGTAAAGCTGGGGCCATAAAAACATGGGTCCTGGGTTTGAATATTTCTCTCAATATAAGTATGATCAGTAAAGCGCTGCAACCAGCAGATACAGAATGTGTGTGAGATACTGTCTTACACTATTAAAAAAGTGCTTTTGCCAAGTTTAAACCTACTAAGGTTTAAACTAACCTATGGGAAAGTGAAACTCAAGTGAGAAGTTAATTCTTCACCCCTTAAACTGTGTATGAAGTTTGTGGAAAAGCAGAAGTTTGGCCCTTGCGTGATCTGTGGGAGAGTATGGCCGATCTACCATGCTGTATGTGTCTGTGTGTGTCAGTGTGTCTGTTTTTGTGTTTGTGGGGCTCGGGTTTGGTAATGACCACGGTGCAGAACTCCTTTTGGGGTGCTGAATGTTGGGGTGAATGTATATTTGGGGTTGAGTCCTTTTAGGGGAGGGAAGTGTCTGTGGACTCCAGTTTTCCTGGCGCCAGCGGGAGCTTGACTCAGACAGGATGTGACCTCATCAGTGCCCTGCCTTCATTATCTATCACACCAGAAAACCCTCACTGGTGCAAGAAATCTGACGGCCGCACAGATGAATGTGGGGGTTTAAAAGACAAGCAAGGCCTCCCTGGCGCTAGACCCTAATTCACCCACCGGCATTATGTCTGCCCCCCCACCCCCACCCCCTGGAGGGAGAGGGGAGACATTGTGTTGGGCTCGGTTTGTGTTCTCCTTCGCTTTCATGTTGGCGTTCCCACTTTGTTGCTGGAGCGTAACTCCTAAACTGTTCGCATGATCTTAAGGCAACTTTGCACGCTTACTACTCAGGTATTGCACTGACGCCTCCTGGTATGTGTCTGTCTGTCCGTCCGTCCATCCGTTGGGTTAGGCAGGGAAGGGGCTGGAAAGCTTGCGTGAACTCCATCTGTCATTCATCTCTCTCGGTTAGTCTCTCCTATGTCAGTTCTTTATTCCATTATTTATGCATCATTCGGCCTGCGATCCCTCTCTCCTCTGAGCGAGGATTTGCAGAGTTACTACACTGAATCTGTGCCTCCCTGTTTGCTCGGGCAGTGCTTTTACAGAGGGCTAATCAGGAGAGCGAGAGAGAGCGAAAATATCCTCCTTCTATTTTAAGGTTTTGTGTGCTGGCTGGCTGACAGCTGAAATTGCGCTGGTTTTTGTCAGTTCTCCAGAAATCCATACCTCAGGACGACAGGAATGCCAACGAAAATAGCTGAGCTGAGCGGAGCCGGCCGGTTTCCAGATGACCCTTGTAATGTTACTTTCATTTGTTTTCGCCAATGGCCTCCATGTTTGAGCTGTTCCTGTAATGTTCTTTGAGTTACGGTCTGATGTTTATAATTTCGTCTCGCCCTCTCGTCTTTATTGCGCTCGTGTTTTTTTTTCTAAGTTTATCCTAGAGTGAGGAATGAGTTTGCCTCGGTTCCCGGGTCCTCAAGGCAGAGTTTTGGTTTAAATTTATGTCATTAGTCCGCAGCTGAGGTAAACCTGCTTAAGGGTCTGTTGGACGATCCTGTAGATTTCCAGCTGTGGGCTCTGTTGCTGTGGTCAGGAATGGATGATTTCATTAATTTGTTATTTTGGGCACATACTGTATTACAATTAGAAATTACAATAAAAACCATAATTTCCAAGTTTTGAGAGCTAGTTTGGTTTTTTTGAGTCTTTGACACTGATGCATGATCACTGATGATTATTTAACAGGAAGCTGCATCCTGTCATACAGAATTGTGTTGGTCCCAGTACACAGTGGCGTATGAAGGCGCATCGATGGCTCATTTTTGTGAAAAACTGTTCAAGACATGGTTGGGTCGCAGCATTTGTAATGGCGCTTGGGTTCTCTACACGAGTCTGTCAGGTGGGCCGAGGTGCTGCAGGTCTTGAGCTACATCTAGGGCTCCTCTGGAGCCGCATTAACGGGTTTCTCAGGTGGTGGGTGAGCCGTACCCTGGGCGAGGGGGGCGTTGGCGCGGCGGTGTGATGATTGCAGCAGCAGAGCGAGTCTGTCGCTCGTGTCTCAGACATTCTCGGGGAAAAAAAACAAGTGCTGATGACCTCAGAAGAATTTCTGCTGGGCTGCGTTTTGCCGGGAAACTCATTACAGAGACGATCGTGCCAACCGGTGCGCTGCCAAGAGGTTTGTGCCAGTGAAACTGCAGGGTGTGTCTGCGATCAGAGCCGTAATGGCGTATGGAGGAGGAAGCCAGACGTGAGGGGTCCAGTACACTGGTCTTCACATCCAGATGTGCTGAACATTACAGCATCTCCCATGCAGTTACACTCATGAGAGAGTTGCATTTCCTGGAATCTTCTACACAGGCCTTGGTCTTTGAATGTGATTGGGCGTCACTTTCTGTGCCACTTACTGCTGCGACTGTTTAACCCTTAGAGTGCTGAAATAATTCAATTTATATTTTTTAAAGTTATCTTGTCCTGTTGAAAACCCATCATGTAGCAGCTTGTTTAAAAGAGCTCCCCTGCGGGAGCTAACCCTAACCATCCCCTGCGGGAGCTCTTTTAAACAAATTGTCACATGGTAGGTTTTCAACAGCTTTGATTTTGATATCTTACATCATCGAGTAACATTTGTTGCATTTGGCGCTCTAAGGGTTAAATGTAATGCATTTATATGTTAGTTACAATCAGAGCATTTGAATGCAAAAGAAGATGCATTATTTTTCTCATTTGTGTGTCTGGTTGGTTATGATCTGTGGAGGTTGTTGATGTAAATGTGATGGAATATAATCCCTCAGCTGTCTACAGTAATGTATGCGACTGAGTATAATGTGTCCTCTGTGCTGGTCAGGGTTGTTTGACATTTCCTACGGCCGTTTCTCCCTGTTTTGTTCCAGAAAAAAAGCATGACCAAGCGAAACTCGAACAGGAAGTGGGGTTGGTCTGCATCTCGTTTCAGGTCCTTGCGGGTTTCGCTTCGATCTCATTGCCTGTGCAAATTTAAAAAGGGAGCCATTCCGCTGTCCAAACTTGTCTGAACCTCAGGAGCTCGGCGACGTCCTTTAGAAAGCTGGCTTTTGTGTTTGTGTGAGGCGGTGATTGTGTTGCCAGAGCAGGGATACTCACTCTGTCGGGCGTTTGGGAAATGTGCTGACCCCACTGAAGAACTGTCCTGACTCAGATGGGTCATTGTTTTAAGATTCAAATACTTTTCCTCACTCGTCTGATCTTGCCTGGTGCTGTTGAACCAACCATGAGAACAAGAGAGCGAGGTCCATCATAAAAGGCAAGTTCTGCTATACGGAGTCATTTGAGATGCAACATTATTTGACCTCAAAACAATTGTATAATTGACCCAGATCTCCAGAGTGGATATTAGCTGGGGCGGGGGGTACTCACTGCGGCTTTATTAAAGGTCTTGCGTTGGTCAGTGAATGCAGTTTTATGCCCCTCCTAAATTTACAGGTCCCTTTTGGCTACAGTCCCGGGACACAGCTGTGGATGCCCCGCCAGGTGCTGCTAACCCCCCCCGCCCAAATTTACTGTCCTGGCTCGCAGTTGGGCAGTAGAGTGGTGCTCATGCTGGTATGCGCTGCCTGGGTAATTGTGTAAATGCGCTGCGTTCTGTGTCGCTCGCTGTGATGATGACAGGGTACTGATGATTATCTCAAGCCTGGGTCCGACACTGTTTCTGAGTCCTCCAACTCTTCTTCTCTGACGGCCTCAATTTCTCTCTCTCGGGTGTTTGTTTCATTGCTGGGAGTCGGAGTTGCTCTATGCACACTTTCCCTTGCGTTATTTCCCACAATTCCTCAGTCCTCTGCGCTGTGATGGCTCGCTGCCAGTCTGCAGAATTGCCGCAACTTTTCTGTTTGGGTAAAAACTAACAAAGTCTCTCGGCGAGAAAACCCCCCTCTCCTCTGGCGGTAAATCTTGCGGTGCTCCGCAGCCAGGCTGAGCACCCAGACCTCCTCCTATAGGGCAGCCAATCAGGAGTCCGCGGCTGTAGAGTGAGCTATGCCAGTTGACCAATGAGGGAGGAGCTTAGTGATGAAAGGGCCAAGTGGAGTGGAGCTGGTCGCCGGGCAGTTGAGAGGATGAGTGTTGGCGCAGGAGGGGTTATTGTAATAGGACAGCCTGTTTGTCACCCTCTGCACCCCCACACCCCCAGAGTGGTCCTGCCTAGGGGATTATGGGGGCTAAAATCCACCCCCCAAAAAAACTGTCCCCGCCTCCTGTGTGGCTGAGTGCAGATCCACGCTATGCATGGAGCTCGAACAGTGGGGCCTGTCCTGAACAGTCCCTGTCGTCTGTCTGCAGTCTCCGTTAAAGGAGTTTAATTTGCTTCAGTCGTTGCTTGAAATGAACAGGGCCGTTCCTTTCACTGTTCCTGGATCAGCAGAATCAGTTTTTCAGCTGTATCTGGAGACCGTGGTGTTATTGAATGGCCTCTGTGCGGCAACCATTGACAGTCTGAAGGCGGAGTAATGGGCAGTGAGGGCGACCAATCAGGCATGAGCTTTGTGTGGCAGGGGCCAAACTGCAGCTCGGGGCAGGGCTGAGAGTGAAGGGAATTTTATGTGCTTTATGCAGTAAATTGGGCGTGGTTCTGGTCATTAATGGCTGTAAACAAGCATAACTTCTTAGTTTTTGGGCTTTATGTGAGAAGCTCCTGCAGAAGAAAGAGTATGCATTTTGTGTGGATTACAGAGGCATTATGGGCCTTGTAGTGTAAAGTAGAAAGAATGTTAAATCTGTAGCAGTTCAGACAGGGATTTATTGTCTCCAGAGAGACTGCTGGAGGGTGTGTGTCTTACCCTCGTCATCCTAAAAATACTCTGATGTTATTTTCGGTCCTTCCTTCTCCCTCCGGCTCACACACCACCGGGCTCTCGGGGAGCGAACACTGTGCGTGTGATGGGTGGGTGTGTTTGTGATCGTGAATTAAGTCAACAACTTAGATCCCTGTGTTTGACGCATGAATGTGCCTCCACTGCCCAGTCAGAAATCATTAAACTCTGGGTAGGATGTCAAAGCTGCCCTGCAGGGCTCACGCTGACATTAAGAGGAAGGATTATTGGGTGTGAAACTGTGGTGATAATATTAGTTACCCCTCAGACAGGAAGTGTGCAGCGTTACTCATCTCTGGATGCTGGTTTTCATCGTTCCTTTCACAGGTACACTTGTGTTCCTCTCTAAGCCGTTCGATTATTTCTCCTCCTCTGAGTTCAGGCTCTGGTACTTTGACACGTTTTCTCTCAGCCGGGACAAACCGCCAAGACATCAGAAGTCTCCTGGGAATCGGGCCGGAGATGTTGAGCAGAGAGGGGCCCAAACGGTTTGGGTTCTGCTGCTGAGACTTGCGTTAAAGTGCCTCGTCTCTGTGTGTGAGCAGCTCTGGTTTGCTCTGTTCCTGAATTAGCCAGAGCAAAGCCTCGTTCGAAGGTAGGCCTCTGTGCTTCTGGAATGATCCGCTGTTATTGGCTGCAGTTTGGGGTCGTGGGTGGTTGGCGCTCGCTGTTCGTAACGGGGCTTGTTTTTTCTCGCCTGTTGGCAGTTTGAGGCAGATCTTAATCTCTGATTCACCTTTCTTTGCTTTTTTTCCTGGCGATTTTGTTCCTCAGAGTCCTAGATTGCAGCGTGTGTGTCATCTCACTGTTGGAGTTGCGTACATTACAATCAGCGCTGGCCCTCTTTGTAATGGCAGCATTGGTCCTGTGTTTCATGTGCTGCCAAAATTAAGCCAGTGATGGGTTTTTATGACAGTAAATGCTGTCTGAACAGATCTGCCCGTCACAGCAGGCTTAAATGAAGAATCATTCTGCTGCCATAAGTTCTTCCCTGTCGCTTATTTTTACAGCCATGATTCCTATGAAGCTGAAACTTTATGAAGTTTACCTCCGACTCCGTTCCTTCAAAAATACCCCCCTGACTTAGCTAGCAGAAGCGAAAACTGCTCCCTTTCAGAAATTGAATTTCCAGCCCTGGTTTTGGAGAAACGTGAGCCTGATACTGTCTGCGATAGCCTTAACCAGCTGCAGCTGTGCTGGACTGATCGTCGTTTGCACATTTCTCTTCAGGAAATCTTCTGAGCCGCATATTCGATCCTGAACCCCTTTCATTTAGAGGGGCGACTGCAGGACGGAGCCCTGGGCAGTGTGATGTCATTCGTCGGACGTTGAGGTTGATCCGGGTTTGAGTCAATTTGTGGCACAGCCTCAGGATCCTGGAGCGCGGCTCTCCGCCTGGGCTAAGTTTGAAGCTGTAATATCCCCTGTTTAAAATGGATGGCTGTAGAAATATGAGCTGTGTGAGGTTTTGTGGAGGAATAAATTAACCCTTAGAGCGCTGAAATAAATTCTTAAAAAATATAAATTAGGTTTTCAACAGATAATAAGATAACTTATCATGCAGCGATACCTCTTTCAAACAAGTCATCACATGATAGGCTTTCAGCAGCTTTGATTTTGATATCTTACATCATTGAGCAACAATAGCTGCATTTAGCGCTGTTAGGGATAACTTCATACCCTCTGACTGAAATGCTGTGGTTTTGTGGCGGTGGTGTTCGGCGCTGTTGCCTGGTGATCAGAGGGGCTGTGGGATTGAGTCCTCTGTGTGGGGACTCTGCGCTTTCCCCGAGGTCGTGGGGTTTCCCTGTTTGCTCCAGTATTACTGCAGTTATTCCACTTGTCTCGTGTGATGGAAGGTGTGAGGCGTTGTCTCTAATACTAAGCCCATTGGGACAGGCATTGAGTGTTCTGAAATGGGGGTACTTAAAGGTGAAAGGGCACTTATTCATGGAAGAGGAAAGGCTATTAATGTTACAGGAAGTGCACTACGGTGTTGTGTTGTGGCAGGGGTTTGGCACAGCACTGGGTCATGAGCGGAGTCATTCTTCCTGATCACACTGTCGGTCATAAGACAGCAGTGTGATTTTTTTATTTTTATTTTTATTTTTTTTTGAAGTTTAATTTGCTTATATCTGATGTGTGACGTTGGCCAATGGAAATGAGGCATGAATTGAAGATGATGTTGTTTAGTGACCTTAAGGCCACAGTTTCACACCATGAAAGGCTGGACGGCGCTCGCAGAAGGCTGTGCACGATACTGTGTCATATCGTGGGGGCATCACTGTTAATCTGGTGGTCGGAATTTCGGATGTATTGTTTATTTGCATAGCGATTGAGCCGTGTGCAATTCTGTTAATTCTCCAACAGATTACATTTTCTGTAACCTTCAATCAGTGTGTATCTGAGATGGTGGTTTTTTTGTTAAACAGTGTATATATTAGGCCTGTTTTGTAATGTAGTCTGGTTTTACTGTTTATTGTTCGGCAGTGTGTGGTGTATTGTCTGTTGGGGGTCGCCAAGCCAATGTTGACATGGAGATTAAAAAAATTGAAGTATGTATTATGATTGGTCATTATAAGTGGAAAACTCATTGTAATATATTGCTAAACTGTAAAAATGTAAATAATTGTGTATATATGTATAATATATTGAAATAAACACATTGAAACTAATTAATACTATTGTTGTCATTCCATGACAATTTGCCTCTTGTAATTCAGTGACATTGACTTTTTGAAATTTCTTGCCCATAAAGCAGGGCTAGAGTCAATATTTGTTTCTATAACTTACAGTATTAACAAAAAACACCTTAAATATGAACATATTGAAGTTTCACAACTTAACTATGACAGGAACATCACTTTCTGGATAGTTAAACACAACATTAAAAAAAACCACGTCAATTTTGTGTAATTCCGTGACTGAGTTGTTTTTGCTTGTTTCTTCGATGGAAATTTCTCAAAAAATATATTTTCACTTAATAATATTAAAGAACAAGTTAATACCTTCAATATGACATACTTGATTTTATCTTATTTAGTTGTAGAGTTACAACCCAAAATGTAATGGGATTGTAATTCCGTGACAGCGTGGCGGCCTTCTGTTGCATTTTCATTTGATAGGTTTTCTCAGTTTTGATTTTGCATTTCCTGTTAAACAAGGCTCAAAATATTTTTTATTTTGCTTGCGTAGCAAATTGCTAATCAAGGTCTTGATTTGATTAGTTTTGGTGCTATGTGTAGCAATTTTTGTCGCACTAATTAAGGACTTTGTTTTAAAGAATACGGAGAATATTCACTTTAAAATTGAGTTGGTTTACTTCCCAAAGCAGTACAAAATAACACAGATCTCCCCTGACCCATCTGAACCCTCATGAAAGATGGGAAACTGGATTACACACTTAACTTGACTTAGTCTTCATCTTGGACTTGAGGACTAGGAATCTACATAAAACAGTCAGCAGCCTGAATGTACCAACATTAATTTACAGCTCATATTACTTTGGCTTATTTTAAAACTGAATTTAAAAAAAAAATCTACATTCTTCAAAGTTGGTGACCATACCACCCAGTCACTGACCTAACTTTTGGCTTGAAATATGCACCATTATATTCAGCTAGGATGGACCACTTTCAGTGCTCTGCTAGTAACGTTGCCAACCTACCAGTTTTTGTTGCAATTCCGCGGCACAGTTCCCTCAGACTTATGTTTCAGGTGTTCTGTCAATTTTTGCTACCCATCAAAATATGCTGCCTCGCGGTGCTGCGCTTGCGCAAACCTGAAATCTTGAGCTCTATTTCTTCGTTCACATCTCAATTATCTTCAAATATAAATAAACGTCTTTTTTCGTTGCGCCTTTCGACCTTTTAGCGTATATGTATTTGCATGTACATGCTGGGTTTTCCTGAAAATGCAGAGATTAGATGATAATGGCATTCGGCATGTGTCTTTAAACAAACTTATCCAACTCATTATAACTTCAGCTTATATTTTGGTAAGATAACAAATGAAAAAGTTACTACTGTACAGTATTTCATATTGCAATATTACGGCGAAACAAAGGCTTTACCATCGCTTTGCATTACAGAAGCTTTTTTTTGACAAGGCAGCACTAAGTGTATGAACATTGGCACAGCCTGCAATACAAGGAACGGTCAGAGTTGTTGTCAGTCAATTCATTCAACAGCCGCTTCTTTTTTGGATTGAGTTTGGCAGTCCACCTATGAATAGTTGGAAGTTTAATGCCTGATGACGTCATGACTGATTCTGCTTGACATCACCTTACCTTGCCAGCAGCGCACACATCAGTAGGAGCGCACGTGATGGCGGGTGTACACTGACGAACCCTGAATCTGAGGCTGATTCTTGACGTACAAGTGATGCTCGCGATGTGGTCGAGAATGATTTGCAAATGACGAAGGATGCATGAGCTGAGTCAGCTTGAGTCACTCAGGGGAACCCGGCTAGAGAACATGATGGACTGTAGACCGCGGCCCGCAGAACCCAGCACAGTGAAAAAACACACGTGTCGCAATTTGCTAAGGGATCATGTCATTCCCATTGCAAATTGTGAATTTTGGAGTGCAAATTTCGATGCAATACCGCTTATTTTGAGCCTTGTTAAATGTGATGGACATACCTGGTTGCCATACCTCATTTCTTGTACAAATGTAGGTGATTTATTACATTTGTTTCCTTACCTGGTTAAAAGGTGAATGTTTCTCATGACAGCTGGAATGCTGGGTAATATTGATGGTGTGCTGTGATTGGCTGAGGTTGAGGGATGTTGGTGGGCCGGTCTAACTTCTCCCTGTGGATAATTCTTTCCTCCTCTGTGTTAGTGTGTCTGAGATATTGTATCATATCTGAGACACTCTTTTTTTCCCTCAGAATCTGCATTTTTAATTTGCGTAATCTCCAGGTAATATCAGGGTGTTAAATCCTTCACTGCTGAGATTCACGGTGTTACTGCACCTCACACCAGTGGGGAATGTGTGATCTGCTAGCGATGAAAGTCCCAGACAGGCACTCTCTGAAATGCGCTTCCTGTGAGCCGGTGGAATGGCTCACATTTCGAGTTGCAGTTGGTAGTTTATCTCCACTGGATATGGTTGTCTGTCGGGTTTATTTGAGTTATTCAGTATCGGAAGACCAGAACCGGACCTGCCTGCTCAAGTACTTCTAGTGTTTTAGCGATTAATACTCTGCTAAGCTCTGAAATCTTTCCTTTCTGAGTGTGTATGTCTGTGTGTGAATACACATGCGCGTGCAATTATTTTAGCAATCCTTACTCCCTACCTACAAACCTTGGAATAAATCCTGTTCTTATCCTGTTCCCTAACCCTAATGTAAACTCTGAATTACAGATCCCTCAAAATAACTGAGTTTTAATTATCATTTAATAGTTGCCTATGACCCATAGCCAATGAGCCTTACTCTGCATTCGCATCGCCGGGCAATACAGCGATACGCTGCCATTCATTCGCACTGAGAGCAGAGCGAATCGCGGGTTGAGAAGACCAGAGCAGTTTGGGGCTAAAAGTGGGTGGGGCCAGCGACACAGAGAAGTAGGGCAAAGTTTAACCATGCAAATGATGAGCGATTTTCCCACAGGCGACTGACGACCTGTGTGTGTGTGTGTGTGTGTGTGTGTGTAATGTTTCCCAAATATGAGTTAAGTACAGTTTATTTTTTCCTGTATGTTTTCAACATGACTGTGATTATGGAGAGCCTCTCTTTACACGCTGTACGACGTGTTTAGACCCAAACCAAGTCGTCTTCCAAACGACCAACACATGGAGAACTGTGTCAGAAACTGCAGGGATTCCTGGTGTCTTTTATTAGTACATTTACAGCCTGCAATGGTCTATAAAATGTCTAACTCTGTTAGATGTATAATGCTGTGAATGATAGAGCTTGGCTAGCAAGGATTCCAGAGAAGACATCTTCAATTTAATATTCAGTACATTTTTGTACGATCTAAAGTGGTTTTGATAGTATATTGCCCTCTTTGCCGGGCTCAGTTTTGGAGCTGCGATGCGTGAATATTGGCAGGCCGAACCTGCGTCTTTAACAGGTGATACATCGCTTCAGTGTGAAAGGGGCTCAAGTCTGTGAGCTCAGTTTAAAGCTGTGTTTAGTCCTAATCGTGACCTCAGTCGTATCGCCTGACGGTACCTGAGCTCTCCTGCTGATGGGGACCCAAAACATTCCCCTGCGATGTTTTCTGACTTAACGAGTTGACACACAGAGACATGCAGGAGGGTAAAGTATCTGAAAAGTAGTTTTCCACTATATTATTAAAACATTTCTGCTGTGTGTGCATGCGTGTGTGCAACCTTGGTATTATACCTGTACTCCTGTGCATTCTGCAACACCTGCAGTAAACTTGATCCTGGGACCAGTAAATAACGGTTTAGGAATGTAATCGCTTCTCGGTGCTCGATTGATCTTGCCTGGTGCCTTTCACTGATGGAAATGCACCGGAAGGCGGGGTTTACACTTTCTCACTCTCCCAAAGGTTACAGCAATACACCACGCTGGCTCAGTCATGCAGATCAAAATATTTTAATCCAAACCGATTATGCAATTAACCTCCGTCTGACCTGTAGCGTTTGTTGCTGAGAAGCTGCTCGTTTCTTCATGACTGTAAGGCTCCGTCCTGCACAGTCCGTGCGGAACATTCATGTTTAACCGTTTTTGAAACGGATAACTGCCACATCTCTTACCAGGATCCCCTCACTTGGATTAAATGCATCCAGGGGACCCCAGAATAATTGAAGTGGGGTCACTCAGATCAAAACAGTACCGTCGGGGTCCCTCGCGGTCAGCTGGCGGCCATGTTGGAAGCAAAGGGTATCTGAGGATCAACTGTCTCGGTTAATCGCTGGAAAATTGTCCTGTTAGTTTCACAATTCTGCTGAAGTGGTGTGAAACCTGTTTTTCCGAGGTTGGTGTTTCTTAAGGGCGATGCCTGGGATTACGGATTTATATTGGGCAACGGTCTTGTGGACGTAGCAGTGTGATGCAGTGTGAAATTAGCAGTGAAGGTCGCAACTCAATAGTGAGATTAAGTGTCCTGTAAAGGTCGTAGTTCAGTTCTCATACTTGCATTGTTTTTCATGACCTAAACTTCTTAGGTTTTAATGTGCTACAGTAAAGGATGAGATGATTTTTCAGAAAGTTGGAATAATTAAAGAAAAGGGTCAAACTTCACAGGTCAATGAAATATGGGAAAGGTGCTTGAGGGTGGGACCAACCTCAAGCAATTTCAAAAGGCTGCTGTTAAGTGTTGGAGATATGCTCCAGAAACAAAAAACAGTTATGGAGGTCATCACTGAAAGGTGAAAGGTCAGAGGTCGCAAAACTGGAGACCGATATGGAGATTTGGTAAAGGTCATAAAGTCAGTGTGAAATGGTAGGGCTGCTGCATATTGTGTCAAGGTAAAGGATTCGAACGCACGCACAGCCACACGAACGATTGCGGCCTAAATCATCATTCCCTCGTTTTGCCCTTCTAGAGGAGAGCGAATGATTATGGGGCAGTACAGTGGTGCAGTGGGTAAAGCTGTTTCCTCACATCAAGAAGGTTCTGGGTTTGAATCCAGCCTGGGTCCTTTCTGTGTGGAGTTGGCATGTTGTTACGGTGTTCATGTGCGTTTCCTGGGGTTACTTTGGTTTCGTCCCTTGGGTGAATGGTGTGAGATTTCCACGGTTCCTCAGGGAAAGGCTGCAGTGTTTTTAAACGTGATGAAAAAAATAAATGAAAATAATAAAATAAAAATATCATTGTAATGTACGTCTTTGAAACCAAACCTAAATTCCTCTGGTTGAATAAGCCTTAAACTTGGAATAAGAGTCATTGGGGATGTTTAAAATCGGGGGGGGGGATACATTTTAAAAAATGTATGTTTTAGGGCTTTTCTACTATAGTATTGGTTTTCCCATAGAACAGAGGACCGGATACACACACACACACACACACACACACACAGCCCTCATGGACCTCGCTAGCTCTCGTTCTCTCTCTTACCCAGCTCTTATAAACCCGGGTCCGTCCCTGGAGACGGCGGAGTGAGTGTTTTCTGTGTGTGTGTAGCGGGGATGAGGAGGGTTCGAGGGGCTACGTTCTCATTCAGAGCCCTGTGGTAAACAAGACATTGTTTCTCTGCTGGTTTGAACAAGCAACCTTTTTAATAAATGCTAATTGAAGCACTCGCTGCCGAGGCCGGGGTCTGGCGTGATATAACACGGTGCATTGATTCAGCTCTGAATGTATCTTAAGTAGCTGTGTATAAATGAGCGTATTGTGAGCGGAGTCCGGTTAATGAAATGGAGGTTTAGTGGATGTTTGCTGCTGAGGGCCTGGGCTCCTCTGTAAGGTGGTAATTAGGAACAGTAATGGCTGTATCATTAGTTTGTGTGCCGCAGACACGGGGTGCGAGAATAAGGGCTTTTCTCGGGGCTCCCCGGGCTCCGCTGGGCAGATTAAGGTTACTGAGCCCTCCGCAACCAGTCATTACATCAACACCATCCGGAATGAACCGGATCTTCCTCGAGCGGAGACTGGAGTCCAACTTCAGGGCACACGATAATGAACACGCTTTAAGAGGAAGTGGCGGATCTGTCCAAAGAAGTTAGTTTCGCATTATAAACTCGCTTGAAGTCTTAACATCACGCCTAAACGGGGGAGGGGAAAATGTCAATTGTAGAACAAATTATTTTATGGGAAACCGTAGATGGTGTTGGGTTTAGTCCTGTTGAGAGGTGTGTGGGTTTGGCTAAAGTTTGTCCTGTTGAGAGGTGTCTGTGTGTGTGTGTGTGTGTGTGTGTGTGTGTGTGTGTGTGTGTGTGTGTGTGTGTGTGTGTGTGTGGGCTTGGCTAAAGTTTGTCCTGTTGAGAGGTGTGTGTGTGTGTGTGTGTGGGCTTGGCTAAAGTTTGTCCTGTTGAGAGGTGTGTGTGTGTGTGTGTGTGTGTGTGTGTGTGTGTGTGTGTGTGTGTGTGTGTGTGTGTGTGTGTGTGTGTCTGTGTGTGTGTGTGTGTGTGTGTGTGTGTGTGTGTGTGTGGGCTTGGCTAAAGTTTGTCCTGTTGAGAGGTGTGTGTGTGGGTTTGGATAAAGTTTGTCCTGTTGAGCGGTGTGTGGATTTGGCTGTCATGCCTGGGTTGTGTTTCGCTCAAACCCAGAGACTTGCTCTCCTTGTCCCAGTACTAAGTCTTGGCCGCACTAAACTCTGACCTTTACCTCACAGTTCTTTAGCGTTGTCAGTTGCCTTCATGCAAAGTGACTCGCAGTCAGTTCAAGTTGATCTCCTCACAACTACACTTCCTCTTGTAACACCGATTTTTTTTTTTTTTTTTTTTTTTTTGCGTCCCAGTCCTACTTCTGCCGCTTCGTCAAAGATTTGCTTTGATTGACCAGCCGTATAAGTTTAGGTTTGTTTGGCCATCAGTGAAGGACAGTTGTTTAATTAATCACATCTGCTGCATAAATTTTACAGTTTTCTGCAGTAGCCTTGTCCAGCACTGTGTACCATCAGTGTTAACAGTGGTACTAAAATTCTTGTCCAGCACTGTGTACCATCAGTGTTAACAGTGGTACTAAAATTCTCGTCCAGCACTGTGTACCATGAGCGTTAACAGTGGTGCTAAAATTCTCATCCAGGACTGTGTACCATCAGCGTTAACAGTGGTACTAAAATTCTAGTCCAGCACTGTGTACCATCAGTGTTAACAGTGGCACTAAAATTCTCGTCCAGCACTGTGTACCATCAGCGTTAACAGTGGTACTAAAATTCTTGTCCTGCACTGTGTACCTAAGTGTTAACAGTGGTACTAAAACGTCCTTCACCTCTCTTTCCTTGGCTTGAAGGCCAGTCAGCCTGTTGAGGGAATGTTTCCACGTGGCTGTCTCTGTTTTCGACGTGTCGATGTGTTTCAGCTTTCCCGGCGTCCAGAGTTTCAGGGCACGCGCCGTTCTCTGCACAGCCTAGTTAGTTGCCTCTCAGCCCCAGGCTTTCGCCCACAGGAAGCTGATAAGTTCTGGGTCTATTTTTAAAGCCGTCCAGACTCTGCTGGGCGTTGTTATTCAATCGCCGCCTCGGCCGGGAAAGGATAACACTTCGCTGCTCAGAGAAGACAGGAAGACGGGCGGGCAGCCTCGCTCCGAGAGGCTAGATTCCTCAGAAATAACTCTCCCTCTGCGGAGGGGCTGAGCCACCGGGTCATAAATGGACTTCAAAACTCCAATGAACAGTCATAACCTGCTGGATTCATCTGGCTCATCTCCAGAGTGCCAGGACGGGGCTCAGAAATGTTGGGAATCTTCAAAGTGCGTGCTGATTTGGATGGGAGATGCGCTTGTTTTGCGGTTAAGGACTAACGGATCATTCCCTGCACATGTTTTCAATCACGTTTGATGTCTGCATACTCTCTGACCTACATCAGGCCAGTGTAAACCCGCACCACAAACTTGCCAAGCTGTGTGAATACCTCTGTGGAAATTTCAAAAATGTTCTCCTCTGCAAGGAGCCAACTAGTAATTCTGTCCTTGAAGGCAATAAAATCTTACACTTGAATGAAAATGTCGGAACGTTTTTGACCCATTTCCAAGATTCTGGTGGAAAGGATTGCAGAAGTCGAGCCAGAATTGATGCTTTCCTGTTGTGGAAGATGCAGTTTTTATATAACTCTGTGCATGTAAGAATGTTTGTTCCTTTGAGTAACGGAACTTAGAGTGCATCTTGTCCCTGAAGGTAATACCAGTTTTGTACTTGAAGTTAAAAACTGTCACCTTTCATCTTGTAGGAAATTTATCATTGTTATTTCGCTGATGTCTTCGTCCAGAGCAACTTACAGTTAATTAGACTTTGCAGGGGCCAGTCTCTCCTGCAGCAGTGTGAGGTTAGGGGCCTTAGTCAAGGGTCCAACTGTTCCATATACCTGACAGAACTTGGGCCCACGCTCTCCTGTTAGCCCAGCAGCTGTGCTGCAGAGCGTGATGCTTTGAGTTCTAGAAGTTAGCGAGTTCTCCTGCAGTGAAAGTCGTGACTCCTGTTCCTGTAATGGGAGTTACAGTTGAATCCGGCCTGTCCGTACTCTGATGGTCACTCTGTGCCCTCTTATTTCCTGTTTCTGTACGGCCTGATCTGATAAGCAGGGAGTGGTTTCTCGCGATCAGGGGGTGATGTCGGGTCCAGCCTGGGCTCTGGTGCTTGTAGAGGAACATGAGACCCTTAGATGAGGCTTCAGTGTTTCCTGTTTTTCCTGCCTGGTCCTCAGCGTAGATCTAATCTTGGGTCACATCTGCACTCGAGAGAAACTCCCAGTCCTCTTCGAACCAGCCCATCAGTCACTCCTGCTTATCTTTCAATCAGCCAATCACAGACTCCCAGCCCTCTCTTGACCAGCCCATCAGTCACTCTTGCTCATCTTTCAATCAGCCAATCACAGATTCCCAGCCCTCTTGACCAGCCCATCTGTCACTCCTGCTTATCTTTGAATCAGCCAATCACAAACTCCCAGGCCTCTCTTGACCAGCCCATCAGTCACTCCTGCTTGTCATTCATTCTGCCAATCAAAGTTTGACTGCTCGTGGTGGCCCTGAACTGGACTGTCCCTCTAAAATCTAAGGCTGCTGGACTCTAAGGACAGATCTGTCCCTCTACTGCCGATCAGTCAGACTGACCCATGCGGTAACAGTCAGGTCCCAGAGACCACATCGCTGAAATGAGTCGGAGTTTTCACATTTTTCAGACTGACCTCTCTTGTCCTTGGTCTCTCCAGTTTTACTCTCTGCTCTGTATTGATCAGATGAGGCAGGTTTGCGCTTGGTTACATCGCTGCATCTGGTTGCTTGGATTCAAGTTTGAAATTAAGACGAAGGTTCATCCGTACCGCCTAGATAAATGGGGCCCAATTTAGCTGCCGGATAGCTCACTCTGCGTTGCAGTGCAGAGGTGACTATCATGTCGCGGGTTCGAACCCCGGTCTTACCAACCGCCAGGGGTCGGCAGCTTTTTCAGAGTAGCGCACAATTGGCCATCGTGCTACAAGGTTTCAAATTGGGAAGGGACTGCCGGGTATGGGATGCAAACAGCTTTGTTCGTTGTTCAAGCGCCTCCTGTTGGCCAGACGGGCGCTCGTCAGGAAGATTCTGGGCTTGTTCATGTCCGGGTATCCTCCGCCCTCGTTCTGAACTTGCGAAGATTCAACCAATGAGTGTATAAGAATCAGTGGCTGACAGGCACGTGCTTCGGAGGAGAGCCTTGAACTGTCTTCACTCTCCTGAGTTGGCAGCAAGGGGTCTCATACGAGCAAGCTTTGTACATAGTTCACAAATTGGGCATTCCAGATTCGGGTGGGATTGGAGATGCCAAATTTAAAAAAAAAATAAAAATAAAAAAAAATGGGCCCAATTTAAATTCCAATACAGCTGTGTAATGTTACAAACTGGAAATCTGGTGGATCATATCCATGACTGCGCATGGGACCATGTGTAAGCGAGAGGGGTTTAGAGGCTGCAGTGATTTCCTGAAGCACAGGAAGTTGTCATGAAGATGAGGCTAGTCATTCGGTGGGAGACGTCGTACTCCCCGGGGCACTGACTCCAGTGTGTGCTCAAGTGAATGTACTGCCATTCGAGGAGACTGTTAGGATGCGAGGAGTGAGTTTAAAAGAGGCCTGATCTTCAGATCAAACACTGTGTGTTAGCATTATGTAAACGGGCTGGTTTATGTTAGAGAAACACAGACCCGCTTGTTTGTGTGTTTGCTCTGTGATGTTTTACCGCCTCCGGCTCCCTGAGGCTCTGCTTGTATGAGTAAATCTGCTCTCCCACGGCTCCTGACAGCATCACCGTCCGGAGGGGCAGCTGTAGCCCGGAGCCTGAGGTGTTTGACTGAGATTCTGGAGGTTGTTGGTTCAATTCCCAGTGCAACCACTGCAGTAATCAGCACACTGCTGCTTCAGAACCTGGGCAACTGGCCTTTATCGATGGAATCGGGACTGATGGAATCTGCTTCAGTACTTCTCTCTATCCAAAAATCCTGGCCATCAGTCTCTCACCTAAAGCTCAAATACAGTGGAGTTATGCAGCATCACAGTGATCTGAAGCGCACAAGCAAACCACCTCTGAATGACTCAGAAGAAACATGATGAAGGCTTTGTAGTGGCCTCGTCAAAGTCCTGACCTGAATCCTATTGAGATGCCATTTATGGTCAAAAACCCTCCAATTCAGCAAAGAAGAGAAGCCAAGATCCCTTCACAAAGGTGTAAAAGGCTCATTGCCAGTTATTGCAAACATTTGATGGCAGTTGTTCCTGCCAAAGGTGATACAGCCAATCACAACCCAAGGTGACACAACCAATTATGGGAGCAATTTTTTTTTTTCCACATCCGGTAAGTACCTTCGTGAAATAATCATACACAAGTTGTATTTTGTGTTGTCTTTGTCTTGTATTAAAATCAGTTGGATGATCTGAAATATGACAAGTAAGCAAAATTGAAGAAATTGGGATGGAGGAAATCTCTTTTCACAGCACTGTAGTTATTGTATCTCCCCGACGACTGGAGATGCTACGATTGTCCCTTAGTTGATATTTTATGTGTGAAAAAAATTATCAGCAAGAACCTGCAAGGTTTTTTTCTGCCTGTGTAATTTTAAAATGCACAAACAGGGATATGTTTGTGAAATTTTGGGGATGTGAGTTTTATCCTGGACTGTGTGTAACCTCTGATTCTTTGCATTTTATTTTAAAATGGCAGAAAAATTTCACACCTGTCCTGTAAATTCTGATCTTAAGTGCTGTAAGACCACCTGAAGTGAATGGTTTATGACATTTGCCTGCCAGATAAGACCCTCTCCTCTTATGTTCTCAGTTGTGTTATTTTTGTGTGAGTATGTGTGTGTGCGCATGTGTGCGTGCTATTGAGATGATGTTGTGTGTATGTGTGTGTGTCTGAGTGAGCGTTTGTTTCTAACACACGAGTCTGCAGTCACCCCTGCCCAGTGCATCCTGCCACCAGAACACCTCTTCACAAGAGGTCAGGGAGTGCAAGTCCTACCCACCCAAAAATCATAAATGTCCCTCAGCCAGCCTGTCCTATCGCATTACAGGAGTCAGCCTCTGTCACTCCTGGGGGGCTGTGTTAGTGTGACGCCCTCCAGCGGCCAGACTGAGCTCGGGTTTCAGCGCTCAGCTGAAGCTGTTTTAATCCTGCTCCTCTGCGGCGCCTGCACAGGTGCATCGGCTGCCAGTTTCAGTGTGAGACAGTGTTCACATTAAAGCACAAATACCAAGTAAACATGTGTTTCAGACATGAAGCACTGTGTGCTAATCTTAAGGCTGCTGCATCTGTGTGGAGTGATTAGCCTGCATGACCTCGTGTTCTGAGGGATCCTCTCACTGTAGCTGGCGCTGCTGAGTGTGGAGAATATATGAGCTGATCTGACGGTTCTCAACTCTCCGATGACTCCGGAGTTTGTGAATCCGTGCCTCTCCTGGGAGTCTGAGTGGACGCTCAGCGTTTTTAATTGAGCTTAAATAATTAATGAGGGATGTTAATGAGGCTTTGAGCTGCCATCCCCTGAGAGGATGAGGATCACATTGATCGATCGGATCTCCATGCGACTGTCTGGCACTGAAGGAGATCTGTGCTCTGTTAAATGTGCATTCTGTTCATTTAAATTAACTGCAGTGTAATAACACTACAGCCTGTTGGTGGACATGATTTACAGGAAGTGTGAATGTGAGGTGCATTATGGGACTGTGAGTGATTAAAGCCCCTCCCCCTCCCCTCCCCTCCCCCAGACCAATGAGTGGAGTAAGAATGACGAGAGGCTGTTGGCGGCGGTGGAACACGGCGAAGTGGACAAGGTCGCCGCCCTCCTGGCCAAGAAGGGCGCCAGCGCCACCAAGCAGGACAGCGAGGGCAAGACCGCGTGAGTATCCAACCAATCAAATCTACTCCGAGGAACACAGAGTGTCCTGCCAGCCAATCAGATCCACCCGGAATGCAGTGATAATGAGGGTGAAGTACTGACTGCCAGCTGTAATTGCCATCAGTGTCAGGCAAACTGCTTCGAAATGACTGCAGCTGTAGTGCATAATTCTCCCCTCTTTTGGGTTCATCAGAGTTGTTTTACAGTTTAACATGTAGAATAAAGTAATCATTTTTAACCCGTGGAGCACTAAATGCAGGTGTTGTTGCTCAATGATGTAAGACATCAAAATCAAGGCTGCTGAAAACCTATCATGTGGTAACTTGTTTAAAAGAGCTCTTACAGGGGAGCACTTTTAAACAACTTGCCACTCAATAGATTTTCAACAGCTCAGGATTTGTTCATTTATGTAAGTTTATTCAGCCCTCTGAGGGTTAATATTTGGTCGCATATCCGTTGCACGCGATGACTGCTTGTAATCTGTGACTCGGACATCACCGGACGCTTGTCCCCGGGTCGACATTTTGCCTGAGCTAAAATAACAAAAAAGTGTCGCCAGCCAATAAATTACGGTGCTGACAGTATATCCTTACAGTATCCTCCACAGAGTCATTTTTGAAAGCATTTATTTGGGCTGTGAGATCCTTGGCTTATTGCAAATGCTTATCCTCCACATCTGTACTTCCTTTCCTTTCTCCTCTCCTCGTTCTCCTCACCTCCTTTCCCACCTTTCTTAATTCCCTTTATTTGCTCTCCTTACCTCGTTTCCTTCCTTTCCTTACCTCCTTTCTTCGTTCTCCTCACCTTTGTTTATGCCTCTGCCATTAATGGTGGGGGCATATAGAGTTACCCTTGTCCGTCTGTACACCTGTCCTTCCTTACATATGGCTTTGTGTAAGGGATGTTGTCTGTCCACTTTTCGTCAAACACTACTGGACAGAATTCAACAAGCTTTGGTAAATGCTTTCCAGATGGATTGAAGGTGTTCATCTCATATTTTGTTTGACAAAATTTGGATAATTTCCCAATTTTACGGGCTTCATAAACTCTCAGGGGCGGGGGTATCTGTTTCCATGGACGCAAATTTTCTAGTTTGTTTACGGCTCCCCCCCATTGGGGGATGTAAGAAATGTCTGACTTTGGTGACTGAAATGTCCAAAATGACATCAAAAGAAGCGCACAGAGCTGCAGACGGGTGATGCGGTGACGGAGACTCCAGCGGACCCTCCGTGTGTCCGGCGGTGCGCTGACTTCGAGGAAAAACTCTCTCTTCCTCCCCGGCACACAATGCCTCTCTATCCGGTCCCCGAAGAGCCCATTGTTTCGAGTGTCTGGCCTTTCAAAGATCTGGTTTACGGGAGGACGGCGTGAAGACATGTGCAGCGTGTTCTCTGATCGTAATCGCTGTCTCCGCCGTGTTTCACCCTCATGCTGGCAGGTCGTCCTACAGGAAGGAGTCGCACGTCTGTTTGGGGTTAAAGGTCGCACTTTCTCCAGGAACTCCACAGATGCCAGTCAGGCAGCCTCCCCTGATGTTACCATGGCTACAGCATTAACCCTTAATCCCTGACACCGCTCTACGTTTATCGTACCCTACTCTCCTTGCAGATTCTTCCTGGTCTCTCTGTGTCGTTGATTTTAGTTCCAGCATTTTGACAGACTGTTTGGCTACATCTGAGCACATAAATGATCCAGTGATGATGTGCACGTGGTGCAGATTCTGCCTATGGAGAACGGCACTGAAAGTTTGTTCAGAAGCTGAACGGTTGGGGCTTGTGTCTGGTTTTCCCGCTTGTTTTGCGTTTCTTAAAAATAACTGCAGGATTAATTACTTTTATATGCTGATATAATGACTCAAATTGACCTTTTGGTTACATCTTCACATGTATCATTGTACAGCTGTTCAATCTCACTCTTAAGAGGCTGTCAGTCATTTTTAAAGCCGTTTGCATCAAGTGGGAAATTCCTTATGTCTTTAACCCTTTAAGTGCTGAAAATTTTTTTCAAAAAATCAAAAATTAGGTTTTCATCAGCACAAGATAATTTATCATGTGGCGACTGTTTAAAAGAGCTCCTCTGCGGGATTTTGATATCTTACATCACTGACAAACAATAGCCGCATTCAGCGCTCTAAGGCTTAAAGGTCGAAATCTTGCATGGAACTCCTGCCCATTTTTTGGGATGTCCTCATTTAAAAATATGCTCGAAGGATAAATTACAAGTGAAATGACGTAATACAGTCGAGGCTGGATCGGGAAGATCGGAACCCCTCCCTGTAAATAATCCGGTTTGTTTTTATTTCCCAACGTTAGAACCTGACATTTTGCAAGAGCACATTTCATAAACGAGGTTTCCACCCACGTCTGTGTCCAGCCCGAATCGCGGTGAATCACCTCAGGAGATGAGCGGTTCGCCAGAACCTCCCCATTTTGTATTGCGTGCAGAGTAAACCAGCTCGCTTCAGCGTTTCCTGTCTCGGTCATTTATGTAGACGAGGAAGAAGAGTGGGTATCCGATGGTAATGAGTAAAATATGCCCCAGTGAAAAGCAAATCTGTCTTCCCCCTCCGTCAGTATTTTAGCTCACTTCAGATATGAGGACCATTCAGACTCTCTCGGCTGGCTGTATGAAGCGGATTGTGATGCGTTGTGATATCTTATGCCATCGCGGGGGTGGAGGGTGTGGGAGTGCACATCTAACGCCTGGTCTGTTTACCGCCCACATTCAGCTCACTGACTTCCTGCTGCGATCCCTCGCTGTGGCACCGCCCACTCCGGCCTAACGCCCGTGGGCGTGTGAATCGGTCTCTGAGCTGTCAGAGGTGCTGTGATGTTGCCATGTTTTTACTAATGTATTGGGTCTGCGGTGGATTTATGTCTCGGGTGAACGGGATCTGTGCTGACGACATATAAGCAGATTATCTGTTTTTGTGGTAAAAGAAAAATGTGCAAAAGAAATTCATTCATTTGTAGATCCAACATGCTTTACAAAATCACCTTTGCGCAGACATGTCTGTAAAATCACATGATCCACTTTAATAATGCAGGGAATATCGCCGGACATGCAAACATAGACATGCACTTGCGTAACATAAAGAAAAAGTTGTCAACATTCAGTATAAATCCAGTTTTTCCATTCTTTATAAATTGAAACTTCTTAATGTATCATTTTTTGACATGGTCTTAAACAAACGTAACATAAGTGCGGAAGTATTTGGACAGCGGAGGTTTTGGTGTTTTTTTGGCTCTTTGAGCTCTGCTTTAGTGAGCTCTGTGTAAGACCATAGATATCAGGGTGTAGCAGGGAGCCGACGCTTTAATTTATACCCATTTATATGCATCTGTCATGAAGGCAATGGTCCTTATGCATCATCTTTGTCAATACAATTGGTGTGGTCTGTACTGTCTGTGCTCCTGTGTGGTCTGTACTATCTGTGCCCCTCTGTGGCCTGTACTGTTTGGGCCCCTGTGTTGTCTGTACTGTCTGTGCCCCTGTGTGGTCTGTACTGTTTGGGCCCCTGTGTGGTCAGTATGATCTGTGCCCCTGTGTGGTCTGTACTGTCTGTGCCCCTTTGTGGTCTGTACTGTTTGGGCCCCTGTGTGGTCTGTATGATCTGTGCCCCCGTGTGGTTCGTACGATCTGTGCCCCTGTGTCGTCTGTACTGTCTGTGCCCCTGTATGGTATGTACTGTTTGGGCCCCTGAGTGGTCTGTACTGTCGGTGCCCCTGTGTGGTCTGTACCATCTGTGCCCCTGGGTGGTCTGTACTGTCTGTGCCCCTGTATGGTCTGTACTGTTTGGGCAACTGTGTGGTCTGTACTGTTTGTGTGCCCCTGCCTGGTCTGTACGATCTGTGCCCCTGTGTTGTCTGTACTGTCTGTGCCCCTGTGTGGTCTGTACTGTTTGGGCCCCTGTGTGGTCAGTATGATCTGTGCCCCTGTGTGGTCTGTACTGTCTGTGCCCCTTTGTGGTCTGTACTGTTTGGGCCCTGTGTGGTCTGTATGATCTGTGCCCCTGTGTGGTCTGTACTGTCTGTGCCCCTGTATGGTATGTACTGTCTGTGCCCCTGTATGGTATGTACTGTTTGGGCAACTGTGTGGTCTGTACTGTTTGTGTGCCCCTACCTGGTCTGTACGATCTGTGCCCCTGTGTTGTCTGTACTGTCTGTGTCCCTGTGTGGTCTGTACTGTTTGGGCCCCTGTGTGGTCAGTATGATCTGTGCCCCTGTGTGGTCTGTACTGTCTGTGCCCCTTTGTGGTCTGTACTGTTTGGGCCCCTGTGTGGTCAGTATGATCTGTGCCCCTGTGTGGTCTGTACTGTCTGTGCCCCTGTGTGGTCAGTATGATCTGTGCCCCTGTGTGGTCTGTACTGTCTGTGCCCCTTTGTGGTCTGTACTGTTTGGGCCCCTGTGTGGTCTGTATGATCTGTGCCTAGGTGTGGTTCGTACGATCTGTGCCCCTGTATGGTATGTACTGTCTGTGCCCCTGTATGGTATGTACTGTTTGGGCAACTGTGTGGTCTGTACTGTTTGTGTGCCCCTGCCTGGTCTGCACGATCTGTGCCCCTGTGTTGTCTGTACTGTCTGTGTCCCTGTGTGGTCTGTACTGTTTGGGCCCCTGTGTGGTCAGTATGATCTGTGCCCCTGTGTGGTCTGTTCTGTCTGTGCCCCTTTGTGGTCTGTACTGTTTGGTCCCCTGTGTGGTCAGTATGATCTGTACCCTTGTGTGGTCTGTACTGTTTGGGCCCCTGTTTGGTCTGTACTGTTTGGGCAACTGTGTGGTCTGTACTGTTTGTGTGCCCCTGCCTGGTCTGTACGATCTGTGCCCCTGTGTTGTCTGTACTGTCTGTGCTCCCTGTGTGGTCTGTACTGTTTGGGCCCCTGTGTGGTCAGTATGATCTGTGCCCCTGTGTGGTCTGTACTGTCTGTGCCCCTTTGTGGTCTGTACTGTTTGGGCCCCTGTGTGGTCTGTATGATCTGTGCCCCTGTGTCGTCTGTACTGTCTGTGCCCCTGTATGGTATGTACTGTTTGGGCCCCTGAGTGGTCTGTACTGTCTGTGCCCTTGTGTGGTCTATACTGTTTGGGCCCCTGTGTGGTCTGTATGATCGGTGCCCCTGTGTGGTCTATACAATCTGTGCCCCTGTGTGGTCTGTACTGTTTGGGCCCCTGTGTGGTTTGTACTGTCTGTGCCCCTGTGTGGTCTATCCTGTCTGTGCCCCTGTGTGGTCTGTACTGTCTGTGCCCCTGTGTGGTCTCTACTGTTTGGGCTCCTGTGTGGTCTGTACGATCTGTGCCCCTTAAGGTCTGTACTGTCTGTGCCCCTGTATGGTCTGTACTGTTTGGGCCCCTGTGTGGTCTGTATGATCTGTGCCCCTGTGTGGTTCGTACGATCTGTGCCCCTGTGTCGTCTGTACTGTCTGTGCCCCTGTATGGTCTGTACTGTCTGTGCTCCTGTGTGGTCTGTACTATCTGTGCCCCTCTGTGGCCTGTACTGTTTGGGCCCCTGTGTTGTCTGTACTGTCTGTGCCCCTGTGTGGTCTGTACTGTTTGGGCCCCTGTGTGGTCAGTATGATCTGTGCCCCTGTATGGTCTGTACTGTTTGGGCCCCTGTGTGGTTTTTACTGTCTGTTCTCCTGTGTTGTCTGTACTATCTGTGCCCCTGTGTGGTCTATCCTGTCTGTGCCCCTGTGTGGTCTGTACTGTCTGTGCCCCTGTGTGGTCTCTACTGTTTGGGCTCCTGTGTGGTCTCTACTGTTTAGGCTCCTGTGTGGTCTCCACTGTTTGGGCTCCTGTGTGGTCTGTACGATATGTGCGCCTTAAGGTCTGTACTATCTGTGCCCCTGTATGGTCTGTACTGTTTGGGCCCCTGTGTGGTCTGTACTGTCTGTGCTCCTGTGTTGTCTGTACCGTCTGTGCCCTTGTGCGGTCTATACTGTCTGTGCCCCTGTGTGGTCTGTACTGTCTGTGCCCCTGTATGGTCTGTACTGTTTGGGCCCCTGTGTGGTCTGTACGGTCTGTGCCCCTGTGTGGTCTGTACGATCTGTGCCCTTGTATGGTCTGTACTGTTTGGGCCCCTGTTTGGTATGTACTGTCTGTGCTTCTGTGTGGTCTGTACTGTCTGTGCCCCTGTATGGTCTGTACTGTTTGGGCCCCTGTGTGGTCTGTACGATCTGTGCCCCTGTGTGGTCTGTACGATCTGTGCCCTTGTATGGTCTGTACTGTTTGGGCCCCTGTTTGGTATGTACTGTCTGTGCTTCTGTGTTGTCTGTACAATCTGTGCCCTTTTGTGGTCTAAACTGTCTGTGCCACTGTGTGGTCTGTACTGTCTGTGCCCCTGTGTGGTCTCTCCTGTGTGGTCTGTACTGTCTGTGCTCCTGTGTGGTCTGTGCCCCTGTGTGGTGGGTATTTTGTGTGCTCCTGTGTGGTCTGGACTGTCTGTGCCCCTGTGTGGCCTGTACGGTCTGTGCCCCTGTGTGGTCTGTACAATCTGTGCCCCTGTGTGGTCTGTACTGTCTGTGCCCCTGTGTGGTCTGTACTGTCTGCGACCCTGTATGAATTGAATAAAAAGGGCATTTCCTGCTCTCTGATTGGTGCTTCTCTCTCCTGTCAGTCTGCACCTAGCAGCCACGCGGGGACAGACCGAATGCCTGGCCGCTATACTGACGCACGGAGTCGACACTTCGCTGACGGACGGTTCTGGTAAGCCACGCCCCCACACCTGTCAGCACCCTACCGACATATCTATCAGCTGAAAGCCAGCAACGAGCAGAATGTGTATTTTTTGTACACAGAGGATGAACTGTGTCCCCCACGGAGAAAACCAGTGGCTGTTTGGCGAGTAAAAACATGCATAATTATGAACTAAATGAGCAGAGCTTTAGGAAAGAGTGCAACAGTGAAGGAACCAGTGCAGTAATTAATTGGCTAATTAATGACCCCTTTGTTGTGTCGTGGTACATTAAGTTGAGTGTTATTTAATGCTCATTAGTAGTTATTAAAAATTGCTTTCTAATACTTTAATTTCTCTCTCAAATTGTGTTCTATGTTTTTCACTTGTGTATGTAAATTTTTTTTTAACAGGTTTTAGTGCGTTACACTTGGCTGCCAAAAACAACCAGCAAGACTGCGCCATGAAGCTCATTCAGGTAACTGCCGATCAGAATCTAGCACTTAACCATCGGCTTGGGAGAGTCAGCATTACTTAACACTAGAAGCGACGGAATTTTATCACGACTAGAACCGCTAGTGAACCTGCTGGATGTGAAGGTCCTGGGCTGGTGTGGTTACACGTGGTCTGCGGTTGTGAGGCCGGTTGGATGTACTGCCATATTCTCTGAAACGCCTTTGGAGACGGCTTATGGTGGAGAAATGAACATTCTATGCCCGAGCATCAGATCTGGTTGACATTCCTGCTGTCAGCAAGCCAATTGCACGCTCCCTCAATGCTTGCGCCATCTGTGGCATTTTGCTGTGAGACAAAACTGCCCATTTCAGGATGGCCTTTTATTGTGGGCAGTGTAAGGTACACCTGTGCACCAATCATGGTGTCTGATGAGCATCTTGATGTGGCACACCTGTGAGGTGGGATGGATTGTCTCAGCAAAGCAAAAGTGCTCACTATCACACATTTAGACAGATTTGTGAACAGCGTTTGAGAGAAATGGAAATATTGTGTATCTGGAATGAATTTTAGATCTTTGAGTCCATCTCATGACAAACGGGAGCAAAAGCAAGTGTTGCGTTTATATTTTTGTTGAGTGTATGTGTGTGTGTGTACATATATATATAAAATCGCTCAAAAGTGTGGGATCACTTGCAAATTTCTTTATTTTTCTAAGAAAAATACAGTTTCATGCATTTCACAAACATTCTTATTCATTTCACAAACGATTAAAATTAGATTTTCAAAGAATAATCTACATTTTTGCATAGAGGCCTATTATCAGCAACTGTCAGTCCTCTGCATCAATCTCCTGGTATGGCTTCTAATCCAACTGAAGCATTTTATAAGGCTAATTGATTATTAGAAAACCCTTCTGTAAATGTGTTTCACAGCTGAAAACCGTTGAACTAATAAGGGAGGGCAAAAGGGAGCATGGCATTCTTCAGGTTGGTTTAGTACCTGAAGCATCAGCAGTTGTTTGTTTACAGGCTCAAAATGGCCAGAAAGAAAGAACTTCCTTTAGAGACCCGTCAGTGTATTGTTGTGCTTAGAAAAGACGGCTATTCAATGCGAAAACTTAATCTCTTACCATGCTGTTAACTACTCCCTTCAGAGAGCAGCACAAACTGGCACTAACAAGGAGAGAAAAAAGGAGTGGGAGGCCATGATGCACAACTGTGCAAGAAGACAAATATCTGAGAGTGTGTAGTTTAAGACAAAGACGCCTCACAGGTTGTCAACTAGCAGCTGCGCTAAATAGTTACGTCAAACACCAGTTTCAGTATCAACAGTGAAGGTGGGTTTTCCTTTTTTTTTCTTTTTTCTTTTTTTTTAAATGAAGGCAAAGTTTGAAGTACATATTCATCATTTTCCATTAAAATCATTATTTCTAACTCCGAATACTTCAGCATATTCTGTTCATTTGCCATATTTCCTATTCAGACTAATTTCATGTGTGTTTCCATGGAAAACGAAAGAATTTTCAAGTGATCCCAAACTTTTGAGCAGTTGTGTGTGTGTGTGTGTGTGTGTGTGTGTGTGTGTGTGTGTGTGTATATATACACATACACACTCACACACACAGTGCCCTCCATAATTATTGGCACCTCTGGTTAATAAATTCAATTTTTATTGCAGAAGCATACTCTCACACTGAAAATTGTAGCAAAATGCAACCTTAAACTCAAGTGCATATTAAGGGGGAGGGGGAGGGGGGAATCCCTGACCAAGAAATAATTATTTTTCATAAAATCACCTGTTAC
The DNA here is from genome assembly GCA_029721435.1 of Gymnothorax reevesii. Taxonomy (NCBI): domain Eukaryota; kingdom Metazoa; phylum Chordata; class Actinopteri; order Anguilliformes; family Muraenidae; genus Gymnothorax; species Gymnothorax reevesii. Next base: position 16,929,257 of record CM056583.1, on the reverse strand, counting down.
ACAATTATTGGCACCCCTAAAAATTCCTCGGAAATAAATGTAATTGAAGTATTTCTGTCATTTCTACAGTCGTTTACAAAGTTGATCAGAGTATTTAGGAACATTTAATTAGTAATTCATCACTTCCTGTTTCCCTGGGGTGTAAATATGACGTGACACAGAGGCCATTTCTCTTATCCACTCTTCAACATGGGAAAGACAAAGGAACACACCATTCAAGTAAGGCAGATGTGTATCAACCTTCACAAGTCAGGCAATGGCTACAAGAAAATAGCCACTCGCCTGCACCTGCCCATATCTACTGTCAGGATTCATTAAGAAGTTTAAAACAACTGGAGAAGTGGTACACAAGCCTGGACGAGGACCCAAGGTTATTTTGCCACCACGCACAGTGAGGAGGATGGTAAGAGAAATAAAAAGTTCTCCAAAGCTCGCTGTTAAAGAATGGCAACAAATGGTAGCACCTTGGGGCCACAAAGTCTCCAAAACAGCCATCAGGCACTATCTACATGCCAACAAGCTGTTTGGGAGGCATGCACAGAAAAAACCTTTTCTCACTCACAATCATAAACGCAAACGTCTGGAGTTTACTAAGCGATACTGAGACTTCAACTGTGACCGTGTGCTTTGGTCAGATGAGACCAAGATAGAGCTTTTTGGCAACAAACACTCTCAGTGGGTCTGGCAGAACACAAAAGATAAGTATGCAGAAAAGCACCTCATGCCCACTGTGAAGTATGGGGAAGGATCGGTGATGCTGTGGGCCTGTTTCTCTTCCAGAGGCCCTGGGAACCTTGTTAGGATGCATGGCATCGTGAATGCTTTGAAATACCTGGACATTTGGAATCAAAATCTGGTGGCGTCTGCCCGAAAGCTGAAAATGCGTCATCACTGGGTCTTTTAACAAAATAATGACCCTGAACATGTGGCCAAATCTACACAGAAATGGTTGACCAGACACAGAATCAAGCTCCTTCCATGGCCATCTCAGTCCCCAGACCTCAACCCCATTGTAAACCTGTGGAGTGAGCTGAAGAGGAGAGTGCAGAGGAGAGGACCCAGGTCGCTGGATGATTTAGAGAGACTATGCAAAGAGGAATGGTCAAAGATCCCTCTTTCTGTATTCTCCCATCTTGTGAAACATTATAGGAGAAGATTAGGTGTTGTTTTTTTGGCAAAAGGGGGTTGTACAAAGTATTAACATCAGGGGTGCTAATGATTGTGGCACACATGATTTGATGTAAAAGAATTATTTCTTAATGTGGGATTTTTTTCCTATTGAATAAATGCACTTGAATTAAAGGTTGGATTTTGCTCTGTTTTTCCATTGTGATCCGAAATTATTTAGAAAAAAACTGAATTTATTAGAAGCTATAGAACACATCTTAACCAGGGGTGCCAATAATTATGGAGGATGCTATATATATATATATATATATATATGTATGTGTATGTATGTATATATATGTATGTGTACGTATGTGTATATATATATATGTATATGTATATATATGTATGTGTATATATATATATGTGTGTATATATATATATATATATATATATATATATATATATATATATATATATATATATATATATATATATATATATATATATAAACCTCCCTCTCAGACATCTCTATCAACAGTTCTATTATTTGGGTTGAAAAAACATGCATATAATGGGTCCTATTTTAACCCCTTTCTGCAGATGTAGACGCCTGCGTCTATAGACCTGCAAATTTAAGCACGCTGTTACTGTACTCGATTACTAGATGGCACCCCCGGATCAGTTATTGAATGTTCACAAGCAAGCAGACCTCGAACGCGCCCATAGTATCGATCCAGCAGTTTAAAAAAACGATATCTTGACACAGAAAAAATCGTTATCCTTTGTAGCAACCAGTTTAGCCACAGTGAGCCAACAGTATTCCAATTAGTGATTCAGAAAAATCAGTTTTCTGAGGCAAAAAAATCGACATGGTATTGATTCTCTCACATTCTACTGTCAATTACAGTTGTCACATACAAAAAAATTTGTCGTTCCCTACCGTGGATTTACGCGTAGATTCCTTCATTGACAAATCCAGCGCTTCCTTATATCCACCCAAGTACTGGCGTTGATAGCCAATCACTCAACCATACACTCAGGGTTTTCTGCGTAATTGTAGAGTTACACTTCATGCCCTCGTGAAGTTTCCCTGGTAACAATGTATTGATTGGCTAGTTTCTTATCCAATTCCCGAGTGTTTAAACATTTTAGAGTAAGTGAAACACATTGATTGGACAAACACAGAGCATACAAACCTATGCGTATCAGCAGGCTCGGTTTTATCCTGTCTACGTTATGCACATTACGCGTCTAAAATAGACGCGATTTGTATAAAACGGGTTCGAAAAACTGGCCTTGAAGTGTTCAGTTACATTTACAGGATTTAAATGAGATAAGGATATGGTCAGTTGGAATTTTTTCGAATGAAACGGGACCGGATGGTTCTTGCTACTGGATCGGTCTCTGGAGGAAGGATTCATGAAAAAGGTCAGGCTGCAACTTTTTTTTTTTTTTTTGTTTCGTTTTGGAATGTATACATACTCGACAAAGTCGAATGGCAAGGTTTTTTTCCTGGTTAAAACGCGAACTGCCCGTGCATTTGGATGGACCCCCTGGTACGTTCATTGCACGTTTCTTTTGAATCGGGAGAGGCAATGGATTGTTTGATATTCCCTGAAAGTGGAGTGTCTGTTCTGTTAAAATAAGGTATATTTCAGAATTCAGATATTACTGAGTTAGTGAGGTGTACTTGTTTCTTATAAGTGTTGGAATGGGTTCGTGAGCTTAGAAAAGGGGACTGGTAGCTTCCATTACAGGGTGAATGTTCTGACCGTTTAATAAGCAGTATATTTAATGCGTGTTTGTGCTGGCTTTGAAGAAAAATGGCCAAAACTCTTAACTTTATTATGGAGAAAAGGCACGTTTTGTGTTTGGAGAGGTTACTGGTGACCACTGATATTCATCTGCACCGATATTGATAAATTCATACTAAACTCAACTAGAAAATCATTTGTTCATATGAAATTTCATGCCTTAAAACTTTATTTGTGTTAAATACATAATTTTTTAATGATTTGACAGTACATGATTTTGAGACTTTGGGGAGACACTTGGATAGCTGTATAATTTGGCTAATAGCCAAATAGTCACTGCGGCTTCAGTTTTATCCGACACAGTCTGACTCTGGACGGACGGCTGTTACTGCAGTCGCTGGGCTGCTAGTCCACGAATGCTTCGGATTCTGTATGATTTAAAGCTGAAAGTTGATAGTGGTAATAAACAGGCTGTTGTGTTTATTGGAAGTCTGATGCACGGCTTGTTAATAATCAGATTTTTTATCAGCCTTGAACTCTGCCTGACATTCCTGTGCGTGCACTGATGGTCAGTGCAGCTGACGTCTCCGGGTCGAAGGTGGCCCCGCCCACATGATTGATCACTCATTCGTTTCTGTCGCATGACGTCACCGCGAGCAGATCCATGCCTGCGGTGTCGGTAGGTCGATTTTTAATTGGCACGGGGCGAATAGGGCACCTGTCCTGTGCTTCACATCAGCATGGCTGTCTCACACTTCGTTCAGAAAGTGCGGAGCGCGTGGGCGGTTTTCTCGCCATGTTTTTACTTATTTATTTATTTATTTTAAAAGGAACCTGGTGCTTTGCAACAAAAGGCATTGATATGTACTGTAACTGCTGAAAACAAACTGTGTTAAATGGGATAAAAATTCAAAAGCTGATCACAGCTTATTGGTTGAAAACATTCCAGTGCATCTTATGGAAAAACAATATCCCTGCAAAATTGTTGTGATACAGTGATGACACTTTGTGTAGAACCTAAGCAGTGTGAACTCTTCCTCCTGTAGAGTAAGTGTGCCATCGACGCGCTGGACGGCTCGGGAAAGACCGCCCTCCACCATGCAGGTAACCCACAGAGTTACTTTAAAGCATAAATTTTACTGCACTATGTTATATCATTTTACTGTACTGTACTGTGTGTTGCATTGTCATATTACATGAGACTGCATTAAGCTATGCTGCATTGTTATGTGTTGCTCTACATTGATATGCTATATTACACTGCATTACATTAATCTCGACTAACCTTGACTACATTACACTATATTCCATAATATTGCCTCATTTACATCGCTATTGAACTTTTTTGCTGGTTCAGTACTTTGCTGTAGGTTTACCCAGCAGCGTATAAATTCAAACCTGCAACATTTGGGTTTTAAACTTGGTTCCTGTGCAATCATACTACATTACCCATGATGCCTTGTTGCCTTGCTCTGCTAACTCATGGGAAAGGGAAAGTGGGGCAGAGATGGCTCCTGGGCTGAAGGATCTCCGCTTGTTGATCTCGGTGGATGAAGCACCGTGAAGCATTTTATTCACCTCAACTCTCCCTCATCACTTCCCATGATGCTCTGGGACTGATGCGCTAACCAAAGTGCCAAGTTCAATCGCCCTCACTGTGCCCCTCACACATTTAGCCCTCACACTCAAATGCGTCGCTGGCACAAATTTTTATTTTTTTTTCTCTGTCTGATTGTCATCATGTGTTGATTTGAGCCTCTTTGATGGATGAATATTTTGTTGAAGAATCAGGGTCACCTCAAGCATCTAAACTGTAGAAACAACGACACCTTTAAGATGCACATCTATGTCCTACAATACTTCTTCTGTGGTTTTTGTGTTTGTGGAGAGACTCTTGAGGAGGTTTTAATTGTGATTGGTCGGTTTTTGTGGCGGGGTGATTATTTATGTATTTATTCATTAAACTTTGACAGCAGTCAGGATGAGATCACACAGGTGAAGGGCACCTATAGTGAGAAATCCTCCAAAAACGTGTACAGAAAGTTGCAAAAACATAAAGACCCTTAAAAGCAGAAGCGTATGCAGAAAGTTGCAAAAACATGAAGGCAATTAGAGCTGAACAAGTACATTAGTGAGTACAGAGTAAAAAGTGGCCAAGAGTTGAACTATATTATATGGCAGTGTGTCTACAATGACAGCTGCCAACCCATGTACTAGAGTTACTGGGAGAAAAATTATCTTAAAACCTTCCTGAATAGTAGTTAAATGACATTGATTTAAAAGCCGCTGTGGTGTCAGAAGGTTGATAGAGATGAGTGGTGTTCCACGGGTAAAATATTCTTTTAAAATATGAATATCAGAAAGTTTCCGTCTTAAATGTAGGAATTTTCATTAAAAATGTGAGAGTGATTAACTGAGTGATGTCACTGGTGTCGTTGGCAGCGGCCTGTGGGAATGTCCGGATAGTTCAGCTGCTCTGTGAGAACAAGAGTCCTGTGAACCTGAAGGATGCGGTGAGTATGAGCGACGCTGACCTCTGTGAACACGCCCCAGAACTGACAGACATTTACTCTGTCACTCAGTCTTACCCAATCATACACACACTCATTCACGCTCATTCATGCTCTTTCAAACACACTCGTACTCACTCAGGCGCTTTCTTACTCATTCATCAACATTCTTGCTCATTCATAAATTTTCATACGCTGTAATTTTAATTCATATGCACTCAAACTCATTTGGATACGTTTTCGTTTATTCATACGCACTCGTACACATGCTTGCACATTCATGCACTTTCATTGGCTGCGATATAGTGACGTTTGTTCAAAAGAGTGTGTCTTCTAAGGGTTGGAGTTAAACCCTACAGGATGGTAGATCTCCGGGGACAGGGTTGGACAGCCCTGCTCCTGCTGTTGAACAGGCTGCGCTTCTTTGTTTTGTACTGAAAATCTGCTGTGCTGTTGAGCTCCAGGACGTGGGCACATGTTCTGTGCGCGGTCATTACTGAACCTCACTGTGTTGGCAGGAGAGCAAATCTCTCATACCAGACGCAGTGTGGCACCGATTACTGCCGTTTTAACCTAATAAAGTCATCACCGCGGGCCGAGCCAGGCCAGCCCAGCCCAGCAATACCGCAGGCTCCGTTACGAGAAAACCACAGTTTAATCTCTGAGAGAAATGTGCCGGGAATTGTAGGAGCCGTCAAAATTGGCTGCAAAGTTTACCTCGCCAGTTCCTACCCTGTTCCGCTCCATGGGGTCACAGGCAGTCTTTTCTCTGTAATGCAGATCTGCCTCAGCCTCTACTAGAGATCTACCATTGACGGATGAAACCTGTTGGTTTTAGCTTTTTTAGGGTTGGAGTGAATACCTTCAAGATGGTAGATGTCCAGGAACAGGGTTGGGCAGCCTAGTGTTATCCGTTCACCCTACAGTTTGGCTGATGGGCTCTTCTGGCTCAGGTCTGACGTGTTTCCTGTGGGAAATGAAGGTCTGCGGCGGTTTGTGTGGATGGCCAAAATTCTGAAATAACTGCAGGACTGGGACCATACTGTGATCTGTCTTACTCTACTCTGACCAGGGCTTGTGGATGGTGTTTTAAACTGATAGAAATAAATAAAAAGCCGTAAATTTAAGTCGTTTTTCCTTGTCAGCAGGGAGGATCCTTTCCCATCTGCTTCATTGTGGTTTTTAATGGTTTCTCAAAGCTGAAAATCTCAGCGCCATTTAGGTTTTAAACTCCCACTTATGTTTTTTTCCATGTGCTGTACCACGCAACATGCAAGTCTGATCCTCTGAGAAAGATTCAGTTCTGATGGGTGCAGTGTCCTGACTGCATGAAGACTCATGTTGGGGTCAAAGTTCGGCTCATTTATCTTAATTTTGTGTGAACACTGTTGCCCCCTCCCTCATTCTGCTGACGCATCACTGGAGCCCTCGAACTCCCAGGGCAGATTCCCTTCCTTAGAGGAAGTGTAGGAGTTGCTTCCATCAGATGTACAGTCTTGTCATTTTCAAATTTAAAATGATGATTTTTGTGTAATTATGATGAATTACATTCATTCAGCTTGTGCCTTTACCCTGAGCCACATCGAGTGAGAGGATATGACTTCATCCTGATAACTTTCAGTGCTGATACAGTCTCTGAATCTCAACATCCTGACGGCTCAACGGCCAAACCTGGTTTCATCCTGTTTCTGTTCTGAAAAACATGGCAGATTTTATACGGCGAGAGCAAACATTCAGAGATTAGTGTGGATTTGAATCTTTGCTGAAGACCTTGAACAGGAGAATCTGTGGTGTGGCTGCTGCTCGGTTGGAGTGAAAACTGCGCCGACACCGGCCCTTTCTAGATGAGACCCAAAGGAAATCTGAAAACATGGAAAAATCTGTATTTTGGCAGAGGAGTCAATTGTCATGACATGGAAATTGTCATGTGGGCATGAAAGGGTTAAGTGAAGTCTGGTTTGTGTCCTTGATTTGATGCTTGTGATCATCCCTGAACTCGGCCTTCGCCTGACTCTATATGGGGCCTCTGCTCCATTGTATTTTCATTTTTGGTCATTATTCTTTTAAAACCATTTTTTGAAAACCAAAACGTACCAACATCTTCAAAATTGGGGAGAAATGTGGCACCAAATTGACGATACAGCAGTAAAGGTCTCCCCTGGTTACAAGATGATTGTATCATGCTGGAAATATGTACATTTTTATTGTTATTAGAAAGGCCGCAGGGTAAACTTCAGCCTGAATGAGACCCAGTCGTGCTGACAGAACCGGCTCTGAAGACAAACATCCAGAGACGGACTCGTCTGGGCCTGTAGTAGCAGGATCCCTAAAGGGCTCAAACCCAGTATGGTGATGGTTTCAGAAAGGATCCCGGATTATAAACAAAGGCTGAAATAAATAATTAGCCCAACGCAGCACTTGGCTTCCATTTAACCGCATCTTAAATGTGCACAAGTGGCCTTTTTTCAAATCCCCATATAATCTGAACAGAGAGAGATTCTGAGCAGAAATAAACGGTTTCCTCATAGTGCGCGCAGGACGAGGGAAGATGACGAATGTTTCAGACAGTTCTGAGGCCTTCGTCCCTGAGGTCACCGGCGATTTCTCTCAGAATCTTCCTTTTCTAACCTCTCGGCGCTCTGTTGCCACAGTGCTGAAGTCTTACCGTGACCCCATTTTTCTCCTCATTTCCGCCGTCTCAGAATTCAATTTCGCCCCAGATGGTTCCCAGTTTGCTGTGATGGACTATCCTCTTACAGTATAGGGCTGCGCTGGTATCACCCATCAGCCTGAAATTTAATCGCTGATATATTTGACCCCATCAATCTGTAATTGAATTGCTTCTGTCGTGCGCATATCCTTCTCCTCAAGGAGTCATTTGTCATGATAAAGCGGAGGGAATGGGAGCCTGGGGGGTTATGGAGGGAACATCACCCCCCCTCCCACAGAAAGAAGGATGAGTCTGTCCCCTGCACTGGTAATCGTATGGGGAACATCCTGGAAATGCAAAATTACCACTACAGACCCCCCTATACCCCACTCGCCCACTGCTTACAGAATACTTGCGCTGGAGCAAGCCTGACTATATGTCCTGGGATATTTATTCTTAATGGCCAGCAAGGCTATTTCTGATTTCATTTGCCCAAATAGTGTGCCTTAAAAATCTAGTAATTGAGAAAGATGATGTTTGGATAATGACTTGAACAGAACCCATTAGTTTGGCCCATTAGATGGACCAGAAAAATATTATTTCCCGTCCCTGTTCCCAGAATAGTGTATCCTGTATTACTGTAAAGGCCCAAGCATACAGCGCAATGATAAATATAACAGCCCTTGTAAATAGCGTAATGGTAAATTTAGCAGCCCTAATGTGTCGTGGAATGATAAATGTAACAGCCCCAGTGTATAGCTTAATGGTAAATGTAACGGCCCTAGCCTATAGCGTAATGATAAATGTAACCGCCCTAGCGTATAGCGTAATAAGTGTAACGGCCCTAGGCTATAGCGTAATGATAAATGTATCAGCCCTAGTGTATAGCATAATGATAAGTGTAACGGCCCTAGCGTATAGCGTAATGATAAGTGTAACGGCCCTAGTGTATAGCGTAATGATAAGTGTAACGGCCCTAGCGTATAGCGTAATGATAAATGTAGCATCCCTAGTGTATAGCTTAATGATAAATGTAGCAGCCCTAATGTGTAGCGGAATGATAAATGTAACAGCCCTAGTGTATAGCTTAATGGTAAATTTAACAGCCCTAGAGTATAGCTAAATGATAAATGTAACGGCCCTAGCCTATAGCGTTATGATAAATGTAACGGCCCTAGCTTATAGCATAATGATAAATGTAACAGCCCTTGTGTATAGCGTAAGGATTAGGGTAACAGCCCTAGTGTATAGCTTAATGGTAAATTTAACTGCCCTAGCCTATAGCGTAATGATAAATGTAACGGCCCTAGCCTATAGCGTAATGATAAATGTAACAGGCCTAGCATATAGGGTAATGATAAATGTAACAGCCCTAGTGTATAGCGTAATGATAAATGTAACGGCCCTAGTGTATAGTGTAATGATAAATGTAACGGCCCTAGCGTATAGCGTAATGATAAGTGTCACGGCCCTAGCATATAGCGTAATGATAAATGTAACAGGCCTAGCATATAGGGTAATGATAAATGTAACAGCCCTTGTGTATAGCGTAATGATAAATGTAACGGCCCTAGTGTATAGGGTAATGATAAATGTAACAGCCCTAGTGTATAGCGTAATGATAAATGTAACAACCCTAGTGTATAGCATAATGATAAATTTAACGGCCCTAGTGTATAGCGTAATGATAAGTGTCACGGCCCTAGTCTATAGCGTAATGATAAATGTAACAGGCCTAGCATATAGGGTAATGATAAATGTAACCGCCCTAGTGTATAGCGTAATGATAAATGTAGCATCCCTAGTGTATAGCTTAATGATAAATGTAGCAGCCCTAATGTGTAGCGGAATGATAAATGTAACAGCCCTAGTGTATAGCTTAATGATAAATGTAACGGCCCTAGCCTATAGCGTAATGATAAATGTAACCGCCCTAGCGTATAGCGTAATAAGTGTAACGGCCGTAGGCTATAGCGTAATGATAAATGTATCAGCCCTAGCGTATAGCATAATGATAAATGTAACAGCCCTTGTGTATAGCGTAAGGATTAGGGTAACAGCCCTAGTGTATAGCTTAATGGTAAATTTAACTGCCCTAGCCTATAGCGTAATGATAAATGTAACGGCCCTAGCCTATAGCGTAATGATAAATGTAACAGGCCTAGCATATAGGGTAATGATAAATGTAACAGCCCTAGTGTATAGCGTAATGATAAATGTAACGGCCCTAGTGTATAGTGTAATGATAAATGTAACGGCCCTATCGTATAGCGTAATGATAAGTGTCACGGCCCTAGCATATAGCGTAATGATAAATGTAACAGGCCTAGCATATAGGGTAATGATAAATGTAACAGCCCTTGTGTATAGCGTAATGATAAATGTAACGGCCCTAGTGTATAGGGTAATGATAAATGTAACGGCCCTAGTGTATAGCGTAATGATAAGTGTCACGGCCCTAGTCTATAGCGTAATGATAAATGTAACAGGCCTAGCATATAGGGTAATGATAAATGTAACCGCCCTAGTGTATAGCGTAATGATAAATGTAACGGCCCTAGTGTATAGCGTAATGATAAATGTAACAGCCCTAGTGTATAGCGTAATGATAAATGTAACGGCCCTAGTGTATAACGTAATGATAAGCCCTCAGTTTGAGCATTCAGTGGGGTTTGGGATTCTGACTTGATCCTGAGAGATGAATTTGGGAAGCACTCTGCTGCTGGGCCCTTTAGCAAGGCCCTTAACCCCAAAACTGCTCCAGGGGCCTTACTCTTGTTTCTCTCCACCCCTCCGCACTTTGAACTGTTCGGTCCAGGACCTCTCACTGGGCATCTTGGGAAAAGAGGATTTTTTTTCCTTGATGGAATTTTCCTGGTAAAATAAAGATTAAAAGAACCATGCGATGATAAATGTTGGTCATAGTTCTCCTCCGGCATTTATGAGCACCTTAAGTGATGAATGTGTCTGTGTTTGGAGTCGAGGCTGCGCTGTAGATGCAGACGGGCCTCATGTAGCTCTACACTGCCCCCCCCCTCGCTCACACACAGCGCTGTGCAAGTATTCCCGCTGTATGACCTAATGCAGGTACTGGCCGCTCCCACGGGGGTGATAAGGGGGTCAGTTTGGCTGAGTGCTGGGGGGGCGGGGTAAATACCGGACAGGCTGATGTAATCGTCTCACTTTTATCATATTCCATTTTGCCAGTTCATCAGCACTGCATTTAGAACATTTTTATTTTTAGAAATTTGATGCCCAAATTAGGGCTTTAGCGTGTCCAGCTGGTGTCTGCAGCCTGTGGTGAGGTGCTGTGTGCACGTGTGAACCCCGAAACTGGGTTTAACGGTACACACTGCTTAGCTCTGTTTCTCTGCCCTGCACACGTCTGCCGCGCTCTAACAGAGTCGAGTCTGAGTGGGACCTGCAGACCGCGTGAGCCTGATTGACTGCTGGGGTGGCTAAATGGCTGTTAAACTTTGACCTCTGCCAGTTATCCAGGTTTCGTTACAATGAGGAGTCCTAACACTAGTGGCACTCGAAGTTCAGTCTGGTCTCGTATCCCCCGTGTAACTGTCAAACCGGTATCAAGAAACGTACAGACTCTCTCACTGGTGTCTTAGAAGGCTTACATTGTGTGTGTGTGCGCGTGTGTGTGTGTGCGCGCGTGTGTGTGTGTGCGCGTGTGTGTGCGCGTGTGCGTGTGTGCGTGTGTGTGTGTGCGTGTGTGTGTGTGTGTTTGTGTGTGTGTGTTTGTGTGTGTGTGTTTGTGTGTGTGTGTGTGCGCGTGTGTGTGTGTGCGCGTGTTTGTGTGTGCGCGCGTGTGTGTGTGTGCGCGTGTGCGTGTGTGTGCGCGTGTGCGTGTGTGCGTGTGTGCGTGTGTGTGTGTGTGTGTGTTTGTGTGTGTGTGTGTGTGTGAGTGTGTGTGTGTGTGTGTGTGTGTGTGTGTGTGTGTGTGTGTGTGTGTGTGTGTGTGCGCGTGTGCGTGTGCGTGTGTGCGCGTGTGTGTGTGTGTGTGTGTGTGTGTGTGTGTGTGTGTGTGTGTGTTTGTGTGTTTGTGTGTTTGTGTGTTTGTGTTTGTGTGTTTGTGTGTTTGAGTGTGTGTGTGTTTGTGTGTTTGTGTGTTTGTGTGCGTGTGCGTGTGCGCGTGTCCGTGCCCGTGTGTGTGTGCGCGCGTCCGCGTGTGTGTGTGTGTTCTGCAGGAGGGCTTCACACCGTTGCTGCTCTCTGCTCATCATGCGCATGCGGACGTGTGCCGGTCGCTGATGGATTTTGGCGCCGATGTCAACACCTGCGACAAGAGCGGCAGGTAACTGTGCTGCTTGTGTGGGTGGAGTGGGTTGGGTTTGTTTGGTGTTCTGGGTTGCATTGATGGGTGGGACGGTTGGGTTGGGTTGGTAATAAAGCCCGTGTTCCTCTCAGGACAGCGCTGATGTTGGCGAGTGAGGGCGGTTGTTTAGCTGCAGTCGAGCTTCTGGTTCAGAAGGGGGCGGGGCTGCAGAATGTCGACTCTCTGGGCCACGATGTCCTGCATTACGCCAAGATATCAGGGAACTCCGAGGTGCAATCACTCCTCTGCAGCGCCCTCCAGCGGCTCAAAAGCGACTCCGGTAACTTCCTCCGTTCTCATGGCATCTGTGGTCCTGTGATTGATGGGATGAACACTTTGAAGTGAATTGTTCGACTGGCGACTCATTTTTTCTTAAAAGCTAATGATCAGAAGACATAACATAAACAGTTTAAATGCTCTAAATCAGCCTTTTTATAAATTACATGAATCTGAAATCAATATTCTGACATTTTCTCCTGTAAAAATGTTGACAAGTCATGCCGGCGGAGAAGTGAGCTCATGCTGCCCCAGATCTGTTCTCTGCTCCTGATTCTGCTGCAGACTGATAAACTTCAGATGAACTGTTACCTCAGAAATGTATGTCGTTGTCAGGCTTTTGCATTTTAAAAGGGGAATTTGAAATAATTTTCTGTCATAATGTGCGTTACTCTTTACGTCAAATCAGAAGAGTCTATTAACCGTTTCATTACTCTCATCTCTTCACAGTTCCAAAAGAAATATTTATCTCATGTAAGAAATACACTAATATCAAACAAAATTGCAAATCTTGTTTGAATTATGTTGAGCAGAATTTGAAAGTTATTTATTCCAAATGATAATTCAACATTTCTGTCAAAGTAACACACAGTATTTTAGGAGACATGGTGACAGGACCATGAATTTTGGCGTTTTTTTGGTGACCTCACCCAAATGTTTTATCTCTCCGGTTGTCACACCAAATTGTGCTGGTCTTGGGCATAATAAAATAACACCTTCTGAAAGTAAATGTTCATCTTCAAAAATGTCCTCCTTTGTTGCGCATCTGGTGTCTACACTTTAGTGTATAATGACTAATGATGTCTCTTGCGCTGCTTACATTGGTCTTTAGCTCAGGGAAATAATCGTGTCACGCTTTGCTGCAGAAGTTGTTTAGCTCTGTCATCTCTATTGGCTGCAGATATTGTTCTTTAGCGCTGTGGACTATTCGTTCCTAATAACTGACAGTTGGATCATTTGGTGTCAGCATATAGATAACTGCATAAATAACTTGTCATGGATCAGCCTTTCTTTCATGACCTCTCTGGCTGGGTTTATGGCAGTGCTGTTTGTGTCTGATGACTGATCCCTCCGTCACAGACTGGCCCATCGCAGCACAGGTGCATCCTTCACTTCCCTTTTACTGTGACACACTGCCACCTCCTGGCCGGTAGAGGGACAGTTCCTTCTCTCGTCCCCATCATTAGCACTGGGTGTTGACCTTGTAGTGAAGTGGGCACCAAGTCCAGAATCTGCAAGTCTTAATCCTGAGGTCACTCTGACTGGAACAAATCCTGTACAGGAGGGAACTTTGCAATTCCTATAGTCTGAAATAGATTTTGAAACTTCGCTGTTGTAAATCAGGACCTGAAATGATTGACTTGGGCACCTGAGTCATTTGAATCCTTTGAAACATTGTTGTTGACATTTAAATTGTCTCATGTAATGATGTTTACTATGTAGCTAGAAACTTTCATTGATGTTCATTGATCGCTTTGCTGTGACTATGAAGTGATTTAATCGTCTCATGCATCTAATAATTGTCCCCTGCAAGGACTTAATGTGATAAAATAATTACTCTCATTCAGTGATGTGACCAGCGTTTGGTTTTCAGTGTGTGATTTTTATTCCTCTCCTCTCCTCCCCTCTCTCTCTCTCTCTCTCTCTCTCACTTTCCACAGCACCGACTTCACCAAAGCCTCTGCAGGTAATGAGCAGGTTTTCTGTCGGGCCGGTTAAGCTAAGCTCTGCTGCTTGCATAGATCTGCTCTGAGCCAATCACTAAATTAGATGTCTGGCTCTGAGCCAATCAGAAGCAGGGTTCCAGCTCTGAGTCAATCAAAAGCAGGGGTGAGCCTCAGAGCCTATCAGAGAAGCTGGGGTTAGGCCCTGAGCCAATGAGAGATGGCTCATCAAGGTCTGAGGCATGAGGCAGGAAGTGATGTGTGTGGTGGAGCTGTTCCTCTGTACCAGTGCGTTTGTGATGTTTGGAGCTGCAGAAAGTATGAACCACTCAGATCTCTCTCCACCTCCCAAATCCTGCAGGAATCCCCTCTGTGAGCTCCTGTCCACCTCCTCTGCGCTAAACACACCAATAACTGCATCAGTACACTTCCTGATGAACAGTCAGAGCCAATCAGAATGAGTCCTCACTAACCTGACTAATAATGCTCACACTCTGATTACCCCTTTTTCTGCTGGTCTCTCTCCATCCCTCCTCCTCTCTCTCTTAACCCCACCCCCTATCTTTCTCTCCCTTTCTCTTCCCATCTCTCTCATTGTATATCCATCCCTCCTTTCTTTCGTTCTCTCATCCCTCGCTTTATCCTGCTCTCACTCCCTCCTCCTCTCTCCATCCCTCCCACTCTTCCTCTCATTATCCCTCCCCCCCTCCCTCCGTCTATCTCATCCCCCTCTCCCTCCCCCACATTGCTGTCTCTCTCTCTCTCCCTCTCAGCATGATCTGGTGGGCGGAGACCGCAGTGCCACTCCCAAAAAGCGGAAAGCCCCGCCCCCTCCTTCTAGCCTTGTACAGGTAAAGGCATGCACCTGTCTGTCCGTCCATCCGTCTGTCGGTACGACCCTGTTATAGGTCCTGAGACCTCTGTCACTGCCCCAGTGAATAACTTCTGCTTGTTTAATAAGATGCATCTCACGGATGCGTAAGACATGCTTGACTAACCAAATTCTGCCAATCAAAATTGTAATTTTGTATGCAAATAAGATTGTGGATTGGATTGTGATGTGTTTGTGTAGGAGATGTAAAATGTGTAAATTTATAATGTGCTGTGTTGAGGTGTTATGGGTCAGTAATTATCTGCTTAATTACATGTTTGAGAGGTTTTGTGACAGTTCAGTACAGATGTACAGGTTCAGCTCATTTCTGCATCATATTGTCTCTGCAACTGAAATTTGGTTCATTTGGATTGAAAAGAAAATGCGTGAAACTTCAGTTCAACAGGTCATTATCCTGGGCTGTATGGGTTGATTAACCATTTAATTTTACATGTTTTGGTCTGAATTCACATTTTCTTCAGTTAATTCTGTGTGTAATTTGTATTTAGTGATTTGTGTTTGAGTTGAATGTGTGTATGTGCATGTACTGAGTGTGTGTACATGTGCATTGTTCTGTTATTTTTTGTGAGTGTGTGCGTGTGCGCGCTTGGGTATGTGTGTGAGTACGGTTAAATGGTAAATAATGCTCAAATGATTTTTCCCAGAATGCTCCCCTGCCTGATTTGGCGTCTCCCCCATATCTGACACCGTGCCAGACTCCTCTGTCCAGTAATAATGCCACACCCAGGAAGTTTAATTTCCAGGTAACCAGCGTCTCCCTGTGGAGCTGAGTCTACATTAGTCGTGCCGCAGGAGCTGACTTGCACTTGATTAGACTAAAATGGGACCTAAATCTCGAGACCAGTGCGGTTTAACGGGTCTAACTCGAGAGAAGAACAGATGTGCTCATCTTACTGTGACTACACTAGGGTTTAAGCATCCAATCATACTGGCCCTCTGGTCAAAAGCCCTGCCCACTAAGCCAGAGGCTGCCCCTCATTAGCCCCATGCTTGGGTTTTCTGATACTGGGCTCCCCCTTTGTGAAAGACATGTAGTCTTGATCTATTATCTGTATTCCAGTGATTGTCTCTGTGTGTTGAAGTTCTTCTGTTGGTGTGAAATGTGTTTTATTCATGTTGTCTGTGATGGCAGAAGTTTGTCAAGTATAGTGTTGTGTGTAAAAAGTTGGTCAAGTTTTGTCCTTGAAACTGTGTGTTCTGTAGTTTTGTCTCAGTGGTAGGGGGCATAATAGTCTTGCATTTTGTGTGAAAGGCGGTTCTCAGATTGCATTTGTATACGTGTGCGTGTGTGTCCGTGTGACTCAGGAGGAAGAGGAGAAGCGAGAGATGTGGAGGCAGGAGATGGAAAAGATGCAGGAGGAGAAGAGCATGTTGTTGGAGACCATCGAGGATCTGAAACAGATCCTGCAGCAGACACACCCCATGGTGAGTGTGTTACATACATCACACACAGATCCTGCAGCAGACACACCCCATGGTGAGTGTGTTACATACATCACACACAGATCCTGCAGCAGACACACCCCATGGTGAGTGTGTTACATACATCTCACACAGATCCTACGGCAGACATACCCCATGGTGAGTGTGTTACATACATCACACACAGATCCTACAGCAGACACACCCCATGGTGAGTGTGTTACATACATCACACACAGATCCTGCAGCAGACACACCCCATGGTGAGTGTGTTACATACATCACACACAGATCCTACGGCAGACATACCCCATGGTGAGTGTGTTACACACATCACACACAGATCCTGCAGCAGACACACCCCATGGTGAGTGTGTTACATACATCTCACACAGATCCTACGGCAGACATACCCCATGGTGAGTGTGTTACATACATCACACACAGATCCTACAGCAGACACACCCCATGGTGAGTGTGTTACATACATCACACACAGATCCTGCAGCAGACACACCCCATGGTGAGTGTGTTACATACATCACACACAGATCCTGCAGCAGACACACCCCATGGTGAGTGTGTTACATACATCACACACAGATCCTACAGCAGACACACCCCATGGTGAGTGTGTTACATACATCACACACAGATCCTACAGCAGACACACCCCATGGTGAGTGTGTTACATACATCACACACAGATCCTACAGCAGACACACCCCATGGTGAGTGTGTTACATACATCACACACAGATCCTACGGCAGACATACCCCATGGTGAGTGTGTTACATACATCACACACAGATCCTGCAGCAGACACACCCCATGGTGAGTGTGTTACATACATCACACACAGATCCTGCAGCAGACACACCCCATGGTGAGTGTGTTACATACATCACACACAGATCCTGCAGCAGACACACCCCATGGTGAGTGGGTTACATACATCACACACAGATCCTGCAGCAGACACACCCCATGGTGAATGAGTTACATACATCACACACAGATCCCGCAGCAGACACACCCCATGGTGAGTGTGTTACATACATCACACACACATCCTGCAGCTGACACACCCCATGGTGAGTGTGTTACACACATCACACACAGATCCTGCAGCAGACACACCCCATGGTGAGTGTGTTACATACATCATTCACAGACCCTACAGCAGACCAACCCCATGGTGAGTGTGTTACATTCATTACACATAGATCCTGCAGCATACACACCCCATGGTTAGTGTGCTACATACATCACTCACAGATCCTGCAGCAGACACACCCCATGGTGAGTGTGTTACATTCATGACACACAGATCCTGCAGCAGACACACCCCATGGTGAGTGTGTTAAATACATCACACACAGATCCTGCAGGAGACACTCCCCATGGTGAGTGTGTTACATACATCACACACAGATCCTACAGCAGACACACCCCATAGTGAGTGTGTTACATACATCACTCACAGACCCTACAGCAGACAAACCCCATGGTGAGTGTGTTACATTCATTACACACAGATCCTGCAGCATACACACCCCATGGTTAGTGTGTTACATACATCACACACAGATCCTAGAACAGACACACCCCATGGTGAGTGTGGTACATACATCACACACAGATCCTGCAGCAGACACACCTCTTAATGAGTGTGTTACATGCATCAAACACAGATCCTGCAGGAGACACTCCCCATGGTGAGTGTGTTACACACATCACACACATATCCTGCAGCATACACACCCCATGGTGAGTGTGTTACATACATCACACACAGATCCTGCAGCATACACACCCCATGGTGAGTGTGTTGCATACATCACACAGATCCTGCAGCAGACTCACTCCATGGTCAGTGTGTTACATAAATCACACACAGATCCTTCAACAAACGCACACCATGGTGAGTATGTTACATACCTCACACACTGATTCTACAGCAGACACAA
Organism: Gymnothorax reevesii; assembly: GCA_029721435.1. Classification (NCBI taxonomy): domain Eukaryota; kingdom Metazoa; phylum Chordata; class Actinopteri; order Anguilliformes; family Muraenidae; genus Gymnothorax; species Gymnothorax reevesii. The sequence continues at coordinate 16,910,681 of CM056583.1, read as the reverse complement.
CCCTTGGTGAGTGTGTTAAATACATCACTCACAGATCATACGGCAGACACACCCCATGGTGAGTGTGTTTCATACATCACACACAGATCCTGCAGCAAACACACCCGATGGTGAGTGTGTTACATACATCACACACAAATCCTGCAGCAAACACACCCCATGGTGCGTGTGTTACCTACATCACACACAAATCCTGCAGCAAACACACCCCATGGTGAGTGTGTTACCTACATCACGCACAGATCCTGCAGCAAACACACCCCATGGTGAGTGTGTTACCTACATCACACACAGATCCTGCAGCAAACACACCCTATGGTGAGTGTGTTGCATACATCACACAGATCCTGCCGCAAACACACCCCATGGTGAGTGTGTTAGATACATTCCACACAGATCCTGCAGCAGACACACCCTATGGTGAATGTGTTACATACATCATACACAGATCCTACAGCAGACACACACCATGGAGATTGTGTTACATACATCACACACAGATCCGACAGCAGACTCACCCCATGGTGAGTGTGTTATATACATCACTCACAGACCCTACAGCAGACAAACCCCATGGTGAGGGTGTAACATTCATACCACACAGATCCTACAGCCAAGACACCTTATGGTGAGTGTGTTGCATACATCACACAGATCCTGCAGCAAACACACCCCATGGGGAGTGTGTTAGATACATACCACACACATCCTGCAGCAGGCACACCCTATGGTGAGTGTGTTACTTACATACCACACAGATCCTGCAGCCAAAACACCCTATGGTGAGTGTGTTGCATACATCACACCGATCCTGCCGCAAACACACCCCATGGTGAGTGTGTTAGATACATACCACACAGATTCTGCAGCAGACACACCCTATGGTGAATGTGTTGCATACATCATACACAGATCCTACAGCAGACACACCCCATGGTGAATGTGTTTCATACATCACACACAGATCCTACTGCAGACACACTCCATGCTGAATGTGTTTCATACATCACACATAGATCCTACAACAGACACACCCCATGGTGAGTGTGTTAGATACATCACACACAGATCGTGCAGCCAAGACACCCTATGGTGAGTGTGTTGCATTCATCACACAGATCCTGCAGCAAACATGCCTCATGGTGAGTGTGTTATATACATCACACACAGATCCTGCAGCAGACACACCCCATGGTGAGTGTGTTAGATACATACCACACAGATCCTGCAGTAGACACACCCCATGGTGAGTGTATGACATGCATACCACTCAGATCCTGCAGACAAGGCACCCTATGGTGAGTGGGTTGCATACATCACACAGATCCTGCCGCAAATACACCCCATGGTGAGTGTGTTAGATACATACCACACAGATCCTGCAGCAGACACACCCTTTGGTGAATGTGTTTCATACATCATACACAGATCCTACAGCAGACACACCCCATGGTGAGTTTGTTACCTACATCACACAGATCCTGCAGCAGACACACCCCATGGTGAATGTGTTTCATACATCACACACAGATCCTACTGCAGACAAACTCCATGCTGAATGTGTTTCATACATCACACATAGATCCTACAACAGACACAACCCATGGTGAGTGTGTTACATACATACTACACCGATCCTGCAGCAGGCACACCCCATGGTGAGTGTGTTACATACATACCACACAGATCCTGCAGCCAAGACACCCTATGGTGAGTGTGTTGCATACATCACACACAGATCCTGCAGCAAACACACCCCATGGTGAGTGTGTTAGATACATACCACACAGATCCTGCAGCCAACACATCAGGGTGCGTGTGTTATCTACATCAGACACAAATCCTGCAGCAAGCACACCCCATGGTTAGTGTGTTACCTACATCACACACAGATCCTGCAGCAAACACACCCCATGGTGAGTGTGTTACCTACATCACACACAGATCCTGCAGCAAACACACCCCATGGTGAGTGTGTTACCTACATCACACACAGATCCTGCAGCAAACACACCCCATGGTGAGTGTGTTAGATACATCACACACAGATCGTGCAGCCAAGACACCCTATGGTGAGTGTGTTGTATTCATCACACAGATCCTGCAGCAAACATGCCCCAATGGTGAGTGTGTTATATACATCACACACAGATCCTGCAGCAGACACACCCCATGGTGAGTGTGTTAGATACATACCCCACAGATCCTGCAGTAGACACACCTCATGGTGAGTTTGTGACATACATACCACACAGATCCTGCAGACAAGGCAACCTATGGTGAGGGGGTTGCATACATCACACAGATCCTGCTGCAAACACACCCCATGGTGAGTGTGTTAGATACATACCACACAGATCCTGCAGCAGACACACCCTTTGGTGAATGTGTTATATACATCATACACAGATCCTACAGCAGACACACCCCATGGTGAGTTTGTTTCATACATCACACACAGATCCTGCAGCAGACACACCCCATGGTGAGTGTGTTACATACATCACACACAGATCCGACAGCAGACACACCCCATGGTGAGTGTGTTATATACATCACTCACAGATCCTACAGCAGACACACCCCATGGAGATTGTGTTACATACATCACACACAGATCCTGCAGCCAAGACACCCCATGGTGAGTGTGTTATATACATCAATCACAGATCCTACAGCAGACACACCCCATGGTGAATGTGTTTCATACATCACACACAGATCCTACTGCAGACACACTCCATGCTGAATGTGTTTCATTCATCACACATAGATCCTACAACAGACACACCCCATGGTGTGTGTGTTCCATACATACTACACCGATCCTGCAGCAGACACACCCCATGGTGAGTGTGTTACATACATACCACACAGATCCTGCAGCCAAGACACCCTATGGTGAGTGTGTTGCATACATCACACACAGATCCTGCAGCAAACACACCCCATGGTGAGTGTGTTAGATACATACCACACAGATCCTGCAGCCAACACATCATGGTGCGTGTGTTACCTACATCACACACAGATCCTGCAGCAAACACACCCCATGGTGAGTGTGTTAGATACATACCACACAGATCCTGCAGCCAACACATCATGGTGCGTGTGTTACCTACATCAGACACAAATCCTGCAGGAAACACACCCCATGGTTAGTGTGTTACCTACATCACGCACAGATCCTGCAGCAAATACACCCCATGGTTAGTGTGTTACCTACCTCACACACAGATCCTGCAGCAAACACACCCCATGGTGAGTGTGTTACCTACATCACACACAGATCCTGCAGCAAACACACCCCATGGTGAGTGTGTTACCTACATCACACACAGATCCTGCAGCAAACACACCCCATGGTGAGTGTGTTATATACATCGCACACAGATCCTATAGCAGACGCAGCCCATGGTGAGTGTGTTGCATACCTCACACACTGATCCTACAGCAGACACAACCCTTGGTGAGTGTGTTAAATACATCACACGCAGATCATACGGCAGACACACCCCATGGTGAGTGTGTTACATACATACCACACAGATCCTGCAGCCAAGACACCCTATGGTGAGTGTGTTGCATACATCACACACAGATCCTGCTGCAAACACACCCCATGGTGAGTCTGTAAGATACTAACCACACAGATCCTGCAGCCAACACATCATGGTGCGTGTGTTACCTACATCACACACAGATCCTGCAGCAAACACACCCCATGGTGAGTGTGTGACATACATCACACACAGATCCTGCAGCAGACGCATCCTATGGTGAATGTGCTACATACATCATACACAGATCCGACAGCAGACACACCCCATGGTGAGTGTGTTACATACATCACACACAGATCCTACAGCAGACACACCCCATGGTGGGTGTGTTACATCGCGCACGGATCCTACATCAGACGCACCCCATGGTGAGTGTGTTACATACATCACACACAGATCCTGCAGCAGACACACCCCATGGTGAAAGTGTTACATGCATCACACACAGATCCTGCAGCAGACACACCCCATGATGAGTGTGTTACATACATCACACACAGACCCTACAGCAGACACACCCCATGGTGAGTGTGTTATATACATCACTCACAGACCCTACAGCAGACAAAACCCATGGTGAGTGTGTTGCATACATCACACAGATCCTGCAGCAGACACACCCTATGGTGAATGTGTTACATACATCATACACAGATCCTGCAGCAGACACACCCCATGGTGAGTGTGTTAGATACATATTACACAGATCCTGCAGCAGACACACCCTATGGTGAATGTGTTACATCCATCACACATAGATCCTACAGCAGACACAACCCATGGTGAGTGTGTTACATACATACAACACAGATTCTGCAGCAGACGCACCCTATGGTGAGTGTTTTTTGCATACATACCACACAGATCCTGCAGCCAAGACACCCTATGGTGAGTGTGTTGCATACATCACACAGATCCTGCAGCAAACATACCCCATGGTGAGTGTGTTACATACATCACACACAGATCCTGCAGCAGACACCCCCCATGGTGAGTGTGTTAGATACATACCACACAGATCCTGCAGCAGACACACCCCATGGTGAGGGTGTTAGATACATACCACACAGATCCTGCAGCAGACACACCCCATGGTGAGTGTGTTACATACATACCACACCGATCCTGCAGCCAAGACACCCTATGGTGAGTGTGTTTCATACATCACACAGATCCTGCCGTAAACACACCCCATGGTGAGTGTGTTAGATACATACCACACAGATCCTGCAGCAGACACATCCGATGGTGAATGTGTTACATACATCATACACAGATCCGACAGCAGACACACACCATGGAGAATGTGTTACATACATCACACACAGATCCTGCAGCAGACACACCCCATGGTGAAAGTGTTACATGCATCGCACACATATCCTGCAGCAGACACACCCCATGATGAGTGTGTTTCATACATCACACACAGATCCGACAGCAGACACACCCCATGGTGAGTGTGTTATATACATCACTCACAGACCCTACAGCAGACAAACCCCATGGTGAGTGTGTTACATACATACCACACAGATCCTGCAGCCAAGACACCCTATGGTGAGTGTGTTGCATACATCACACAGATCCTGCAGCAAACACACCCCATGGTGAGTGTGTTAGATACATACCACACAGATCCTGCAGCCAAGACACCCTATGGTGAGTGTGTTGCATTGTCACACAGATCCTGCCGCAAACACACCCCATGGTGAGTGTGTTAGATACATACCACACAGTTCCTGCCGCAGACACACCCTATGGTGAATGTGTTACATACATCACACACAGATCCTGCAGCCAAGACACCCCATAGTGAGTGTGTTATATACATCACTCACAGATCCTACAGCAGACACACCCCATGGTGAGTGTGTTACATACATCACCCACAGATCCTACAGCAGACATACACCATGGTGAGTGTGTTACATACATCATACACAGATCCGACAGCAGACACACCCCATGGTGAGTGTGTTACATACATCACACACAGATCCTACAGCAGACACACCCCATGGTGGGTGTGTTACATCGCGCACGGATCCTACATCACACGCTCCCCATGGTGAGTGTGTTTCATGCATCACACACAGATCCTGCAGCAGACACACCCCATGATGAGTGTGTTACATACATCACACACAGATCCTACAGCAGACACACCCCATGGTGAGTGTGTTATATACATCACTCACAGACCCTACAGCAGACAAAACCCATGGTGAGTGTGTTACATACATATCACACAGATCCTGCAGCCAAGACACCGTATGGTGAGTGTGTTGCATACATCACACTGATCCTGCAGCAGACACACCCCCTGATTCGTGTGTTAGATACATACCACACAGATGCTGTAGCAGACACACCCTATGGTGAATGTGTTACATACATCATACACAGATCCTGCAGCAGACACACCCCATGGTGAGTGTGTAAGATACATATTACACAGATCCTGCAGCAGACACACCCTATGGTGAGTGTGTTGCATACATCACACATAGATCCTACAGCAGACACAACCCATGGTGAGTGTGTTACATACATACCACACGGATCCTACATCACACGCACCCCATGGTGAGTGTGTTTCATGCATCACACACAGATCCTGCAGCAGACACGCCCCATGATGAGTGTGTTACATACATCACACACAGATCCTACAGCAGACACACCCCATGGTGAGTGTGTTATATACATCACTCACAGACCCTACAGCAGACAAAACCCATGGTGAGTGTGTTACATACATACCACACAGATCCTGCAGCCAAGACACCCTATGGTGAGTGTGTTGCATTCATCACACAGATCCTGCAGCAAACATACCCCATGGTGAGTGTGTTACATACATAACACACAGATCCTGCAGCAGACACACCCCATGGTGAGTGTGTTAGATACATACCACACAGATCCTGCAGCAGACACACCCCATGGTGTGTGTGTTAGATACATACCACGCAAATCCTGCAGTAGACACACCCCATGGTGAGTGTGTTACATACATACCACACCGATCCTGCAGCCAAGACACCCTATGGTGAGTGTGTTGCATACATCACACAGATCCTGCCGTAAACACACCCCATGGTGAGTGTGTTAGGTACATACCACACAGATCCTGCAGCAGACACATCCGATGGTGAATGTGTTACATACATCATACACAGATCCGACAGCAGACACACACCATGGAGAATGTGTTACATGCATCACACACAGATCCTGCAGCAGACACACCCCATGATGAGTGTGTTTCATACATCACACACAGATCCGACAGCAGACACACCCCATGGTGAGTGTGTTATATACATCACTCACAGACCCTACAGCAGACAAACCCCATGGTGAGTGTGTTACATACATACCACACAGATCCTGCAGCCAAGACACCCTATGGTGAGTGTGTTGCATACATCACACAGATCCTGCAGCAAACACACCCCATGGTGAGTGTGTTAGATACATACCACACAGATCCTGCAGCCAAGACACCCTATAGTGAGTGTGTTGCATTGTCACACAGATCCTGCCGCAAACACACCCCATGGTGAGTGTGTTAGATACATACCACACAGATCCTGCCGCAGACACACCCTATGGTGAATGTGTTACATACATCACACACAGATCCTGCAGCCAAGACACCCCATAGTGAGTGTGTTATATACATCACTCACAGATCCTACAGCAGACACACCCCATGGTGAGTGTGTTACATACATCACCCACAGATCCTACATCAGACATACACCATGGTGAGTGTGTTACATACATCATACACAGGTCCGACAGCAGACACACTCCATGGTGAGTGTGTTACATACATCACACACAGATCCTACAGCAGACACACCCCATGGTGGGTGTGTTACATCGCGCACGGATCCTACATCACACGCACCCCATGGTGAGTGTGTTACATGCATCACACACAGATCCTGCAGCAGACACACCCCATGGTGAGTGTGTTATATACATCACTCACAGACCCTACAGCAGACAAAACCCATGGTGAGTGTGTTACATACATACCACACAGATCCTGCAGCCAAGACACCGTATGGTGAGTGTGTTGCATACATCACACAGATCCTGCAGCAGACACACCCCCTGGTTCGTGTGTTAGATACATACCACACAGATGCTGGAGCAGACACACCCTATGGTGAATGTGTTACATACATCATACACAGATCCTGCAGCAGACACACCCCATGGTGAGTGTGTAAGATACATATTACACAGATCCTGCAGCAGACACACCCTATGGTGAATGTGTTACATACATCACACATAGATCCTACAGCAGACACAACCCATGGTGAGTGTGTTACATACATACCACACAGATCCTGCAGCAGACGCACCCTATGGTTAGTGTTTTACATACATCACACACAGATCCTGCAGCAGACACGCCCCATGGTGAGTGTGTTAGATACATACCACACAGATCCTGCAGTAGACACACCCCATGGTGAGTGTGTTACATACATACCACACAGATCCTGCAGCCAAGACACCCTATGGTGAGTGTGTTGCATTCATCAGACAGATCCTGCAGCAAACATCCCCCATGGTGAGTGTGTTACATACATAACACACAGATCCTGCAGCAGACACACCCCATGGTGAGTGTGTTAGATACATACCACACAGATCCTGCAGCAGACACACCCCATGGTGTGTGTGTTAGATACATACCACGCAGATCCTGCAGTAGACACACCCCATGGTGAGTGTGTTACATACATACCACACCGATCCTGCAGCCAAGACACCCTATGGTGAGTGTGTTGCATATATCACACAGATCCTGCCGCAAACACACCCCATGGTGAGTGTGTTAGATACATACCACACAGATCCTGCAGTAGACACATCCTATGGTGAATGTGTTACATACATCATACACAGATCCGACAGCAGACACACACCATGGAGAATGTGTTACATACATCACACACAGATCCTGCAGCAGACACACCCCATGGTGAAAGTGTTACATGCATCACACACAGATCCTGCAGCAGACACACCCCATGATGAGTGTATTACATACATCACACACAGATCCGACAGCAGACACACCCCATGGTGAGTGTGTTATATACATCACTCACAGACCCTACAGCAGACAAACCCCATGGTGAGTGTGTTACATACATACCACACAGATCCTGCTGCCAAGACACCCTATGGTGAGTGTGTTGCATACATCGCACAGATCCTGCCGCAAACACACCCCATGGTGATTGTGTTAGATACATACCACACAGATCCTGCCGCAGACACACCCTATGGTGAATGTGTTACATACATCACACACAGATCCTGCAGCCAAGACACCCCATAGTGAGTGTGTTATATACATCACTCACAGATCCTACAGCAGTCACACCCCATGGTGAATGTGTTTCATACATGACACACAGATCCTGCTGCAGACACACTCCATGCTGAATGCGTTTCATACATCACACACAGATCCTACTGCAGACACACTCCATGCTGAATGTGTTTCATACATCACACATAGATCCTACAGCAGACACAACCCATGCTGAGTGTGTTACATACATACTACACAGATCCTGCAGCAGACACACCCCATGGTGAGTGTGTTAGATACATCACACACAGATCCTGCAGCCAAGACACCCAATGGTGAGTGTGTAGCATTCATCACACAGATCCTGCAGCAAACATACCCCATGGTGAGTGTGTAATATACATCACACACAGATCCTGCAGCAGACACACCCCATGGTGAGTGTGTTAGATACATACCACACAGATCCTGCAGTAGAAACACCCCATGGTGAGTGTGTTAGATACATACCACACAGATCCTGCAGTAGAAACACCCCATGGTGAGGGTGTTACAAACATACCACACAGATCCTGCAGACAAGAAACCCTATGGTGAGTGTGTTGCATACATCACACAGATCCTGCCGCAAACACACCCCATGGTGAGTGTGTTAGATACATACCACACAGATCCTACAGCAGACACACCCCATGGTGAGTTTGTTACATACATCACACACAGATCCTGCAGCAGACACACCCTATGGTGAGTGTGTTACATACATCACACACAGATCCTACAGCAGCCACACCCCATGGTGAGTGTGTTATATACATCACTCACAGACCCTACAGCTGACAAACCCCATGGTGAGTGTGTTACATACATACCACACAGATCCTGCAGCCAAGACACTCTATGGTGAGTGTGTTGCATACATCACACACAGATCCTGCAGCAAACGCACCCCATGGTGTGTGTGTTAGATACATACCACACAGATCCTGCAGCCAACACATCATGGTGCATGTGTTACCTACATCAGACACAAATCCTGCAGCAAACACACCCCATGGTTAGTATGTTACCTACATCACACACAGATCCTGCAGCAAACACACCCCATGGTGAGTGTGTTACCTACATCACACACAGATCCTGCAGCAAACACACCCCATGGTGAGTGTGTTACCTACATCACACACAGATCCTACAGCAGACACAACCCTTGGTGAGTGTGTTAAATACATCACACACAGATCATACGGCAGACACTCCCCATGGTGTGTGTGTTTCATACATCACACACAGATCCTGCAGCAAACACACCCCATGGTGAGTGTGTGACATACATCACACACAGATCCTGCAGCAAACACTCCCCATGGTTAGTGTGTTACCTACATCACACACAGATCCTGCAGCAAACACACCCCATGGTGAGTGTGTTACCTACATCACACACAGATCCTGCAGCAAACACACCCCATGGTGAGTGTGTTACCTACATCACACACAGATCCTGCAGCAAACACACCCCATGGTGAGTGTGTTATATACATCGCACACAGATCCTGCAGCAGACACACCCCATGGTGAGTGTGTTAAAAACATCACAAACAGATCCTGCAGCAAACACAAATAAGTGCTTGATGAGCATTCCTCAACTCTGACTTTTTTGCCACTTGTGCTAGCTTTTTTGAAACATGTTGCAAGCATCACATTCCAAATGAGCTAATATTTGCAAAAAATTACAAAGTTTACCGGTTCGAACATTAAGTAACTTATCTTTGCAGTGTATTCAATTGAATACAGATTGAAAAAACTTTGCAAATGGTTGTATTCTGTTTTTATTTACGATTTACACAATGTGCCAACATCACTGGTTTTTGGTTTTGTACATCACACACAGATCCTGCAGCAGACACACCCCATGGTGAGTGTGTTACATAAATCACACACAGATTCTGCAGCAAACACACCCCATGGTGAGTGTTTTACATACATCACACACAGATCCTATAGCAGACACACCCCATGGTGAGTGTGTTGCATACCTCACACACTGATCCTACAGCAGACACAACCCTTGGTGAGTGTGTTAAATACATCACACACAGATCCTCCGGCAGACGCACCCCATGGTGAGTGTGTTTCATACATCACACACAGATCTTGCAGCCAAGACACCCTATGGTGTGTGTCTTGCATTCATCACACAGATCCTGCAGCAAACATACCCCATGGTGAGTGTGTTATATACATCACACACAGATGCTGCAGCAGACACATTCCATGGTGAGTGTGTTAGATACATCACACACAGATCCTGCAGCAAACACACCCCATGGTGAGTGTTTTACATACATCACTCGCACGTCCTGCTGCAGACACACCCCATGGTGATTGTGTTACATACATGATGCACAGATCCTGCAGCACACACACCCCATGGTGAGTGTTTTACATACATCACCTACAGATCCTACAGCAGACACACCCCATGGTGAATGAGTTACATACATCACTCACACGTCCTGCTACAAACACACCCTATGGTGAGTGTGTTACATACATCACACACAGATCCTGCAGCAGACACACCCCATGGTGAGTGTGTTAGATACATACCACACAGATCCTGCAGCCAACACCCCATGGTTAGTATGTTACCTACATCACACACAGATCCTGCAGCAAACACATCCCATGGTGAGTGTGTTGCATACATCACACACAGATCCTGCAGCAGACACAACCCATGGTGAGTGTGTTAGATACATACCACACAGATCCTGCAGCAGACACACCCTATGGTGAATGTGTTACATACATCATCCACAGATCCTGCAGCAGACACACCCCATGGTGAGTGTGTTAGGTACATACCACACAGATCCTGCAGCAGACACACCCAATGGTGAATGTGTTAAATACATCACACATAGATTCTACAGCAGACACAACCCATGGTGAGTGTGTTACATACATACCACACAGATCCTGCAGCAGACGCACCCCATGGTGAGTGTGTTTCATACATCACACACAGATCCCTCAGCAGACACACCCCATGGTGAGTGTGTTAGATACATCACACACAGATCCTGCAGCCAAGACACCCTATGGTGAGTGTGTTTCATACATCACACACAGATCCTGCAGCAAACATACCCCATGGTGAGTGTGTTATATACATCACACACAGATCTTGCAGCAGACACACCCCATGGTGAGTGTGTTAGATACATACCACACAGATCCTGCAGTAGACACACCCCATGGTGAGTGTGTTTCATACATACCACACAGATCCTGCAGCCAAGACACCCTATGGTGAAAGTGTTGCATACGTCACACAGATCCTGCAGCAGACACACCCCATGGTGAGAGTGTTACAAACATACCACACAGATCCTGCAGCCAAGACACCCTATGGTGAGTTTGTTGCATACATCACACAGATCCTGCAGCAAACACACCCCATGGTGAGTGTGTTAGATACATACCACACAGATCCTGCAGCTGACACACCCTATGGTGAGTGTGTTACATACATACCACACAGATCCTGCAGCCAAGACACCCTATGGTGAGTGTGTTGCATACATCACACAGATCCTGCCGCAAACACACCCCATGGTGAGTGTGTTAGATAAATACCACACAGATCCTGCATCAGACACACCCTATGGTGAATGTGTTACATACATCACACACAGATCCTTCAGCCAAGACACCCCATGGTGAGTGTGTTATCTACATCACTCACAGATCCTACAGCAGACACACCCCATGGTCAATGTGTTTCATACATCACACACAGATCCTACTGCAGACACACTCCATGCTGAATATGTTTCATACATCACACATAGATCCTACAGCAGACACAACCCATGGTGAGTGTGTTACATACATACCACACAGATCCTGCAGCAGACACACCCCATGGTGAGTGTGTTAGATACATCACACACAGATCCTGCAGCCAAGACACCCTATGGTGAGTGTGTTGCATTCATCACACAGATCCTGCAGCAAACATACCCCATGGTGAGTGTGTTATATACATCACACACAGATCCTGCAGCAGACACACCCCATGGTGAGTGTGTTAGATACATACCACACAGATCCTGCAGTAGACACACCCTATGGTGAGTGTGTTACATACATCATACACAGATCCTACAGCAGACACACCCCATGGTGAGTGTGTTACATACATACCACACAGATCCTACAGCAGACACACTCCATGGTGAATGTGTTACCTACATCACACACAGATTCTGCTGCAGTCACACCCCATGTGAGTGCGTTAGTCATCACAGACAGATCCTACAGCAGACACACTCCATGGTGAATGTGTTACCTACATCACACACAGATTCTGCTGCAGTCACACCCCATGTGAGTGCGTTAGTCATCACAGACAGATCCTGCAGCAGACACATTCCATGGTGAATGTGTTACCTACATCACACACACATCCTGCTGCAGTCACACCCCATGTGAGTGTGTTACAGTCATCACACACAGATACTGCAGCAGACACACTCCATGGTGAATGTGTTACCTACATCACACACAGATCCTGCAGCAGACACACATCATGGTGAGTGCGTTACATACATCACACACAGATCCTGCAGCAGACACACCCCATGGTGAGTGTGTTTCAGTCATCACACACAGATCCTGCTGCAGTCACACCCCATGGTGAGTGTGTTACATACATCACACACAGCAGCAGGCCCGCAGCAGTCATTGCCCCTGGCGAGTGTCTCGTCACATTCATGAACTCCTCCCATCACTGGTTTTATTATGGATTTTTTTCTCCCTTTGTTGATTTATCAGTCTTCAGTCTTCTGCAATGGCTGCCCTGAAGCTGTGAGGACATTTTTTTTGGTCGCTTACATTCCAGCCAGCGAGTATTCTTTACTTCTGACAGTGCTGATGTGCCATTCAACTTCTTTTTAAGTCAACTTTCCAGTTGATTACAGTGGTGTTTTTTGGAGTTAAAGTTATGGTTTTGTGCTAGTTAAGTCTGTAAGGTCAAGATATCCCGAAGTGTCTGCGTTCTCTTTCTCATCCAGGGTGTGATTTATGTGTGTTTGCTGAAGGCCCGATTTCTTCTGGTTTTAAAATATGAAGCTTCATCTGTCAAACTTTGAGGAAGGACAAACTTTGATGATTAAATTAAATGAACTCGAAATGATTTTCAAGTACTATATTTTACTCACCGCCATTGGCTGCTGTTTGGAATTATCATAACATATAGACCAGTCTAGTCTGATCAGTTTTGAGATTTTCATTCCATCAGCTGCTGGTTTTGATTTGGAAATGGTGCGTTCAAGAGTCTTTAGCCAACCAGCGACTTAAATTATGCACATAATTTTGGGTATCATGAATATCCATTGATGCACTTACCTCCCAAGATGTGAATGTGCACTAAGATAAAGTCCAAAATGTCTTCTTGGATGAATGTTCATGTACAGGAGGTCCGTGTGTGTTTTATGTTGGTTGATTGGTGCCCTTCGGTCCTCTTCGTCCCTCTCGCCCCTGCTCTTTGTTGGAGACCGGCCCTGAGAGGCATGATGGGGACACTGTGCTTTGGGAGGTTTATCAGCAGGATTCACAGTTTCATGACCATCTCTGCTTTGGCTCTAATACAGAGAGACGGTCTGAGAATCCAAACCGTTTATCTGTTTTTTTTTTTTTTTTAGTAATATGCAAGTTTTTTAGTGTGTTTCTTTGGTTAATTGTGTTTGATCAGGCAGGGGATTGTGGGATGGAGGAGCCGTCGATGGTGGCCACACTGCAGGCGAAAATCGCAGCACTCGCTTTGGAAAACCAGCAGCTGGCTCACATCCTGAAGGTGAGTGAACGCCTGAGCGATCTGTGTGTGACAGTGGTCTGTGAACACCTGAGCGGTCTGTGTGTGACAGTGGTCTGTGAACACCTGAGCGGTCTGCGTGTGACAGCGGTTTGTGTACACCTGAGCGGTCTGCGTGTGACAGCGGTTTGTGTACACCTGAGCGGTCTGCGTGTGACAGCGGTTTGTGTACACCTGGACCGCGTTTCCCAAAGCCGTAGTTGCTAACTAAGTTAGCAACTTACATAGTTCTTCCATTCACAGTCAATGGGCCCAACTACGTAAGTTAGCATCTGTGATTTTGGGAAATGCACCCCTGAGCGGTCTGCGTGTGACAGCGGTTTGTGTACACCTGAGCGGTCTGCGTGTGACAGCGGTTTGTGTACACCTGAGCGGTCTGCGTGTGACAGCGGTTTGTGTACACCTGAGCGGTCTGTGTGTGACAGTGGTCTGTGAACACCTGAGCGGTCTGCGTGTGACAGCGGTCTGTGAACACCTGAGCGGTCTGCGTGTGACAGCGGTTTGTGTACACCTGAGCGGTCTGTGTGTGACAGTGGTCTGTGAACACCTGAGCGGTCTGCGTGTGACAGCGGTTTGTGTACACCTGAGCGGTCTGTGTGTGACAGTGGTCTGTGAACACCTGAGCGGTCTGCGTGTGACAGCGGTTTGTGTACACCTGAGCGGTCTGTGTGTGACAGTGGTCTGTGAACACCTGAGCGGTCTGCGTGTGACAGCGGTCTGTGTACACCTGAGCGGTCTGTGTGTGACAGTGGTCTGTGAACACCTGAGCGGTCTGCGTGTGACAGCGGTTTGTGTACACCTGAGCGGTCTGTGTGTGACAGTGATCTGTGAACACCTGAGCGGTCTGTGTGTAACAGTGATCTGTGAACACCTGAGCGGTCTGTGTGTAACAGTGGTCTGTGAACACCTGAGCGGTCTGTGTGTAACAGTGGTCTGTGTACACCTGAGCGGTCTGTGTGTGACAGTGGTCTGTGAACACCTGAGCGGTCTGCGTGTGACAGCGGTTTGTGTACACCTGAGCGGTCTGTGTGTGACAGTGATCTGTGAACACCTGAGCGGTCTGTGTGTAACAGTGGTCTGTGAACACCTGAGCGGTCTGTGTGTAACAGTGGTTTGTGAGGATTGTTTGCTCTTTTTTGTGAGTTTGATGTTGTGACGCCTCTCCTCCACAGAAGCAGCAGAGAGATGAGGGCCGGGGCGGCTCCAGGCCCAACAGCATCGACTCCACAGCCTCCTCCCACTCTTCCCACGCTGAATTAGAGCCGCCCAGCCAGGCGCACCCCCCCACGCAGCAGGAAGTGCTCCCCGGTGCCTCCCAAAAAACGGAGAGGGACGGAGGAGGGGATGAAGACGTCCGGCTCCTGACTGAGTCACTGCGAAGCCTCCAGGCCAAACTAGAGGAGGCCCAGCAGGAGAACCAATCGCTGCATGCCCGGCTTTCCGCTGGCCCCGCCCCCGGTCCTGAGGAGGCGGAGTTACGGGCTGAAATCGCAGCAGCAGAGGGGAGATGCCAGGAGGCGCAGAGGGAGGTGCAGGCTCTGCGGGAGCAGCTGAGGCACAAAGAGGAGGAGGTGATGGGGCGAAAGGAGGCTGCGGAGGCAGAGCTGCGGGAGCTGAGGGAGGAGGTGGGGAGAGTGCGGCAGCAGCAAGATGGGGCCGAGGGGACGATCCTCTCCCTACAGGCCCAGCTGGAGGCCGCGAGAGGAGAGCGGAGGAGCGGAGAAGAGGTGCAGGAGGTGGAGGAGTTAAAGAGCTCTTACGCCGCCCTGCTGGAGCAGATGCAGCAAGAGAAGGAACTGTCCGCGAACCGCCAGGAGGAGGTGCGACTCCTGCAGGAGGCGCTAAAGGGCACGGTGCCTGTGGAGGCGGCTGCCCGCGACTTTGAGGAGATGAAGGCGGAGCTGGGCCTGGTGATTGACGGGCTGCAGAGGAAGCTGGAGGAGGTGACCCGCTCATACGACGAGGCCCAATCACGGCTGGAGGCCCAAGCCACGCCCGACCCCGAAAGCCATGACCTGCGGCACCAGGTGGAGGAGGCTCGCGCTCAGAGAGATGAGGCCCTGGAGGAAATCGCCCTCCTCAGGCGGGAGGCTGAAGCGCAGGCCAAGAGCACCGTGGCGCTGGCCGACCACACTCAGGTGGTGGCGTCTTTAGGCACTGCCCTCAAGGAGGCGGAGTCAGAGGTGGAGGACCTGAAACAGCAATTGGCCGAGTTGATGGAGGTGGAGTCTGAGGCAGAACAGTTGAAGGGACGACTGGCTGAGAAGACACTGCAGGTCAGAAACCGTTTGAATCGCAGCACGTTAGGTGCCAGAATTAGTCATGGTTAAAAGCTTAACTAATAGCCTGTTTATATGCAGTTTGAAGTGCAAAAGAAGCAGTCAAATAAAACGGATGTCGATAGCAGCAGTTAATTATATAAATATATCATAAATACAAATATAATCCAATATTTACGTCATTATTATATATTGACTTATTTTTATATAGATATTATGTTTTTGGTCCGACCGCCACCCTGCGTATTAACGCGATAACTTCAGTAATATTTGAATTAGAAATTTTAAGTTTTGTATGGAAGTAAGTATAATGAAGAGGAAGAACTGATTCGATTTTGGACAATTTACAATTTCTAGATTGGCCACCAGGGGCCAAAAACTGAGAAAAAAAATCACTGTTTTCATTATATCTCTGGAAATATTTGTCCGATTGACCTCAAATCAAGTGCAAATGAAAGGTCATGACCTGAGTATGTCTCATGATGACATTATACCTGTTTGGTTCAAAATTTTGACACTATGTGGAGCTTTGTCACATAAAATTCACCATTTTTGCCATATCATTGGAACTATTTCTCCAATTGACATGAAATTATGTGCAACTGCAAGGTCATGACCTCACAACGTGTCACATGATGACATCATACCTGTATGGTTCAATATTTTGCCACCAGGTGGCGCTTTCTGATGGAAAATGACCATTTTGGCCATATCTTCAGAACCATTTGTCCGACTGACCTGAAATTAAGTTCAAACTACAAAAGCACTCGGAGAGCGCAGACCTCCACCAAGCACAACATTTCCCTCCATATTGCGACTTCCACCATAAATATTAGTCTTACATTTATTTTATCTTCATTTGTAGATTACTTGACCATGAACACATGGCAATTTGATTCATAATGCTATATCAATATGAGTTCCACAGTGTTTAAAGATCTTTGTTGCAGGTTTCTAGCTTCATTTGCCTTTTTTTTTCTTATGATGCAACATTTCCCCTCATGTTGGGGTCTATTCTCCCATGCGCTTAAGTCGAAAAAAGCGCGTAGCTACGCGCTTTTCAGCCTACGCGTATTCTCCCCTCGACTTAAGTCTGTGCATTACGCGCCTTGAAGGCACTTACGCGCTTGGGGCGGAGCAAGGCCAAAATCGGGGCGTTTCCGGGCGTTTCTCAGGCAAATAACACTTACGCGTATTCTCCCCCTGGCTTACGCGCTTTTTCTGTTAAGCGCTTTTGAGGGCTGTATTAAGGTCAAGCGCCAACATTAGGCGAAATTGAATATTGCGTTTGATGTCGGTTATAGGCCGAATTTTAACATTACTTTTATTTTATTTAACATGGTAAAGGTTGAGACATTTAATATTCAATTGTTCTTCCTTATTTCTAAACTACATTTCTCAAAGCCATGATAATTTATCAAACGAAATCATCACATGATATTACGCATCAGCCTCTTCTCCAATCAGTTAAATTACAAACGCAAAACAATTAATTAATATGAGTATACATAAGACCATCATTCTACCATGCCCTCAAAATCTAAAGCCAAAATGCCAGTCCTGCATTTGCTTGCACTCTTGCGTGATTGGGAAAGAGTAAGAGGAGCGCGCCGAGCTCGAAGACGAACACTCGTATATCGGCTTCGTTTGGACATCCTGGGACAAACAAACATCGAGTGCATCCAGCGCTTTCTCCTGGACCGTGCATGAGGCAATCATCTATCTTTGCCGACTTCTGGATGAACAGCTATCCAGCCGCAGCAATTATCCACAAAACATACCCGTGGTCATCAACGTCAGAACTGCACTGTCGCTCCTGGCATCTGGGTCGTTTCAGAGAGTGGCTGGTGATGTCATTCACATCACAGGCGTCTGTGTCAAGGTGTCTGACGCAGTTCGTTGGCGCTTCAAGTTCTTCTCCATGCACTTCCACTGCAGAAAGAGTAGATGCCATCCCTTCCTCCTGTGCAGTGAAATGCACAGGGGATGATGGTTGCCCACCACCTGTTGCGTGTACAGTTCTCCGGTGTGCAGAGAGCCTGGCTTTTACAGCGCCCCGCAGATCTCTCCATTTATGCTTTAAATCGGGGATACTGCGCTAACATCTCCCCACCGAAGCCACATCCAGAACGATTCGCAGCCTAATTCCTCGCATCAGCCTTCATTGCTTGCTTGCCATACACCAACATCTGTGAAATTTGGTTTTCTGCTTTGGCTCGACATCGCCATCATTGTCTTCCATGTTCTATAAAAAAATGCGACTGCCCTATGTTCGTGATAATCTAAAAAGTTGTGATATTCTCACGAGTGAGGGGATTGATTTTCTCATTGAGGATATCTGTATTAACTAACTCGAGTCCTAGTAATGTTTTACCATTGGTAATACTGTGTAATTTAATGTGTGAATAAAGATATTATTAAATAGGCTACTCTAGATTGAGCCCTACCCTGGCAAATACCAAAGCACTATCCATTTGTTAATCAATTTTAGCCTTTAAAGAATAGCCGACATGGGAAGAATCATTATCAGTATATCGGATAATTGATTATAATAAAGTATTAGGCACAAGTTCAAGTGAATGTGTCGCTCAAATCAAATAGGATGATAGGCTATGGATATGGAATTCCGTCATTACTGAGGCGGTTTCGGGGCGGGGAGATGACCGCGTGCGGGGTAAGAATCCTTGTTAAAGCGTTTCCATGTCCTTTAGTTGCAAACATGACATCGGAGTAGTTTTCAAGTGCGCAATTTCTAAATGAGATCATATAAACTGTCTTTGATTGTCTTTGTGTGACTAGAATGTTCCCTTTGTCTTCTTCCCTGTCTTCCACAGAACAAACAGGCTGGTGTAGGAGGGGCACATTTTCAATGATCTGATTGCGCTGATTGAGAAGCGCTAAATTCTTTATTTATTATTTCATTATCGCGGCAATTTCTTTGTATGCATAGCTTTAATGCCATGGTGGCTAGAGCAAGAAATAACAAGTGTTTGTTACTAACATATCCCCCGCCGCCGCAATTTTATGTGTCCGTACGGACGGAGCCCAATGCTATATCCCCCGCTATCCCCGGCGGGGGATAAATAAAGAGATGTCTGAATTACGTCTTGTAATTGGTACGGCCTACTATTACAGCGGCATATAAAACCTCGTATCTTCACAATGACAAACTTCACAGGAAAATAAAATAAAATTAAATTAAATAATTATAATAATATAAATGGATAAATATAGTTTAAAATAAAATGTTTAATTTTGCATGTAGGAATAGTGGACATACGAGTTTTCGTTTCTTATCAGTTTGGAGATACGAGGTTTTATCAGCAGGCCGACAATATTCAAATTTAAAGTCTGGTTTGCGTTTTCCATGGACCACAAATGCGTTTTTATTATTAATCAGAAAATCCTTTTTCCATGTTTTCCTGATAGCCATAATCAGTGAGCTTTGTACAGAGTCTGCCTCTCTTTTGGATCAGTCACACCTCTTTCATAAGGCCGCCTACATTCTGAAGTTAAGCGCTGTGGGCGTGATCGAAGTGCGTAGGGGAGAATACGCGTAACTCAAAAGCGCTTAACTCGAAGCGCGTGAAAAAGAGTTACGCGCTAATGGGAGAATAGACCCCGTTGTGATTTACACATAAATATTAGTCCTACATTTATTTCATCTATTTTTTCTGAATTCATGATGATATCAATATTAGTTCAGTAGTTATTCACGAAAATCAAATTTTCCGTAATGGTGGTTTTCTTCTGGATCTAGTTCCCTGGCTTTTGAAGATACAGTAAATCCGGTGACACCTTCCTAATTCTGCAATATCTTGGCTACATAATGGTGTTGTCGCATGTTTGTAGCTTCATTTGTTCTCCGTTGGTCCCCTAGTTCCGAAGGTCCCCTACTTTCGTATTCTGGATCATAGTATCCGGAATTATTCCATTTTCAGGATCAGTCTTTGATATATTGTAGAACATGTTCGAAACTTGTCCTGTATTTTTTTTCCAAGTGCCCTGATCATTTTTGGTGGAGTTACATGCATAAATGTCGAAAATGGCCCTATCTCCCAATGTTAAAGAATCCTTTAAAAAATTCCTGGATCACTTTTAAAATCTAATCATTTCTTCCTTATACCAATCTGTACAATTTCTGAAAATTTCATCAAAATCTGTCCATAACTTTGAGTTATTTTGGAAACCAACAGACAAACAAACAAACAAACCCAGGCAAAAACATAACCTCTTTGGCGGAGGTAATGAAAGGTCGTGACCTGAGGGGCTTTATATTGTATTTGTTCTATTCAGGGATTGGGGAATTGGAGGATTGGGGACGTTCGGGGATATACCCCAAGCCGTCGCCTCCCACGGCATAAGCGTAGTTTAGAATAAAGCAGAAAGAAGTAGCATTAATGTTAATGTTTTCAGCCTGGGTGCCGCCATCTTTGTTTTCAGAACATCATGACATCACGAGAAATGGTTGTTTACGACATTCTATGTTGTTTACATTTGGGTGAATGCAACATCTAATCCTAATTTCGCCACTGCTCAATTTCTGAAGCGTCAACGCAATAAAAACGCATTTATCTTGTAGATTACTTAACTATTTCACCTTGTCATGATTAGTGGCACACATTTAGAGGCAACCTCACACGCAGTTGTCAACCGCAGCTGCGACTTAACCAAGTCGCAGTATTGAAAGGAAATCCGTTATTTTGCAGGCATCTATGTTATTGAGCGATCAACAGTTAGACGGTACCTAACTCAAGGTACACTGAAAAGAACTTAACACTGCTAAGTTAGCCAGCCAACTAATTCATTGCTGCGTAAAGTAGAGTGAATCTTAATTTACTAGACAGCTAAAATAAGGAGGAAAATTATGCCTATATATAATTTATAGTGCATAGTAACCTGACTGTCGTACTTTGCCCTCACTTAAAATAAGCTTTATCGGTAGGTTTTTTTTCAAAATTAAACGTAGTCTTGTTTAATATTTTGAGAGTGACACACATTGCTTCCTTCTCGGTCCTGTTGTCTTCCCTCAGTATTGATGCATGATGCTTGTAGTGGGCGTTTAAAGGCGTATGGAGTTTGACTCAACGCTTTGCTTTGCGGCCAGTGGGCATTGGGCTTTAGCCCCAGTCCCACGGGGGAGTGAGGCGTTTCAGTGCGGCTAACCATTTTCGGAGCATTTAGGCTTGTTCACAGGAATGACATGAAAATTTTACTGATTTGTCGCTCTCTTTTACCCGATAGTATTCATTTGAACAGCCAGGGGCAATATAAAATGATCCCACTGTTCTTTTTCCAAGACCTTCCATGTTTATTTGATAGTTAGTGCCCAAGCTAACATTACGCTAACGTCAAGCTGAAACATCCATAAACACTAAGCATTCTGATGACGTAGCTAAAAATGGCTGCACTCTAGTGCTGAAAATCCAGCAAAACTACTTGAATTTCAGGGGTAATGAAAAGCCATCTGTTTCCAAAAATAAAAAGGCAACCAAAAAATGGTCGCAGTTTTCATTGCTTCATTCCACTGTAAATGCTGCGCCAATCATCTGACACAATGGAATGGTGAAAACAAGGCTAATTGCGGAGGTATGCAAACATTTGACGTGTTAATAACATTCCCATACAGCTTAAATGCTATGCCAGTCAGTAGTGTATGTAGTTTTATTGTTACGCTAACTATCTGTGTTTCTGCAGTTAAATGCTATGCTAGCCGTCAAAGGCTAACTACATCTGTAGTTTAAATGCTTTGTCAACCATCTGTCTACTTGTTGTTCAAATACTCTGCTGAACATGATTGCACCTCAGACCTCTGGTTACAATTCTGTTTTAATTCTGTATACCTGCAGATTAAATGCTATGCTAACCATTTGTGTACCAGCAGTTTATATGCTATGTTGACCATCTGTGTACTTGAAGTTCAAATGCTCTGCTAAACATGATTGCAGCTGCAGGTTAAATTCTATGCAAACTATCAGCCTACCTACAGTTTAAGCACTATGCTAAACATCTACCTGCAGTTTCAATTCTGTGTTAATCATCTGTGTAACTGCAGGTAAAATGCTATGCTAACTATCCGTGTACCTGCAGTTTAAATCCTGTGCTAACCGTCTGTGTACTTGCAATTTAAACGCTACGCTTACCGTCTGTGTACCTGAAGTTTGAATTCTATGCTAACCATCGATGTACCTGCAGTTTGTGTGCTATGCTAACCATCGGTGTACCTACAGTTTGAGTGCTATGCTAACCATCGGTGTACCTACAGTTTGAGTGCTATGCTAACCATCGGTGTACGTGCTGTTTGAGTATTATGCTAACTGAACCTCTGCTTCAGGTGGAGGCTCTGCAGAACCGGCTGACTGTGGAGAAGGATGTGACGCCCGATGACTCGGTGTCGCGGGTGGAGCACCAGCAGATGCGGGAGGGGCTGGAGGCAGAGGTGTCCCAGCTCACCCTGCTGCTGCAGGACGCCCTGAGGAAGCAGGACGAGATGGCTCTGGAGATGGCGGCGGCCTGGCAGGAGGCGCGGGATGAGAGGAGCGCTAAGGAGGCGCTGCGAGACCAGCTGGAGACGGCAGAGAGGGAGACACAGCAGCTCAGTAGCAAGAACCGCTCTGCCCAGGAGACCATCGCCGACCTGAGGGCCAGAGAAGAGTCCCTGCTCTCCTCGGAGCAGGACAAGAAGAAGAAGGTGTGCGACCATTGTGAAATATCCTCTACCTCTTACAGATACATCCCCAGCCTGATGGAACAAGCTGTCAACCAGATAGATGATAATTAAACCAGGCTGAAACACTGTCAGTGAGACCCGCCCATTTCACAAGTCAGTCAGTCAAGACCTCACGACCGTATCAAGTGCCGCACTGAGGTCTGAAAGTTGGATGCACCATTTCCCTTTGGTTATTTACTACTTTCAATAGGGCTGCCTCTGTGCCCTATTTGCACGATAACTGGATTAAACCTTCATCAGAATACTGCTATTGGCTAGCTGGGCTAACAGTTAGTTAACAATGATTTTCCATGAAAATTTTACCAAGCAGAGGTAGAATAGAAAAGTTTGTTCTTGTCTCTCCTCTGGTGTTGAAAAGAATATTTTACTTCACATTGTAATATTCTGAATTCTGGATTTTAAAAATGTATATTTTTCTCGTGTTAGAAATGATCATTTGTGCTGCATAACCTGTGTATGTAATGTAACTGTTTTTGTTTTTGCCGCATTCTCCTGCAAAATTAAATGAATCTACGGCTATGAGGTCAAAGTGTCACTTGCTAACGCAAATGCGAGGGTACTGGCGTCCACACAGGATGTTCTGAACAAGTAGAGCCCCTACAAAGCTTATAGAAAGTACTTCTCTCTCTGAGGTGCTGTCTTGAGATGTAATTTTCCCCATTATCATGCTGGTATATTATAAATAATAAAGTATGTCATGCTAACTTGTACCCCTTGAGTATCAGAAATAAGAATGACTTTATGTGTAATATTATTTCGAATTTTTCACAGAGTTTTCACGGACAGCAATAGACGTTTTGCATCTAATTCGCTTAAGTCTGTTTTTAATAAGTTTCTCAGAATGGCATTTAATTGAACCCGAGGAAAATGAAATGAAATATCTCCAAGGAGACTCAAAATATGATTCAGGGTACCATTTTAAAAATGGCCAGATGAGACTCATCTGTGTGGGTACCCCATGAGCCAGTGTTTGGACCCCTGCTTATTCAAATGAGCAGGTGGCATTATGTCAACGCCCCTTCCATCCGTCCGTTCAACTGGCAGTAAACTTTTCATTACCACGCATTAACTAAAGAACGCCTCGTCCTATCAATCTCATTTCTTGGTGATGTGGGACGTTTAGAGAAAGGTTCCTTTCGCTTCGTGCGACATCCAGTATGATTTCAGTTTCCACGCAATAACTAAAGAACTCCTCATCCTTCATTCGAAAACCAGTTTTCTTTTAACATGTTTAACTGTCAGTATTATTCACTATCACTATTCACTATGCTAAAGTAGCAACCGATCCAATCTTGACCCCAATTAAACGTACGGGCGGGGCATATGCCACACGCCGCGCAGCTCTTGTTTCCTACGCAGTCCTTGAGCTCTACATCTGCTGACAAGAATTTGTAAAAAGTGACAGTTTAATTAATGAACACTTAAATTGGATCCTGCAGGGGTCAGGAGTGATTAAAGATGTTTTACATCCGCGCAGATTGAAGAGCTGAATAAGGAGGTGAGCCGGCTGAAGGAGGCTCTGAACAGCCTGTCGCAGCTCTCTTACGCCCCCAAGAGGCAGAGCTCTCAGCTGGAGGCCCTGCAGCAGCAGGTGAAACACCTGCAGTGCCAGCTGGCGGTGAGTCGCCGTCTGGATCCGGTCAGCCTCCATATACAGGATCTCACTGCACATTCCCCATGGTCACATGACAAATTTAAAGTGCTGTGATTGGTTCCTCGTTGCTCTAGGGGCACCTTAAAATCTGAACATTGATAATACTTATATGCTTATACTTGGCATACATTTCAGTGGACTTGCACTACAATTGTTTGACCAATTCGTTATTGAAAGCAATTTTCAGTTGTTCTCAGTGGAGCCATTATTTGTAAAATCAAACTTTGGGCCACATGATAGGATTGGCTCCTGATAGGACTGGCATCTGCTTGGTGCAATCAACTGTAAGTTGGTATAGATAAAAGGCAACAGCTGAGTGACTGTTTTTGTGAGTGTGGGATCACATTTCGGTCATTCATGTCTTGCTGGGTAAGTCGGCAGTTGGTCTGCCCAGTGCTTGTGCTGATCTGTCCTTGCTCTCTGCAGGAGGCTAAGAAACGACACCATGAGGTTGTATCGGTGTATAGGATGCACCTCCTCTATGCCGTCCAGGTGAGTTCAGCTTTCTGCTCTCTACACTTTTACGGCTTCATTCTACGCCTGCGTTTTACGCGCTGGAGTTATTCGTTTAGTTAAAGGAGCTGCGTCATCATCAATGCGCATGCTTAGAAAACTGATAGATTAACAAAGTGAATCTTCTTGACTGCAAGTCAAAATCTGATGCCGTCCTCGCCAATCCAGCTTCATTTTTGGGGAAATTTGGGGATTCAAAGCGCTATTTTAGCACTTTAGCCAAAGGCTATGAAGAATGTAAGATGATTTGCCAATAAACATTGGAGGAGAAGAAGAATGCCTCCTCTTATGATTATTCGCAGTCTGTAAACCAGGTTACACTTTTCACATCCTTTGGCTAAAGTGCAAAAATAGCACTTTTGAATCCTCTGTTTTGCAAGTTTGTTTTCTTAAATTAGAATTTGCTTGCCTTACCAAAGGCAGTATCTACAGTGCTGTGAAAATGTATACGCTTGCCTCCGATTTTTTTTCTCATTTTACAATATTTGTCTCTCTCAAATTTTACAGATCAGCAAACTGATTGAATATTTGACAAAAATAACTAGATTAACACAAAGGATAGCTTTTTAATGGTTTCTTTTATTGAAGGAAAAAACCTATCCAACCCCAACTAGTCATATGTGAAAAATTAATTGCCCCCTTAGTTAGTAAATCAACCAGTCAAAATTTAATTAATAATTGGGTTAAATTTCACTGGACATACCTAAGATTGATCATTGCAAGCCCTGTACAATCTGAACATCACTTAAATAGAACTGGTTTGGCAGTGAGGAGTAGGCAAAAAGCAGCACCGATTGCCAAGATCAAGGAATTAAAGAATGATGATAGTCGTACATCTGTCAGTTTGAAAGGAGTTACAAAGCCAACGTTTGGGGGCTTCAGACAATGATCTTCAGCACACAAGCAAGTCTACCTCTAAATGGCTCAAAAGAAATTAAAAAAAGAGAGCTTTGGAGTGGGCAGGTCAAAGTCCAGACTGTAATCTGATCGAGATGTTGCTGCAAGACCTTAAACAGGCAGCTCATACTTGAACACCCTCCAATGTGGCTGAATTAAAATGATTCTGCAAGTGAGAGATGGCCAAAATTCATCCATAGTGATGAAAGACATTCATTGCCAGTTCTCCTGAACGTTTGATTGCAGTTGTTGCTGCCAAAGGTGACAAAACCAGTTATTAGGTTTTTGCGGGAAATTATTTAACATGCTTGATATAGGTTTTGAATGACTCTTTACCTTCAATATATGAAATGTACAGTTCTAGCTGCGTTTTGAGTGTCTCGCGCTGTCTTTGTCTTATACTTAAAACAGGTGTCTGCCACTGACATGGCAATATCTCCCGCCGCCTCAATTTTTCTGTGTCCGAACGGACGTACAGATGGATTGAGCCCAATGCCATATCCCCTGCTTATAAAAAAAAATAAGGCCAACATTAGGCCAACAACATTTAATATGCTTTATTATGACTTTTGCGGATCTTTTTCATTGTTATTTCTGCAAATAGAATATGCAATGTTTAATTTTCCTGTTGAAAAGTTGATGAAGTATCGACATGGCGATGTTTATTTTGACAAGCTGTCATCACCATCACCTACTGGAAACATCAGAATTTTCTGGGTCGTCAGGGGTATCCAACATGAAAAGAATCCAGTCAACAGTTCTTAAGATATTGGAATTTATGCTTTGTGACCTTGAAATAAGGGTGAAGGTCACCAAAACAGCATGGTACCTTTCCCCCACTGGGATGAACCTAGGTTCCAAATACGAGAAGAATCTAGTCAATAGTTCTTAAGATATTCAAATGTATGATTTGTGACCTTGAAATGAAGGTCAAGGTCACCAAAACAGCATGGTACCTTTCCCCCACTGGGATGAACCTTGGTACCAAATACGAGAAGAATCGAGTCAATAGTTCTTAAGATATTCAAATTTGTGCGTTCGTACGGACGGACCAAGATACTCAAATTTTAGCTTTGTGACCTTGAAATGAAGGTGAAGGTCATCAAAACAGTATGGTACCTTTCCTCTACTGAGATAAACCTAGATATCGAATATGAAAAGAATCTAGCTAACGGTTCTTAAAATATCCACATTTATATGTTCGTACGAACGGACGGATGGAGCCCAATGCTATATCCCCGCTTCATGCTAATCGCGCGGCGGGGGATAATTAGTTAGATGACCTGACGCATTTAAATGTGACAAACCAACAGAAATGGAAAAAATGTGGAAGGGGGCAAATAATTTTTCACAGCATTGCATGATCCCACATAATCTGTTGGCAAACAAACGCATTTTCATATTTCATCTCTTTGTTTAAATGCAGGGTCAGATGGATGAGGATGTGCAGAAGGCCCTGAAGCAGATTCTCATGATGTGCAAGATGCCCACTGAAGCCAAGTGAAGCTGCAGATCAGCCGTTACGAGTTTCCATTCTGCAGCGGATGGTGGGCCTGCAGTCGCCCTGTTCCCAAAATTTACTGCACTGAAACCCCTCACTAAAACCACAGGGTATCCGTGGCAGAGTCTGGCCTCATCGACCTGGCCTGTTGGACAGTCCTGAAGCTGTCCTCAGAGACCCTCCCACTGTACTCCAATGGTAGCACTGAAATAGCCATCCTATGTTCAACAGCTCTGCAGTGGAGAATCATGGGAGATGTAGTTCCCTCAGCCCTGCAAGATATGGCGCATGTGTTCTGAGTGTTAATTAGGTAATTCCATGGTTAAATTTTGCAGATGAACTATTTTTTGATAGGAATTTTCTAGCAAAAGAAATCCTTATTTATTTTTTTGGGTTTTTGAGAGTGCAATTATGCATTTAAAAAACTACAAAAGCACACTGTGTATGAGAAACTCCTGAAAATGCATGTTTTTTTTTAACGCTCTTTGTTTAGGTTTTTGTACTCGCATGCACATTTATATGAGGAAAAAAAAACAATATTTTCCAGACCTTGCATGTTTTTGTAGCTACTCGCTTTTTGAAATTAAGACAAGGAAAGTGTTTTGTTGTATTTTTATATTTTTTAGTTAATGCATTTTTACTTGCGAATAAAACACTTTTTTTTTGGTGCAACATTGAGCCCAGAGTTCGTCGACTGTTTGGTGAAATATGGAGGAAACGTTGTCGCCTGGTGTCTCTTTGCTTATTTTTTTGTAACATTTTTTTTATTTGACTTGTGTAGTGTTAACTCTATAGAATTCCTTTCTCAGTTTGTATTAATGCTGATATTTAGCAGTAAAGTACTTGAACAATGTTCTTATGTAGAGTCTTCAGCTGTCCGCAGGAGGCAGAAACATTTGAGAACTTGGCACACGACGAGGCCCTTTTCCTGTGCAGAGAAACGTCACATTTGCTCTGAGCTACGTGTGCTAAAGTGTGCATTTGAGTTTACTCGACTTTGACTCTACCCACTACTCTTTTTATTGGGGGAGAATGTTCGGCAGTATTTTCTCTGGACTGATTTTGCACAAACCCCAATTCCAATGTAGTTGGGACGTTGTACAAAATGTGAATAAAAGCAGAATACAACTCATATTTTATTCACAATAGAATATAGACAACATATCAGATGTTGAAGCTGAGACATTTTACCATTTCATGGAAAATATTAGCTCATTTTGAATTTGATGGCGGCGACACATTTCAAAAAAAGTTGGGACGTGGCAACAAAGGGCTGCAAAAGTAAGTGGTACTTAGAAACAACATCTGAAGGAGCATTTAGCAACTATTTTGGTTAATTGGCATCAGGTCAGTAACATGACTGGGTATAAAAAGAGGGTTTTAGGGAGGCAGAGTCTAAAAATTGTGGAAAATTCCAGAAATTGTTCCTCAGTGTAAAATTTCAAAGGCTTTGAATATCCTACCATCTACAGTACAAAATATTTTTTTTTTAAAATTCAGAGAATCTGGAGAAATCTCTATGCACAAGGGACAGGGCCCAAGGTTAAAAATGGGCATGATTCTGTCCTGGAATTCTTTACATGGGCTCAAGATCACTTCCAGAAATCACTGTCTGTGAACACAGATCTCTTATAATCTACAAATGCAAGCTAAAGCTGTATCATGCAAAGAAGCCGCCATATGTGGACACGATCCAGAAACGCCGCCGTCTTCTCTGGGCCACAGCTCATCTAAAATAGACTGAGGCAGAATTGAAAACTGTTCTGTGGTCAGATGAATCAACATTTTTTGGAAACCATGGGCGCCATGCCGTGCGATCTAGAGAGGAGAGGGACCATCCGACTTGTTATCAGCGCTCCGTTCGAAAGCCTGCATCTGATCGTCTGGGGTTGCATTAGTGCCAACTCATCTGGACTGGCACGGTCAATGCTGAAAAGTATTTAGAGGTTTTATAAGAACATAAACTCCCATCCTGACAATGTTTCTTTCTGTCCATTTGGCGCATCATAAAAGAAAAAATCCGGCAAAGAAGACCCAGGACTGTTAAGCAGCTAGAATCCTACATCTGACAACAGTGGGTCAACATTTCTCTTCCAAAACTCCAGCATTTGATCTCCTCACTTCCCAGATGTTTACAGGCTGTTGTTAAAAGAAGAAGGGATGCTACAAATAGTACACATGGCCCTGTCCCAACTTTTCTGAGATGTGTTGCTGTCATCAAATTTTAAATGAGCTAATGCTTGTGTGAAAGTGGTAAAATGTCTCACTTTCAAAATCTGATATTTTGTCTATGTTCTATTGTGAAAAAAATGTGGGTTTATCAGATTTGTAAATCATTGTATCCTGTTTCTATTCACGTTTTACATAACGTCCCAACTTCATTGGAATTGGGGTTTGTATTTGTGAGAATTGCTTGTAGTGATGGTGGATGAATAGTGTGTTCTGGACTGTATCGATATTGTTACATGCACATCGACGCTCACCCTTTCACATCTACAGAAATTCACACATACACAGACACGGTACTAACACACCAAGTCGCGGCACTTATCTGGTATGAGCACAGGTCATACGTGGATTTTGCACATATGTGATTATTACAGCCCGGGTCCTTGCTTCAAAATGGCTTCAGTTTGAAGTTTCACCTCCTTTGTCTGTTAATAATGCTTCACTTTTTAATTTTCTAGCTTTGGGTAGTATCATGATCTTAAAGGAACACCGTCACAGCTGAGCATGTGCAGTGTGTGCTCATAGGCTGAAGGCCCTGTCACACAGCAAAAACACATAAAAAGCCATAAAATCTAGGTCATACGCGATTGAGCGTGGAAAATGCATGATATGCGTAAATCATTAGTGGAGCCTGCGAAAGTCATAAGTTTTTATGCCTCGAAAGTGGGGGCGGGGGTGGGCTTGCGCACTTGTACGCGAAAGTCGTTTTGAACTGCACAAAAATTTAGGCTTTGCGTGATTTTCGAAGTGGGCGGGGCCTATGCGTAAATCGTGCGTGAAATATGCGTACTTAAAGCGTGAAACATGCGTCTTGTGCGTGTTAAGGACGTGTTTTATGTGTCGTCTTTGCGTGTTTGCAGCTGGATCTTGGCGATGTTAGCTTCTATTCCGCGCATGTTCATGCACTTTCCACGTTTCTGTTTTGCAGACATTTCACTAACCATTCACTTTCATAACGCGTATAGCACGTGGTTTTTTGGCTTGTTCGTCGAAGAACGCGTTCTGTTCGTGATTTTTAAGTAATGTGTGCGTGATTTATTAGTGGAACATGCACTATTTATCGGTTTCTTTTCGACGCATACGCCCAAATTTGGGAAAATTTTTACACTAACATGCAAGCGCTTAGCTGCTAAGTGCGTTTTCCGTACGTGATCCATCAGTTTTGGGCTGTGTGACAGGGCCTTTAGAGAGACTCCTCGAACTTGGATGCCTTGCAGAATCCAATCACTTGTGTAGCTACACTTAATATTAGCGACAACCCACGAATAGTAAAAATTAAACAAAAAAGTAAAAAATTGTAGTGATATCTGCCAATATTTTGTTTGCCAGAATCTGCCTCGTTGCTTTTCCGAGGCGTGTATTTGCCTGTGACCACTGCCAGGACGATGGCTAACATGGCCAGACTTAGCAGCACATAAACAAACTTCTCAATGTTGGCGCAAGGAAATTGGATGTGGGAAAAATAAAACTGAACTAAAATAAGGGCCCTATGAAATCCGGTTTTTTTTTTCTCAAATCCGTTTTATTTTTTCCCCAAATTCCGTTTTTTCCATTTTAATTTTTTGGAATTCTGTTTTTTACCTTTTACAACAATTTTACCATCAGAGATGCTGTGCTATTTTTGTTAATGAGAAAAATGTCCACTAATTAAATAGAAATAATCTTAAATTCGTTGAACCAACACAACATTGCTCAATTTTCCTCAGTACGTAAAGTCAGAACAAATTCTGCATAATGGCGCAAAATTACATTGCACTGTGATGGAAGAAAAATTTAGTTTTACCTGAAATAATTATACAAAATAAAAGTGTCCCTTGA
This sequence comes from Gymnothorax reevesii, assembly GCA_029721435.1. Classification (NCBI taxonomy): domain Eukaryota; kingdom Metazoa; phylum Chordata; class Actinopteri; order Anguilliformes; family Muraenidae; genus Gymnothorax; species Gymnothorax reevesii. The sequence goes on along the minus strand of CM056583.1, from coordinate 16,878,260 downwards.
AAAGAAGTGTAAGCCACAGTCAAAAAGGCAGACAACGGCTCTACTGTCACGTACTCGTCTGAATGCCCCTCTTTAAATCATTTATTATTTTACGGCATATATGAATGTATGACTGCAGCAGTAATGACACCCAGTTTCCCCAAGGGATCAGCATTTGTCTGATTTTGATGCATCAGCTTCATTAATTTATTTATAATTACCTTTTGTTCAGTTATAACAATACATTGTGTTACGTACCACGACAAAATGTAATACAGTCATGATTAAACATGAAAAAACTGAAACAAGGGTGCGTCAGCTTTTATTTCACCACTGGGAGATGACGTTATGTCATAATTTGCATGGACACAATTAACAAAGACTCTGAAAAAGAAATAATGTGGGCTTTTTAACGGTTATGTTAGTTGTTCAGTCAAAATGTTTCGGACGCTGCGATCCCCGGCATCAGTGGTGTCTGCTACAAAAACAAAAATATTCTCACCACGGATCTTCAGTGGCACCGAAGAGATGCGTTGCTCACTCACTCGGGGCAGGTGAATTTGACGAAGGCAGCGAAGGCTGTTCGCATTTTCGCGTGCATTCGTATCTTTGGATAGACTCTGGTAGCGCAAAAATTTTGTTACGTGTTCGGAGGAAATGTGTCTTTACGAACAGCATTTCAAATTATGTCGATTTCCACGAAATACCGTGTTTAACAACAGATTCCGTTTTTATTAGCCAATATCGCGATTCCGTGATCGGGGAAATCGTAGGGCCCTATAAAATATACTATGAGTCCTGCCGTAAGTAAATTGTTGTTTTCTGAACGAACAGCACAAGGATGAGTATGATAAACCTTGATATATATACACACACACAGTTACCGCCACAAACTTGAAACATTAGCCAGTTAATTTTGCGATTATGCTGTGCTACAGCACTTGCCTTAATTTTAGATGGTGTTCCTTAAAGAGAACCTTGAGCCGTAGCCATTGGCCCTGAGAAACACACTTCAGCCTTTATCACACGTGAATGCATTAAGAAAAAATGGACATTTCCTGACTCTGATTTTTAAACAAAGGCTGATAAAGTTGGACACTTTTTACTAGATCTGTGATAGCGGTTTACTTCTTACATGATTCCATTGGAACTAATTGGTGAAGCGTCCTAATATTTTGACATAAAATACTTAATGGGTGTATACGTAAAACAAACTATAGCAAAAAATCTAAAGTCGAGGTATCACAAAATGTCAGTTGTTACTTGATGCATTCACTCACAGGCTTTTTAATGTTTAAAAATATCAACATGTTGGCATGCTTTTTTTTTTTCTTGCAGAACAGTCGCTGTGTGTTGAACAAGCAGTACAGCATGATTAATCCTCACTTCGTTAATGACGCTTGTTACTTAACCCGGCAGCAGGCAAAGTGAGCTACTGAATCTTGGCTCATATTCTATGTTTTTCAGTGACTGGTTTGATGGAGTGCTGTAGGTGTGTTTAACTGCACAGATAATCTTGCTTATAACACTGCAAGAATGTCAATTACAGGATACCAAATTATATTCAAGTCTTTCTTTGGATGTTAAACCCTGTGTAAACCTCTTCTGGGCATGTGATGTAGGCAGCCTGGGTTTTAACACGATAACAGCTGATTGAATTAGCCGGTTTTACTTGCAGAAACGATTTCAAAAAGAAACTCTTACCACAGTGCAGTCAGGATCTCTCTAACCACACTGCAGTTGGGATCTCTCTAACCACGCTGCAGTCGGGATCTCTCTAACCACGCTGCAGTCGGGATCTCTCTAACCAAGGTGCAGTCAAGATCTCTCTAACCACGGTGCAATCAGGATCTCTCTAACCACAGCGCAGTCAGGATCTCTCTAACCACAGCGCAGTCAGGATCTCTCTAACCACAGCGCAGTCAGGATCTCTCTAACCACACTGCAGTCAGGATCTCTCTAACCACCCTGCAGTCAGGATCTCTCTAACCACACTGCAGTCAGGATCTCTCTAACCACACTGCAGTCAGAATCTCTCTAACCACGGTGCAATCAGGATCTCTCTAACCACAGCGCAGTCAGGATCTCTCTAACCACACCGCAGTCAGGATCTCTCCAACCACACTGCAGTCAGGATCTCTCCAACCACACTGCAGTCAGGATCTCTCTAACCACAGCGCAGTCAGGATCTCTCTAACCACAGAGCAGTCAGGATCTCTCTAACCACACTGCAGTCAGAATCTCTCTTACCACGGTGCAATCAGGATCTCTCTAACCAAGGCACAGTCAGAATCTCTCTAACCACGGTGCTATCAGGATCTCTCTAACCACAGCGCAGTCAGGATCTCTCTAACCACAGCGCAGTCAGGATCTCTCTAACCACAGCGCAGTCAGGATCTCTCTAACCACACTGCAGTCAGGATCTCTCTAACCACACTGCAGTCAGGATCTCTCTAACCACACTGCAGTCAGGATCTCTAACCACAGCGCAGTCAGGATCTCTCTAACCACACTGCAGTCAGGATCTCTCTAACCACGGTGCAATCAGGATCTCTCTAACCACAGCGCAGTCAGGATCTCTCTAACCACAGCGCAGTCAGGATCTCTCCAACCACACTGCAGTCAGGATCTCTCTAACCACAGCGCAGTCAGGATCTCTCTAACCACAGCGCAGTCAGGATCTCTCTAACCACACTGCAGTCAGGATCTCTCTAACCACGGTGCAATCAGGATCTCTCTAACCACAGCGCAGTCAGGATCTCTCTAACCACAGCGCAGTCAGGATCTCTCCAACCACACTGCAGTCAGGATCTCTCTAACCACAGCGCAGTCAGGATCTCTCTAACCACAGAGCAGTCAGGATCTCTCTAACCACAGCGCAGTCAGGATCTCTCTAACCACAGCGCAGTCAGGATCTCTCTAACCACACTGCAGTCAGGATCTCTCTAACCACACTGCAGTCAGGATCTCTCTAACCACACTGCAGTCAGGATCTCTAACCACAGCGCAGTCAGGATCTCTCTAACCACACTGCAGTCAGGATCTCTCTAACCACGGTGCAATCAGGATCTCTCTAACCACAGCGCAGTCAGGATCTCTCTAACCACAGCGCAGTCAGGATCTCTCCAACCACACTGCAGTCAGGATCTCTCTAACCACAGCGCAGTCAGGATCTCTCTAACCACAGAGCAGTCAGGATCTCTCTAACCACACTGCAGTCAGAATCTCTCTAACCACGGTGCAATCAGGATCTCTCTAACCAAGGCGCAGTCAGAATCTCTCTAACCACGGTGCAGTCAGAATCTCTCTCACCACGGTGCTATCAGGATCTCTCTAACCACAGCGCAGTCAGGATCTCTCTAACCACGGCGCAGTCAGGATCTCTCTAACCACAGCGCAGTCAGGATTTCTCTAACCACACTGCAGTCAGGATCTCTCTAACCACAGCGCAGTCAGGATCTCTCTAACCACACTGCAGTCAGGATCTCTCTAACCACACTGCAGTCAAGATCTCTCTAACCACACTGCAGTCAGGATCTCTCTAACCACGGTGCAATCAGGATCTCTCTAACCACAGCGCAGTCAAGATCTCTCTAACCACACTGCAGTCAGGATCTCTCTAACCACAGCGCAGTCAGGATCTCTCTAACCACAGCGCAGTCAGGATCTCTCTAACCACAGCGCAGTCAGGATTTCTGAATCCACAGTGCAGTCAGGATCTCTCTAACCACAGTGCAGTCAGGATTTCTGAATCCACAGTGCAGGTAATATTTCATGCACTTACTTCAGTTAGCAGCTGGTTTTTTGCATTCTGTTTGTGTTTAGATGCAGTGGGGGGTAACCATTCTCCTGGGGGCCCCTGTTGTGTGCAAGTTTTTGGTATCATGCCAAGCTGAATTGATCAGTTGAAGAAATCAGGCTGTTTTTTTTTTTAACTGTTAACTGGGCTCATCTGCTCTCCTGGGTCTAAAGCAGGTAGTGAGAACAAATCCCAGCATGCCCTGGGGCCTGCAGGACCAGAATTGGCTGCCCCTGCTGCAGTATGTGAGTTAGAATGATGAGGAATATTTCTTATTATTATTCTGTTTGTTAGCGCTATGAAGTGCCCCCAATGACCGACAGTCCTTACAGTCTTGACTCCTTGCCTTAAGTGACAGTCAGCGCGAGGTAATGAATCGATTGGCGAATGCGTTATGAATGCGGTGAAGGCAGTGACGACTTCATGAAATTGTGCTGTAACTCCTCTGGGGGGAAAACCCCTGCAGATTCTGCTTGCATGTCATTGTAAAGGGAACTTAAATGGAAGTTCACAGCCTGCTGTGGGGCGCGTGGGTGGGGTGTGGGGTGTGGGGCTGGTTTTGCATGGGCTGGCGGGCAGGTTTTGGGTGCACTTGGGAAGGCTTTGTAGAGGGTGTGATGTGCAGGCTGTGCAAGTGTTTTGATGGAAGAGATTTTTTTTAGTTCAACCTTTTTTGATGGGATAGAATGTTTCTGTTTGCCAATTTTCCCCCATACTGCACAAAAATTTGTGTCTTAATAAACTGTTGAAGAACATCTGTTTTGTGTCTACCCTTATTGATGAATACTTTGGACATAATTTCACGACCAAGAGCATTCTTGTGCGTTTGATTTAAACACTAGTGCTCACTTGTGCACACGTGCTAATCCGCATGCTCATGCTTGGGTGCGCGCACACACACACACACACACACACACACTTACCTGTGCTCGCACAAACACAATAACTTACACAAACACAAGCATGCACACACATTTCACGCACTCTTGGACACATTTACACGTGCTCCCATGCACAAACAAACGCTTGCACACACTCGTTCACTTACACACTTATATGCATACACTTGCTCACACAGATTCACTTGCAGCATTTTCCTAGTATTTTGTAATAAGGCACATCTCCCTTGTGAAAACTAGCAGGCCTCTGTGTAGTACCCTCTAGAACTACCAGGTGGCAGTATAGACTAAACTAACTAAATCGTCCACCTTAATTTTTTGGTTTCTTCCAAATTATGGTCTCCCTGTAAGATGCACCTTGTTATTTAAGCATGTGTAATTGGGGAAAAAAATAATCATAAAGCTGGTGTACCTTTAAGTGGAAAGGTGGTATATTGGTACATGTCTTCTAGTCACCTGCTCTTATACTGTCAGGTGTGTGTGTGCGCTTGTACTTGCTACTTACTGAGGACTGGAATGAGTTTTTAACCGACAAAGTGAATCTTCTTTGGGAAGTGAGGACATTTTTGTCATTCCTTACAACTACAAAGGCAAATTTTGACTTAATAGTTAAGGTCAGGGTTAGGGTTTGGAGTAAGGTTGGCGATATTGGCGATAGGTTAGGGTTTGGGTTAGGCATACATTGCTTATTTTTAAGATTAGATAAAGGCTGTAGAGACACAGGAAGAATGAATGGAAGTCAATGTAATGTCCTGACAAAAATATAAGTACAAGGGTGTGTGTGTGTCTGTGTCTGTGTCTGTGTCTCCGTCCTGTCATGCAGGATAAAACTGACCTGAATCACTGCAGCCAACACCAGTACAGCCCCTGTGTTGTACCTCTGTGTGCCGAACTGAGCCCCGGTCCATTCTGTTCTCTTCTGAGACATGAGGTCATTCTTCCATGCAGCAGATCAAATTAGCAGATGAGCTTGAGGCTGCTATGTTTGTAGAATTAAGTGCTTTACATTGCCAACCAAGCTTTTGGACAGTGTCCCATTGAAATAATGATTGAATATCCTCTGAGCTCTGGTTCGATGTCCCTGGCGTCTCAGGTTGATGTATACGGCAGGTGTGAAGCACTGATCAGGTCTGCTCTGGACTGATAATGCGCTCTGGTGCTCTGCACTTATGCAGCTGACCTAAGGTGGATTCCAAATCAGCTTTGTTTTTGTTGCCTACTAGTGTGACATTTGAAAATTGCAAATGGAGAGAGTATTGTCTAGATCTGTGAAATGAAGACATCTACACCTTTTTTGTAAATGTAATGTCTATTATATTATATTAGATGACTATGCGCTGCTGATGATGTTTGCATGGTTACATGCCAGCAAAAATATTCTGAGTGTATACTGAGTTATTACAATCATTTGTGTTGGTGTATGGAGTTTTTGTAGGCAGTCATTATCGCAGTATTAGACTTTTATGAGTTTAAACAAGAACTCTTGTAGTGGCTGCGTTTCTGCATAGATGGAGCTGCAGTGTTAGTGACATGTGACATTAAAATGGGGGAACCCTGGAGAACAGGTGAGGGGAACCCCACGCGGTTCCCCCTCAGGAGGCAGGAGGGAACTCCCCCAGCCCCACCCCAGCGAAGCCCGACCTGCCGCTGAATCTGTTGGCCGCCAGGTACACTTTAGAGCCAAAAGTGTGTGGACACTTTCCTGGAACCTCATCGATGTGCACAGTAAGTGTACATTATTACATTAAAAATAAAACTGACATTTTAACTGAATTTCAAATGAATTGATCGGCATGAATTGGGCTTTTAGGGTGTGTAATTCTACTCTGTTTTGGAAATTGTTGCCCTTTTTGCATTGACCCTCCACTTCTGACCACAGTTAGTTTCAGTGGAGCCCTGAGTCCGGGAAGAGGTCACCGGGTGTAACGAAGTGCGACAAAATACTCAAGGTGAAACACATTGGAATTGAAATGCCCTCAAATGGAAATTCAATAGATGTTTGATGAGAAAAGTTGACCAATTAATTCCAAATTCAATTAAAATGTCAAATATTGAGAGTTTTAAAATGACTTTTGTGTTCGTCACCGTGATTTCAGCGAAACATCCCCTCTTTACCACCACGAAGTGTAGGACTGATGTTCTCTGAATGCGGTTGTGCGCGATACGCAGTTTTATTCTGACCTGTGATGCAGATTTTTGTTGGCTGTAAGGGCGCACAATGTTACACTGTATTTGGATAAACCAGTAAACATTATATAACGGACTCAGGTTGGCTTTGCTTGGCAAGTTCCTCTATTCCTGTCGATTCTTGCGTTCAGAGAACTGCTATGCTCTCATGATGGATTTGTGGAGTGAGCATTTACTTCTGTGGGACGAGGACTGAAAACTCACTTTATTTCTTCTTCTAGGTGTGGACACCAACTTTGAGGTGCTCCTTTCGTTGTGTCTTAACATGTCATCATTTATCTTGTCAAGCATATTCTACATGTCAGTGCACAGACATTAACCCCCCAGAGCGCTGAGATAAAAAAAAAAGACTTTTTGGTCCTCAAAAAACTATTATATAAGCCTTTATTTATACAGGTAATTCACATTGAGTCCCAGGGACTCATTTATAAGTGCGACTTGTATCAAACAAGACAAACAAAAAAATAATAACAAGACAAACTCAAAATGGTAACATTTTGGAGTTTTAATGAAAAACCGCATTGAAGACAAATCCAAATCAACTGAAGTCAATAGTGGCCACTCGTTCAAGTGTAAAAAACATTAAATAAACACAAAATGCCTCCACACTGCTCGTGTGGTGTAATCCAAGTGTCCATAAGCCCCAACATTCAAATTTGACTCGAAAAGACCATGTTTTTAGTCTTGATGTCCAATGTCGCCACTTAGCTGGGAGCCCTGTTTATTTTCACGGAAAAAGTTTAAATTCAAGATCTACCTACAGTGGCCGACCAGGGTAAACGCGCTGTTCAGTCTGTGAAAACAAATATTTGAAACTGTTGTGCGTTTCTCCAGTTGGAGATGTTTTTGACTGTTGCATCATGTTTACACTCGTCGGCCATCGTCAGTGTCTCATTAAAACCCCAAAAGTTTCTTGAGGACCAAAGAAATTCACTGATTCTTCAGTTAGCCTTGGGGTGAGTAGATGATGTGTGAATTTTCAAGTTTGGGTGAACTATACCTATAAAAGGGCTCCCCTGCGGGAGCTCTTTTAAACGAGTCACCACACGATAGGTTTTCAATAGCTTTGATTTTGATATCTTGCATCATTGAGCAACAGCAGCTGCATTTAGCGCTGTAAGGGTTAACAGAGCCCAATTTAGCAAAAAAAAAGGGCAGAGCACAGGTATACGTCCCAGCAGCAGAAAGATTCGCCAGTTACATGCCATTGTCCTCAGGGTGCAGTTCATCTCAACTTTTACTGATGGTGTTTCTTTCTGTGGCTCGGGGTGGTTCTCTGCTCCCATTAAATCAATGCTCATAAAGCTCACCGCTGAAGCTGGGCTGTCCGCAGCAGGACAGCTAGGGGTCCGAAGTCCAGGTTTATCACCTCATTTGTGAGTAAATTAGCAGCTCTTTGTCCCCCCAAAGGCCTCTGGTCACACCTGACTCACTGAGAATCAAAGTGGAGGAAGGACCTGGTGCCGTGATTCAGTAAACAGGTCAGATATTGTCCCCGGGGGTTTGGGGCCTCTGGCGATTGTAGCTGCATGACACATGCACGTAAGGTCACATTCACATGTGCATTCTCTCTCTCTCTCTCACACTCACTCACTCACGCACACACACATTCTCTCACACGAGCATATGCCCACGTGTGCTGACATGAACACTCACACCTGCAAGCACCCACACACTGACGCACGCTGACACACGCAGCGCTCGAGCTCTTTGGGAAGTTGTGAAACGCGGGGATATATGGGAACAAAGGGCTGAGGCCTCGTCTGAGTGGCTCGTTAAAAAGGTGAGAAGTGACTGAGCCGTCTGGACCGAGGCGTAATTGGGCTCTTAAAGTCACTTCAAAAGCACTAGGCCTCTCCGGCGCGGAACTGTTAGTCCAGTGTGGGAGGCTCGCTGGCAGGAAGTGCACCAGGCCTCTTTGGCGCTAAACCATTAGCCTAGTATTCGAGAGTCGCCGACAGGAAGTTCCTGGAGTGGGCGGGGTTTTCCCTGGCCTAAACTCCTCTTTTCTTAACTTAGTCCAGGTCTGTGAGGTACTCCTGAGCGAGCAGTGACCAAAACGTCCTCTTATTGTAGCTTATCAGAGTTCTCTGTGATTGTAGCCTGCCCATTCCTGATGGAGATGTCTGTTTTTATCTTCCGCTCGCAGTAATCACTGATGCACCCGTGTCTACCCCGCTAAACAGCGTTTCTGACCTTTTCTGGTGTTTCTACAACGTAATTAATCAGGCGTATCTCACCTGCAAAGCAATTTGTTCTGAACTCTACAGACCCCTAGAATTGGAGGTATAATTGTTGAGGTGGGGGGGTGGGGGGGAGTGCTCGTGGGGGGGGAGGGAGTCACAAAATGTTTTCGATCAGTAAAATTTTGAAGCGAATGGGACTTGAGTCTCTACTTGTGGACGATCAAACATCGCAGACCTGAAATTTTCGTGTATGTTTTCTACATTGACCAAGGATTGAATTTTACTGTAGTAATATTTCTGAAAATGTTGTAAAGTATTGATGTCTGTGCTGTGGCTGCAGAAAGCCAGCTGGAAAACCTCCTGTTGGCTCGGCTGCACTTGAATCAGAGTTTAATGTCGTGAGTGTAATTAGACATTAACATTTTTACCCAATTAAACGGGCAGCTGTGCGGCAGATGGTGTCTTCGGCTCAGACTAAACATGCCCCGTAGCGAGAGTCAGACCCACGTCTCTCCTGATGAACTCAGCCCGCCCTCTGTGATAAACGCACGGAGGCTCGTCTCTGCACGCACTTTTAAATGCACAGAGAGAGGTGTACGACACCAGGATGAGGTTTTGTTTTATTTAATAGTAATGAAACCAGATCTGCAACAACTTTCTTTACAGAACACTGCTGTGTGAGGGTCATCAGTGGACCTGTGTGGGTCATGTCTCACGAAGTGAGGTCATAGTTGTGGGTTGGCCGACTCTGGGTGAACCTGAGGGCGGAGTTTTGCCTGTGTGTGAGATAAAGTCTATGGGGCCCATGTTTAAGTGTGTGTGTGTGTGTGTGTGTGTGTGTTGTGTGAGCGTCTGATTTGGTCGGCCGGGTCCTGTGCCAGAAAGGCCTCGCATGATGGCTGCTTCACTGCTAATATCCAAATGTATTTAATCTGATTCCATGTCAGCTAGAAGTCAAGTCCTGTACCAGAAACAAAAATTCAATAAACAATTGTTGCTTGGAGTTTTGATATCGTCCCTCCACCTTGACCTCTGACCTCTGACAAGTCGTATTGGAGATTAAGTACTCTAAATAGACAGCCAGATAAGTGGCACCTGCCACCCTGCATTTCAGTCAGGCTCTGAACAAGCATGATGCTGAGAAGCAGTGTTGGGAACACAGTGGTCATGCACATAAGGGCGTATGAATTCTTATGTAACCTTTATGAATACTGTATAACTGTTATATGCTCCTGATGAGGGGACTTCTCCTGCCCAGAGTTCTATTAAATTTTTCATTCAGTCGATGGATGAAAATGGGTTCATATCTGCTAGGATTGAGATGGCTGGAATATACCGAAATATAAATTAGACTGAGGTTTGCTGCCTTTTTTATTTTTCTTTTTTTTTTTATTTTTTGATTCTATGATGGAAATTTATTTATTTTTTTGTATTTCCATTTTAATTTCCTTGTAAAAAGTGATATTTACTTGTTTGTGATGGAGGGCCCAGCTGAAATGGAGACTTATTTTTATTTAAGGTTTATTTATTAACTGCCAATTGTACTGGGAATGCGCTGGTTATTGGAGGCAAAACTGATGAGTGTCTGTTAATCTTGTGAAGCTGTTATGTCAGTCTAATGATCGTCTCCTCGTTTCTTTTTTGCACTATGAGACTGTCCAAGTTCGGCCGTCGCTGCTGCACATGGTTTATGTGGGAAAGTGAGACCAAAAATCTAATTTGAATGACCTGACTGTTGATAAATACCATGTGTGCATTTTAATGCTTAAGTGCACATTATTAACCCTCAGGGCGCTGAAATAAATGTAAAAAATATATATAAATTTTATTATTTTGTGCGATTGAAAACCTACTATGTGGTGACTTGTTTAAAAGAACTCCCCTGCGGGAGCTCTTTTAAACAAGTCGACACACGATGTGTTTTCAACAGCTTTGATTTTGATTTCTTGCATCATTGAGTAACAACGGCTGCATTTGGCACTCTAAGGGTTAATGCTCAAAATGGCAGTGTATCCTTGCCGTGGGGCTTCTGTGCAAAAATCCTCCAAACACAAGGTCGCTCACACTGAACTGCAACATTGATGGACAGCTCTGTGTTGGTTTTGTAAATTGTCTTTGGTATGAAAGCACTAACTGTAACTGTGTAATCTTACAAAAGCTAAAATGGCCCTGGTTTGAGCATTGCCCAGAGTGGGGGCCTCAAAAATTGAATCATTCCTGCATATTAGTCATGCGTGGCTCCTGGGCCGTCTGCAATGCATTGAGAAGACATTTCAAGAGAGTTTCCCATTTTGTGTTGAAAGTCAAACAAGGAAAATATTGTTCTATCAGAGGATAATGTGATAATATTGCAGCTTGGCAGGCCGAGAGGCCAGAAGGCAGCGCATAGCGCAGAAGCAGATGTGATGTTCACCGTTTTCAGCCTCTTCAGACATTTTTATTCTGAAAAAAAAAAAAAAATGAATGAATGGAATTTATTCCCACCGCACTCAATGAAGACCGCAATGTTTGGCTGGTTGCAGGGTGGAGGTGAATAGTCTCGCCTAGTGTGGAAGGTTGCAGTAAAATGTATTCATCCTGGTCTTGGCATAGTTTTTCAGCAGTCTTTAGAAACTGAGGAAATACCAGATGATCGGAAGCAAGCAAACAAAATAGCAATGTATGACTCAGGACACTGAGCCAGAAAACTACAGGCATATTACATATAAAATATTGAAATGCACTCTTAAAGAGAACAAGGAATTATTTCTAGAAAGCAAGAACATCCTGAGGGATAGCCAACATGGTTTTCCTAAGGGAAGGTCATAATTGATGAACCTTTTGGAATTATTGAAGAGGCCGCAAAGACTTGTGATTGGAGCATAAGGTACCAGATGAGAGACACCTTAGAAATTAAAGAGGGTGTTTTGGAATTGATTTGAAAAAGTTATGCAATGGAATCTGAAGAGTCTCTGTCAGAGGGATCTCATCTGATCTAGGCCTTGTAATTAGTGGAGTCCCTCATGGTGCAGTGCTGGGACCCTTTTTCTTACCCAACAACATTAAAGACCTGTGAGGACCATTGACAGCAAATTGTTCATCGCACACAATAGCAACTTTGATGGTTTGGCTTGCAGTATACAGTCTACTCAGGTGATGAGGATGATTTACATGAGAATGTTTACATCTGGGGTATAAAACATTTTATTGGGACTATTTTGTTGGAGGTTCAAACTTGGGATGTGTTTATGGACTATTTGTTGACCATTCAGGTTCTAATCCCTGTGCCGTAGCAGTAATTAGGCCATCAGGATATACAAGGTTTTATAGCCGAAAGTATTGGGTATCGATTAAAGATGGTTACACTCATCTTCTATTATGTCTTTATTAGTCCGCACTTTGGAGTATCACATGCAGATCTGGGAACTGAACAACAAGGTACAGATGCTCCATCATACCTGGGTTATTGTGTGTAGTTCAGGGGATTGTATGACAAGGAAGACACAGAGGCACAAGAAAAGGTTCAAAGAAGAGGCACTCAGTTAATCCCTGCTACAAAAGGTATGAGGAAAGATGGGATAATCTTAGTCTGTCTCTTTGGTTAAAGAACACTTTGGGGTGGTCTGATTGAAGCCTTTAAGTAAGTGATAGGAATTTACTAATTTAACTGAGTCGGATTATTATGTTTTTTTTTTTTTTTGGTCATAAATGGAAGTTGGCCAAGACTAAATTATGCACTGATGGTAGGATTTATTTTTTCACACTGAGAGTAGTGGTCCCAGTTTTCATGACCAGGCTTGATACTGCTCAAGATACTACAGCTGGTTCTTAAGTGTCCTTGGTGTTTGGCACATTTCAGTGATAGAAAAATGGTTCAATGGCGTTTTATCACCACTTCCCTGTAATTTTTGTCTGAGCATATCTCGTTAATTCCGCTGGATCGAAAAGGGATGCGTTCTCCACCATATGCTGCCCAACGAAATATATGGCTCTTGTGGGCCACTGTAAAGCATGATGTGGATTCAAAAACAAAATTTCCAGGTTTTCATTTTTGAGGAAAGATGCATCTCAGGAGGGAGCTGAAGGAACAGGAAGTACTGACTCAGGTTCTGGTTTTTCTGTCTTTATAGAAAAAGACCAATGACCTGCGTGTCATCATGACACGCATGTGTACCCCTCTGGGTTTCTGTTATCCGGTAATTACCGGACTTTGACTGGTAAAATCTGCCGAAGTCCGGTAATTTTTAACCCCTCCGGTCAAAATGTCCGGTGAAAATATTCCCTCTAAGCATAATTTGAATTTTATTAGAGCAGTCAATTTCCACATGCCATTTTATTATTAAAAAAAACCCCAAATCTTATTTTTTTATGAATGTGAAGGCCAGGCCTGTATGTGGAATGAAACTTTTTTCACGGAACTAAACTTGTCACATTTGTTTCATTTCCTCTGACAAAGCATGCACCGCCCTTTACAGCACCAATAACGGGAGAGGTTGGACATGTCAAAACAATCTAATATGAAAAACTGTTTTCTGAAACCAAACAGGTCTAAGGAGAAGGATTATGTAAAGATTGAGATGCAATCTGAAGTGGGCTACCCTGAGTGGCCTAAACTGGCCAAAATAGCCTGCGTGATCCCTGTCTCCAGTGTGCTGCAGAACTGGTGTTCTGTCAAATTTTTCTACCAATCAAAATATGCTACTTTGCGGTTCTGCGCATACGCAAACCTAAAATCCCGGGCTGTTTCTTCGCTCATATTTTAAGCATCTTCAAAAATCATAAGAATAAGTTTTTTTTCAGTGTGCCTTTCAACCTGTAAGCGTAAATATATTTGCATGAACACGCTGGGTTTTCCTGAGAATGCAGAAATTAGATGAAAATGACGTATATGGGCATATGCTGTATCTTCAAACCAGCTTATCCAACTCATTATAACATCTGCTTATGTTATGATAAGCCAACAAATAAAGTTGCTCCTGTACACTGATTCATATTGCAATATTTAGGTGAAAACAAAGACTTAACGATCGCATTGCATTACGGTAGTATTTTTTGACAAAGCTGCACAAATTGTCAGAACACCGGACCAAAAGAGCGCAGCGAAATGGGCTGGGGGAGAACGAGGTCACGACTGATGCGCATTGCAAGTTGCGGAGAGACGCTTGAGAATTTTGATTTTAATTCAGCTGCTGGCGCACTGCAGCGTAAATGCGTAAAAAGTAGGCTAAAATGTCCAGAGCCAGAAACGTGTCGCGGGATTTTTTTAGTTTTTTGCATCCATTTGATTACAAGTTGGCAGCACGGCACGTTATTACAATGGTATGAGCCAGTCCAGGTGTGTGTGGTGTTTTGTTTTTTTCTTTTTTTGTTTTTTTTTTTGGTTTGTTTGCAAATTGTAGTTGCAATTGTTGTACGTTCATGTTAAAAGAGCGCGGGCTTGTGCAAGTTTTTATTTTAGAAGTTACACACGTGAGTCAATTGACAGCACTCATTTGATATATCGTACTTTACAGTAAAAAGATTACATTATAAATAAATCAATAAATTCCGCTAAATCAATAAAGCTCAATAAATTCAGATGATATTTGACCGGAATTTCAAACATTTGTCCGATAAATTGAAAACCTGCCGGTCATGTTGTCCGGTGCCAATATTTTCTAGCGGAAACCCTGGTACCCCTATCTTCTCTGACCCTATACCCAGCTGAGACCATGTAAGCTCTCTTATAAATTGGGTACTTTTTCCAAGGTGTATAACACGTTGTTTCTGTTTTGTTGTGCTTTAGGTGTGATATTTCTTTACTGGATAATCAAAATCTTTTATTCTCCAAGGATCGCATGAGAAGGAAGGTTTGCCATCATGAGAAAGTCGAGTGCTTTTTTCTTCCTAAAGTTCATGGATTTCCAGTACGCATTACCACCGATTCTAATACTCTGGAGAATGTGTATCAAAATGTAGTGTCAAATCATGTTGTGTGTTAAATGTTCGGGAACAGTAGCTGCTCATTGTTGGCTTAAAAGAGAGGTTTAGAGATTGAAAATGTGTTCACAAAAGCTTAATCCCTCAGTGGTTTCAATTAATTACAATGCACTGAAAATGTGGAAGAAAAGGTGTGTACAAATATGTGAAAAACATTCGTCAGGCATTCAGGGGGACAGGAAGGCTGGTTTTCTCACAGAAAAGCGGATCATTACCCAGGTGTAATCTGTGGGCCACTTTTATGGGCCACAGTGAGAAAGAAAGTTGGTGTCCTATTACACTGCATAACAGGGTGTTGAACGTTTTGACTAATGACTCTCAGAGATGCATAACTTAATGTACTACAAAATATACTTCCTAAATACATGGGATTAGGGGAGTATTATTATTGTTATTATTTATAAATTTCATCCAGCAGATGATATGTACTGGGAAATTTGGACTTCCGAGTTTGGATTCTAGCCAAGAACCTATGAAATTTCAGAGAGTCTTGGGCAGATGTGTGCAGTTACGAGGAGTGCTGCCTTCTGCAGTTGCCTTGGTGTGACCTTATTTAGTTTCCGTGTCATCAGGTGTTTTCCTGGTCTCGGGGGATGTGTTCTCAGGGCTTCAACCGCAACTGGCTTGACCTTTGCTCTCCTCTCCCAGTCTGTCAATCCCCATTCTCAGGTCTTGGTGATATTCTCGATTTCTTTCTACTTTATTCTGCCGTATCCTGGAAATCCACAAGTACAAACCACACCTGCTTCTTTTCAATCACTGCAATGCTGGGCTTGTTGGATGCTGTGTGGTTGTCCTTTTTGTATCTTGAAGCACCGTAGGATCTTGACACCATCCCTCTGAAGAACCTTAAGTGTACTTTGTGTTTCTACCGCTTTTCTGCTACTGCTGTGCTTCTCGAGGTAGTGCATCTGTTCACTCTTATTACAAGTGCTTACGAGGTGGGTATCATTTCATTATTTTCATTGCGCAGTGGACACTTGAGGCCTTGATGGTGTATTTCCTTCAGGTTTCATCCTATTGGGCGAGTTTCAGCCCTTCAGTCTCTTTGGCCAAATCTCCATGTTTCCATCATGGCCGAGCCTAATTTTCTTTCGTCTTTGTATCTTAATGATAAATATTTTTTTTGGTCTCAAAAAGTCTTTGATTGTGTGGCGAGCGCAAATAAATGTATTATGATTGATATTATTTAGATATATAAATATGTTGTGGAGCGTTATGCTACAGAAGTATAAACTTTTCAGCTTGATTGGAAAGTATTCAGTGGACCAAAAGCTGAATGTATCGTTCTCTGCAATCAGGGTTGCCATCTTTGTGCAAACTCCTTATCTGTTTTGACAGGGTAACCAGACTGAGTCCTGATTGGATGCAGTGTTGGGATCTCATAGAGGCATGAGCTTCGCTCTCTGTGTTGCGCGTTTCCAGATTTTTGTTCCTTTCCTTGCTTCAAGAGATAAAGTTACAGATTGGGTTCCCTCCTGAGGCATGCAATTTTAAGGCCCTGGGTACACACTGGTCACACTCATTTATACCCCTCAAAACCAACATGGCTAACATGTCGAAAGCATTTCAGACCACCCACTGATATGGAAATAATGCATTGTAAGAATTCTGAGTTTAAAACGCTGAGGGAAATTGTGATTTTTATTTTATTTATTTTTTTATTTTTTAAATTTATTTTTTTATTTTTTTATTTTTTTACAGTGGATAAGTGTATGGGGAGATATCAGCGACCATTTACTTTTACTTTTCAGTCATATCCGCTCTCTGGGGTCTGGCTTTATTTGACACGCCTTAATTACAAACCAAAGCAAATGATGTGATCCTGTCTGAAGTTTTAATGACAGCAACCCTGGAACATTCAGGAATAATCCAGTGTAGACTTACCCAATTCAGCAAAAAAAATAATAATAATAATAATTTACTGTAATAGCAGTGGAGGTACAGTACCAGTAAAAAGTTTAGACACACCCACATTTTACTTACAAGACATGTTAAATAAAGAAATGAGTACCATTTATTTTGCAAAAAAAGAGATCGAATTCTTAAATCCATCAAACTAACCAGCATTTTCTGTCATATTTACTGTGCATACTCGCATTTATTTTATTTCTTATACAAGACCAGTTATATGGCTGTAATGAGTTTGCTGCTGAGCGGCCGTCTAAGTTCCCAATGATGTGCTGCACTTGTGGTTCGCTTTTCTTCGACTTTATTCCCAATAGGTTCTTTAATTAACTTTAATTTAGCAGTTGGAAAATGGAAAGAGCTTGTTTGTCTGCTTAGTTTGCAAAATATGGCTTCTTTGAAAATTCTAACATTTTTGACACTATTCAAACAAGTAAATTATTCTCTTCTAACTTCTGACTGTTTACTTCTTTCCAGATTCTATTTGAGATTATATAGAGAGGTTAAGCCATTAAAATTTCTCTAAAAACAGGGCGCCGTGAAATGACCAAAGTGTGTCCAAACTTTTGACTGGTACTGTACATAGTCATGCAGTTATTACAATATACAGTACACTTGGTGTTTATGACTAGACCTGACACCCTCGTTCACAAAGGTTTGTTGTGGTTTCCAGGATAGTAAAACAGTAAAGTGGTGAATAGTAGGCCTGTGTTTTATGGTCACAAGATCCATTCTATTCTCGGGAAACTGTTATCCAGAGCAGACCCTGATCCATAACTGAAACGTCTGTGTGATCCTGCTGAACAGGCTTTCAATATCCTGCTCTTGGGTTTGACTGGGACTCGGGAGGTTATTGGTTCAAGTCTCAGTGGTCTGAATGCATGATGAAACGTTTCTGAAAATATATTTCCCTGCTGACAAGGTATTTTGTCAATGAAAGACTTGTAGGGGCCCTAGATTATTATATCCCCGGAACGCCAAATGGCGTTCCTGGGATATTATGTTTTTGGTTCGACCGCCGCGCCGCCCTACGTGTTAACACGATAACTTCAGTAATATTTCAATTAGAAATTTCAAGTTTTGCATATTAGTAAGTATCATAAATAGGAAGAACTGATTCGATTTTGGACAATTTAAAATTTCTATATTGGCCACCATGGGCCAAAAAGGGAAAAAAATCATATCTCTGGAAATATTTGTCCGATTGACCTCAAATCAAGTGCAAATAAAAGGTCATGACCTGAGGATGTGTCCCACGATGACATTATACCTGTTTGGTTTAAAATTTTGACACAAGGTGGAGCTTTGTCACATAAAATTCACCATTTTTGCCATATCTTTGGAACTATTTGTCCAATTGACATGAAACTATGTGCAACTGCAAGGTCATGACCTCACAATGTGTCACATGATGACATCATACCTGTATGGTTCAATATTTTGCCACCAGGTGGCGCTTTGTGATGGAAAATTACCAAAACTCTCTTCCATGGTTTAACAGTGACATCCTTCAGATCATTAAAGAGCGAGATCATGCTCTTAAAAGGCCTTTAATAACTAAAACCAATACTGACCGCCTTATTTTTACTGGCTTAAGGAACAAAGTGGTGTCTGAGCTGCGGAAAGCCGAGACTAATCATTTCACCAAACTCATTGTAGAGGCCAATGGCAACAGTTTTAAACTGTGGCAACATATAAATAAACTAACTCAAGCAAGAAAATACACTAAAATAAACTGCCTCAAAGTTTGTGATAGAATTATTGATAGTAATGAGTCTATTGCAAATGGTTTTAATGATTTTTTGATTCTGTACAAGAATTGGCAATGAATTTTAAATCCACTGAGTCATCTCCTGAAGAATTTGACCATGTTCACACAGACTCCTTTTATATAAAAGAGGTATCTCATGATAAATAAAAAAAAAGTGATTACAAACATGAGGAACCCCATGTCTAAGCATATCCATAACTTAAATGCGGCATTTATCAAGAAATATCTGAGCTGTCTGTTGGAGCCAATTACTTATTTAGTTAATCAGTCAATACAAACAAACAAAACAAATCTTCCCAGAGACCTGGAAAACAGCAATAATTACCCCAGTTTATAAATCAGGAGACAAAGCCTTAGCAACTAATTACATGCCCATTGCTATCCTCCCTGTAGCTCAAAAGTTCTGGAGAAAATCGTAGCTGAACAATTAACCCCTTTCTGCAGATGTAGATGCCCGCGTCTATAGACCTGCAAATTGGAAGCACGCTGTTACTGTACTCGATCACTAGATAGCACCCCCGGATCAGTTATTGAATGTTCACAAGCAAGCAGACCTCGAACGCGGTTCTGAATACGGTGAAGTTCACTCCACTCCCTGTTTTTCGAGAGCTGCATGAATTAAACTCCTCAGCTAAGCCTGATGTGCAAACTGGTCAGTATCCTTGCCCATAGTGTCGATTCAGCAGTTTGAAAAAACGATATCTTGACACAGAAAAAATCGTTATCCTTAGTAGCAACCAGTTTAGCCACAGTGAGCTAACAGTATTCCATTTAGTAGTTCATAAAAATCAGTTTTCTGAGGCAAAAAAATCGACATGGTATTAATTCTCTCACATTCTATTGCCTATTACAGTTGTCCCATACAAAAAAAATTGTAGTTCCCTACCGTGGATTTACGCGTAGATTCCTTCATTGCCAAATCCAGCGCTTCCTTATATCCACCCGAGTACTGGCGTTGATAGCCAATCACTCAACCATACACTCAAGCTCTTCTGCGTAATTGCAGAGTTACACTTCATGGCCTCCTGAAGTTTCCCTGATAACAATGTATTGAATGGCTCGTTTCTTATCCAATTCCCGAGTGTTTAAACATTTTAGAGTAAGTGAAACACATTGATTGGACAAACACAGAGCATACAAACCAATGCGTATCAGCATGCGCTGTTGTATCCTGTCTACGTTATGCACATTACGCGGCTAAAATTGACGGGATTAATAGAAAATCGGTTCGCAAAACTGGCCTTGAAGTGTTCAGTTACATTACAGAATTTAAATGAGAACGATATGCTCTATTGGAATTATTTCGAATGAAACAGGACCGGAGGGTTCTTGTTACTGGATACATCGCTCTCTATTTTATACAGTCAATGTCTCTGGAGGAGGGATTCACGAAAAAGGTCAGGCTGCTATTTTTGTTTGTTTTTTTTTCTGTTTCGGAATGTATATGTACTCAACTAAGTCGAATGTCGAGGTTTTTTTCCTGTTTAAAACGCGAACTGCCCGTGCATTTTGGTGTGGACCCCCGGTACGTTCATTGCACGTTTCTTTTGAATCGGGAGACGCAATGGATTTGATATTCCCTGAAAGTGGAGTGTCTGTTCAGTTAAAATAAGGTATATTTCAGAATTCAGATATTACTGTGTTAGTGAGGTGTACTTGCTCCTTATAAGTGTTGAAATGGGTTCGTGAGCTTTGAAGAGGGGACTGGTAGCTTTCATTACAGGGTGAATGTTCTGACCGTTTAATTAGCAGTTTATTTAATGCGTGTTTGTGCTGGCTTTGAAGAAAAATGGCCAAAACTCTAAACTTTATTATGGAGAAAAGGCACGTTCATATTTGGAGAGGTTACTGGTGACCATTGGTATTCAACTGCACTGACATTGATAAATTCATACTAAACTCAACCAGAAAATCATTCGTTCATATTAAATTTCATGCCTTAAAGCTTTAATTGTGTTAAATACATGATTTTTTTAATGATTTGACAGCAAATCATTTTGAGACTTTGGGGAGACACTTGGGTAGCTGTATAATTTGGCTAATAGCATGTAGGTAATCTAGAATGTAATTTTGAAGATGAATTCTACTTGTGCTCAAGGAGTTTATGATACCATAAATGTATAGTTTTAAGCCCCAGCAGTTTTTCAATCGTCAGAATTATTTTTTTTGCAATTTCAATGGTGAATTCTCATGAAGATTTTTTATGTTTGCTGCTCATTTTCTCTACCAAAATCATGAAAATAAACTGAAATACAATGTAATTCTAAATGCTGTAAGTGTCTTTCCTGAATTGAGCCACATTTTTCCTCTTTGTGAAGCTTAAATCTTGAATTATACAGCATTAAAGTGGGTAACCCATAAATATCCAAATTTGGCTTCTGCACAAAGGGGTTAATGGAACATTTGGGTCTAACCAACTGCTTCATCCAGAGCAGTTTGGATTTAGACAAAAATATTCCACAGAAACAGCAAACTTTTATCTGCTTGAGAAGATAAAACCCTCTCTGGATAAAAGAAATGTTGTAGGGGCAGTGTTCCTGGATTTAAAAAAGGCCTTTGACACTGTTAACCACAGTATCTCACTCAATAAACTAAATCAATTTAAAATGTCAACTGCAGCTCTGAAGTGGTTCAAATCATACCTGGGGGGGAGACAGCTATGCGTTAAGGTCAGTGGAGTGAAGTCGCATATGAATGCAAACAGCATGGGAGTACCGCAAGGGTCTGTTCTTGGTCCATTGCTGTTCAAAATGTATATTAATGACCTAAAAAGCTGCTGTCCAGATGTCAACTGCCAGATGTATGCTGATGACATGGTCATCTATGTATCCACTAAAACACCCAGCCTGGCAGGTGAGCATCTGACGCAGGCTTTACTGAACATCTCTGAATGGCCCGAGTTGTCTCATCTTACTCTTAATGTTATAAAAACTGTATCCATGTGCTTCTCCATTCGTAATAGGTCCGCAAATGATGCATTTGAGGTTGGGTTTAAGAATGAAATCATTGATGACGTGAATGAAGTCAAGTACCTAGGTATTATCTTGGACAAGAACTTAAAGTTTGATAGTCAGGTTAAGTACATCTACAATAAGGTTAGACCAAATCTTAACTGCTTTCGTTTTATTAGAAGGAACCTGTCATATCAAGCTACAAAATTGTACATGCATGCAATGATTCTTTCTCATCTGTCATATTGTATCACATCATAGTCTCAAGCCTCTTCAATCACATTAAAACCTGTAATATCAATATACAAGCAGGCAATAAAACTCATGGACCAGAAACCAATGAGATTGCATCACTGCCGCATTTTACAAAAACATAACCTTCTCAGCTTAGAAAATTTTATGAATTTCAGTACTCTTAAACCTTTTTTTTTAATGTTTAAATAATCAGGTGTCACTAATTGATAGGTGACTATCAAACAAAAAAACAATAGTCGCCGTGAGGCTAAACAGGGGAAAACTTTACCTGCCGGACACGTTGGCAGTCCAACAAAAACATCTCTCAGGTACTGATTTATGCATATTTATTGCTGCTAGAGAAAACAATCTGTGAATCTTCCCATGGTCCATAAAAACAGAATCAAAATGTCCTGAGATCATGCGGTCAGCAAAAGCACGACTTCCCCCTTCACCCTCTCAGTTCCCCGATTTACCAGGTGAACAGGTGATTTCAATACTCAGCTGATGCACCAACACGTGACCCACCTTCCCGCATGTGACCATGGCAACAAACCTTAAAGCAATACTAGCTGGCGCCTACACTAATGTTTTCTGAACTGGCCATCAGGCGTCAGAGCTCTGACAGAGCGGCCATACGAGCCTCCACCAGTGGTGACTGTCACGTCCCAAGACACAAGACTCATTCCGTCAGTCTGCTCTCTCCGTAAAGGGTGAAAAACTTTGGAACCCTTCACCCACTGATCTAACATTAGAGACCAACAGTAATGCTTTTAACAAAGGACTCTAACAATGGCTAAAATCAATACAACAGCGGTAATTATATGAATAATTTTAACTGGTTGATTGCTTGACCATGTTGCCTTTACTTTGTAGTTTATGTACAAATGTATTTCATCTGGAAAACTGCCTCTCTTTACTGTTGTAATAATACTGTACACCTCATTCCTTTTTCCCCTCTCTTTTATTACTTTATTATTTTTATCATTTCAAAAGCCTCCTGTGGACAAGTGTTACAAATTAGCATATGTGCTAAAACACTTAAACAATACATCTGGTTTGTCCAATGTAATTGTGATGTCCACATCAAATGAACAATAAAATAAATAATAAAATTTTGGCCATATCTTCAGAACCATTTGTCCGATTGGGTCTATTCAAGGACTGGGGAATTGGAGGATTGGGGGCGTTCGGGGACATACCCCAAGCCGTCGCCTCCAACGGCATAAGCCTAGTTTCAATTGTTAAGCAGAGCCTTTTCATGCAGTGCAGCTGTTAGAATTTATCACTTCAGCTCTCACTGTATTTTCAGCTGCTCTCGGTCATTATGTCCCCCGTGATTCAGAGTCATTCTCAAAGAGCTGTGAAACCAAAATAAGGTGACGCGCCTCTGTTTATCGTCTTGCGGCTCTAAACATGGCATTTACAAATACAGACTGCAAAGGATAAATGCTGAGAGGAGTCTTGTATGTCAAAATGATTCAGTCGATGTGCTCTTTCAATCTGGTGCCGCATTTGGGTCAGTTTTGTTGTCACTTTCATACATCAAGTGTGACAGGTGAAGACTGCAGTATGATTGGTTGGAAAGAAAATCTAAAAACGGGCTGCGTTCTGCTCAAGTCTGAACAGTGATTTACTCACAGTCTCCATGGGAAAACCCCCTGTCACCCTCCGACGTAAGTGACCATACAGCAGTGTGATGCATCATATTCCCAACAGGAAGTCACCTAGCACCATTATGGGGTGTAAGACGATATCACATCATGAAATTGACTTAAGGAAAACAGCTATTGATTTTGCCATAAAAGTGCTCCTTCACACGAAACTGAGGGCGAAGCTAGAAGTTAAATTGTCTGTGACGTTGCGGTAAAGATGTTGTAAATTCCTTCCCTGTGTGCTTCGAGCAGGATGCTACAAACATTGTCCGCTTTTCTTCTGTTTTATTTTGTCTAAAGCCACACGCATTAATTGCAATGATACGAGCTGCACATTCAAACAAAACGATGTAAAACTATTGCTGGATCTTTTGAAGGGGGGCGTTTCTGAATCAGGGATAGACGTATTCTCTCTTGCCCTACAGTTGATATCTGTGAACTTCAAGAACCCTCCAGTGAGATCAGACACACCGCAGCATTTCCTCTTCTGTTCACTCAATTTGGCCACAAATTAATATCTAAAGCACTGAATTTTTTATTGGATTTTGCTGCTCGCAGTGCGGGATCTATGGTATCTGCTTCGTCTGTGTGTGCATGCATCCGTCAACACATTTTGATTTATCTCATCAACTATTTCTGTTACAGGCTCCTATTTTTTTACTGGACATGCATCTCATAAAGGCCTACAAATGTCGTGCCGAAAGGTGACCTTGGCCTATTTTACAAGATCACTGACCTAAAAATATCACCAAAACCTTCAATATTTTGCTTCATCTCATCAACTATTTCAGTTACAGGCTCCTAATTAGTTCCCGCCACCAAGCAGGCATGGGAGCTATGGTATCGGGCTCCGTCCGTCCGTGAGTGCATGTGTTTGTGCGTGCGTGTGTTCGTCAACACATTTTGCTTTATGTCATTAACTGTTCCAGTTACAGGCTCCTAATTTTCACTCAACATGCATCTCATAAAGGCCTGCAAATAATGTGCCTAAAGGTGACCTTGGCCTATCCCTTCAAGGTCACTGGCCTAAAATTATCACCAAAAACTTCTACAATTTGCTATATCTTATTAACATTTTCAGTTGCAGGCTCCTAATTGGCTCCCGCCGCCCGAGTGGCACGGGGGCTATGGTATCGGGTGCTATCCGTCCGTGCGAGCGTCCGTCAACAAGAAAATTCGACATTTTGTTTATCTTAACGGCAGGAGCTTCTGGGGCCGCCAGTACCCTATATTTTTGTTTGTTTGCCCATAAGGAGGTTCAAAGTTAGTTTTCATATTGCAAGCCGTCACACTCACATTCTGTATCTGCTGGTTGCAGCGCTTCTCTGAAGCTGCATCACACTTATACTGAGAGAAATATTCAAACCCAGGACACCATGTTTTTATGGCTACAGCATTACATCAAATGGAAAATATCTAGATTGTGGGAATAATTTTGTCCACATTTCTCTTTAATTCAGCAGGACAGATTTGGGATCATTGGACACCTCGGGATCTCCACTGCAGTTTATAGCAAGCCTGTTCCACAGCTTGGGATGGCTGTTGCATTATAACATAACATGAATGGCGACAACAGGCCGTTCAGCCCAACTACGCTCGCCAGTTTCTTTATACTATTGTGAATATATCACTTCAGATACTCAATGACTCAATGGTATCTAGCTTTAAGTCAAGCCTGCTCTTGAAAACCCCCAAGGTCTCTGTCTCAACAATATGGTCAGGCACACATCCTGTTCGAAATTCCACATCCACAATTCCACATTCCACATCGAAATTACTCTTTGGGTGAAGAAATATTTCCGAATATCAGTGCAAAATTTACCTTTGGTCAACTTCCATTTGTGACCCCGAGTTCTACTTACAACACTTGGTCGAAGGAATCCTACGTAATTCACTTTGTTAATCCCTTTAACATATTTAACGACCTCAATCAGATCACCCCTTAGCCTCCTTTTCCTAAGACTAAAGAGATTAAGGATCTTCAGCCTCTTCTCAAAGCTTTCCTCTTTTATACCCGGATTTAGCTTAGTGACTCTTCTCTGAACTTTTTCTTGAGCCTCTATATCTTTCTTAAAGTATGGTCCCCAGAACTGTGCACAATACTCCAGATGTGATCTGACGAATGTGTTGTACAAAAGAAGCATCACCTCCAAGGATTTGTACTCAATACTTTTGGCAATGTATCCCAGCGTCCGGCTGGCTTTTTTTAAC
Source organism: Gymnothorax reevesii (assembly GCA_029721435.1). Taxonomy (NCBI): domain Eukaryota; kingdom Metazoa; phylum Chordata; class Actinopteri; order Anguilliformes; family Muraenidae; genus Gymnothorax; species Gymnothorax reevesii. Next base: position 16,852,522 of record CM056583.1, on the reverse strand, counting down.
TGCTACGACACAATGACTAGAGCCTGTGAGGGTTTGGTCAACAATCACTCCCAGATCTTTTTCATGTGAAGAACATTCCAGTTTTAAACCTCCCATGAAGTAATCCCGTCTAATATTTTTATTACCTACATGTACAACTATACATTTCACAACATTAAATTTCATTTGCCACATTTCTCCCCAATTCTGGATTCTATCCAAATCATCCTGAGTCACTTTAGCTGACTCTAAACTATTTGCCAAACCTCCCAGTTTAGTATCATCTGCAAATTTGACTAATTTGCTCTCAATATTCCTATCAAGGTCATTAATGTAGATGAGGAACAGCAGGGGCCCCAACACCAATCCCTGAGGTATGCCACTCCCCACCATACCTAGCTGAGATGAGATACCACTGACCACCACTCTTTGTGTTCTGTCCTGTAACCAGTTTTGAATCCACTCCAGAATACCTCCTGTAACTGCAATGGAGCTCATTTTAAAATTTAGTCTGCTATGCGAAACTGTATCAAATGCTTCCTGAAAATCCAAGTATATGATGTCATAAGCCCTGCTCTGGGCTTGGTGGCTTCTTCAAAAAATTCAGGAAGGTTTGACAGGCATGACCTTCCCTTACGGAAACCATGTTGGCAATCCTCAAGATATTACGTTCAAGAAATAAGTCCAGCTCATCTTTTATGATAGATTCCAGTATTTTGCACGCAATGCAAGTTAAACTGACTGGCCTGTAGTTTCCTGGCTCGGTACGGTCCCCTTTCTTATATATTGGTATTATATTGCCCTGTTTCCAGTCATTTGGTATTTCTCCAATTTCTAAAGACCGTCTGAAGATGGTGGATAGCGGCTTAAAGATGATCTTTCCTGAGCACTCTAGGATATAAGCTATCAGGATCCGCCACCTTATCTGCCTTTAGTTTATGCTACTTGTCTAATACTTCGTTATCCCAAATCTCAATTTCTGCTAAATAATCTTGAGCATTGAACCTGCCCTCTGGCCAAATAAAAATCTGCACTGAAATAAAATTCTCAACAAAGTAACTGTTAAAGGTATCCGCAATATGCTTGTTATCATATAGCAGCGATCCATTTTTATTCTTCATGCACTTAACCTGCTCTTTGACTTTCCTTTTTCTGCTACAGTACTGAAAGAAGCGATTAGGGTTAGTTTTTGCCCCCTCTGCAATTTGTCTTTCATACAGTCTTCTAGCATTCCTCAGCTCTTTTTTGACCACAGCCCGCATTTTACAGTGTTCAGCCTTAGTGTTCTCATTGTTAATCTTTATGTACATCTTATAAAGATTTCTCTTTTCCCTCAAACTCCTACAAATAGCTGTAGTCATCCCCTGAGGATTCTCCTTACTTTTGGACACCTTTGAAATGAATTTGCTTTGTGAATCAAATAAAATCCCCTTAAATCTTTCCCACATCTCATATACAGACTCACAGTCTATGAATGTCTCCCATTTCATTTCAATTAGATATGAGCGCATCCTGTCAAAGTTTGCTCACCTAAAATTGAAAATTTTTGTTTTTGAAGTCTATAGGCTTATGTTTATGGGTCTGTAGGTTTTATGGGGATTTATGAAGGTGATAGACTGAGAGGAGGAACCTGAATCTGGTCTCCACGAAGGACTGCGCATCTCCTGATATGTAATGACGCAGAAAAATGTTTAATCTGGTGTAATTGCGAACGCCATGGAGGGCTGGATGCTCGGAAACAGAAACTGAGGTTTATTTTGGTGCGGTCTGATTGTTGTCCCGGTTAATCTCCACTTTATTTTCTCTGTTTTCCTAGTTAATCTCCATCTTATTTTCATTGTTTTCCTGGCTAATCTCCATTTTACACATTATATACAAGGCATTACCAAATTGCCCATAGGTATGAGTGTGAGAGTGAATGGTGTGTGAATGGTGTGTGCGCCCTGCGATGGATTGGCAAGCTGTTCAGGGTGGGTCCCTGCCTTTGCCCGTAGTCAGCTGGGATAGGCTCCAGCTCGCCCCGTGACCCTAGTGAGGAATAAGCGGGTATAGAAAATGGATGGATATACAAGGCATTGTCAGGTAAACTGCCAAGATATATTGCCAGTTTGCTTACTTTAAGAAGGGGGGAGGACCATCTTCATGCTCTTGATTATTTGGTTTTAGACGTCCTGAGGGTTCATCTTGAACTGGGTAAAACTGCTTCTCAGTATTTTGCCCCACAGAAATGGAATAGGCTTCAACAGTTGCTAAATTCGGACAAGATTATTTCATTTACATGTTTTACATGTCTTATTGGCTGCCTTGGAGCAGGAATGTAGGCTACATGTGTGCTGTAGCTCTTTTGATATGTTTTTTATTTATTGTTGTACTTGGATGTTTTTCTGTGGTTCACAACTGGGCTCTTGCAAAGGGAGCCCACTCTCAACTGAACACCGGTATAAATAACTAAAAAATGAATTTTATTCTTTGTGTTTTTCCAGGAGACCTGAGGTCTCTCCCGGGGTCCTCCTGTCCCTGCGATCACCAAAAAAGAGAGAGAGAAGTGGACTCGGCATGTCTCACTGGGCGGGGCTGTTTATTTGAGCACACGCTGTTCCTTTTGGGACCACCGAATACGTAACACATGGCCATCGCACGCCAAATATCCTGGTTCCCTCTCAGGGTGAAACACAGTGACAGTAAGACGAGGGCTTCGATAGTAAAAGCACGCTGAGTGTCTATTCCTCCATTCGTGATCTCAGCCAACAAACTTTGTGAATTTGTTCTTCTCTCTGGGCGAAGAATTGTGCAGACAGGCTAAACCTGGTCATTGGAACATAATTTTGGACATGACTGTTACTCTGTGGAAGAGAGTCATCACCCAGTGTGTGGCATCTGTGTGTTCTTCTGTGTATGCAAATCCTGTGTTTTCACCCAAAGTACTGTTACATCACAATGGACAAGATCATGTGAGCATTCCTGTGCTTAATAGTGTGACTGAGCACACAGCAGGATGCGGAGGTGCCACTGTCACTCCAGGAATTCTGGGAAAGGTAGTTCTGGAGTCCCCGGCCAGGAAAAAGGAAGCTGTAAGAATTAAATGGACATTTATTTGCGTCTCTCTTTCTGCAGGACAGTGTAACAGAAATAATAGATGGGGTAGTACTCAATACGCCAGCCAGTAGGCCTTAATGAAATCATGGAAATGACTGGAAGGCGATTCTAAGTTTATTATAGAAATTCTGTCATGTTGAACAGATTGTTGTTTCAGTCATTTATTTTCGTTGTTTGCTGTGAGGCAATGCACAATTTGCTGGCCTGCCTAGTCGTGATTTCAAACAGGGCCTCAAATCACACAACAGCAATCTGTTGTTGCGTTTTTAGGCATTGCAAAACACTTCCCAAGAATTTTGGATTGATTTTTTTTTTTTTTTTTTAAATAATGACCTCATCATTTGTCTGTTTCAAACTGCGGGAAATTAACATTGAAAGCATTTGGATTTTTTTTTTTTATCCGGCTCATTTTTATGAGCATTACTCCTTGGGAAAGGCAGTCTGTTGTGGGCACTTCAAAGTGTTCTGCAAAATGGCAGCTGTTTGTGACGGCCAGATAAGAGGGTATGATAACACAGCTGTAAAGACTGCAGGAGGAAACGTTCACTCTGCTGGGGCAGACCTGTTAGGGCCCTGACAGGATACGGACGGACACACGGGGTTATGGTCTTCTGGGCAGTGGGGCCTCAGCGAGCTGTCTGTCTGCAGATGTGGAGAGGTTAGATAGCAGAGAGATTCTGTTGCACGTAAATGTCTTAGTTTTGGATCATGTAACGGCTCTCCATGGCATTCCACTGATCATGCATTAATACATGTGCAAACACTTCTTACACAACCTACAGTTGTTAATTTTTTCTTTTAACTTTGATATTTAATGAAAATCCGGTCTTGGCTGAAAAGTCAATTGGCTGAAAAATCGAGTTAAGTAATGTCAAACAAAAAAGAAAAAATATGTAGTATTACAGCATACTTAAGTAAGTATAACCTGAAAGCGAGTGGTTAAGCACTGCCAGTGTATGCATCTCTGAATGGGTCTTTACATGTGACGTTACTTTATGGATCTTCGTGTATTTAACTTTGGCCATTTTATCATCTCTTCACGATTCCTCCACCTTGGACTTTTTTTTTTTTTTAATCTTTGTAATAATTCAACAAGTATGTGAATATACTCTCAAATTTCCTTTAGCTATGCAGCTTTTCATAAAGACATAAGCGTGTGGACTTTTCAGAAAATTTGGATGTGAACAGAAACATCACACTGCACATTAAGCATGATTTATGTTAGTGGATGTGAGATATTCAGAAAATGTTTCCTCCATTTTGAGCAAAAGCAGAGATGGACATGAACACCTCATAAATGGTGCAGTGGAGGATAACTGTAACATAGATGGCTTAATGCAGGATAGTTTCGCTAAGCCTAACTGCACATGCTCAGTGCATCATGTTGTACTGTACAGGATCAGTGCAGTAAATGCCTGTACAATCTTTTTCTATTGAAGTTATCCTCAGGGTATGAAGTCTTTCCATTTATTCCAAACAGCCAATGTGGAAATAAGTTATAATTGCAAAATTATCACTGTCTAACCAGGAATTTGCTACTATGAAGGTGTAAACAGTAATAAACTGATTAAAAACCACACACCTCTGCTGGTAAATATTCTCTTGCACCCAGCCGGCCTGTGAAACAATGATTTAAAATGGTGATGTTGTTTGGAAAGAGACACTTTTCAATAACATCTGCGCAGCACACAAGGTTTCAACATGAAGAAGGCACTTTATGGCAGTTAATAGTGCACAAGCACCTGGCAATTAATCACTCAGTCACTCAGGAAAATAATTGATTTATTGAAAGTGCAGTGTGTACTGACATATTGAGGAGCTCAGTGCCAAAAGTACTACAGTCACATTTTCACACACATTGAGGTAAGGATGGGGAAAGATCTTTTATTGTTGCCAACACCCACAGCCTCGATTTTCTCAAAATTAGCATTTACTGACTGAAGTACTTCTAGCCTTACGCTCTTCAATAGGATTTTGATGAAGCATTTTGCAAATATTTCAAACTAATCTTGATTTAAATGTAATATTTTGTCACCTTTCCCCTTGATATGTCGAAGGACTGAGAAGTTAAGTTGTGATCAGTGATTCATGATCAAACTGAAGAATTGGGCCTTTAACCCAAAACATCAGCTCGCCGTCTGGTAAACGTCAAATTCGCGATGCAGATGTTCTGAAACTGACACGTGGAAAGTGTAAGTTATTGAGAAATGAATCGCAGTTGTGCGTAGCAGCCTTTTGCCATTCTTGCAGTTTCCCAAAGTTTGAGGGAGCATTTGGTTCTTACAGTATGATTAAGCAATTGGAAAAAAATACTGATGAGCTGTGATGTGATATATATGATGTGCAATTTCAGCCAATGATGTAAAATGTTTTATGTACAAAAAAACTGCTTGAGACTACAGAGGAAAGCGCTGATTAACCCTTAAAGTGCTAAATGCAACTATTGTTATTCAATGATAAAAGTATCAAAATAAAAGCTGTTGAAAACCTATAATGTGTCAACTTGTTTAAAAGAGCTCTTCTGCTCTATTAAACAAGTTGCCACATGATAGGTTTTCAACAGCACAAGATTTATATACATTTTTTAATTTATTCTGCGCTCTAAGGGTTAATATTACAGAATATTTCCGCTTTCAGATCTCAGGAGTATTCCATCTGCAAGCACTATGATGCTAACGAGCCACAGTTTTAACCCGCAGCAGATCAGACACTCACCTGCGCAGGAAACCTGCTCTCTCCCAGGACTGTGTTCTAATCGCCTTTTTTTGCTTAGGAAAGTACCAAACTCCTTGTGAATGACTGAAAATTATGAGGTGGCAGCCATGATAAGTGCTGTTTGAAGTCTCTAAATGCGAAGGAAAGGTCTTGGGGCATGAGCATCCTTTAACAAAAAGCCAGGAGATAATGACAACCCACAATTCCTTGTGGCTGCTATATTTAAAGCGAAGCACCATCCATCCGGCCAATCCGAGGGACAGATGGGCATGATGGAAAGTGACTCGTGAGTCGCCTCGTGTCAGCGCATCAGCATGCGTGTGGATGTGTGTAAGGGTACGTGTGTCTATGTTTGCAAAGCTGCATGCTTGTGTTTGTGTGTGTGTGTATATGTATGTGTATGTGTATGTGTGTGTGTGTGTGCGTGTGCGCGTGTGTGTGCGCGTGCCTGCGTGCGTGTGTGTGCCATGCGTGTGTGCAGTGTGTGCGTGTGCGTGCGCGTTTGTGTGTGTGTGTGTGTGTGTGTGTGTGCGTGCGTGTGCATGTGCGTGCGTGTGCGTGTGTGTGTGTGTGTGTGTGTGAATGTGTGCGTGTGTTTGGGGGGATGGGGGTTGCTTAGATTCCCAGTTCTCCTCAGTTCTTTGAAAGCTGTTTGATGGACACATACCTTTGCCATTTGTGTTTTTAATGTTCTCCCATATTTTTGTGTGTTGGATTTGTATTATTCAGAACAGGGTGGAGATATGAGGCCTGTGTATTTGGGAGGTGGAGTTGAGTGGAGAGGATTTTTTTGGGGGTGTGAGGGCGGTGGTATCAGGCGGAGAGTGCGCCTGCTGGATGGATTGTTGGGGGGGGGGTGGGATTCTCCAGAGTTTGAGTTCTGTCAGTTTGAGGAAACACAGCCCCCCTGGTCCATCACCACCCTGTAGCTCCACTCAGGAAGGGGGTCGTCCCCAAACAGGAAGAAGAAGGATGATGGAATAGGGGAAAAAGTGGCTGGTGTTTGGGAGCTGTGAGCTGCACCAGAAAACAATGATGCTGCTCCTCAAGAATTAGATGCTTATCAGGGGGGAATCTGCCCTCATTTTTTCCTTCTGAAATAAGGAGAACATTTTTTGGAGCCTCGACTTCTTAACATCTCTGCGGAAGGCTTCTATGCGCGACATATTCAGAATGACATCTGGTTCAGCTGGCACTATATGTACAGCTGCTTATAATCTGCATAACAATGGAAATTCATGCAATTTTTACAGCTAATGGTGTGACACACCTTTTAAGGGTAAAAAAAAAACAAAAGTCCAAGCACAGATCCTTGTGGTATTTTTTCACTTCCACTTGAGTGGTTGTCAGCTACCCTGCTCCTGGATATTCTGAATTCAACCTCAACCTTGCAAAGCATGCCTCACACAAATGCGAGTGATGGTTAACTGTAATTAATTGAATCAGGTGTGTCAAATTAAGGTTGCCGTGTAAATGCACAGGAGGGTAGATCTCCAGGAGCAGGATTATTTACCACTTTACACTGTATGTGCTCTTTGTTAAACAAATTAATATCATTCTAACAGATGAGACTTCAACCCAAAGAGTATCTGCCCACTGAGGCTAATTATATTTTCAAGTTGGTCAAACAGAATGCTATGATTTATTGTGTCAAAGGCTGAACTTAAATTTAGGAGCGTGAGTGAGGGGATACCGCTGATGTCAGTGGAGACAGAGACCTTCCAAGAAATAAGGATGGGTTTGATAACCTTTACTAAAACTGTGTCAACGCCAGGTGTTATTTACTTGAGGAGTCCTGTTGGCATTGGGTCTGAAAAGAAAGTAAAATTTTGAGAGGAATTAATTAAATCCTAGGCACTGTGGTCCAGTTGTCGCCTCCAATGGTCTGGGTTTGAGCCCCAGCTCCCCCCTGCTCCTCTCACCTCAAAGTACCGGTACCACAGGATCACTCTTCCCAGAACCCCTGACCAAGGCTCGGCCCACAAGAGCTGGAGCTGGTCCCCGGACGCCGCACCGTGGTTCCACTGCTGGGCCAAAGTAACTCGGATGGGTGAAATGTTATCATCAAATTACCCCACTGTGTTCAATAAACTGAGCCTTAAATATAATGGGAAATAAATGTTGGAATGCAGCTGTCTTGAGATAAAGCCCACTTTTTCAGGGACGGGGCAAACCAGTCTGTTAGCAGAGATATAGGGAAGATTTTACATCGTTTCATTTATTGTGAAGATTTTCCTTTCACAGGAGAGCATGGAGTCACTGCTGCTGGAAATTATGGGAACACAGGTCAGGTGATGCTCTGTTCTCAGTGCTCTGCCAGTTTCATCTGAAACACGGCCTACATGCTTCTGCAGGATTCGCCCATTACAGCTGCGCATCATTCAGCAGCAGGAGTAAAACGGCATTATTCACCTGGACTCGGGGGTTGAGAACGGTCCAACGGTATTCATTTTAACCACTCAAACAAACATGACATAAACCGTAGAGATGGGAGTGTCTCAGTGTGTACATTTTGTACAGGTGATTCTAACATTTGCTGTGTGTGTGTGTGTGTGTGTGTGTGTGTGTGTGTGTATGTGTGATTTAAGTATCGATCAACTTAATTTCTTTTCCAGACATAAAATTATTTGAAGATGTGCAGACATGGAGGCTTAGATATCTCACAATGGAGGGAATCTAGAAATGGGTAAAACAATCTTTACCCTTAGAGCGCTAACTACAGCTATTGTTGCTCAATGATGTAAGATATGAAAATCAAAGCTGTTGAAGACCTATCAGGGGAGATTAAACACTTTAATATGTTATGAAAGGAGAAGTCATTTTGTCATTTTTAAGGTGGAAAATATTTCTCACTGAAAATGGCCAAAAAACATGAGACATTTGTTATGGCCCCAATTTGTTATGACATTAACGACAGCAAAGGATGACAGACAAAAATTTTAAAACTTAAACACATTTAATTGAACAAAGGCAACTAACAACAAACTACTCTACTCTACAGACCAAGATTGATTATATACAAAAACAGAAATATTTACAGTCCCTTTGGTGGGTTCCTTGGTGATGTCCTGGGTGAGGAAAATGCTCTAACACAGGCAAAAATCCACTAAAAGCTTCACAGGTCTTGAACAGAATGACAGGTCTGGTCACATGTATCCTTCTCCTTGCAATTTCTCCTACTCCTTTACTGTCTCAATTTTACTCCTTATATACTCTTTTGCAGACCCCTCCCACCTTTTAGGCATTTTTTTATTTTTCTCTGGGACTTGTCCCAGACATGCCTAAAACATGCCCAAACCTATCTCCAGTCTGAGCTTTACAAAAAAAAAAGGTAAATACTGTCATCTAGTGGCCCCTATTCACATTACATGTAACACATGTTTGAAATTGCAACTTTAGGGTCATAATTTATTCATGTCAATTTCTTCACTTAAGATGAAAAAGGAGTCTTTCTACATGATAAAGAAGAGAAAATTATCTTCTTTTGACTCCATTTGGAATTTTTATGGTTAAATAAAAATTAGAAGCTCTAAAAATGTTGTTGGCTGTGGGCAAAAAATAGAACCTTGTGCATAACCATGATGAAGTAAAAGAACACATGGAGTTTGTGTTCAGGAGGTCTGAGGAGGATCCATCCAACCATCATGGAACAAGATAATACAGATAGTTTATGTGTTCGGGTGGTTTGAAGTGGAAAATTCATGAACTTACATTGCAAGGAAAAATAGGGGGTTCAACAGAACAATACATCACAATGTATTGAAAATGGGCAAGAAATATTAGACCACTTACGTCCGAAATTGAAAATTTAGGGTCACAATTTTTAACTGTCAATTTCTTCACTTAAGATGATAAAGGGGTCATCATACACTGTAAAAAAGAGAAAATTATCTTTCTTTGACTCATCTTGGAATTTATTTTTGGTTAAGTAATAAAAAAGCTCAAAAAGTGTTGTTGTTGGCTTGGGACAAAAACTGCAACTTTGATCTTAACCACCATGAAATAAAAGAATATTACAAAGAGTTTTCGTTTTTGGGAATTCTGAGGAGGAAAATGCATGCACTTACATTGGAAAGAAAAATACAGAATTAAATAGGTTAATACATCATGAAATAGACCAATCGTGAGTCATTTTGGCATTATCAAGGTCAAACACATTTTTCACCGCAAATAGCCAAGAAACGTAAGACTATACACTTATGTCCAAAATTGCAATTTAGGGTCACAATTTTTTCACTTAAGATAATAAAGAGGTCTTCATAGACCATAAAAAAGTGAAAATTATCTTCCTATGATTACTCTTGGAATTTTTATGGTTAAATAAAACAGTGTAGTTGCCTGTGTGCAAAAAAAATGGAATTTTAAACTTAACCATCATGAAATTAATAAATACATACAGTTTATGAGTTTTGGAGGTCTCAGGAGGAAAATGCATGCACTTACATTGCAAGGAAAAATATGGGATTAAACAGGTTAATACATCATTAAAAAAAGACAAGTCATGAGTCATTTTGGCATTTTTAAGGTTGGAAATATTTTTCATAAAAATCTCCAAGAAATATAAAACTGTACCCTCATGTCCGAAACTGCGAATCTAGGCTCGTAATTTTTCATTGTCATTGTTTCTCTGAAGATGATAAAGGCGTCTTCATACACTTAAAAAAAGGAGAAAAAATATCTTCCTTTGGCTCCATTTGGAATTTTTATGGTTAAATAAAAATTTGAATCTCAAAAAGTATTGTTGTTGGCTTTGGGCAAAAAATAGAACCTTGAGCATAACCATGATGAAGTAAAAGAACACATGGAGTCTGTGTTCAGGAGGTCTGAGGAGGAAAATGCATGCACTTACATTGCAAAGAAAAATACAGGATTAAACGGGTTTGTACATCATAAAACAGAAAAAATCATGCGTCGTTTTTGCATTTTAAAGGTCAAAAATATTTTTCACCGAAAACGGCCAAGTGTAAAATGTCAACATGCTAGTGACCAGATTTCAGCTTTAGCATGTTAACATTTTGCACATAAGAATGCAAACATTAGCATTAGCAAGTTAGCTTTCAAACCTAAACATGCTTCCAGGATCATGACCACATTAGAATGACAACATTAGCATTTGAATTTGTTAATGTTACCTTTGCGGAGTTTGATGATAAATATGAAGCATTTTCAAAGACAAATATTCTTTTGAACAAACCTTATCAGAAGACCAGAAGGGTCAAAATTTTAATCGTCAATTATTTCACTCAGAATGAAGAAGGGGGTTTCATACATCATAAAATAGAGAAAATAATTTTAATTTGAGTTTTTTTTTTTTAACATACTTAGGGTTAAAAAGGTCCAAAATTGTAACAAATTAACTGTAAAACTTTTCTGTTATGACCCTGTACATTTATGCTGCCTCCAGTGGCAGGAGGACTATTTTTATGTCTGTCTTGTATGTGTTTAGTTGTAGGTTTGGTGGCAACTGGCAACACCCTAAAAAAGGAGTTTTGGGTTGTGCAAAAGGACTCTCAACTGCCAGCTTGTTCCCCAGCAGCCTTTCAGGGTCCTGACCGGCTCTTGTTGTTTTTGGCCAACTGTATGTTTGATAAAGTGCTTTTTGTAATTATGTCATATTTTTAAAACCATGTTGTCTCCCCAATTTATGTTGTGATCAGTCTGTGGGCTGGTCGTAACAAACGTAATAAGAAGAGCCTTTATAAATTACTAAAAGTGGGGGAAAAGCTTGAATATGAGTCATTTTGGCATATTAAAGGTCATAATTTTTCACAAAATATAGCCTGATGTTAATGTCTGCATTAGCATTAGAATTCTCTCCTTAGCATTAACATTAACAAGTTAGCATGCTAAAATTATCATCAGCATTTTCGCATATTTAGCATGCTTATGTCAACATTAGCATGTTAGCAAGTTTTATCAAGCATTAGCATATTTGCATGTTAATGTTATTATTAGCTTATCTGCATGCTAACATTGATTTTAGCACAATGACATGCAAGCGTTAATTAGCATGTCAGCTACATAAATCAGCATAATAGTGATCAGATATTAGTATTTGAATCAGCATGTAAGCATTAGAATTTTTGCATGATGATTTTAGCATTGACATGCAAATTTAAACTTATTAGCATATTTTATTAGCATGGTTTATATGGAGTAGCATGTTAGCATTAGCATTATAGCATGCTTATGTTGGTTTTTGCACAATTTTATGTAATAATTCATTAGCGTGTTTGCATTTCCACATGAGAATTCTAGTGACCAGACTTCAGTTCGCGTGCTAACATCAGCACGTTTGCAATTCAAACATTTGCATAAACATGCTTACAGGAGCATGACCACATTTGAATCTCAATACTAGTCAAAAAATTTATTGCCACTTTCTTCAGTCAGAAGGATAAAAGGGGTTTTGTACATCATACAAAAAATAGAGTATATAATTTAAGTCATTTTGGCATACTAATGGTTAAAAATTTCCAAAATGGTGGCAGAATATCACCATTTTAAATTGTTACTTTATGAATTATAAATAGGGAAAAGAACTTAAATATGAGTCATTTTGGCATTTTAAAGGTTAAAATTTTTCACCAAATATGGCCTGAAGTTAGCATTTTCATAAATATTAGCATTTTCCAATTAGCTTGTCAGCTAATTGGCATGAGCATGTTAGCATGTTTACATTCAGATGCTAACATTAGCATTTGTATGTTGGCAAGCTTCTGCATGCATTGGCATATTAACATGCTACTGTTAGCATTTGCTTATTAGCATGCTAACATTGATTTTAGCCCCATGGAATGAAAACATTTATCAGCATGTTAGCTGCACAAATCTGCATCATACATTAGACATCACTTTTAGCCTCATACCATATTTACATTAGCATGCTAATAATAGCATTAGCATGTTGGCATCCTAACGTTAGCCTTAGCATAACAGCATGCTAACATTGACTTTTGCATGAAAGCAAGCAGGCATTTATTAATATCAGCATGCTATTAACAAGATTTTAGCATTACCATGGTACCATTAGCATTTTGCATGTTACCATTCAAACAAATATACTTTCTTGAGCTTGACCACTTAATCATGCCATCATTAGCACATGCCACCATTAGCATAAGAGCATGTTTCCTCTTGTAATGTGAAAAAAATGCCACTAGATGGCAGTATTGACCTTTTTTTTGTTAAGCCCAGTCTCGAGCTAGAGTTTGGGCATGTCCTGGGCATGTCTGAGAGGGGTCCCAGAGAATTGAAAAAAGTCTGGTAGGTGGGAGGGGTCTGCAAAAGAGTATATAAGGAGAAAAATTGAGAGAGTAAAGTAGTAGGAAAAATGGCAAGGAGTAGGATACATGTGACCAGACCTGTCACTCTTTTCAAGACCTGTGAAGTTTTTGTGGATTTTTGCCTGTGTTGGAGCATTTTCCTCACCCAGGACCTCACCATGCAACCCCATCTCAAGGAACTGTAAATATTTTTTTTTCTTGTATATATCAATCTTGGTCAGTAGTATAAATTGTAGGTTAGTTGTTAGTCTTTGTTAAATAAAATTTGTTTAAGTTTTAAAATTTTGGGGCCACAAGAAATTGGGGCCATAACACTGCTTTTTAAAAACATTTTTTTGCATTCTACTTGTCCATCTGTGAATCATATTTTTACAGGTGCATGAGACAGGCGGACCACTCCAGCAAACATGCTGACTAAGCTTCGTTTCACTTGCTGCATCATTCGCTGTAAATATTTCATGAATTTGCGGTCATCTGGTTCATTGGCAGTATACCGTTACCAGGACTTGGCGGCCGTTGTGTTCCTGCTGGCGCACAATATCTGTTCATCATGTGATCTTTCCACAACTCACTCCTGGTTACATCACCTCAAATCCTTTATGTGAGTGTGGATTTCAGAATAAAATAATTAGTTTACAGGTCATATGAAAGTTGGATTTCAAAGAATGATAAATGTATTTTGTAAAAATTAGCATGAATAAACTGAACTCATTATTTAGGTTTTGCATTGCATTTAAAATGACAGGGTGCAGTTCAACAATAGGAAATGCATAATTACTTTTTTGTGCTGATATTTCCATGATTTATGATCAATGAATCTATATATTTTTTTTAATTATAAATTTGGCATCTCCAATCCCACCCAAATCTGGAATGTCCAATCGGGGAACTATGTACAAGGCTTTTCATATATGCTGCCCCCTATTGCCAACTCAGGAGAGTGTAGACAGCTCGCGACTCTCCTCCATAGCATGTTTCGTCGCCACCGCTTCTTATACGCTCATTGGTTGAAACTTTGCAAGTTCAGAATGAGGGCGGAGGATAGCCGGACATGAACGAGCTTAGAATCGTCCTAACAGGAGGCACCTGAGAACTTTTTTTTTTTTACAATCCCTATCCCGGCGGACCCTTCCCAATTTGCATCCTTGTAGCGCATTGGCCAATTGCGCGCTACTCTGAAAAGAGCTGCCGACTGGTACGTGGCGGGCCACTGAATCTGTGTTGTAGTGCAAATGAATTTGTGGTTTTATCAAGTGCCCTCCCCTGTTCTTCAGATCAGCTGATATCTGGTGTGAAACCATTGGATTCCGATGTGATATGGTCAAGCCAATCATCTTCAGAGTGATCCTGACAAGTGGACGAATGTGCATCCAGTAGAAATGTTCATGTTGCCATGCAATACAAATCTTAACATGAAAGTCAAAATCTCTTCGATGGTTGAAAAGCCTTTGAGAAGGTCAATGAATTTGAATATCAGTCATTCATACCACTGTCTTTAAGTTTTTGCTTTTAAGATGTGCACTGAAAACCGCATTTCTTTTTTTTTTAATATTACCAATAAACAATATTTCATGAAAATCAGTTTTTAAATGCTTGACACATTTTTGTAAATGAATGATACAGCCTTTTGTTGATAGCTGGATCATCGGAGGGTAAGGGGTGATTCAGTCCTCCAGTATGGAGCGGCTGGATTTTCAAGGACCACAACGCACCTGGGCAAGGAGCCTGTGGATTTTCCAGCTGATGCAATGAACCTGGAAATACACACAGACACCATTAATTTTTCAGTCCTGAATCCAATTGGGTATTTACGAGCATCTGAGTGGACATTGAACTCACTGATAGAGTCTGCCTAAACACGTGTACCAAGGGAAATACCAGGCAAACACTGACAGAACACGTAAACTCCACACAAGGCCCCAGGGCAGCACTACTGAACCATCCCCCCCCCCCCCTCCCCCCATTAAATAACAATCAGAGCAGTTTCTATATCCTTTAAACCGCTCTCACACACAAACACACACATGCACACACACACACATTGTGAACATCACATTTGGACCAGCAGGCATTATTCATGAGAGTATGCTTATACACACTGCACATACTAAGCTGTGCTGCTTTCACACCAGTCAACGAACATGCCATCAATCATCAGCTGGTCCAACTATAATAAATATATGAATGAAACTGGCAAGTATGCAAATCAAGTGCACATAACCGAAAATCTACTCAAATGGTTTGCGAGCTGTGAGGCAAAAAGAGTTTCATGTCCTGACAATAACTCTTCATTAACATCAAAAGGCTATCACGGCACGCTAATACATTCTGACATTTTTATTATTATATCCTGAAATATGAATAAGCCATTAAAATTCAGTTTTCTGGGAATTATTGATCGAGAGCAGCCAGCGAGGCACCTGAGCATTATCTGCTAGTCTACTTAGTGACTGTGTTAGCATTGAATTCTGCAGCTCACTCCAGACACTCATTGGATGCCAGGAAAATTTTGCATGAGCTAAAATGATTGATCATATTATGAATAACATTGTCTATGGTGATTCATCAAAGACGTGGATGACAAGCGCCAAGTTTTCATAAATAAAGAGAGAAAGTGCAATTAGGACCACCGATCTCATTCTCCAAATGAGCTCCAGATGCGTTTTGGTGTTTGATGCCAAAGTTCCAGCACCTGTTATGGGAACCTGAATATGGAAACGATGTCATCGAGTCCTCAAGCCGATAAATTTAATCGCACAGCTAATTTATCTGACCTTCACCTATAAAACTTTGCCCGGGCCATTTCTCTCACACCGCTTGGGTTAGGAACTTGATTTTGCATATGTGGACTTGCCTTGGTGGGCAGGCCTGCCTCGTCCAGGTTTTATACCACAATGACCCTTCCCTCTGGCTCAAACACCTTCACCTTTGATTGAATTTCCTTATAAGAGCAACTTATCATAATAATAATGCAGTTTAGACCCTTGAAAAAGACTATTTGGGAAAAATATGGTTAAAATATGAAAGAGCTGAGTCTGAGAGTCTGAGACAGAACCACAAATTTGCTTTTAACAAAACAGCAGTTTTAGTTTTTTTACATGCAAATGACTCAAGAGGTATGAATCAAACCAAAAATATTTTTACACTGAGAAATCAGCGGAAAACAGAGAAAATGATTGTAATGTGAATGTTTAAGAATGGAACCTGAACTTCAGTGTATGTGGTGGCAATTTGTGAGCACGACTGCAGTTTATGATTCAGACTCGTTTGTTAGCCAATAAGATATTACATTTATAATCTCATGTGATCATAACAAAATTCATAATACCACAATTTTCCTAGGAATTCCACAGAGGAAGTCAGCCTGATCTTTTTAGGAACTGTACCAAGGCAGTCACTAAATACTGTGTGTGGTATCCACTTCTGAAAACTATCCTTTCCATAGCTCATTCTGAAGTATCTCAGACTTTTACTGAACTCACAAGCATTATCAGTAATATTTTAAAAGCCTGCTCAGCCAATCACCAATAGAGATCTGCACGGGCAGAGAACTCTGGACAGAAACAATTTTCAGACTTGTCATTCATGGCAGTGAATCAGTGATACTTCATATGAATTATTCCTCATCGGTCCTGTGGTCTCTAACTGTTCTATTGACCTATGGTAGGCACTTATTGCATCTCATTTATATAAAAGTGTCTTCCAATTATAGACAATATCACTTTAATTTATGTCGATTTCTTATTCGATCATGGACACAATCACATTTTACTAATGCACGAATGCAAGAATACATGGAACAATTTATAAAAATTCTTCAAAATCATCACATTCAAAGAGATAATTTTGAAACATATGAGATTTTAAAAATATGTAAACATTTAAGTCCTCATTTAAAGCAATTTTTTCCAGGATGAAAAATGATATCACACAATGCTTTATCTCACATTATAAGCAATGGTAAATGTATAAAAACTCTGTTAATGCAGTCTGCCTGATGACCTACGAGTGACAGTCACCATTTAATTAATTTATCTCATTGCTGAAAGCCTTGGCTGTACACCTTGCCTTAAATTTTCCTCATGCACAATACGCAGTTAATAAAAACAAAAAAATTCCAAGCGAACGTAGCAAAGAGCTGAAAAAATAATGGAACGTGCTAATCAGGATCTCCGACATACAAACTCACAGAGCTACTGCCAGAAATCAGTAATGAAGTAAAAGTTTAACTCTAGAACAGCAGATAAGGTTCCTCAGCAACTCTCCAGCCTGTTTTAAATCCCCGGGTGTAGAAAAACACTTTCAGCGGTGTTTAGTGTTGGTTTCATCATTGCTGGAGGGGAGGGACAGGGTTCCCTTGTGTTTCGGGGACAGCATCCTTTTGGCCTTTTTAACTGCTACAGCACAGGAGCCAGAGCCTGTAAGGGTTCGGTCAACAATCACCCCCAGATCGTTTTTCAAGTGGAGCACATTCCAGTTTTAAACCTCCCATGAAGTAATTCTGTCTAATGTTTTTAACTCCGACAAGTAGAACAGTTAGCTACATTGAATTTCATTTTTTGTGCTTCTGCCCAATTCTGAATTCTATCTAAATGATCCTGAATCACTTTAGAAGACTCAAACTGTTTGCCAAATCTCACAATTTAGCATCCTCTGCTAATTTAGCTAATTTGCCTTCAGTGTACCTGTCAAGGTCATTAATGTAGCTGAGGAGGAGCAGGGGTCTCAACACCAGTGCCTGAAGGACTCCACTTCCCACAATGCCTGGCTCGGATGAGATCCCTCTGATCACAACTCTCTGTGGCCCATAACCAGATCTGAATCCATTCCAAAATACCTCTTATAATTCCTATGGTCCTCATTTCAACAATAAGTCGCATTTGGCAATGTAAAATTAATTTGGTTTCTGAAAATTCGAGAATATCATAGGCCTTGCTCTGATCTTAAGTCTTAGTGGCCTCTTCAAATAATTCCTAAAATTTTGTCAGGCATGATCGTCCCTAAGAGAAACCATGTTGACAAATCCTTCAGGATGTTATTACATTCAGGACATAATTGAGGCTTATCTTTAAAAGATTAAAAAAAAAAAATATATATATATATATGTATATAACATATATATATATATATATATATATATATATATATATATATATATATATATATAAAATTTTGACCTTCTCGAACCATTTCTCACATGATACTAAATCCTTATATCTTTTTGCCATTTGTGGTGCAATGCATTGTGGACCATACCTGTGCAAAATTGACTGATGTTTAAAGGTTCACTCAGTTAGAAAATTTTCTGGCTATTTTGCAAAGATATGGATCATATGTAGCAAATTAATATGCATCACACATTTGTAAATGCTTTCTATAACTTTTAATATTTATTTAAAAACTAAGATTTGGCTGGTTTGTACGGTCCTAAGCCCCACCCCTCAAAAAAGTCGTAGCACACGGACCTCGTAGTCATATGACCTGTGACGTGTGAAAAGTAAGTTGCAAACGTTCCCAGCTGATCGACCAGTGGTTTGTTCTGTACTGATAATTGATTTCGCCTTGATCAGTCATTAATTAAGTTGATTTTGAGATAACATTCATCAACATGCCAAATAGGTGTGTAGTGGTAGGCTGTAACAAGACTCCAAACGATGGCATGAGTTTACATCACTTCCCAAAAAAGAGACGCCAAGTCTCACGCATTCGGTAGAGTCCTCTCGCCTCTTAGTGGCATTCGCCTTCCTGTGCCGTAGTTCTCAATTTTCCAATCAGCGTGCACTGGAGAAATTCACGTGCGGAATTTAAGTCATTGTGCATTAGTGCATCAGTTTCACCTGCATTACGGCGGATTTCCCCATTAGAGTCACGGAAAGCGATTATGACTTGGGCATTCTCACGCTTGTCTTTACTGTGAGATTGAAAGCAATGGAATTGCAATAAAGACATTTCAGACAGTGCGGAGCTAGAAATGGGAATTGGGGGGTGCACAGACATGTCCCTTTATGACAATTAGGATAGTTCTGGCTAGATCTCAATTATTTTTCTTTATTTATGCGTTTTCCATTTATTGTAATTGGCAACTGAAGACAGTTTCTCTCCATATGTGATCTAGCAGTGATGAAATCATGGGGTAAATTCAGTAGAACTGAGAATTGGGGTGGACAAAACATCCGTTTTAAACAATTATTAGTCCTGACCTGTTTTCAGTCATTTTCATGATTAACAGAAGGTTCCCTCCGAGAGCACTCCATAGTTAACAAGTGCTGCTTGTTCTCCCCGATTAGGTAAGACGACAATCGTTCAGCTGGACGCTTATTTGCTGAATTTAAATCAGTGTCAAATAGGTCTAGTTTGAGTCTCATGCTTTTATAGCCTATTTCACTTCCAAGTGCCACTTTTTTCACTCAA
Source organism: Gymnothorax reevesii (assembly GCA_029721435.1). NCBI lineage: Eukaryota > Metazoa > Chordata > Actinopteri > Anguilliformes > Muraenidae > Gymnothorax > Gymnothorax reevesii. The sequence continues at coordinate 16,833,035 of CM056583.1, read as the reverse complement.
TACCGAGAGTAATTTTGAATAACGTAGATTTTTTTCTAACGTAGCAGACCATTAAGTTATTTTCTAATTTCTATGATTCAGAAATGTAGTTATTACTGTCGAAATATTTTATAATATTCGGTGATCACATGCAAACAAGTAAGATTGTTCTCTTAAATGTTGTGAACTTGTATATGGCTGACGAGGTCAGAGCTAGACTTGCAATGGCGGTGGCAGTGGGGACCGTGAGTAGTGACTCCGGCGGGAGAGTGCTGCTGGTGGTTGTTTGTCGCTTGTTTCTTCCCTCCCTCCTGCTGGGAGCATCTCTGTGTCGGCTCTCCTCATAGGTCTCTGTGCCTTCAGTCACCAGACGCCTCCAAACAGGGCGTTCTTTGGCTAGCCCCTCTCAGTTTTCAGTGTCAAACCCACATCTCTTTAAGTTGGACTTTAGATTAGCTTTGTGACATTTCTGCTGGCCACCCCATATCTGCTGACCTTCCAGAAGTTGTGAAAATAGGCGATTATCAAGCATCCATAGGACGTGCCCAGTCCAGCGCAGCTGGTTGCAGACAATCATAGGTTCAATGCTTAAACTGTTGGCCTCTTGCTTGTCTCACCGGCTGATATTTAGGCTCTTGCGGAGACAACATTGATTGTACTTTTCCAAGCTTTTCAGATGACGTCTGTAAGTTGTCCAGGTCTCACTTGCATACAGTAAGGTCGGGATAGTGACCGCCTTGAAGACACGTACCTTAGTTTCAGGATGAAGGTTCTTATTTTCAAAAACTTGTTTCCTTTTCCGCCAGAAGGCAGCACAGGCACAGCTGAGCCGATGTTGTATTTCTGCATCAATATCAGCAGTTGTTGATAAATGACTTCCAATGTAAGGAAAATGGGCGACATTTTCCGAGATTCTGTCAGTGACTACAAGTTGTGGCTGCTCCGCGGCTGCCTTTGGTGGTGGCTGAAACAGTACTTTAGTCTTCTTAATATTCAGCTTTAGGCCAAGACTCTCATAGGCTTTTGTAAATTCACTGAAGGTTGTTCGGAGATCATCTACAGGAAGGGCTCTCACAACACTGCCGTCAGCATGTAGCTGGAAAATGAATCTGAAGGTGGCAGTGATGAGGAGATTTACCATCATATCTGCAAATCACAAAGCGCAGTTCCCCCTGCTATGCTCTGTACTGAGTCAACCCTCTCTCTCCGATACAGGAAACACTGCATCACAGGGCAGTCTTCGCTGACCATGAGCTGCAGGAACCATTGATAATGAAGCGGACGTACAGCCAACACATCCAAGCAATACAGTGTCCATACAGAGTCCAGACCTCAGGCCATTTTCAACAGTGTTACGAGAGGAATGTCTTTATGTTTTCAGAAGGTTTTTCCAAGATCACTCTACCTTCTCAAAGACAAAAAAGACACAAACACGTACAGTACACAAACTCGCTTTCGGACAGACGCATATTTTATCTGGACCTTGCAGGACCAGCCACTCTATGAGACTCGAGCAGCATCAAAAGAACAGTGTTGGCTGGTGAGTGACGTCTGAAACAGATGCGCAGACATGGTGTCATAACCTAACATGAAGCTGTGACTCCTGATGACAAAAGCCTAGCTGGGGTACCGCTCTAGTTCATCGCATACCTGATCCTAGTGAAAGGAAAGTAGACACCGTGCTGACTGTTCCCTCTGGAATGTTCTGGAGCTTGAGGTGTGCGCAGTGAGGCGACGGCAAGCTCGGGCCCTGGGGGTACAGCAGGCAGGTGTGACATCATCACCCGCAACAGGGCTCAGGTTTAACCGGCCGCTGTCTTTCTAAATCTGGCCTCAATCACTGGGGCTTTCACCAGCATGAAGAGAAAGGAAGGTGTGTGTGTGTGTGTGTGTGTGTGTGTGTGTGCTTAATCATGTCATCAGCACAGAAGCACACTAAGATCTTGCCTTCAAATCCCCATCAAAGCCTAAACCTGAGATGCTCTCTGAAATCCATACGCGCCCCCACAGATACCTGGAGACGGTTCTGAGGATGGTGAGGATTTTCTCCAAAACACAGTAGAATGGCTGTTACCATAAAACCCAGAAACCGTGATCATGGAAACCACACACAAAATCATGAAGTACTTAAGGTGGAACCAATCAAATACCGTAATCAGCTTTAAGAGATTTGGGAATCATTTAAGTGTGAGAATTTTATGGATATTGAATTTTTCAACAATATTGTACTCAAATTTTCTGCTTTACCCATTATATGTAGAAAGTCTTGAGCTACATCCGCATGAATATGTTTTCCATTTTAAAACGCGTAACACTTGCAATGTTTTCACCAGCCTTTTCGAACCTCAAAACGGAGACTTTTGAAAACCTTGCTGAACCTGTTTTAGTCGGAAAACTCCAGGACTGCGTTTTTGGTGTGGAGGGAAATCATTTTCATTTTAAAATGCTGGTTTTAAATGAAAGAATAGAGTTTATGAGTGGATTTAGCCTTAATTTACTTTATTGGGACACCTTCAGAAATATTTTTGGTATTTAATTTTGCTTTACAAAGATGAACAACACAGGGTAAATCATTTGGCCGCTACTGGTTACAAACACCTCCTGGGAATTTGGGGCTTTGAGAGGCGCAGGAATGCCTCTTCGCATTCGTCTGTCATGAACAGCCTGCTCTGTGTCCGAAACATGAGCCGCAGGGGTGAAGATGTGGTGCTACTGCAGGTGACCCCCGGGACTCTGTGTGACCACGGCTAATGCACCCATCGGGGCGTCACCGCGGACTGGGGTCAGGGAGATGCTCCTCACCCTGAGCTCAGCAACACCCCCCAACCCCCCCCCCCAAAAAAAAACCCAGCCCAAATCCTCACAGTTCGCCTCAGATTGTGTAAGGACAATGTCACTCTCTCACTTTTGTCAAGATATGGCTCATAGAATCTCAGAAACAAAATGTCCCAGGATAGCATCGCATCCCTGAAATAATTCTACATCATTTAGTACTTTATTATTCATGATGCGGTGGTGTAACTAATCCCTGTTGTATTTAGCAGTCTACGGTGTTAATTTAGTTTACAAATCAAATCAATACAAATAAAATCAATTAAATGACAAAAGCACTTTAGATAAAGGAGCCACAGTTGCTACCCCAGCATCCAGAAAACAGAATCAGAGCAGCATGTTCTTTATACTGTATATTCAATGAGTGAAAGAATTCCTTCTGTATGTTCAATTGTTGTATATAAGGAGTTTTCAATTCCTTATCATCCTGTACACTGTATCAGTGACGTATATGGAAACACTCATTCAGGATTTCTGACAAGATTTAAAAAACATTGGCATATATTTTATGAAAGTGAACCTTCAGACTTTTCTTTCCGTGAAAATGATTTCTCATCATAAAAGTGCTCTTATATTTTGATTATTTCATCATTTGTGAAATGTCAGTATCTTTTTCCAACCCTTACAGTGCAAAATTGTTGTCGCTCCATGATGTAAGATATCAAATTCAAAGCTGTTGAAAACCTACCATGTGGTGACTTGTTTAAAAGAGCTTATGCAGGGGAGCTCTTTTAAACAAGTTTCCACATGATAGGTTTTCAATAGCAAAAGATAATTACATTTATATTTTTAAAAATTATTTTAGTACTCTAAGGGTTAATTTGCACCACATTCACATTAAAATATGCTACCGCATGCAACAGTTTTCCATCCGGACTAAAACACTTACATGTATAGACTGGAAACATGAGTATGACTGGCCTGTCGAAATAAAGCAGAGCAGAGATTCTACAAGAAGTTTTATCATCAAACAGCGACCATTTTCTATATCAATAAGACAAAAGAGCAGTTACGTCCAAACCTTTCTGAATTAAACAACTTCCTAGAGTCTTGAATCTTTGTTTAAATATTTCAAGAGCTGCCAAGTTAAACACATAGATAATCAGGACATGCCTGTCATCCTTAACACCGGCTCTGGTGAAGTGCAGAGTTTTACCTTTGGTCTGATGTTACTCACTCAGGTCTCTGGGCTCCATCCACATCTAATGAGTCATCTCCTCTAGACCTTAAAAAAAACTACACAAGGGATAGATACAGTGGAGAAAATTTAGCATAAAATTAAGATGAAGAATTAAGAGCAATACAAAAGAAAACAGACAGAATATACTAATTTAAGATCAGTATTAAAATACAAGCAAATTACTGTAAATATATGAGGGACGAGGTAGAGAAGTAAATGAGTTATAAAGTACGGGAAAAGTCCTTTGTAAACAATCAAGCTTGTCTGAAATGGACTGATGGGTAAGTAGAAAAGACGGCAGTGGTCTACAAGTCAATTTTTCCAAATTATTTCTTGAAATAATGGACGTTGCGTTCTGAAGGCGACGGCTATGGCTATGGGTGAGAGGCAGGGACCCACCCTGGACAGCTCGCCAATCCATCACAAACACTAAGCCACAATCTGCAAGTATTACAAGAGTGTGGCTTTGTAGTCTCAGCGTGAGGGTGGTAGACTGGTCTGCCTGCAGCCTGGACCTGTATCTTACTGAAAACATGTGGCAGATTATGAAGCGCTGAATACAACAATGGAGACCCTCGACTGTTGATCGACAGAAATCCTAATTCGGGTAAAATGGGAACAAATCCCACCTTCAAAGCTCCACCAATTATTGTCTTTATTTCCGAAATGGTGCAGAGGTGAACATGCACCAGTCCCAACTTCACTGAAACATGGTGCAGACATCAGATTTCTTCTCTGGTTTCAGAAGTCCCGCATGGTCACAGCAGGGTCCTCATTCCACCACAAGGCATTGCGTGAACTGAATGTAGAGCCAGAGAGAGGGGCGGGGTCAAGTGGAGAGGGGGGTTGGGTTAGCCTGGTGTGTGGCGTTTAATGATACACACCCCCGCTCAAAAGTTTGGGATCACTTGGAAATTTTCTTGTTTTTCATGGAAACACACATGAAATTAGCCTGAATAGGAAATATAGCAAATGAACAGAACATGCTGACATTTTCTGAATTAGAAATAATTATTTTAATAGAAAATGATGAATATGTTCTTCAAACTTTGCCTTCATCGGAAAAAAAACCACCTTCACTGTTGATACTGAAACTGGTGTTTGACGGAAACTATTTAGCGCAGCTGCTAGTTGACAACCTGTGAGGCGTCTTTGTCTTAAACTACACTCTCTCAGATATTTGTCTTCTTGCACAGTTGTGCATCGGGGCCTCCCACTCCTTTTTTCTGTCCTTGTTAGTGCCAGTTTGTGCTGCTCTCTGAGGGGAGTAGTTGACAGCCTGGTAAGAGATTTAAAGTTTTCGCATTGAATAGCTTTCTATTCTAAGCACAACAATAGACTGACGGGCCTCTAAAGGAAGTTCTTTCTTTCTGGCCATTTTGAGCCTGTAAACAAACAAATAAACATCTGCTGATGCTTCAGGTACTAAACCAACCTCAAGAATGCCATGCTCCCTTTTGCGCTCCCTTATTAGTTCAACAGTTTTCAGCTGTGCAAGACATTTGCAAAAGGGTTTTCTAATAATCAATTAGATCAATAATCTTATAAAATGCTTAAGTTGGATTAGCAGCCATACCAGGAGATTGATGCAGTGGACAGTTGCTGATAATAGGCCTCTATGCAAAAATGTAGATCGTTCTTTGAAAATCATCTGATTTATTTTAATCGTTTGTGAAATGGATAAAAATGTTTGTGAAATGGAAAAAAAAATGTTTGTGAAATGCATGAAAATGTATTTTTCTTTGGGATCACTTGTAAATTTCTTTGCATTCCAAACTTTTGAGCGGTAGTGTACTTTGAGCTCTTCCAGATGCAAACAGCCATCCTGTCACTGAAGGGGGCTCCGTCATCTGCAAGGAGAGGCACAGGAGGAGAGATGAGAGAGGCGGAGAGGAGGACACTTTTGGGAGGGTCAGAGCAGGTTAGAAACTGTGTCCAAACTGTTCTGCTTTCTTTATTATTAAGCAGTTCAAGTCTGCTGATAAGTTGGGGAAAATCTACTCTGTTTAATACGTTTAGGGCTTTATGAATATGAGGCATGACGGAGACTATTTGAGGTGAGACACTGAAAAACATGGACGGAAAAAGGAAGGGAGGACGTCTTCTGGAAACCATCGCAGCTCTGTTAAAGCATCACTGTATGTCATTAATGCCAAACTGGCTGAAAATATTATATTCATCTGTGATCCACATCTTTATAGGGTATATGAAATATAGCCTACGAGTCAAATACATCTAACCTCTTATCACCTTTCTCTCTTTTACAAAAAACAATCTGTCAAACAGACACACGGGGCTCTGTCATGCGTCACTGCTGATTAACTTCAAGTCTATGAGATGGAAAATTTACCCAAACCATCTGAAGTTGTTTCCTTATTTTCTCTCAGGGACTGCAGTATGACACACACACACACACACACACACACACACACAGTCTTACTCCGTGTAAAATCACCCTTTATATTCAATTGTGCGGCTTCTAATTAAATTTGTGTTTCAAAGCCCACACATTACACTCTTTAACTATTCACAGTTAAAAATGAATGCAATCTACAATGTTTAATTCATCCTCCTTCGCTTTCCCTGCAATGCGAGCCTATCCGGCGATGCATTATTAACCAATAAAGAACACTTCCTCCATCAATATTTCATCCATGGGTGGCCAGAGTTTTTGTCACTGGGGTTTCGATCACTTAGCGGTGTTGAATGGGCAGAGAGCGGATAGAGGAACAGAAACTCCGTTCGCTGAGACTGGATGGAAAACTTCCCTGGAGAGGAGACTGTGCAAGAAGCACAGCAGCGCACAACACAGCCAACAGGATGTGGATTCCAACACATCCTAACGCCTCAGGCCAAAGCCATGCACATTATATAGAGTTGGTCTCCACTCATCTCATCTAGAGAGGCTATTCACAAGATCTTAGAACTTTGCACGAGAGATTTGTTTCTCTCCATTCCAGCCAGGCAGGCATTTGTTCGGAGTTTGACAACTAAACCCTACGCGGAAGTTTGCTTTGACCAGTTGACACCGACAATGTTTAATAGGATTGAGGTCAGGACTTCAGGCAGGCCAATCGTGTTCCGTAGCACTGACCTCAACCGTGCAGAAACCTCACTCTGGGGTTACCATTATGCTAAAACATGTTTTAAACTGCAGGAACAGCGGAATCTTCTAGACAGTAAGACTTGTGTGAATATCTTCTGTCAGTCGGATGTACCAAAAAGACAAAAACTGCTCCAGGACAAAGCACCACATACTTGTGGCCATGAAATGTATTTGCCAGAATTCTTGCATGTTTTAGCCCAGATGAACATTTGCAAACTGCTCAGTAAGACACTCAGATGCCTCAATAAAGTCACCATTTGGTTGAAGAATCTTCTTGTCCAACTTTCTGAGGTTTAAATCGGATGATATTTGAATGGGAAATGAGTGGCAAGAACAGGTCTCTCAGGAAACCAGGCAAGGCTTACTACTTTCCAAACATTAAAACACTCCTAATGCTCAAAATACTGAAGAATAAAAAGTATCTTGCCTTTAAATTTATGCCTAGCATCCTCACATGAGGACCGTTAAGAAAAAGTGTCCTGTTTGAATGACTATTAGAGTGGTATTATAGTATAATATAAGTATAATAACATAAAAAAGTAAAAAAAAATTCAGGCATAAATGGGTTAAAATCCCAACTTTCTCCTTATATCAAATGACTGCAAACACTCGCTGTGTGAAAAAATACTTGCTAATATCTGGGCAGGTATAAGATGGTATAAAGAAATCTTATAAGAATATATCAGGTTAAATGCCACAAAATTGCAAATAGCGGGTGAGAGGAGGGGTTGATTTCTGTACGTTGGTTCTGTTGGAATGGAGCCTGACACAAGCCTAAATGGGTCAATGACAAATAAGCCTTTTAAAAATGTTTTTTTATTTTTAATAAATCTTTAAAAATGTACAGAATACATTTATTTGAAGTTGGAAGAGTGTGATTAAACAAGTCTTGATGGTTGCACAACATTTAAAGGGTTTTTGTACAGTTTTAGACTCTATTTGCAATTTCACCCGCCAAAAAATGTCAGGTGATGCAATCAAGGGTTTCTTGGGGAAAAAAAAGACACACTTCCCCTTATTTTTTTTCTAAGTGTTTTTTTTTTTGTAAGTATACCAGAGAGTGTCTACACTGCCTAAAACATTACTATTTTGTAATTGAGCTGAGTATTAAAAGAAACTTATGGATTCTTTATTATAGGGGGCGGGAATTTTGGTTTTCCAAACAATTTAAGAACAATGAAACTAACTTTGTTTATTTGAAAGGTTTTCAATGTAAAATAATGAAAAATTGTTATATTAATTTATATTTTAAATGACATATTTAATACAACCCCAATTCTGAAATAGTTGGGACAAAGTGCAAATTGTAAAAAAAAATCAAAATGCAATGACTTTCAGATCACGAGCCAATATGTAATTTACAACAGAACATGAATAACATTTCAGATGTTGAAACTGAGACATTTCACATTTTTATCCACAAAATGAGCTTATTTCAAATTTTCTGGCTGCAACAGGTCTCGAAAAAGTTGGGACACAGGCAAAATAAGGCTGGAAAAGCAATTAATATACAAGAGAATCAGCTGAAAGAACATTTAGCAAGTAATTAAGTCAACTGGCATCAGGTGTGTAACATGATTGGCTATAAAAGGAATGTCTTAGATAGGCTGTGTGGCCACGGTCACATGATGTCTTTTCATTCAGAATTAATTATTCGGAATATTCTTCCTTGAGTTTACATGGAAATAGTCATTCGGAATTGAGGTTTTTGTGCAAAACACATTTAATAAACTTTATTTAATTCCGCTCAACGTCCGGGGGTCAGGAAGGGTTCTGCTTGGACAGTGGGTGCACGTGTTTACGCATTTACGTCTACTCTACTCCCTGCATCTTTTCCTCTCAGCTTACACCATGGAAGAACACATATACTGAGCAACAAAAGAAACGCAAGTTAGCTAGTTAGTTAATGTACTCTTATGGTTACTCAGTCAAAGTGACCGCAAAATAAAAAAAAGTTTGATGAAACGAGAGTAAATGTGCATGCGCTAGTAATAAATTTGCTTGTCTAAAGTAGTTACGTGCAAACTTATTTTCCAGTCTTTCTTTAATTAACTTGCGTTTCTTTTGTTCTTCAGAATAATAAAAACTGTTTTCACAGTTTATAGGAGGTTAATACTCCTTTCTGATTGGCTGGCAGGTGTTGATTAAAACCGTGGAACCGCGGTAGTTCAACCTATGGTAGTTTCACTGTTTGACGTTCGAAATTCATCCACTAGCCAAGCTTATAACCATAGCAATGTTAGAGTGCTGGCATTTGGCTGGGTATAACCAAAACAAAGCTACTCATTTGTCTCCAGTAAATTTTGCGGCGTTAAGTTACGTTCTGCGGGGCGGTTAACAATAGGTGCTCAAGCGATAATGCCCGTAAATATTAAAGCGGTAAAATAATCACACTTTATTCATTAAACGATAGTAACTGTGTACGGTTACAAATGAAGCTAACATGCACATTTCTTGTATCAGCGACTGCTGACAGTTTGCTAGTTACGTGTAGTGCCAGCAGACTGATTTCAGCTTGCTGGCTCCACGGAAACCATCATAAGTTCATTGTGATTGCGGGTAGCAAGTTAGCAACAGTCTGCATAATCGCGCATAATGTTGTGTTCTGCACAATCTCCGTTTCAGATGGAATCGGCCACCAAAATAATTAGCTGGTGAAAGGATGATAGTTTTTTTGTGCACGCTTTCTCCATGAAGGTCAGCTGAACTAAGTTAGCTGATTCAGTTTAGCTTGGCATAGGTTACAGTCTTGGCTATGAGAAGGCGCAGCGCCTATTTATTGATTACCAGCTCGTTAAGTGGAAAACTTTCAACAAAAATTTCTGATTGCTTTGATTTGATATAGCTGGCAAATGACCATGGTATAAGCAGGATAATCAACTGGTAGGTGTGCATGCGCAGAACGAAAGGAATTAATTTTAGAAGGAATAAACGTTTACATAATGGAGGAATTAATTCGGATTTAGATCGGAATAAACCAGCCACTTACTTCGAGATTAGATTTAATTCCGAATAATATTTTTATTTGGAATTAGATGTTTACATGACCTTTTTAAAGCAGAATTAATTCTTATTCAGAATTAAATTATTTTTATTCGGAATTAAAGCTCTCACGTAAACGCGGCCAGTCTCTCAGAAGTAAAGAATGTGAATGCTTGCGTAAAAAAAATTGTGGAATACTTTACAAACTATTTTCCTCAACATCAAATTGCAAAGGCTTTTAAGGTGTCATCATCGACAGTGCTTAACATCATCAAAAGATTTAAAAAAAACTGGAAAAATCTCTGTGTGTAAGGGACAAGGCCGAAGACCTTTACTGGATGCCCGTGATCTTCGGGCCCTCAGATGCCACTGAATCACTCACCGGCATGATTCTGTCATTGACTTTACTAAATGGGCTCAGGAATACTTCAAGAAACCACTGTCAGCCGACACAGTCCACCGTGCCATCCATAGATGCCACCTAAAACCATCATGCAAAAAGGAAGCCATTGTTGAGCATGATCCAGAAGCGCCGCCGTGTTCTATGGGCCAAGGCTCATTTAAAATGGACTGTAACAAAGTGGCAAAGTGTCCTGTGGTCAGACGAGTCCAAATTTGACCTTCTTGTTGGAAATCATGGGCGTCGTGTCCTCCGGGCTAAAGAGGAGAAAGACCACCCCCCCTGTTATCAGCGTTCAGTTCAAAAGCCAGTGTCTCTGATGGTATGGGGATGCATCAGTGCATATGGTGTGGAACACTTGCGTGTTTTGAAAAGCACCATGAATGCTGAAAGGTATATAAAGGGTCGACAACATCTATTCCAGGGAAGGCCTTGTGTATTTCAGCAGGACAATGGAAAACTACATACTGCAGCTATTACAACAGCATGGCTTCGTAGTGGAAGAGTCCATGTGCTGAACTGGCCTGCCTACAGTCCTGATCTTTCACTGTTTGAGAACATTTGGCTCATAATTAAATGACAGGTCCTTCAAAGGGGAATTCCCAATTATTTCGGAATTGGGGTTATACATTTCACAAAGTGTTAACTTGCTCAGACGGTTGCGCCACCTGACATTTTGAGGGTTTGAGATTGCAAAACATAAAATAGTTATAATTTTTATGATAAACTGGAAATATGTTGAAATTAAACAGGCTTTATAGAATAAAATGATGCTTATTTTGAATCATTTGAAATGATTTTAAACCAAAGTAGTGCACTCGGACAATGTCACGTCATTGTCCCAAATTCAAATTGAACACTCCAATCCACTCATGTATTTCGTGGGGAAACCCCACAGTACGAACAAAACGCAAGGGGTGACTTTCAGGCATCCGTAAAGCTAACGGCGCCCTCTAAAATCATTGATCTGATCACTTAGTACAATGACTTAATAGGCAAGTTCATGTCAAGTGAATAATAGAAAATTTGTTTAAAAAGAAAATTTGAATTGCCTGTGTTTCTATCAACTGGCTTGGAGCGAATAAACTCCATTAAAGCAGGTCAGTTTCGCCATAGGATGGCGGTAGAGGGCACTCATAACATATTTAGAAGAAGAAGAAGAGGTTACAAAATGGAAAAGAAACAAACTGAGGTGAATCACCTGGAGGAGAAACGAGACACTGTAAAAATGGAGAGAGGTTTACAGGAGATGCTCACAATTCAGCAAATTGAGTTTTACTTTCAGTTAAATGATTGCAATGTTTGAGGTTGTTCAGAGATGAAGACCAAGTCCAATGCTAATGCACACAGCAACAGCAGCCAGCTACATCAGAACTTAGTAGGCTAAGGCCGTTAGAACTGTCTCCATCACATATCATGCGCATTAACTTTTTATCTCATGGCAAAAAACCACCGCAAGCCAGTGTATAAACATTCATGCCACTTCGAGGAAGTTTTTTTTTGCATTTGCTGCTTCCGTCTGTTTATTCCACTGCCAATTTTTAATGTGCAAAAGAAGATGAAAAAAAATGAGATGGAAATGTGACCAGTGACATCAGGCACACTGTGACATCACGCGCTTTCACGTACGGTTTATTACCCTGTGACGCCCATCAACGCCATATAAACAGGAAAACCATTTAAGCTGCCATTACCCTTTGACAGTGCACTGTTCTGACAAACATTCCTTTTTTACGAGCAAACGTACGGCCAAACTGTTGTGCAACATACTGGAAAAGCAGTGACTGTTACTGGAAGCTAATAACCAACATTACTGCCCCAGTCTGACTCAGCTATCGGTTACAGAGATGGAAAGTACGCTGGAGGAGGTACAGTGGGTCAGAGGGACCGATGACTCCTCTCAAAACCCAGCCATCAGTCAGGGAATCACGCCACAGGCAGCAAGAGAACAGAGACAGAATCAATCAGACAGGCAAACATTTTTTTGAACCACTGAATGTTAGCCCCGCATAACAAAAGAATAGGCAATTAGTCATAATGTTTGAAATCAATTATTTCTAATTTCTTCTGCTCGATTCAGCATGAGATATGTGAAGAAAGACAATTTTTTTTAGGGACTTTAGGGTCACAAATGCGATGCATGCTTTTCTAGAGAATTCCAACACGGTTTATATGAACATATTGGTGGCTATACCAGTGCGTTTCGTATCGCAGCAAACGTGCACGCTCACGATGAGCACCTGCATTAGAGTCTGCTCTACTGCACTGATCAATGATGCATCGAACGGAACCTGATGTCTGTGGCTCCTCTGCAGACCTGCTAAGTCAGGGGTGAGGAACGCTGCTCTGGAGAACCATAGCCCTGCGTGTTCTAGATGTTTCTCTTCTCTTATGCTCCTGATTCCCAAAGCTGTTGTTTGTCCAGGCCTTGAAATCTAGGCAAATATTGAAAATCAGGTATTATCTTAGAACTGAGTGGCATCCGGAACATGCCGGGCTACAGAGCTCCAGGAGCAGGGTTTCCCACCCTTTTGCTGTGTTGTGGTGAAAGAATACACTGCTGTGTTATCAAACCACAGCATTTTGCAGCAAATGGCTAACACAAAGATAGCTAACGCAAACAGCACATGAGGAAATAATCCCAGACTTTTCTCAGCATTAAGAGTTTTTGTGATGATAGATAATGATGTGCCCTCAACAGAGATCGTTTCAGCCAGCAGAAATAATTCTGCATCACGGCTGCACTGAGATTAAACCGCCAGATAAACTGCAAAATTTTTCTGTTCTTACATATTTATTTCTGCAATTTCCATCCAACTCATGTTCTTCAGCACATTTTCTGAAATCACAGGTTGTACGTATATTATATACACAGGACATAAAATGCCACTTTAAAAGTCTTCTTCAAACCATATTGAGTACTTTAAATAGTAAAACAACTTTCGTCCGAAGTGAACATCAAACAAAAGAAATGTCCCTTTGGCGTTACAAAATGTGTTTTTTGTGATTTTAAGAAGAAAACGAACTGAAGTTCAGTTCAGTTCAGTTCAAGTTTATTGCCATTTACAGTGATACTGCATTGGAAATGGGTGCAAAAGCTTAAAACAGATTACAAGAAACATAATAATAATAATTAAAATACAAATAGTAATAACAGGTTAAGAATCTATTTAAATAATAAGAAAACAAGCTCACATGGATAAAAAAAAGCTCACATGGATATTCCAGCGGTCACATGACACGAGTCAGTGAAAAAGTGCTCTGGAGTTATAAAGTGCCTGTGCATTAGAGGCCAAAGCACACGGACACAATTACCCAGTGCACATCACCAGAAAACTGACTTTACATATCAAAAGATGGCCTATATGCATTTAAAAATTATTGAGTCTACATACTGCACTTGGAAAAAAACTCCTCACAAAACGAGAGGCAGAGCATTTCATTGATCTATAACGTTTGCCCGATGGAAGGGGGACAAAATGACATGCAGCAGGGTGACTGGGGTCATTTATAACACTAGTGGCCCCAGACAGGAGCCCGGGGCTGTACAGGTCCTCCAGAATTGGAAGAACACTGACCAGAATGTAAGAAGATTTTTTAAGAATGATAAATACATCCAGATACAAACACTCATGAAATCTGCCATTTACTCATTAAAAGTGAGGTTTAGTGATGTCAAATGTCCTACAGCTGCCCAACGGCTGGAGGTTACAAACAGCTCTCCGAAGACCCACAGCGTCTGATTCTGCATGAGTCTTCTGACTCGCAGCATCCGGACACCCCGGTAGTTTAATGATCTGTGAAAATTCACATGTATGAATGGGTATCGAAAGGACAGTACGAATGCTTTTCTTGAAGGGAAAATTGAGAAAGGATAAATATGTAACCTTTTTTGCATTCTTAGTAATGTAAGAAAGATGCAAGCTTGGCTGAGCACGTGAGCTAAACTATAGATTTGATCCCCAAAACATTCTAGCAGTGAATATTGATCAAATCTGCAGCAAACTCCCAGATCCCAGAACTGTAATGGTTGTGACATCCTTATTGTTGTAACGGCAATACCTGTGATAATATGAAAATATCCCTTATATATAATGAATATGACAGGCAAGGCATGTTTCACGCACGCTCACTTTTTGGAAAAGAAACTAACAAAAAGATTTTTTTTTCTTTTTTTAATTGAACATGAAAGAATCTCCTGCTGCAGAAAAACCACAGAAAGGGAGGGTGAGCACTGGCAAGTGCATTAACCTAAATCAAACTGAAAATAACAAAAAAAAAAGTGGGAATTTAGCACAAAATCATTTAAGCAATGGTCATTTGACGTCAATTTCAAGTGATGGCCGAAGAGTCCCTTGACCTCTCATTGGCTAAACCTTTTCAAGAGATGGAAAGATCCCGACCAGCAAATAAAAATCATAATAAATTAAGTGCATTTGGGTAATTGTTTTATGTAATGCTGGTTCGGTGTGAAAGTTGTCTTTCGTTTTAATTAGGCGACGGTTGAATGGTCATAATTGCAACTTATTGTCTAATAACTCCTTACCACTTCTCATCAACCTCAGTGAGCTCATGAGCTCAATGAGGTTCTGGAAAAATGTAAGTAAGAATTCATGAGAACTTGGGGAAAAAGACAATCGTGGTGCTGTGTGAATCCTACAGCCAGTCATCATACGTCCCTTGCCTGTCATGTGTGATGGTTTTTGAAAATGGCGAGAGGGATGGTGTGTCACTGTAAATATTGCTGCAGCAAGGAATGGAGGGATGGCGTTATTTCCTTTATTACTGTAAAGGATGGCCCAGTTTGCCCTCATACTAAAGGAGATGAGTAAGGAAGCACTCAGCATTGCCTCAGCATTTCCAGAATTCGAACAGCACTCATCATGGTTGGCATGTAAATACTTCCAGGTCATTTCTGAGAAGTTGGAGCTTCAGCAAGGAAGAAAGACCATTCGAATGAAGCCTAGAGCGCAATTCGTCCTTGCGTTTTGAAGGACCAAGGAGAATTCACATGTTTCTGCACGAGTAACAAATGTTACTGTGATTGTATTCAGTACTCTGTATCAGTGAACTATATCAGGTCTGCACATTTTCTTTGGGTCAATTTGAAATGAAGTGAAACCTGATTTACCAAAACCCAGCGCTCGAATAACGCGACTAAACATTGGCTGTGGTGTTCGATATCCACAAATCACCGGTTGTGTTTTTAGTTTTTGTGCGTGCTGAAAGGTTTTACACGGGATAAACATCTCAGTCAATCAGGCCCTGAATGCACATATAAAACATTGCAAGTCTTATTAGCTCTGCAGCATTTTAAATGAAATGGGCCGATCGGGTTTCAGCTGCAATAAGAGAGAGCTTGCTGGGAGGTTCGGAGCTGAAACAGGCCCTTTCAGAGCAGCGAGAGAAACACCTGATAAATAAGCCGCTAAAGACCTGATCCTGGCTGGGAAAAAGGTAGAATTTCAGCCCCTTTGATGTAACAGAGAAGGACTGAGGCCTCTCATTATCCAGATATAATCGACACTCAGACATGTAAGTTAGTGATTCGGATCTATTGGGACAGATTGAATTCCGTTAAATAGCAGTGTTTGATAGGTTTCTCAGGCTCCAGCCGCGGTCTCAAATGGAGCTTCACACAATGGGAACCACCGCAACACATTCAGCGGCACAGTCTGTCCGCGACCAAATCCTCCCGCTGTCTCAAGTTGCCATTTTCTCTCTCGCTTTTTTTGCATTAATGTTGCTATGAATTGTTTCATATCGCTTCTGTGAAAAGCAGCTTGTTAATCTACCTGCCACAAATAAAAGTCATAGCTTTGAGGTGATGCAACGTTTCAACCGAAACGCTCAGTCAGGATATTAACAAGCGGCCCATTTTTTCCCGATTGGACATTTTTACTTTCTTAAGATATAACTGATCATTTTCCAGCTCATTTTTTCTTCATTCCATGAAGATTTTTCATATTGCGCTTGTTTGGCTACGTTGCTACAATTGAATGTAAATAAGAGTCAGTTGATCAAATTCAGACTGAGTGAAGGGCTAAATGAATGCATGAATGCAACTAAATCTTACCTTTAGATACATGATGAATGATTGAAAGAAAATTAAAATGAGCCAAGCCTGTTTGATCATTAATCTATCCATCCATTATCTACTCTGCCTAATCCAGGTCAGGGCATCATCAGGGCTAAAACCTGTTCCACCATGGAAGGCCAGAGCCCAGAATACTCCCTGTACAGTTTACTGGTCCATTACAGCACTGGTAGTAATTTAAATAGAAATGCAACAATACAACCCGAATACAATCTCAACTCAGCACCGACGATGCACAGGCCCCCTGCTTTTCCCTACTGTTATCACGAGAAAATAATTCATCTCCCCGGAGAAATCAGATCCAAAGCCTGATTTAGACTTCATCGCATGACTCCTTCAGCGCATGTCGTGCGAATGAAACGAAGCCGTCGCACGATGGTTTGCATGTTCTCTTCGGCTTAATGGGGAGCAATCGAGACGAATAGCATTTATTAACTGAGCTGCAGGGAATGAGAAGGTTTAATCCCAAAGCCATGCTGCTGGCATTATACCCAACCGAACACCTCTCCCATAACCACGCGTGATCCAACGTTCTGGCTTCAGGGAAGCTGTTTATCTTATTGTTATTAGGC
Organism: Gymnothorax reevesii; assembly: GCA_029721435.1. Lineage (NCBI taxonomy): Eukaryota > Metazoa > Chordata > Actinopteri > Anguilliformes > Muraenidae > Gymnothorax > Gymnothorax reevesii. Next base: position 16,815,887 of record CM056583.1, on the reverse strand, counting down.
ATCTAAAAACAGGAAAATAACTGTATCTTATGGAAAAACCCATTGGTCAAGATAAAACAGTAGGAATCATTGATTCCAATCTGCAGGCCGGTAACTTGGCCAGGATTTTTACGTCAGCATTAAGCAGGGAGATGGAAGTTCTGAATTACATCCCAGGTGGCCCTTCTCTTTTCCATAACAGAGAACTGCTGGTCAGATAAAACTGGAGTTATCTGTCAGATCCTAGTATATACTGAAAAGACCACAACATTATGAAATCTTTTCTTGCTTTGTGGTCCCAAAATTCAGAGGCGTACAGGTTTAGTTTGTGTTAAATGTAACCCTGGTCCCCTGTGACTAACACTGAGTCTGTGTGAATCACAACAATAATCAACTTTAGGGTGATGTAACGACTGAGCCAGTAATTTCCAGTTTACGCACAGTTCATAGAATTATGACTTCATCCTGATTAGCTGGCTCCCAGCTTGTGTACTTCGTTTGAGTCCGTCTTAAGCTTCAAATATTCTCTATAAACATTTTGGGAGGGTGGCCGATCACATTGTTTATCTAATTGAATAATCTGTCAACTTGTTGCTGCTTTTAGGAGATTACAAAGGTATTAAAATGCTTGGCAAAGAGAGAATGCCCATTTTTAATTAGACATAATTTATAACTTTGATCAATAATTACCATCACTTCTCACGCCTTAACCCAAAAATCAGAAAGGATATGATGGCTCACATCCCAGATTTTCAGTAAAGACTGCAACTCCTGCAATGAATAATTTGGTAAGTAAATATTTTATGTTCAATTGCATGAAATAAATAAGTACACCCCCTTCACTGGCAGAATTCCCTGAGCAGTCCGGCTGACTAACTGGAGATTATTGGCTGAGGTGTAAGGCATCATGTGATGTAAGACTGGAGGAGAAGGAGTGAGGGCACGCAGGGCGGGTGACGGACCCAAGAGAGTAAATATACACACCTGTACCAGACTCCAGACCCCTCAGTGCACATCAACGTCAAGAAAAAGGAAAACTATGCAGCACATTGTGGAATTTCTGTTTTTATAGGACACATTAAAGGAGGAGAGAGCTCCTTAGCAACGTATATTTCAGCGGAAAGTAGAATTCTTGAAGTGTCTTTAAAGCATAGTTCTATGAATTTTAATTTGGTAATGATCCAGTGCGATGCATTTTTAAACCAGCGAGTCTTCAAATCAGTATTAATATCAGGGGCGGACATTTTAACTTGGGGAGTCTGAGGCTGCGTTCGGAATGCACACTTATCCACTCGCTCACTAACTCTTGATATCATTTTCGAACATTCACTACACAGTACCCTATATAGTATATTTTGAACGCATTATCCAATCAAACGCCAGTGCCACACTGCTTGTGGCATCAGTTATTCCCTTTCATGACGTCAGTTGTTCACTCTCCTTTCATCCGGGCCATGGAGTTGTTCAGAGGGCCTTCAGTAAGGTTTACGGCTTAGCTGCCCGTAAGCTGGCCTGATTAGCAATGAAACAATTTATCGACTGGGCGACCAAAATTAGAAATGATAATGAAAAGGTGAATTGCTATTGCCTACATTTATATAATTGATATGGCATCATAAAAACAAAACTTTCGCTGACTTTGCAGCATTTATTCTCGCCGTCTTTAAGATTGTCACACAGCTGTGCAACTTGTCTTACAGCTCCCTTTAGCCATACAACATTCAGAATATAGAACGGATTCTTGCAGCCTCGCTAACTAATTTACACAAATCTGTGCTGTTTAGAATAGAATAGAAATCTTTATTGTCCACTTATGTGGAAATTTGTCTTTGGCCCCACAGAACATTCACCACACACATGCACAAAAATTTTACAACAAACATATTACTCATACACACACACACACTCCCACACACGAACAAGAGCTTATAACAAGCACGAGACATGAGACAAATCTGGTGGTCATTGTTGTACTGGCATGGCATTGAGCAGGGTATAAATGCATATATAAACTAGGCTTATGCCGTCGGAGGCGACAGCTGGGGGTATATCCCCAAAACGCCCCCAATCCTCCAATTCCCCAATCCTTGAAGAGACCTTGAATAGACTTTCATTTGAACTTAATTTCAGGTCAATCGGACAAATGGTTCTGAAGATATGGCCAAAATGGTCATTTTCCATCACAAAGCGCCACCTGGTGGCAAAATATTGAAGCATACAGGCATGACGTCATCATGTGATACGTCATGATCTTGCAGTTGCACATAGTTTCATATCAATTGGACAAATGGTTCCAAAGATGTGACAAAAATGGTGAATTTTACGTGACAAAGCCCCACCTTGTGTCAAAATTTTGAACCAAACAGGTATAATGTCAAAGTGGGACACATCCTCAGGTCATGACCTTTCATTTGCACTTGATTTGAGATCAATCGGACAAATATTTCCAGAGATATGATAAAAACAGTGATTTTTTCAGTTTTTGGCCCCTGGTGGCCAATCTATAAATTGTATATTGTCCAAAATCGAGTCAGTTCTTCCTCTTTATGATACTTACCTATATGCAAACTTGAAATTTCTAATGAAATATTACTGAAGTTATCACGTTAACACGTAGTGCGGCGGCGGTCGGACAAAAAAAAAAACATAATACGCCATTCGGCGTTCGGAGATATAATAAGTAGATAAAAGAAACAGATAAGAACAGCAGCTATAAAAAGGAGTGGGTCACCCATTTAATATGCTAATCGCAGCTGGTATAAAAGTTTTTTTAAAAATATTCCTGAGTGCTGTGGGTGCCCTTTATCGTCTGCCTGAGGGGAGCATGAGGGTGGGAAGGGTCCTGGGCTCTGTGGGAGGCTCTCCTCCTGAACTGTGTTGGGTGCAGTTCCACCCGCTGCCTCTGGGGAGCGAGTATAATCTACTGGCGGTGTTAATTATCCTTGTCAGCTTGTTTATACTCCTGACCCCCAGATTTCCATACCAGCAGGTGATGTTGTAGGAAAATATCCTTTCCAGCAGGCAGGTGAGCACCATCCGCAGGACGTAAAAGTTATTTACTTTCATTAAGAGAAACTTTCTTTGATTAGCCTTTTATGTAAGAGTATTCTGCTCATTAAAATTCAGCTGAGTCGAGGATAACTCCTAAATATTTGAAACTATCAACAGTCTCAATCTGCCCCCTATTGTGACTGGCTGACGTATAGGTTTCCCTTTCTAAGTGCTGACCATGAGCTCTTTAGTTTTAGAGGGGTTTAGTAACGAGCAACAAAAAGCGGTGAAATTATAAAGACACGTTGATATTTTATGTCGTCATTTATGCGCAGAAGAAGACGCCTCTAATTTTGAGGTGAAACGCATAACAATGCTGTCAAAAGTAAATAAGACTGTCGTCGGTTTTTACCAATTATTCTGAGCAACTATGGCTAATCGGGAGATGTAAACTACGAGAGGTTTAGGTGATTAAGCATTTAAAGGTGAAGTTTCCGAAGATCAAATTCAAAATGGGCTTGAATGGGCTTGGAATGACCTGCAAAAACAGCATGAACTAGATTCTCTAATGTCTTTATCGACTTTTAAACAAAAAAAATCTCAGTAGTCCTTACCAGAAGATGCACCTGCCACGACTAAACAAATGATCTCTCTCTCTCTTCTACTCTTTGCACTATAGTGCTACAGCAGCTGTTTAGATTTTATATTATAGATTTAATTGGTTCAAACATTAGACTGTAGATTTTGGGTCTTAACAGATTTTAGCTGATCACAGACATGCGCTTACAGTTGGGATCCACAGTACTATATATATAATTTTTTTTTTTTCTGAATATGCTGTGCTCAATTGTCAGGCCAGGTCACAATTGTAAAAGAGATTTTATCTCAATTGTCTATCTGGTTAAATAAAGGTTATGTATGTTTGTAAAATCAGAAGATTCCCCAAGTAAAAATGTCTGCCCTCTGATATTGAAGCCAATTTGAAGACTCGCTGGTTTAAAAATGCGTAGCACTGGTTTATCAAACTAAAGTATGCGTTTTAGACACTTCAAAAATTCCGCTGATATTCACTTTGCTGAAGTGCAGCCTCCTCCTTTAACCCCTGAGCGACACCATGAGGACATCAGTACTGGAGAGGGGTCCTGATCCTGGTGTTTCTTAACTCAGACCATAAAAAACGCACTCAGTCCGTAAAAAAATAAAAGAAATTATTTGATGCAACAGTTTACTAGGGTACAGTAAAAAAAATGTCTTTAGAAATGCACACAGAAAATTACAATTAATATTGAAATAATGGCATGTATTTAGTTTGATGAAGCATTTGAAAACAGTAAAGCCCTTTTCAATCAATTGAATTCTGATAATGTCCAATGCACAGCTGGTTGGTCTCACTATCTCTCATACACACACACACACACACATACCAAGAGTAGAGTTTTGGCCAAACCTGAGGGTGACTGACAGGAATGATGGAGCTCAGGATCTCAACAAAAAAAAATCTACAGACCTGATTTCCAAGGTCTTCAGTGGCTGATGATTGATCAGAAATCAAAAAACCTTCAGGAGCTTGAAACCCGTGAATTAGATTCCACCAAATTGGAAAAAATGAAATAAGAAATTAAAATTACCCTCCCTGCAACCACCAAGTGCCCCATTTATAGACTAAATCTGTTCATCTCCGCACGGGGGCGGGACCTCTCTCCGTTCTCGGAGGGCATTACTTCTCGCGGTGACCTTGAGGACCCTGAATGGCAGAGGAGGGGCTTGTGTTAGTGTCCTCGGGGGACCAGTCTGGGACAGCGAGCTGAAGCAGGCCTAACTACAGAGGAAGCGGGACAACTCCATTACAACCAGACGCTGTCAGATTGGAGCAGCGAAACCCCAGCGGGTGAAGCTGGCCGGCCAGCGCAGGTGTGCAGCAGTTCCTCTCCGTGTGGATGGAGGTGTGCTGACTGCGGAGGAAACACGGGCGCGGAGAGCGAGCCGCGCGGCGCGATTCGCCGTGACGCAGGTCTGAGCTGAGCTAATGGGCCCTGCAGCGCCACAGTAATGAAATGAGCACAGTTCTCAGGACCCCCATCTGCAGCAGATGTTCCTGCTCACACAGCCCCTCCAGCCCTGCCTCCCCCTCCTCTGCCCAGCGCACGTCTCTTACGGTCACAACCCTCCCCCCCCCAACCACCACCATCACCCCCCCAGCCACCACCACCACCCTCTGGCTTGGGAATTTCAGCATGGCTCAGCAACAGACTTCTAAAACAAATGGGACTGCGCAGCCTGCACAGTTATTAGGACTTTCGCCCCGTCCTTAACAGCTGTCATTTATTTACCCTCCCGAAAAGAAGTTTTGTTTGGAATGTTTTTGTTTGTTTTATACCATTATTCTATGCCAATGTCGTGGAACTCCATCGCTGCGAAGGGCCGGAGTGATTGCCACACGACCGTCAGAATGCGCGGGTAAGGATACGCGGACCACGCCTTTACGACGTCACGCTTCAGCGGCCTAAAGAGAAGATCAAAGCAGATCGGAGGAGCTGATTGGTGCGAGCTGCTGGATGAGTCATTCAGTTGACGACTCTGTTTGTGTGCGAGTGCTGTAGATGGGCCTCTCTGTCTGGGATGGAATCCCGAGCGTGCTCTCGCTCTGAAGGCGGAGCTAACTGTGAGGCAGCATTAGGGAGGGCGCAGTCAGCGGAGATCCACATCTTGTCCTGTGCAGCGCCCCCTGATGGTCAATCCTGCTCAGCGTCACATGAACATCGGATTCATACGTCCTTGTTAAGGCAGAAAAAAAGCATTGTACACAGTTTTGTTATGTCACAAACCACATCATATTTTACTAATCTGATTTGATTTGATAGATTATGAAATGACATGGACACTGTCAAATTTTCCCCTTCAAGATTTTCATAAATGTAAATAAATATTCTCACCACCCGTGGTCAAAATATTATGTCTCATTATCACAGACACAACAGATCTCCTGCGACCTATGATAGCAACATCGTGCGACACTTTTGTTTTTGTTTTTGAGATTTCGCTGTGAAATATGAACCAGACTGAGAGCCTCTCCTGCTGCTGGCGTCTGTGTGAGCTGGGCTCCCGTGCGGTGATGAGCTGGGCTTCTGTGCGGGGATGAGCTGGGCTGCCGTGCGGGGATGAGCTGGGCTCCCGTGCGGGGATGAGCTGGGCTGCCGTGCGGGGATGAGCTGGGCTCCCGTGCGGGGATGAGCTGGGCTCCCGTGCGGTGATGAGCTGGGCTCCCGTGCAGTGACGAGCTGGGCTCCCGTGCGGGGATGAGCTGGGCTCCCGTGCGGGGATGAGCTGGGCTCCCGTACGGGGATGAGCTGGGCTCCCGTGCGGGGATGAGCTGGGCTCCCGTGCGGGGATGAGCTGGGCTCCCGTGCGGGGACGAGCTGGGCTCCCGTGCGGTGACGAGCTGGGCTCCCGTGCGGTGACGAGCTGGGCTGCCGTGCGGGGATGAGCTGGGCTCCCGTGCGGGGATGAGCTGGGCTCCCGTGCGGGGATGAGCTGGGCTCCCGTGCGGTGATTAGCTGGGCTCCCGTGCGGGGATGAGCTGGGCTCCCGTGCGGTGATGAGCTGGGCTCCCGTGCGGTGATGAGCTGGGCTCCCGTGCAGGGATGAGCTGGGCTCCCATGCGGGGATGAGCTGGGCTCCCGTGCGGGGATGAGCTGGGCTCCCGTGCGGTGATGAGCTGGGCTCCCGTGCGGGGATGAGCTGGGCTGCCGTGTGGGGATGAGCTGGGCTCCCGTACGGGGATGAGCTGGGCTCCCGTGCGGGGATGAGCTGGGCTCCCGTGCGGTGATGAGCTGGGCTCCCGTGCGGTGACGAGCTGGGCTCCCGTGCGGGGATGAGCTGGGCTCCCGTGCGGGGATGAGCTGGGCTCCCGTGCGGGGACGAGCTGGGCTCCCGTGCGGTGACGAGCTGGGCTGCCGTGCGGGGATGAGCTGGGCTCCCGTGCGGGGATGAGCTGGGCTCCCGTGCGGTGATTAGCTGGGCTCCCGTGCGGGGATGAGCTGGGCTCCCGTGCAGGGATGAGCTGGGCTCCCATGCGGGGATGAGCTGGGCTCCCGTGCGGGGATGAGCTGGGCTCCCGTGCGGTGATGAGCTGGGCTCCCGTGCGGGGATGAGCTGGGCTCCCGTGCGGTGATGAGCTGGGCTCCCGTGCGGGGATGAGCTGGGCTGCCGTGTGGGGATGAGCTGGGCTCCCGTACGGGGATGAGCTGGGCTCCCGTGCGGGGATGAGCTGGGCTCCCGTGCGGTGATGAGCTGGGCTCCCGTGCGGTGACGAGCTGGGCTCCCTTGCGGGGATGAGCTGGGCTCCCGTGCGGGGATGAGCTGGGCTCCCGTACGGGGATGAGCTGGGCTGCCGTGCGGTGATGTGATATGAGCTGATGGTCACTATGTGCTTTTGGGCTGAGATCCTGCTCGCCTGTTCCTGCAGTAACGGCTGATAAATCCATGTGGTTAGGCATGACAGAATACATGGAGAGGGCTCTAGAAAGCTGACAGGCATAGCAAAGTCGAACGCTGAAAGAGCCAAGAGAATCGAGCCAATTGTTTCGTGAATGCTGGAGATGTTCCCTCCAAATAAACGGGCAACTTTATAACTGGCAAAACTACTGCCATTCCACATTCCACTGCTACCGCGAGCACAATAACGATTGACCAGATCAAAAACGGAAGAATTCGCTTCAAGCACCAAAGCGTAGTACGGAACCTGGCTGCGGTCAAAGCGAGGCGTCCCACTGTACAGGATAAAGTGTATGTTGGGCAGGTAACTGCGGGGGAAATGAAGGAGATGCGAATTCCGTCTGCAATACCAGAGGAAATGAAAGAACAGGACAGCAGACAGGACCTGCATGTCACGGTGAAATCGTCTCGCACGTGAAAAGTCATAAAACTAAGACCCTCCACACCCGGCAGGATTCCCGCATAGAGCCACTCATGACAAAGCATCATTTAATGAGCATCAGTCTGTCGGTGTCTGTGTGTCCGTGAGTTTGTCTGTGACTGTGCATCTGTCTGTCTGCTTGCATATCACTCCATCAGTGATTGTGCATCTGAGGGTCTGTGTTCGAGTGTCTGTGTTTGTGTGTATGCGTGTCTCCAAGTCTGTGTTTTTGTGAATTTGTATTCGAGTGTCAGTTCGACTGTCTGTCTAATTGTCTGTCTGTGTTTGCGTGTCTGTAAGTTTGAGTTCCTGTTTGTTTATCAGCATTTGCATCCCTTTGTGTCTTTCAGTCAGTGTCAGTCTGTGTTTCTCTCAGTGTTTTTGTGTCTCTGTGGGTGTGTGTTTGTCTCTTCTGGCCTTTGTGTGCGATGTGTGTGCTTACGTTTGCAAGTGTGTGTGTCTGTTTCTCGAGTTTGTGTGCTCACGCATCAAGCAGAGCAAATGTACAGCGACTCTGAGCTGCATGACTTTTCCTGAAGTAAATAAAACTGTAGAAAAAGAAGGAATAGAAAGAGAGGGATGAATTGAAAGGAGAAGTCATAAATGTATAAGGAAACACTGCAACAACCAACTCCAGGTGTCCCCCATACCCCGTGCATACCAGCACTCTCCGCACCGTCTGGCGAGAGCAGTCCTGCTAACGAGAGGGGGGGTGGAGAGGGAGAGAGAGAGAGGGAGAGAGAGAGAGAGAGAGAGAGAGAGAGAGAGAGAGAGAGAGAGAGAGAGAGAGAGGGAGAGAGAGAGAGAGAGAGAGAGAGAGAGAGAGAGAGAGAGAGAGAGAGAGAGAGAGAGAGAGAGAGAGCAGCTACTTCGCAGTCATCCTGACCTGTTGTGTGTGAGTTGTGGGGTTGCTCTCCGTGTTGGGGGGAGGGGTGTGAGGTTGAGAGGGAGACTTAGGGCGGGGGGGGGGGGGTGAAAAACTCTTGCACGCAGACACACTCTCACACACGCGCATGCGCACACACACACACACCCACATAGATCTTCAAAGCTGACTGGTTTTCATAGAGTGGCAATTAGCAGAAGAGATCACATCTGCGGCTGACTGCAGGATAAATAAGGTGAGAGGGCCGTCCCAGCTCTCAGTGCTTCAGAGAGAGCGGAGAAACCAGCCCAACTCCACACACACTCTCACACACACTCCAGCAGAGAGACCTCTAGCACACACTCCCACTGAGAGAGGAGAGCTGACTGAAGCGCTCGACCTCAAACGCACGGAGAGCCGAGCCCAGGACAGGACGCTCCACAGCAGGATTACCAAACCTCTCTCCTCTCTCCCCTTCTGCGGATTGTTTACCGTTTTCCTCCGTCCCGGACCGGACCCAGAGCTGATTCTTTATTTTGTTTTTGGCAAGGGGCGGTGTGAGGTTTCAGCTGCGGGGGAGCGAGGGTACGGGGCGGGGGGGTCCTGAGACGGGAGCAGCAGCTGCGTCCCTCTGCAGCCGGGAAGGATGGATGTCCTCGCATTCCTCGTCTGGGACACCAGGAGCGAATCCCCCAGAGCTGAGTGAATCCGCGGCGACCGTCGCCACGGCAGCGCGGGAGTGCACGTGCTGCCCAGCCCAGCTCGCCACTGAACCCACAACTTCACCACCTACTGCTTTTCACCAGAATGGAAACGACGACTGAAGGTTCATTTCACATAAGCGGTGTTAGCGGCCCTCGTCATTGATAGACTCGTTTAAGAGGTATTGCGTGAGCTCTCAGTGCTGTCACAAAGTGCGGTGAATCGTAACAGCCAAATGACAACAGCGAAAACGCTCGTCCTCTCCGAGCGCCTTTTCTTTTTGTTTGCCGCGCAAACTTTTCCAGTCCGTTCGCCGACGTTAGCTGACGTTGATGGCGAGCGGGAGACAGCGTGCTGAGCATGTTGGCGAGCGTTAGCTAGCGTGGGCTGTGCTTGGCCGAGCTGATCGCCCGCGCTCCAGGACGATGCGCGGGGCGGCGCTGTGGCTGATCCTGCCACTGTTCCTCTGCTGCCTCCCGCCCCCCCGCCAGGCCCGCCGCGCCCACGTGCGCTCCCCGCGAGTCGCTAATGCTAGCGCGTCCTCATCCGTCGCCGTCGGCCGGCACGTGCGCAGCTACAGCCATCTGCAGGGCGACGTCCGGCGGCGAAAACTCTTCTCCTTCCAGAAGTTCTTCCTCAGGATTGACAAACACGGCAAAGTCAACGGCACCAAGACCAAGGACGACCCGTTCAGTGAGTAACGCATACCATGTACCGTACCAAACACCAAACTAAACCAATCAAAACTGTGTTTATCTGTCTTATTTAGGTCATTGGGGAATTTCCACTGGCTTTTTTAAATGCTTTGAACTGGTCCAGTATTTTTTTTTTTTTGTTTTTTTTTGGAAAAAGGTACTACTGTGCCATGTCACTCCAACATGTTTTAATTTCAACTCAAATTGTAATTTTAGCTATACAAATAATGTAGTGATGCAGTTGAATTTGGTATTGTGGCAATAGAAGCCTGTTGAAATCAGACTACTGCAGTGCGTCCCGGGCTAATCGGAGCGCTGCTGGCAGTATTGCGGGCTCCAGGTCCCGCTGGTGTGCGTGTGCTCCGCTGGTTTTCATTTTGCCAATGCAGAATGTTTTCCCGGAGCCCTGAGCTGTTTCTCATAACAGATTTGCTGGAATCAATTTGATTTTGGCATCACCAAGCTTTCCTCCAATTTAAATCGCCCTAAAAATGACCAAAACAGGATTTAACTGCACTAATCTCTGAAATTTGGGGCTTAATAGACGTTTATATGACAATAATGTCAGCAGCAGCGTCGAGATAGTTATTATTAAGCGGATCCCTGATATGCTGACTATTGTGGCTTGAGGCCATGTTTGCAGCACACTTGCACAGAGGTTACTTTGCGTTCCATCTGTTTGTGGTCTTGAGGTTTATGTGCATGGCTTCTGGAGTAAATGCTCTATCTTGGGACACCCCTCACCCCCTAAAATCTCTCTCACACTCCCCTCACTCTACAGAGTCCCCACAGAGCACAGTGAAACACCCACACACACACACACACACACACACCTGCATGATTCATTTTGTGTGCCGGACACACACTCCACACTACAACAGCACGTGGAGCCCATGTGCGCGCGTCAGACGCTACGAACGCAAACACACGCGAAAGCAGGAATTCCAGAGTGTAAAGCAGCCTCTCCCGTCCTGCAGCACAGGAATCGGCGCCAGCTAATGCGGGCAGTATTTGATTTATATCTCAAATCACACCTAAGAGAACCAATCACACGACAGTCCGGTGCAATAGATGAAACAGTTCCCTGTTGCAAATTCATAATGCATGACATGTGCAGGGGAGGGCAGGCGTTCAACAAAGCGCACGATACGGCCATATGCTCAACCTTGTGTCAGAAATTCTCACTGATTGCAAAGTCCCTGTTAGTAGTTCTGAAATGTTCCTTATGCAGGAGAGATAAGCCTGAGATTTGGTATTACAATCAGCTGCACTGAGAGAATCCCCATTCATTTCCATCTCAGCCTGACTTTCAGCTAAAAGTACTGAAAAGATAAAAAATTGACTTCTTTGTCACGTTAAGAAATAAATTGGAATTATTGACATTGACATTGATATTGAATACAGGAAAATGTTTGAATGACTTCAAAAATGTGTTGAGCAAGTTGGCTCGCAAATTTTCATTGCTTCCGCTGTCTCTCTGCCCCCCCCCCCCCCCCCCCCTCTCTCTCACTAGTTAGCTGTTAATGTTGAAACCATTACACATACAAAATTTTCTTCAGAATTGTGGAGAAATGAAGCTCACAATAGCTGGCAAATTACCACAATAATTCTTCAAGCAGAAATCATTTCAATACATTCAGTCACTGCATCATTACTTGTGTTAATACTGTATCAAAAAATGTTTTTATTTTCTTGTGTTAGTTGCAAAAAAAAAAAAATTATAATAATAAAAATCGACAAACGAGACCCAATCTACATAGCGTGACCCCGAGCATTCTGTAGTACACCCGAGTAACAGTATTCATACTGATTATCCATCTCACACCATTCCAGAGTATCACATTAAGCACCTCTGATATCCTTTCAAATTTGACTAAAATCGGCTCCCCTGTGAACCTGTGAACTTAATGCCATAAAACTGACAAATTATAAGAGGACAAAATTTTGCACTAGTTTGACATCTCATAAATATAAAGGAGAGTCCACAGGGAGCTGAAACCTCTCACTCTACCTGCCAGATACGTTCGTATTACAGAGCAGCCAGTGATCACAGCGCCAACCCTGAGTGAAGCTGCTTCTCAGCAGACATACTCTTCCTCTCTCATCCTCCTTTATCTAAGATCCTTCAGTGTACCCTAAAAAGCAGATATAATTCATGCTTTAATATACGCTGCTATTATATGGCTTTGGATGCAGATTTTTTCATAGACTCACAGATTCTTTCAGTGCCCTCAGCTGAATAATTTCATGAGAGAGGATCTATGAAAAACATCAGGAAGTCACAGCAATCTTGAGATTGTCCAGGATCACATTGGTGACACAGGTGAAATGAGCAGAAATCACTGCAAGGACTGAACCCATGCATCCTTTGTGAAATTCCCTCTTTTTCCAATGTTGCTCAATCCGTGTAAGATATTACAGCCATATAACTTAAATTTGGATGTCTTCAATGCAAATTTTTCCAAGAGATTTCAGTTGCATAGACCTGCGTATCACAAGGATAAAAACTTGAAACAGAGAAAGCGGTTAAACCAAGGTCCGGTCCCATGCAATTATGTGGGAACGAGGGCATCATATTACCAGATGCCCTGCCCACAAAATTGCAGACTATTAAGGCCCTTAACCCTAAGACCTTTGATGTACCTCAGCATGGGAGCAGTGTTGTTTGTGCAGAGTTAGACTGCAAAGGTGGGCGCAAACCACAATGTTAATTAAAAGGTGAACATGATGCAATTGTATTGAACACTGCCGTGTCCAGGCTGGTATGCCTCTGCACTCAGTCAAATCAGACAGTCCACGTCCGGGCCAAAGACAGGCTAATCGAATAATACCAGGGTGGGGAATGCTGCTGCCCACTTCCCCAATAACATCCTTTAGTGCAGACCCTTTCAGTGCACATTTAAACCGGCTCTGTAAATGTTAGTTTTATGGGGCACCGCAGAAACCGAAAGGCATTACCGCAAACAGCAGATATACATATGCACTGACTTCCCAGTTAAATCAAACCACACCAATTTCCAATATTGCAGACAAGTCAAGAAGAAAATAATTTTTTTTTGGAATAAATCCATAAAAAATTTGACATGAATTTCTAGAGTGACTGCATTTTACCAATATTCTCATAACTAGATTAGAAATAAAACATTTTAGTCAGTGTTGACACCTCTCTATACTCACAGTCCCCAAATATCTACAGATATGGCCAGCTATACAATATGTAATATGTATAGCAATAGGCAATATGTAACACAAGTTAAAACCTTGTCAACAGTAGTTTTTTCCCCATTTTTTCTCATTTTATTATTATTCCAAGCCAGTGTTCTTGAAATCCTTTGCTCTCAATAACTATTAGGCACTGTTACATCTGAATTAGTGTATCAAGTTGTGAACCCACTGGTCATATATTGTAATCTTGTGCTGTAAAGGGTTAATATGCAGCAGAGTGTGTTTGGGGGCCCCTGTCTGTGTGTAGTGACTGAGGAAGGAGATACTCGGAACCCACTGATACCTCAGTGCCTGTCAGTGTCCTGCAGGTCATCAGCACTGAGCATGCCATGTGTCAAACCCTAAACCCCCCATTCTGAGCTAATCTGAGAGCACAGTTTCTCACAGTGAATGGAGCCAGTGCTCCTTTTCCCACTGCAGTAAATTAGGCCACTGTCGCTCTCCAGTTACACTGCACTTCTGTGTGTGTGTGTGTGTGTGTGTGTATGTATACGTGAGTGCCTGTGTGTTTGTGAGTGTGAAATGCGTTTATATAGTGTGTTATATGCAGCTTGCTCCTGCATGAATTAACTTTGCATGTGCGTGTTTGAGTGTGCACGTGCTTGTGACTGCGCAAAAATGAAAAGAAAAATTTATTGAAATTTTTGAAATGTCAGATGGGAAATGTATCTATATTCGGCCCACCCCCTTCAAAAAAGTTCATGAATATGCAGATAATTATCATATAATGAAATAATAATGAAAGGGCATGATTTTCATTAGAGCATGCATTATCTGAAAACAAATCAACATCAGCAATTACAAATCACAACAGCAATTGACAGCTGCTGAGGTTACTGAGGTAGCGTTAGCAGAGTTCAGACTGTCCTTCATTCTGTATAACAGTCCACTCACAGAGGCACGCGGAAAGTCTAAAATCATGCACCAGCTTAACAGCTCGCAGGCATTACGTGTTTTTTCTAGAAGACCCCTTTGTGCGCTCTGATGGTCAGGGGTACAGAGGGAGCTGGGATCCGCTCTCGCTGGGGTTCCTGAAAGACTTGTCTGCGCTCTGACTGAAACCCAATCCCACTGCCACTGTACATCTTCCTTTCAGACTCCTCCGGTTTAGCGTCACTCAGTCACAAACCGCTTTCAGTCAGATACTTGGAGGCAAACTACCCAAGTTGGGGTTTGGACTGTTTCGGCAATGCAGGAATACAACCAAAAAAAAGATTCTGTTAGTCATTTTTCATTATTTGGGAAGTGGTACATCCTCATGAGAAATACGTGGACTTTTTAAATAAAGAAAGCATTCTACTGAACATTCAGACTTAATGAGCGTAGAGGTTGTCGGGAAGCTGAACACAGTCCTAGACCAATGGCACATCCCGCTCACTGAAGGTCACAGCACAAGGTCGTTTACTACAAACCCTATCCTATGCAGTAGGGATGAAAAAAAAAAACATTTTTCTGCCATGTTAAGGAGTAAGTGAGCATCATTTTGACCACAACAGATGTCCCTCCTTTCCCTGAAGGTCCAAACGTACCTCGAACAGGTCACAAATCTCCTATCCACAAACTAGCAATCTGCATCACACGTGGAAGTGAACTTTGCCTCATCCTGTCACGGCTTGACACTGAGACAAACAGCTGCAAATTCACAAAGCGCAGAAATGCTGCACGGTTGCCCTGCAGAACTAATGCGTTGCAGAGACAGCGTATTGATTACAGGGAGGGACGCCTGTCTTAACGACTTCATTGAAGGTAACAGAGTAGGGTTTCGCCATAGGGCAGGCAATTGCCCGGTCACAATGTCAGGTCTGTCAGGCTGTTCCGCAAACAGGGGTCAGGCCAGCAGCCATCTTGTCCTGTGGCACCCAATTTGGCATGGCTTAATCTGCTGCAATATCATTAGGATTACAAAGGACTGAAGCAACCACTTTCCATTTCAAAGCCCGACCTATTTACCGGTGTCAGTTCGGCCTGCGGAATTATGTGGTGGCATTTGATAAATCAGAGTCTGCCAGCAAATTCGGAGGCTAACAGTTCATACGTCAGACCTTTAATGACGCAGTCCTAAATATCTACTCCCACTGCACTCTGGGTAACCGTGCTCTCACTATTTACATTTACGGGCCTGGGTGCCCAAGAACATTCGCCGCAAAAAGGTTACGATTGAATCATTTTAAAAGAATATTCCATTTAGCACACCTTAATTACCAAAAGCTTTTCAATAGAAACATTTTTGCTTCAGTCTCTGCAATATTAGAGACCTTCATTGATAGCAATCTTCCTGGCATGAGGGATATTATATGAGCAATGTCCTTAAGTGCAGTAATTTATAAGTTACAGGAGATTGTGAGGTTGATAGCTCACCACACAGCACTTTCTCCAATTTTTAGCCAATAATTTGCATTCATGAAATTGAAATCGCTGGTGGACATTTACTGACACGAGCAAGCAATTCACTGACTTGAACGTGCATCCGATTTATCGGACTCGTACCTGCACGTAACTCAATAAATGATATCTCCCATGCGAATACGGCCTGATGAAGATTCGTAACTTGTACTCACGCAAATTTTGGATGAAAACCCCAGACCGGGGTACTTCTTAGTGCCTTTGTATACAGCGCTCTGGTATCATCCTCTCGTAATCATGTTGATCAAATGATCATTTCAAGTCCATTTTATTACACTTCCTGAAACACAGAGAGAATATGTGCCCTGATCAAAAGCGTAAATTTCAAAGGCACTTCAAAATATCGGGAATAAACACAAACATGTTGGCCCAGCCCTGATTACTTTCAAAGGCCGCGGTAAGCAAAATGTTTTGTTTGTTAAGGCATTCAAAGGCATCCTTTAAAATGTGTAGATTACAGTGGGGTATTGCATAACTGGAGAGTGGGTGTGATAATGGTCCACTTTGAGTGCTGGTTGGTCACAACCGGCAGGTTTGATATGTTCCTGTTTTTACCCAAGCTGTAATGACATGACCAAACACAAGCGGCCCTCGCTGGGGGAGGTAGTTCAATGTTCAGGGGAACTGAGATCTATTGGGCACTTACACTCTTTGAACCCGTATTTACATCTTACGTCCAACGCGTAATAAAAGACACAAGTTATTTTAATATGACTATTATCCAAGATTAGAGAGCATGTTTTCCCTCAACATGGATGTCGCAGATAAATGAAAACAGATCCTCTTCGGAGGTAATTTGTATTTAAAAGCGGTTTCACAACTGAATGCCATTTGAGTTTGATAAATTACAAGCAAAAGGCTGAAATTATGCGCGCATCAGCGTGCGCGGTAAAAAGCTCCGCTTGCGGCAAATGACATGCTTCACGCCCAGGCAGCCCATCATTAGTCCTCTCGCTGCGCGTTTAATTGCAAACATGCTGAGGTACATGTTCGGGACAGGATGCTCATTTCCAAGTGACTGTACTTCAGCACGGAACATCTTAAAAGCGTTCTGCTCAAAGACATGCAGTGGGCTGGCTCCCGGGCTAGCTCACTCGGTTAAGGCGCTGTAATTGCGATGCAGTAGTCACTACTACGGTGCGGGTTCGATCCCTGGTCGTACCAACCAGCAATGGTCGGCAGCTTTTTCAAAACAGCGCACGATTGGCTACAGCCCTGTGGGAAAGAAAATTGGGAATGGACTGCTAGGAGGGGAAATTAAAAATAGTTGCCTTGTTCATTGCTCAAGCGCCTCCTGTTGGCCAGCCGGGCGCTTTTCAGTGAGACTCTGAGCTTGCTCATGTTCAGGTATCCTCCGCCCTCATTCTGAACTTACACTCATTGGTCGAAACGATGGAGCGTCTTAAAAGCGTTCTGCATAAAGACACGCTGACGGAACGTCTTAAAAGCGTTCTGCACAAAGACACGCAGACAGAACATTTTAAAAGCGTTCTGCACAAAGACACGCAGATGGAGCGTCTTAAAAGCGTTCTGCATAAAGACACGCTGACGGAACGTCTTAAAAGCGTTCTGCATAAAGACACGCTGACGGAACGTCTTAAAAGCGTTCTGCACAAAGACACGCTGACGGAACGTCTTAAAAGCGTTCTGCACAAAGACACGCAGACAGAACGTCTTAAAAGCGTTCTGCACAAAGACACGCAACGCAGACAGAACGTCTTAAAAGCGTTCTGCACAAAGACACGCAGACGGAACGTCTTAAAAGCGTTCTGCACAAAGACACGCAGACAGAACGTCTTAAAAGCGTTCTGCACAAAGACACGCTGACGGAACGTCTTAAAAGCGTTCTGCACAAAGACACGCAGACAGAACGTCTTAAAAGCAGTCTGCACAAAGACACGCTGACGGAACGTCTTAAAAGCGTTCTGCACAAAGACACGCAGACAGAACGTCTTAAAAGCGTTCTGCACAAAGACACGCAGACAGAACGTCTTAAAAGCAGTCTGCACAAAGACACGCTGACGGAATGTCTTAAAAGCGTTCTGCACAAAGACACGCAGACAGAACGTCTTAAAAGCGTTCTGCACAAAGACACGCAGACAGAACGTCTTAAAAGCGTTCTGCACAAAGACACGCAGACAGAACGTCTTAAAAGCAGTCTGCACAAAGACACGCAGACAGAACGTCTTAAAAGCAGTCTGCACAAAGACACGCTGACGGAACGTCTTAAAAGCGTTCTGCACAAAGACACGCAGACAGAACGTCTTAAAAGCGTTCTGCACAAAGACACGCTGACGGAACGTCTTAAAAGCGTTCTGCACAAAGACACGCAGACAGAACGTCTTAAAAGCAGTCTGCACAAAGACACGCTGACGGAACGTCTTAAAAGCGTTCTGCACAAAGACACGCTGACGGAACGTCTTAAAAGCGTTCTGCACAAAGACACGCTGACGGAACGTCTTAAAAGCGTTCTGCACAAAGACACGCTGACGGAACGTCTTAAAAGCGTTCTGCACTAAGACACGCAGGTCCGTGTGATGTCAGAGTGAATGATGTAGCGCAGATCTAGAGGAGAGTGCACCAGTGAGCCCGTGGGACAGAGAGGGAGAGAGAAAGTGGGAGAGAGTGAGAAAGAGAGGGGGGGAGAGACTAAGGAAATGAAAGCAGGAAAGTGGGAGACTGAGAGCTAAAGGGAGGAGAGAGACTATTTGAGACTATTTGTCACAGAGCAAAAGAATGAAAGAGCTGCCTTTCTCCAACATCACACACTAATGCTGACTGTAACTAATCCTACAGTCTCACAGAGAGTGGAGGGGATTGAAAGAAGTGACTGTGAGATGTTATCATGTGACTCTCATTTGCCATCTTTACACAAGTGCATTGCAGCGATGCATTTCTTTGTAAGATTTAAATAAATTTTCAATTGATTTCAACATCATTTCCATTGCCTTCTCAACAAATGCCAGTATAAACTGGTCAGTGTACAAATTGTGGAACATAAAGTCTAACATTAAAGGTAGAAGTACACTCAACTCGAAAAGTAGGCAGATTCACCACGAATAAAATCGTCCGAGCTGGGCACTGCATACACCACATTGCCTAAACGTTTGGAGAGCACCTGTTTATCTTACATCTTCCAAAACCATGGCTGTTAGCTTAGAGTCGGTCTCCCTTTGCAGCTATAACAGTCTCCAGTGGTCTGAAAGGGCTTTCTGCGTGATGTTAGAACAATTAACTTCCATTCCAGCCTGTACCTCTGTACGACAGGGATGAGATCAGTTCTCTGGCCTCGCTGCTCTAGGTCTTCAACACCTATCTTGAAAAAACCCATGAATGGACCTCACACTGTATGGGGGCAGAGGGGGGATCGGTATTTTATTTTCCATTTCAGGCGCTGATAAAAGAACAATAGAGGCGATGTGAGTTGTTTAGTGGACTGTGCTGATCGATTGCCCAGGAACTGCATGCAATATCCTCCTATGATAAATCTGCCACGGACTCCTCACTCCTGGGGCTCAGCTGTACCTGCGGAGCGAGGAGATGAAGTATGTTGTCTTGTGGATGGCAGCTGGCGCAGAGGGTTGGCCCATTGACTCATGGGATGGTTTCCCGATTGCGGCGGGGGTTCTAGGTGCTCCACTTCTCACAGGACACCAGATATTTTAGTTTAATTTTCAAGTGATAAACATGCAGGAAGAATGTAATTGTCCTGCATTTTACAGGAAATTTGATACCATTTGTGAGGACCCTGTCATGAGGCAAATCGAAAAAGAAAAACAGGGAAGACACTCCAACGCACATTATAGATTCACGTTTTCATCGCCAGCTCCAGATTCCTTCCACTTTGCACATCCCTCGGAGGGGCGTGTCCCAGCGATGCAAAGGCTTCCATTTCATCTCCCAGCCTTCGCACTCCAGAATAAACACAAGTGACATGTTTATCAGACTGTTTGCTTAGGGATTTCCAGCTTGTGTTCACTCTCTGTTTATTTTAGTATATGTTCCCGGGCCTGAACAGGGCAAGTTGCTGCGCATAATGCAACACTGTCCACGCAGGCCCTGGAAATAAACTTTATGTCATCTGAACAGGGTCAGGGCTACATGCTTTATTAAAAGAGCGTGCGTGTGCGCGTGTGTGTGCACCTGTGTTCGAGTGAGAGAGTGTTTGTACATTTACATGCGTGTGTGTGCGCGCGTGTGTGTGTGTGCATGTGAGTTTGTGTGTAGTGTGTATCTCCAAGAGTTGAACAGGAGAGTAGAAAATTTTGGACAGAAAAAATGGAGGGAGAGGAATGAGAGAGGAAGAGGGAGAAAGCGAATGGGGGAGGCTGCAGGAGGGAGAGAGAGAGAGAGGGAGAGAGAGAGAGAGAAGTGAGGAGAGAGAGAGAGAGAGAGAGAGAGAGAGAGAGAGAGGTGAGGAGAGAGTCTCCATACGTCAGCAACAGGCTCTTTTCTGTGTGGCCGACCCCGTCCTCTCTCTCCTGTCCTCATGCAGGCTCCGTGACCCGTATAAATGTACGACTTGAGACCCTAAAACTGTCAGGCACACCCCAGACGGATCTCTGCAGAGGAAACCGACTGAACCGTCCCATCGTAATCAAAGTCAGGCAGAGAGCGGCCCGGCACGTCTCTCTTAGAGAGAGAGCACTGACTTTAAACTCTCCGCCTATTTATCTCTGCGTAATTATACCTATATTTAAACCAGAACTTGACATTTATATCATCTCTACAAATGTATATCATCTCGGCATATTTACATGACCTGAAATGTGCGTTGTTTCCGCACGCTTATATTATCTATTCACATTTTTATTATATCTCTTTGTCCACGTCATCTCAGTGCTTACATCACCTCGGCACATTAGCAATACTATTCAGATTGTTATTAAATATCAAATCTGTCAACGAGTCGATGACATACGGCTGCCTGCGTCCTCCAAAAACAAGCTCTTGTCCCCAAGTAGAGTAATTTCATGGGCGGCATTTTTTCGCTCGGATGATTTATCCATAGACAGACAGAGAGAAAATAATACAAGCGTTTTATCATTTCAAGAAAGGTGAGGCACAAAGTACTTTTAAAAAATCTAGCTGCTGAAAGAAATAATTTATTACTTAACAGGACTTCATACAGGCAATATTGAACTGAATAATGTCATAAGAAGTTTAGTCAGCAAGAATTTTATTCCAAACTGGCAGAGGTAGGAAGTGTTGTGGAGGTCTGTGTTCTCCTCTGCACCCCCCGACCGTCCTCTGTCGCCCACAGACTTCAGAAAGTTCAATCTGGAGGTTGGAAAGACCAGATGTATGCGTGACCTCTGACCCCCATTACTTTAATGAGAATAGCATTTGCAGCAGAGGTTGGTCTGCTGCGGAATTTCTCCCGGCTGTCGATCGCGCTTCCCTCTCGGTCGTACAGCTGTGCGAGCGCCGAGAGGCGAAGCGTTTGAGTAGCGCGCTCCACTTATTTTACAAATGAAACGGTTTACTTAAAGGATTTGATGGCTTCCCAGAATTCAGATGGTGGATTACACGTGCTCTGCCAAATGAACCTGAATGAACTCCTTATTTATACAACTAGAAAAAAAACCACTAAGTTTCTATTTTTTTAAAGAAAAAAAAATTCCAGTCATTTATTTTTCCAGATCATTCAGGTTCTATTTTGTAAAGGCCCAAGTTCAAATGCTGGAAGGTTCATGTTTTTTTTTTGGTTGTTGACCTGTGTTGGACTGTAAAAAGTAATCCTCCCAGTCCTCGTTCACCGGCGGCTCACTCTGACCAAACCTGCCGAATGACGGCCCCAGTCACGGTGCTTCAATTCTTCTCTGTCACTTTTGTTTATCTCTGAAAAGGCAGCAACTTTCCGGCAAATTCTAATCTTCATCGATCGATTCACATTTATGTTAGTCCTCCTCCGAAACAGACACAGATTTCTGCTGTCCTTCAAATCCCAGGGCGCCTGCCTGATTTATTATCATCTTCTGCAGCTTATCTGCGTTCACACATGCAGAAAAATACCCAACATGAGCAAATTAACAATTAAATACTCATTTTAAGTTGTACTTACTAACTTTGTCTGTGCAGTTTGACCTTCTCAGCTGTATTGGACAAGATAATGAGAGATTCAATTCAATTCAATTCAAAAAACTTTATTCGTCCCCAAGGGGCAATTCAAGGCACACAGAGCAGCATGACAAGCAATAAGTGAGGTAAGATGAAAATAAGAGAAATAAATAAATAAATAAATAAATAATACTGATAATAATTTTAAAAAAAATAAAAATATTGTGTATGTACAGTAAGTGCATCCAGTATAATACTAATACTAATAATATAAAATAATAATAATAATAATAAGGTGCATATCAGGAGGCAACTATGCTTAAAAACAATTCACAGAATGAATGTTCGTGTAGTGAGTGTGAGTGTGTGTGTGTGTGTGTGTGTGTGTGTGTGTGTTTGAGCGTGTGTTTGATGTGTGTGTAGCATGCTGTATGTGTGTGTTTGTATGTGTGTTATGATATGTGTGTATTTTTGTATGTGTGTGTTGTGCGATGTGCGTATGTATGTTGTGTGTGTGTGTGTGTGTGTGAGTGTACAGTTTTACAGGAGCATAGAGTCAAACTAATAATGTGCAAATGAGAAGAGGTAGACGTGTTTTAAAACAGTTTTTACCACAACTTTGGAAGTCCGTGTGGTTTGTGTGCAGAGCAGGGAGACGGGCGTTATGAGGAGTTGTTCTCCTCCTCTGCGTCCTGCAGCCCGGGCAGCGGAGACGTCGTCCTGAGGGGAGCCGCTCAGATGAGCAGTACAGAGAGACGTGAAGAATTATCACTGATACAGAGTAACACAACCAAGGCCGAGTGGCCCGTTTCACACCGCCCCACCTCAGGAGGGCGCACTGACTGTGCTACGCAGGCCGAGTCACTGAGATAACACCGCTCTTTATAGTTTGCCAGTAATTAAACATTTAGGTGCACTGGAACTGAAGTGATTGAAAATGTAGTTTCTGCTTGGTCCTGCTGAACTGAAAGTAGAGTAGATTGAAGGCAGAGTATATCGCTGCTACACTGCCGGGCAAAGTGGGTCTTAGCGTCACAACTCATAAATTTTGGGGGTGGGGGTGAAAAAATTAGCGGCTCAGTATTGATTTGTGATGCATTGCTCATGCTACAATTTAGCGCATCTAACTCAGTGTACGTTGGATTTTAGCAGCTAAATTCCAGATCAAGCTATGGCCCTCAGACCACCACTTGGAGTGAAATCTGATACAGCATTGATGCTATGCTAAGTTATGGCGACACATGGAGCCATTTTACAAATACATATTAGGGATGTCTTGCAAATTACTTGGAACAACAGTAATGCGGCTGGGAATCAGAACATTACCTTAAGTACATAAATGACATCAGCTACATTAGCTTTCCTCAATTAACTTTTCCATTACATTACATTCACTTTGCAAATGTTGTTAGTCGAAGAGACTGAACACAAGAGAGGGATAAATGCATTTGCGTTATTAATGTGAGCAGGCCACAGAGCTGTGTGGTACTCCACAGATGCACTTCTGGTACTCCACATATGCTATAAACAGAACAAACAAATAGCAGACTGAGACATATAATGCGGATGAAGTACTTTCCATGTGCGTAATATTTTACCTTAATTCACTGAGTCTTTGATGTAGCAGAGCAATTTATACAGATTTACTGTATAACAATTTTCAGAACATTTTTGCTTCACCCACCGTGAAAGCAGAAGAAAGCTCTCCGTATTACCTGTTGTTAAAAACCATACAACTGAACCTCAAAACTACACAACTCAAATTCAAAACCTCATTACTGCACCTCAAAGCCTCATTACGACCCCTCAAAGCCTCGCTGCTGCACCTCAAAACCACACTACTGCACTTCAAAGCCTCACTACTGCACCTCAAAACCACACAACTGCACCTCAAAACCACACAACTGCACCTCAAAGCCACACTACTGCACCTCAAAGCCTCACTACTGCACCTCATAGCCTCATTGCTGCACCTGAAAACCTCACTGCTGCACCTGAAAACCACACTACTGCACCTCAAAGCCTCACTACTGCACCTCAAAACCACACTACAACACCTCAATGCCTCACTGCCGCACCTCAAAACCTCACTACTGCCCCTCTAAGCCTCATTACTGCACCTCAAAGCCACACAATTGTGTGCCAAAGTCGCTGAGAGGGGAGGGGCCAGAGCATGGACCTATCAATCTCCAGTCCCTTCTAGTCATCCTGAGAGGCATCGCCGCTCTGTCATTATGGCCCGCCTACGCTCAGTTTCCCATCTCACAGCTCCTGACAAGCCCGTACTTTCCCTGAGTTATTTTATTGAGCTGTTCGCCTGCTCGACCCTTCAAGGTGTCAGACTGTAAATGAGTGACAGGCAGCCCATCCATTCACAAGCACAAAAATCACCTTAAAGCCGCTTTCGCACCTCCGAGAGTATTACTAAAAAAGAAATGTGTCCATATTGGGTGCTTATGGGGTGCTTGTCTGATCTGGTTTAAGCTGCTTTCACACCGGACACGATACGAATTTTTCGCGCAACAGATTACATTCGAAGTCAATGCAAAGACGCGAATATTCTGTCGCGCGAAAAATTCGTATCGCGTCCGGTGTGAAAGCAGCTTAAACCAGATCAGACAAGCACCCCATAAGCACCCAATATGGACACATTTCTTTTTTAGTAATACTCTCGGAGGTGACACATAAGATTGTTGCAAGTTGGGACAGCAAGAGAAATGGGGGAGGATTTTCGCCATTGGAGCTTTTAGGGTTTTGGGTTGAATATACTCTATAGAGGCCATAGTCAACGCGGTGACCAGACAGCTGCAAAATCACAGTTTATAAACGTTGTTCATTTGTCTGCACAATAAACTTTTGATAATGAACATCACTTCCGGTTCGTTCTGGCTTCTGCTCGGAATCAGGACGAATGACAATAAATTTGTCCAGATTAAAAATAGAATATATTTATGGGATTTACTTTTAGGGCTGAAATATTCTGCAACCGCAAATGAAAACATGCATAATCTCAATGTTCCATCTCCGCAACGCTACCGCCATTAATATGGTTACGTCCCCGCTAGACAAGTGACCTTAGCTTTTTATTGTCTTTGTTTTATTCTTTTACTTTTTACTCCATGTTATTCTTTCATCACAATCTTATTGTTCCCTCTACTGTTTTTATTTATTTATTTATTTATTTTATATGTCTATGGTGATTATCTTGTTTCTTAATTTGTGTGAAGCACTTTGGTCCACTGAGGTTGTTTTAAATGTGGTACATAAATAAGCATTTTGTTTGATTGGTTGATTACGTCATCGGCCTCTGCTCACGAATGTCTTACCGAGAGTTCGTGGCGTCATCCAGATGATTTCTACTGAAATTACTCGGCTATAAAACTGCATCGGGATCAGTGTAGATCAGAAAAACCTGTAAATCCCGGAAAATCAAGTTTCACCCAAGAGGCAGCTCAGTCTTGAATCTTTAAGGACAGTAATCCTCTCTAAAGCCCTGTGTGTGGTTATGAGCACGATATGCACCATTTTAGTCACTCTGTTTATTCAACACCTCTTACAGCAGTGAAACAGCCTTCTTCTATTTAACTAATCGCTGACAGGGAAGGAAAATTTATGGGTTTTGTTGCTTTACATAAAATTTTTTGTTAGATTTCTGAGAATACGAACTGCTATATGGAGAGGGGTTACATTTTAAACCTCTTAAATGTTTCATCTGTGATTTTTCTCTACTTTTCGCAATCATGGGACTTCAAACTTACATGGAAGTGAATCAATATTTAATTTGGTAACTGAAACAGAATGTTGACTGGCCCAACTACCCTGCACCCCATTAACCCTTAGAGCACTGAAATAAATTTTAAAAATATATAAATTTAGGTGTCTTGTGCTGTTGAAAACCTATCATGTGATAACTGGTTAAATGAGCTCCTCTGCGGGAACTCCTTTAAACAAGTTGCCACATGATAGGTTTTCAGCAGCTTTGATTTTGATAGCTTATATCACT
This sequence comes from Gymnothorax reevesii, assembly GCA_029721435.1. NCBI lineage: Eukaryota > Metazoa > Chordata > Actinopteri > Anguilliformes > Muraenidae > Gymnothorax > Gymnothorax reevesii. The sequence goes on along the minus strand of CM056583.1, from coordinate 16,790,049 downwards.
GAGAAACAACAGCTGCGTTTAGTGCTCTGTGCTTAAATATAAAAGCCTGGTACATAAATGAGCATGAGATACTCAGATCTCCTGCCACGGGACGCCTGAATGGCAGATATTTGGCCCAGAAACAAAATGCGGTGGATAGTGACAGACAGACAGACAAACAGGATGATTAATGAAAGCATGAAAAGGCACATCCGCACAATACGATGTATCCATATTTTAAATTTTGTTGAAAAATATTGAAGAGCTTTGAGTTCTGGCTGGGACATAAGTGTGAGAAATGGATGGAAAGATGGACAGAGATGCACACAAGGACAACTTCCTGTTTGTCCACCCTCTTCGAGGTGGGCTACAATAAACTTAACTACAGTTAAGACGCTTTCACGCTGGACGCGAAACGAATTTTTCGCACGACAGATTACATACAAAGTCAATGCAAAGATGTGATTCGCGTCTGGTGTGAAAGCAGCTTTAGAGCATGACTTCCACAGCCTGCTCCTTAGAACTGACCTGGAATGCAAAGGTATTTAAAACTGCTCTCTGGAGAAGAATAACAGTGTCACTGCCAAAGAAAAGATACATTACAAATGAAATCTTACCTAGGAGAGTAAAAATAAAACATGAATATATATCTTCCTGGCCTAAATTTTGTGCACAGAGCAGAATGTAAGGTAAACTACAGGAAAAATTCATAAATTTCAAAGCCAAAAATGCTGGTCTCAGGGCCCTCTTTAAATCCAAGCTACTGCATAACTGTGCTAAAGATCTGGGCTTCAGCAAAGAGGGATTTTAGGATCTCAGGCAAACTGGAGCTTCTGTCAGAAGCGCAGCAGGGTCCCGGTGACATTAACTTAACCCATATCATCCACACGCAGAGGATCACTGCTGATATTCATCTGTCAAACCAAAACATTGGCAGGTCAGGCAGACCCAGGGAGAGCAGAGGCTCATGGGATTGTAGTGCTTTGTATTAGCAGATCTGAGGACAAAGCCAGATGGATCGGTATTCCTATAAATGATTCGATTTTAGTTTAAGGCTTGTGTGATTCATATTGCCTAGAGAAGCTGTGGTTTGCCACATCGCTGCTGGGTACCCATTGCATACGCAAGCAAAGTATTTTTAAAAACAGCACCTGTGTTCAAAAGCCTAATCTGGTTATTGCTGATTTTCCTCGTGCGCAATTTGAATCTGTTTAAAAGAGTTATTACCTGAATGTATTGTCAGTGAAGCACAATATGTCCGAGGGTCTCCCATTCTTCACGGCAATCATGGCTATGACTGTCACAATGTGGCTTCAGAGAATAAATAACAGTCTTAAAGATGAAATGCATCTAATTAAGACAAATGAAGTGTTTGCTAAAGTCTCACGAGTACAGTTGTGGCAGGAGAAAAATCCCCGGCATACGCAGTGGGCCCCCGGGACCGATGTCAGGAACCACTGTGTTTAAGGAAGGTTTAAAGAACAGGTCCATTAGAATTGGCTTTGGCTGACTCTAGAAAAAACCCAATTGCATTTGTTTTAGCAGGAATTAACAGATTTGTTGTAGGAAGCTCATGGTATTTGGTGTGCTGTATTGGCTTTAGGAAGAGACTCATGGGATTTGTAGTTCGTCTGTGAACCTGTTTTTTATAAGGTTGGACCTCAAAGCTTCTCAGTGCGATGTGTGTAAAAGCTCAGGTCCTGCTTGGGCTCAACCAAAGGACGCACAATGAGAGAAAAATAGGATGAGTTAATGCTTGATTCAAGACAAATTCGTGTAAATTCAAGCGCAAAATATGCACCATACAGCCAAAGGTTTGAGAACACTTCACTGATCATTCAATGACATACTAAGAAAAGAGGCATTTTTAAATTCTTATTATCTGACATATAATTGAATTGGAAATCAATTGATTGGCTTAATAACACTGACATTTGGCTCCACTTGAGGGCATAGCAACTGAAATGTTTCACTATTAAGATTTTGTGGCACTTAGTGCACCGTTTTGCCTGAACAGAAAGGGCAGCAATTTTCGAATTCTGTGGCAAAATTGTATGGAAATACCTCTGGATGAAAGCTGAATCACTGTCCTGTCAGCACATTCTGCCCAGTTATTTCCAAAGGCTATTAAAATGTCAAATATTCAGAATATAAAAATGTCCATTTTCTATGTCTGCCGATGAGATTTCAGTAATGTGCCTGCACACTTTTGGCGATATACTGCATTAGGGTTCAAGTTGACTTTATCCTTTGCCAAGTTAACAATTAATGGCATTTTTTCCCCCAAAGTCACATGACCTCCGCAGTGTACCAGCACGTTGAGGACATGAAAGCTGCAAGAAAGTTCCCAAGTTTCCTGCTGGGAACTGCAGCTCCCAGTTGGAAGGTTCCGGAAACTCGGATAAAGCGTAAAGGCAGCCTCAGTGCCTCAGTCCGCTGCTCATTATCCCAAATTGGCTGCAGCTCGTGCCAAAAGCTCCTCCCACTCTTTTGTGATTGGCTCAGAGCACTGCAGTACCCCTCCAGCTGCCTGATTCGCAAAGCGGAGCCAGAACAGAAGCAATGGCGAGTGCCAGCAAGAGTGGCAGCCGGGACATTTACAGTAATTTACATCCTTCAGTCTTACGCTCATAAAAACACACATGTGCAGTTAGGGGCCGTTTGATGTATAGACCTGGCTCATATAAGAGAGCTTAATAATGCGGAATACTGCTATAAGAGTAAGACTTCTGTTTTTATCACAATGAATAACAGACTAGAGATACACCAGACTGACAGTTGATCGAATTAAATTTCTTGGGGGAATAAAGTGTTGTTTACAATGCTCATTTAAAGCTAGTGTTCGTTTAATTCAGTGGCAAGACATTTCAGGTATTGGTGAGATTAGAGGCCAAACTATATGCCTAAGTCCAGCTTTCACACATCGGCATGGCAACCAGACTGACAATGTTAGAAGGCCTTAATCATCATCTCCCGAAGGAGGGAGGTACGGAAGGGAAGTTGTTTAACGGCCCACCTGACCCAGTTTCAGTCCGTCCCGAGCACCAGTGTGGGGTGGGGGTGGACTTGTGGCCGGACCGTTGGAGCCGACCCCCTCCAGAGGGACAGTCCAGGGGGGTGGAGGCTGTTAGAGCTTCAGATCAAAGGTGTGATTGGCTGAGACAGGTCAGGCCCACAGATCGGGGTTTAATGGGGGGCACGTTACCTCTTTATGACTCAGGAACTGGGGTATCCTGGCTGGGGGTTAGGGTAGGGGGGGCGTCCTATGGGGGCAGTTCAGAATTAGTAGGACAGGCTGGTTCCCAGGGCAATTAGGCTCCTCCGGTACTCAACACATCAGCGGGATTTTGGGACAACGTACAGTAAATGGCGCATAGGTGGATCATAAATAGCACATGAATGAACAAGCACACACACACACACACACACAAACAAGCACTCAAAAAAACCATAGAAATAAACTGACCGCTTCCAAATGGTGGATCACCACCCCGTCGGCAACCATATTGAGTTTATGAACACGGTTTGCATGCTGAGATGAAAAAAGCTCATCATCAGCTTTTGCCATCCAAGCACAAGCCTTTATCCTGACAAAATCAAGACTTTACAGGCTACGGAAGTGCCTGATTGAAAAGTGCAGGACGTGTTTTATTGTGTAAAAGGAAGTGGTTTTACGGTACAGGAAGTGGTTTTACTCCTGCAGGGGTCGCAGAGATGTTAACTGTGAACCTAAATGTAATGGGCAAATGGATTTGCTCCCGACTTTTGCACTCTTTTAATAATTGACTCACCAGTGATTGCTACCATGACAACGGCAGGTCCATGAGATGATCACAAACAAAACTAATCCAACCAAATTAGCTCTGGTGCTTGAACTGTTCCATACAGGATTCTCAGAGCCTTGGTGCCCTCATGTGAACCAGCCCATGTTTCCCCCTGTCTTGAGCCTCCGCTATCAAAGACGCTTCACCGATGGAGACCACCTCCAGCCTGTGGCATGTGACACGCCCCAAGATGTCGTCACCCTTTTATTTCTGCTTAAAATGGATCGAACGGTTCAAAATCAGGTGCTCAAACCAGAGTGGAACGTGTTCCATGTTTGTTGAGTGGTTACAGCTCTTAGTAACCGTTACAGTGCAGTGACTGACATCACAGTGTGCTGATTGGCTGAAGGGCCATGGTTTGGGCACTGGGAGAAAGTAGCATAATTTACGCAGCTCATGAATGTAGCCCACCCCTCATGACGGTTCGACCCATAAATCCAAGGGTTTGTGAAAATATGACAGCCTGTGCAGTACATTCGATATTCTGGGGACCAGACACAGCAAAAACCTCATTTCTCAAGCGTATTCATGATCACAGTAAGAGAGAGACTTCGGGTGCATGGACCACTAATCCGTTTCACTCCAAATGACAAAGCTAAACCACAAGACCACAGAGTATGCACAGATGACACAGGCTCAACAACAGATAAAGATCACAGGTTTGCCCAGGAGGATTGTGGGGCATGTTTTATATATGCATAGTAAACCAGCTCAAAGCTCAGTCACCCACAGGTGCCCTGAGTAATGAGTGAAAAATGTTGGTTGGAAGTCTAAAGCAACTCCAGCCCTGTTTGCTAAAATAAATACTGGCGCTGCATGGCAGATATCGCCCGTAAAAATGTTTGAGTGCTGCTCAAAGCCAGCGTGCCTTTAAAATAAAAAAATTGACTGACAAAGCGTTGGATATCACGAAAATATTGGAATGGTGGGGAGAATCAGAGTGAGGGAGAAAGAGGCTTTATCCTGAAGTTCAAAGCAAAAATAAAAGCAGAAATTTTATATAGTGACTGAACTGACAGACGGTATGCAGCGTTAGTCCTGTTCGTTCCGCACAGTTTGTAATTGTCGGACGACGAAGAACAAACATGGCTCAGGTTTCATTATGTGCGTTCAAGTTGTTAAGCTAAAGTCCACCAACATGCTCTAATTTGTTGTTGCTCGGTTGCCGCACATCTGGAACGATTCTGCGGCCCCCGGCCCACGTTTGTTCCACAGTTTACGGAGTTTTAGTTTAGCCCTGATCGCAGAGGTTCAGAATGTTCCGGTGACGGGGCAGATGGTAAATTAAATCTTTATTCTCTCTGTCAGACACCACAGGCTCATGGTATCGAAGGTTTTAAGGAGGCAGAAGCCTCAATATCCTTCGGTTTTTGGACGGCGCTCATTTTAGCCAATAATGTGGGACAGTGGTGGCGCACACTGCCTGTGATTAAACTCTGTGTGCATTTGCTCAACGCCCCCTACTCTCGTGTCAGGAGTGTGTGTGTGCGTGTGTGTGTGTGTGTGTGTGTTTGTGCGCATTCACCTACGTATGTAACATATAAACTATATGTAGACACCTGTTTAGACAACATCTCATTCCAAATTTATTGCTGATCATATGACATCCATACACTAGGGGTTAGACCATTATGGGAGGGATTTGCTTCCATTCTGACCAAAACAAATAGCTTAGGTTTCAAAATAAAAGTAAAAAATGTGAAAGCAGCTCCTTATGGGAAACAGACAAGTCGGTTTAACACTCATGGGAGTGAGAATGAGGTGCACCCGACCCAGAGGAAGTGGACTTTTCTTATGAACTACAGAGGAGGACACACATGAGGATGTGGGGACCCCAAAATCTCAACCCCATTACTCAGCAACAAAAGTTTCTGTGACACCAATATTGTTAATTATTTTTCATAACGCAATTATGAAATTGTCATACATGGTGATATCAGACTGAAACAGTACACGTAAACACAACATTGAAATGGAAATCATGAAAATGCGAGAAAATGACTTTGCACGTGAAAATGTGCGTAAATTATGCTTGTGGATGGCAATAAAAGAGGAGAATTTTTTGAATGTTCACATTGTGCCTGATGAACGACGGAAGCATCACTTATCGAAAACACAGCCATTTCGGATCAGGAACTCTACCCTCTAAATGCCAAGACTGTCTGAAAATGATCGGTGGAGGGCCATTGGGATGATTGAATCCGGAACCTCGCAGAGGGAAGTTGCTCATCGCCTGAATGTCCACCGAAACACCATTTGGAACTTATGGCAGCGTCATCAGCAGACAAGACATGTCAGAGACCGTCCTCGCAGCGGCCGTCCACAAGTAACCACTCCCAGACAGGACAACTGGATTCGAACAACCCATCTCCGAAATCGATTCCAACCTGCAACCATAACTGCAAGAACGATACCTGGTTTGAGGCGACTGTCTGCACAGACAATCCGTCGCCGTCTCCGTCATTTTGGCATTGTCCCACGTCGGCCAGCAAGACGTCCAATACTCACAGTACAACACCGACGACTGCGTCTACAGTGGGCACAACAACATCAACGGTGGATCCAACGTCAGTGGGATCTTGTACTCTTCACTGATGAATCAAGATTCATGCTTAACCGATGTGATGGTCGTTTACGTGTATACCGTCGACGTGGAGAACGTTATGCCAACAACTGTGTTCAGGAATTTGATCGTTTTGGAGGTGGTAGTGTCATGATTTGGGGAGGGATCACGGCTAGAAACAGAACAGATTTGCTTGTTATTGATGGAAATCTGACAGGTCAAAGATATCGCGATGAAGTGCTACGGCCATTGGTGGTACCGTTTTTGATGCAACATGGTCCCGGAATAACGCTGCAACATGATAATGCCAGACCACACGTTGCAAGGATTGTACAGCAGTATCTGATGCAACAACATGTCAATGTCCTGCCATGGCCAGCCAGATCCCCAGACATGTCCCCAATCGAGCATCTTTGGGACGAGATGGATCGACGTTTGCGGCGGTTGGATAACCCGCCAGCTACACTCCAGGAATTGCGACAACGTCTACGTCAGATTTGGAATGACATCCCACAGCAATTTCTGGCACATCTGATTCGGTCCATGCGCCGGAGATGCGTTGCTTGCATCATGGCACGAGGAAGTCACACCCGGTATTGAAGTGTGAAGGTCACAATTGGTTAGACGTCAGACAAGTGCTTCATGACGCATGAAAATGACATTTTTCGTTTTGAGTGACGTTGGCACTGAAAAGTCAGTGTTTCTCCTGTTAAATAAACATATTGATTGCATTGAGATCTTTACGTGTCATTTATAACATACACATAAATGGTGTCACAGAAACTTTTGTTGCTGAGTATATATACCTCTACACCCCCCCCCCCTCCAACCACACACACACACACACACTCACATGCACACAAAAGTCCTTGAACTTCTATTCTTGTGAGGACTGTACACTGACTTCCATTCATTCATTGTCAGACTACAGCCTTTCCATAATCTTAACAATAAGCAACATTGTTCAGCCTAACCCTAACCTTAACCTATCCCTAATTCTAACCTTACCCATAACCCTTACCCTAACCTTAACCTATCCCTAATTCTAACCTTACCCCAAACCTTTACCCTAACCTTAACCTATCCCTAATTCTAACCTTACCCCAAACCCTTACCCTAACCTTAACTTATCCCTAATTCTAACCTTACCCTAAACCCTTACCCTAACCTTAACCTATCCCTAATTCTAACCTTACCCCAAACCCTTACCCTAACCTTAACCTATCCCTAATTCTAACCTTACCCCAAACCCTTACCCTAACCTTAACCTATCCCTAATTTTAACCTTACCCCAAACCCTTACCCTAACCTTAACCTATCCCTAATTCTAACCTTACCCCAAACCCTTACCCTAACCTTAACCTATCCCTAATTCTAACCTTACCCTAAACCCTTACCCTAACCTTAACCTATCCCTAATTCTAACCTTACCCCAAACCCTTACCCTAACCTTAACCTATCCCTAATTCTAACCTTACCCCAAACCCTTACCCTAACCTTAACCTATCCCTAATTCTAACCATACCCCAAACCCTTACCCTAACCTTAACTTATCCCTAATTCTAACCTTACCCCAAACCCTTACCCTAACCTTAACCTATCCCTAATTCTAACCATACCATTGAAAAACCTTACTCTAACCTTACCCTATCCCTAATTCTAACCTTAACCCTAACCCTTACCCTAACCTTAACCTATCCCTAATTCTAACCTTACCCCAAACCCTTACCCTAACCTTAACTTATCCCTAATTCTAACCTTACCCTAAACCCTTACCCTAACCTTAACCTATCCCTAATTCTAACCTTACCCCAAACCCTTACCCTAACCTTATCCTATCCCTAATTCTAACCTTACACCAAACCCTTACCCTAACCTTAACCTATCCCTAATTCTAACCTTACCCCAAACCCTTACCCTAACCTTAACCTATCCCTAATTCTAACCATACCCCAAACCCTTACCCTAACCTTAACTTATCCCTAATTCTAACCTTACCCCAAACCCTTACCCTAACCTTAACCTATCCCTAATTCTAACCATACCCCAAACCCTTACCCTAACCTTAACCTATCCCTAATTTTAACCTTACCCCAAACCCTTACCCTAACCTTAACCTATCCCTAATTCTAACCTTACCCCAAACCCTTACCCTAACCTTAACCTATCCCTAATTCTAACCTTAACCTAAATTCTTACCCCAACCTTAACCTATCCCTAATTCTAACCTTACCCCAAACCCTTACCCTAACCTTAACCTATCCCTAATTCTAACCTTACCCCAAACCCTTACCCTAACCTTAACCTATCCCTAATTCTAACCATACCCCAAACCCTTACCCTAACCTTAACCTATCCCTAATTCTAACCATACCCCAAACCCTTACCCTAACCTTAACTTATCCCTAATTCTAACCTTACCCCAAACCCTTACTCTAACCTTAACCTATCCCTAATTCTAACCTTACCCCAAACCCTTACCCTAACCTTAACCTATCCCTAATTCTAACCATACCCCAAACCCTTACCCTAACCTTAACTTATCCCTAATTCTAACCTTACCCCAAACCCTTACCCTAACCTTAACCTATCCCTAATTCTAACCATACCCCAAACCCTTACCCTAACCTTAACCTATCCCTAATTCTAACCTTACCCCAAACCCTTACCCTAACCTTAACCTATCCCTAATTCTAACATTACCCCAAACCCTTACCCAAACCTTAACCCATCCCACACACACACACACACACACACACACTGCAGTAAAACTCCTCTCTGGCAGGGCAGACCGGCCGTGGAACCCCAGAACAGAAGGGCCCCGCTGAGGGGGGCTGTTAAACTCAGACGGCCCTGCAGTTACCCTCACATCAAAGAGTCCGAGCTCCTCTACACACCCCCTAACACACACTTTCATTCACACACACCACAAAACATGTGCTCACTCAAACACACACACTCACCCCCTATCACACACTCTTTCACAGGAACAACAAACAACACAGGCTCACTTATACAAACACACGCTTACCCCATAAAACACATTCATTTACATGCACCACAAACAACGCATGCTCATTCCAACACACACACACACACACCCCATAAAACACACTCTTTCACGCGCACCACAAAAGACACATGCTTACTCAAACACACACACACACACACACACACTAACAGGCCTGTAAAATCGCACCAGGTTGACAGGATGTTGCAAACCCACCCCCAAGGAGACCAGTGTTGAACTGCAGGAGCAGCGTCCAATAAATTGGCAGGGGGGGTCGGTCAGAGGTCAAAGTGTAAGGCAATATCCAGGATGACCTTTGACCCCTGATATGGACTGCACACCAGGCTCACATTGGGGCAGAGACACTGGTTTTATGAGCTCATAAACACCGCCCCAAACACAAACCTCACTACTTCAAATCTGCATTCGGTGGTGCACAAACATCAGCCTCGAAGCCGAAATGTTCATTCAGCTTTTGCTAGTGGTAGGGTGCTGCTTGCCAAAGAAAAATAAAACATACAGTATAAAAGATGTTTTTAAGACTAAAAAACACAGTAAAACACATTGCAAAAATTAAGGGTTCATGACTTTCAGCCCAAAAATCTGGGAGAAAATGTTAAATAGTGACCTGAGAGCTGTTCTTTCCAAGTGTTCTCCATTAAAACTGCGCTCTGACTGACCTCCCTGAGAAAGAGGGCTTAAACATGTTACCATTTTTGACCTGATGACCTTCTGTCTCAATGCAAATGTGTTGGTGAAGCATTATCAAATAAAAAATAAGATTTTTTTTTTAAATGCGAAGAGGAGGAGGTAACCATGTCTAAAACGCATATGCGTAGACCAGAGAGCTGAATGCAGCACAGTCTGTATTCTGCAAAGGGATTGAGTATTAAGCCGAGGTCAGAGGTGAGGAGGAACAGATCTCAGGTTTCGGGGGTCTCCAGTATTCCTGTGATCTGGTTTTAGGGGTCACACGTCTGATTGAGTCACAGAGTGTTTGTTTTTTGGGCTGTGGGGCAGCCAGCCGTTCGGCTGTTTGACTGGTAACTGTGGATTTATCCCCCCCAAAAAATCCCACTTCCCTCTCCCCTCACCCATACAGCTGGGCTCAGGGCATCTCCTCTCCCACAGTCTGTGCAAGTAAGAATTAAACGACCTGCCCAGTTTAATAAAAGTTTTCTGAAAGGAATAAGTATCAAATAAACAGCACTACTAGCTGGTGCAATATTTATAATACCTCCTGCCACATCAAGCCCTTTATTATGTATAAATGAAGACAATAAATGAGCCCATATTGAGATCAAAGAGCCATTTAAAGACATATTTGATCACATTTATAATTTGTGACAGCAAATAATTAATTTGCTTTTGAGACTAATTGATGGAGTGTGCTTGCACTTTCTATTTTGTGATTCCATGTATTTTATTCTGACAGGATTTAAATTCAAATTGTATTCTACAGTATCTAAAGTATTCACTTCATATTGCACGTACTGTATGCTGCATTATTTGGTAAGCATAAAAAGCACTTTACACTTTGGGCAGATTCTTTTTTTTTTTTTAATAAGTGCATTCTATGTAACAGGCAAAATACGTACTCTATATAAAGAGTGACTGCTAGATATTGCTCCCTGCTAGATTTTACATTGTAATTTAAAAATGTGCTTTTCCCTGCAGGTATACTGGAGATTAAATCTGTGGATGTGGGGGTTGTCGCGATAAAGGGACTCAGCAGTAATTATTACCTGGCCATCAATAAGAAAGGGGACCTGTACGGAGCGGTGAGTACAACAAACAAACCCACCTGAGCGTTAATAACCCCGCCCCCAAACACATCTGAGCTTTAATAATCCCGCCCCAAACACATCTGACCTTTAATAACCTCGCCCCAAACACATCTGAGCTTTAATAACCCCGCCCCAAACACATATGAGCTTTAATAACCCCGCTCCTAAACACACCTGAGCTTTAATAACCCCGCCCCCAAAAACATCTGAGCTTTAATAACCCCGCTCCTAAACACACCTGAGCTTTAATAACCCCGCCCCCAAACACATCTGACGTTTAATAACCCCGCCCCAAACACATCTGAGCTTTAATAACCCCGCTCCTAAACACACCTGAGCTTTAATAACCCCGCCCCCAAACACATCTGACCTTTAATAACCCCGCCCCAAACACATCTGTGCGTTAATAACCCCGCTCCTAAACACACCTGAGCTTTAATAACCCCGCCCCCAAACACATCTGACCTTTAATAACCCCGCCCCAAACACATCTGAGCTTTAATAACCCAGGCCCCAAACACACCTAAGCTTATATAACCCCGCCCCCAAACACACCTGAGCTTCCATAACCCCGCCCCAAACACACCTGAGCTTCCATAACCCCGCCCCAAACACATCTGAGCTTCCATAACCCCGCCCCAAACACACCTGAGCTTAAATAACCCTGGCCCCAAACACACCTAAGCTTATATAACCCCGCCCCCAAACACACCTGAGCTTTAACATCCCCGCCCCAAACACACCTGAGCTTTAATAACCCCGCCCCCAAACACATCTGACCTTTAATAACCCCGCCCCAAACACATCTGAGCTTTAATAACCCTGGCCCCAAACACACCTAAGCTTATATAACCCCGCCCCCAAACACACCAAAGCTTATATAACCCCACCCAAAACACACCTGAGCTTGAATAACCCCGCCCCAAACACATCTGAGCTTTAATAACCCTGCCCCCAAACATACCGTAAAATACTGTAGGTTAATGTGCTTCCTTTCCTTGTTTGTATAACTTCCTGTTCTATCAGGCTGCTGGTGAGATGTCAGCAGAATCTTGAGTCGGTGAATTTGCCCTCCTTCTGTGTTTCAGCTTTGTGGTACGAAACCCACTCACAGAAAAAATGAATAATAGTGAACCATTGGAGACATGCAGAGCGCACTGTCGACTGTAGTTCAGTGTATGCGCTGAAAGGAAGGAGTAGCTTTCAGATGTGGTTGAAGCGCGTAGCCTGCACCGGCCCAAATGACTAGCAGGGGTCGCTATTAATGTGACAAAAACGCACACAAAATCTCCCTGCCCTGGGCGATTGTCTCTTCTTTTGCCACATCGCCCGTGTTAGTTAGTTACCAAGAATAATAGTTCATGTTGAACATAAAGGGCTACCTCCCTCTAAATGATTTTTTTACCCGTTGTTTTCCAGAAGGATTTCGGGACCGACTGCGAGCTGAAGGAGCGGATCGAGGAGAATGGGTACAACACGTACGCCTCGGCCGCCTGGCGGAACAGGAAGCGGCAGATGTTCGTAGGCCTGAGCGCTAACGGCCGGCCCATGCGCGGGAAAAAAACTCGACCGAAAAACACGGCCACGCACTTCCTCCCCATCGAGGTGTAGCCCAGGACTACGGGAGGGAATTCTCCAAATTCCAATCAGAATTCCCGTCACTGTGTCTCCTTGACAACCAGACGAAACTCCCTACCTTCTTAAGTGCACTGAAAGAAAAGACTCAACAAATCTTTTACAAATGCAAATATTTTTTGACAGACATTTTAAAATTCTATTTTTATTATATTGCGAAGAGGAAGGCACTATTTAAAGGACCAGACGAGACAGATTCCCCTTGGGTCTGACTGATGTTGCTTACGATGTTATTAAATTATGGCTGGGACTGGCTACAGAGGAACTCGCACGAACACTTAAGGTGTCAAATCTGTTGGAAATAACTCAGTTCTGGACCAAAAGAGGATTGAAAAATGAACTGCATATTGGACAGACGAAGGGAACTTGCGAGCGTCACGTAACGCTCATATAGAGAGTATTTAACACTATTCAAACATAGTAAAACTGCAACCTGGAGCACTTGGATGAGCAGTCAGAATAAGTCACTGGGGAATGAATTGTCCAACTGAAGTGTACTTAGAAAAATCAGCACCACTGGTTATCAATGCAACCAAACCGACTAACAACATTAACAACACCTAAAGCCACAGTACTGGATCTCTCAATCTCTTTTCTGCTTTTGAATAAATTATTTATTTTATGTAATATTTAATAAACAAAACAGCAAAATGCAGACAGATCTGTTACATATATGCCTCTATTTAACTTCTCCAATACAAGTTTACAATAGTAAAATACATACGTGCATTTCCCTCTAGCGTTTAGAATAGGCGTGAAAAGAACATTTTCTTTCATAATTCCAAAATTTGTCATTAAGAAAGTAAATCTGGCTTATACATAGAGCATAGTGTGCACAGTTTATTGTTGGCTGTATGAAAAGGTTTTTATATATACAATATTCATAATACAACACTTCTGCAAGTTTTACAAGTTACAATGTGATGTGCATGGGGCATTAATGTAACATAGGGTAACGCTCATAGTTTACTACAGAGTAACACTCTGGAGGAGAGGAACTGCAATCTAACACAGAGTGGATTAATAAATCCATTTTTTAAAAATCTTAAGCTCATGCCTTTTATATTTAAACCACAGGAAATATTTATTTGAACATGAAAAATAAAAAAATGATATTCCTTCAATATTCTGCAGTTCTTCCTACAGCTTAAGTAAACAACACGTCAGTTTTACTGCACATTACAGGTGTTTGAAATAACACAGCGACAGTGACTCCGCTCTGCATGGAGACGTCAGATCTGGCTCACGGCCAAGATTTCAAAAGGTCTGATAAAAATACAGATGCTGCCATCTATTAAGATGTTTTTGACTTCTGTCTGAATTATAATTATTTGGAGACTGGTTTCCCATATTTTTATGGTACAGAAGATATTTTATCATAGAGTGAACTTATATGGAAATATTAACTTTCTGGGCTGCTGGCATTGAACTGATCCTGCCTAAGTTATTGTTATATATGAAAGTCCTTACCAGTATGTTTCTGTACAGTGTAAATCATTGCTACTCGAACTGTAGAGAGTCTATACCATATGGAATCCCTGAGGTGAGTCATGTATTTATGTTGGATAATTTCTCCCGATGTTGCTCTTGTGTGTGGTCTCCAAATGCACAAAATGAACAGAAGATGTCCTTCAGAGCGCGATCTATAGCAGTTTCCCCAGGCCCAAGAGAGAATATAATCATGATGTTTTTATCATACGGACTGTCGGGGGAGACGTGGGCCGTCCTGTAAACTGTATATGTGATGTATCCCCGTGTTTTATTAAAGTCACTCTATTCTTCAGTTTCATTTATACACGCTGTCTGGGCGTTCTTTAACCTTTATTTATTCTGCCTGCCTATTCTATAGAATATAATGCGCCTTTGCCACCCAAACTGGACACAATATATCATGATATTCATCAATTATAGGCTACTGAGACTATCAATATAATGTCGCAAAAGACAGCAGTATGATGTCATGAGGGGTAGTGAGATGATGTCAGAAGGGGGAGTGAGATGACAATTTTTACGGTATGGTAAATGGAGATCAAAATGATGAGGTCATAAAAGGATAGTAGTAGGATGTCACCATTGGTAGGATAGTGTTAGTAACAACCGTTTGTGGCAGTGTCTTGAACAAATTCCCATTAAAATTAATAAGGTTATATTTTCACTCTATAATTCCCGGTCTGCTTTCGAGAGTGTGGAGAAGTTACTTGTAGATCGGTCTCCCCCTTCTGACCCCAACGCCATGAAGACCCTCGTCAGAACTGGCTGAGGGAGTAACAGCCCGCTGTCCGGCTGTTTGATTACGTAAAGGAGTGAGGGGAATTATGACATGTAAGACAAGGGAGAAGTCCTGCCCTGAAACTGATAAAACGCATCTTAGCCTCATCGGGAAATGTGTTTGTTTTGGCTGTTTAGGCGAAAAGAGCCAAAGATAAACAGTGAGACCGCAGAAAAAGCAATAATTTTTGGAGAACTATGTTCATTGTCATATCAACAGAGACATCCCATCCTTTAAACGAAAAGGTCCAGTTTTTTTCTTTGCATGTGTAGCTCACCAACTCGTTGAGGTGCACAGTCCTCGAGCATAAACACCACAGGAAGAAAAGACCGATTTGCCAGAGAATGCATAGTCACAGGTGCAAATATAATTATTCAAAAGAAAAATATTGCCAAAGCTAGAAGGCACCTAAAAAGTGCACTACCTCTACCATGTTGTTATTCTTTGACAGAGGAATTATCCTTGAACGTGAGTGTTAGAGTCTTGACTGCGCCTTCTCAATGCGCACAGGAATTCTTTCCGCTCATGGATCGAGAATGCAAGTTAGATCTCTCCAAAATGTTATCATTTTCTGCTTTGCTCAATATCTATCAACTAAAAACTGTCAAACAAATGTACAAAAGAACAAACAAATGAAAGGTCCTAGAATGATGATTTGCCTAAAACGAATTTTGTGTTACCTTGACCTTGACCTTAGACATAGAAACTTAAAAAAGCATAGGTTTGTGTCGAGTGACCTATGCTAACGTGTCCAAGTTCTGTTCAGATTGGTGTAGGATTAATGGGAACTGGGTGTGTAACTAACAAACTGACAGACAAAACGGCGTCTAGAACAACCTACTGATATAGTGACATACAAATACAATGAAAACATTACCTCCTGGCAGAGGCATGAAAATCTGAAGCTAAAACACATATTTGAGAGGGGGGGGTGGTCTGAGATGATACAAGACTGTGCCATTTTAAAGAGGAATGAATTGCAGACGGGAGAGAGAAATATTGGTGATTAAATGAATGAAATGTCACTAGCTGAGTAAGATAATCCCAGCCAGCTGAACTGAGTTTGCCAAACTCTGCAGAGTTCAGTGCACAGTTTGTTCTAATGGGGTGCATGTGTGAGAACTGTAGTGTGGAAATCAAACACAGCATAACGCTGGTGATCATTCATACACATCATATTTTACTGATGCCTCAGCTCATCCAAAGATATTTTCGTGCAAAGAAAAAGTAACTTCAATAACTCAGATTTGATGCACAAAAGAATAGCTGGGAATGTTCTACTGAAAACAGAACAAACTGTATGAACACAAAAACACCTGATGAGAACAGGCTATGGGCAATTTTTTTTTCCAAGAATAGGCCTTTTTAGTTTTTGATTAAAATACACATTGTTTATTTGCAAATGATAATGCTCGGTAAAAAAAAAAAAAAATATATATATATATATATATACAGCGCCCTCCATAATTATTTATATTTTTTTCTCCACTGAATAAATGCACTTGAATTAAAGGTTGGATTTTCCTCTTTTTTTCATTGTGGGCCTATATTATTTAGAAAAAAACTGAATTTATTAGAAGCTAAAGCACACATCTTAACCAGGGGTGCCAATAATAATTGAGGCCACTATATATTTATATATTCAGATTTTTATACACCAACAACTAATTCTTAATCTTAATAGATTTTAGAAGGCAAAATTAAATTTCTAAAGGTACTCAGCCATATGTAAAAGAAAGAAACAAAACAATCTGTAAATAAACAATTTATAAATGCAACATGCAATGATTAAATCTATGTATGAATCTTTGACATGTGTTAAAAAAAAAATCAGAAAATGGTTAAAAACACACATGACAATGTGCATTTTGCAAAAACATGTCAAAAAAATTCTCAGCCAGGCAAAGCGTTAAACAGAAAACCACCAAATGCAGAACGTGAAATTCCCTGCCATTGTCAGCGTTAGGTTAGCGCTGCACGGGGATGGGAGAGTCGTCCCTTTGAGCTGCAGAGCTCTGTCAGAGGAGATAAACGGAGTCCATTAGCCTCAGAGCGCTAAGTCATTAGCAGGCCCTGAAGTGACTTGAGGGGAGAAGCATGACGCATCAGATCCGTGAAACACGCCGACTCTGTCTCATAAGCTCAACACGTGCGTGACGCCGGCGATGTCTTCATTAGTCCGATCTGCTCCTCGCCACAGGCGGGCGTCTGCATGAGCTCGGTGCAGACAGAGTCTGAGATTAACCCTTCGAGCGCCAAATACAAATAGTGTTGCTTGATGATGCAAGACATCAAATTCAAAGCTGTTGAAAACCTACCATGTGGTGACCTGTTTAAAAGAGCTCCAGGGGAGCCCTTTTCAACAGCACAAGACAATTTCATTTGTAATTTTTTGAAAATTTATTTCAGTGCTCTAAGGGTTAAGTAATAATGAGGGACTTTGCTGCTAGATAAGACCATGCTAACAAATGTTTCAGGGTGTAAAGGATCTTATATCACTCGATCTCCATGTGTTTCCAGTTAAATCCATGCTGCCCTAATATAAGCCATTCATTTCAATGAGTGTCTTCAGAGGGAAATCCTCAGAAGTTCGCTGGGCCTTACCCATCATGCACTGCGATCCTTTGGGTATCTGGAGCTGAGGTGATTTTCCGTTCTTGAGCAAGAGGCCATGCCTTACAGGTCCCCAGACCAAATACTGATGCTAGGTCATCTAAATAGCCCATACACTTCAGCCTCACGGCCTCTTCAAATTCAAAATTTCTGCGAGCAGTATGGAGGGCCATCTACAGTAGTAATGCAGTTTGATGTAGTGAGTCCTCAATGAGGTTTTCTCTTCAGCCAATGGGAAAGCTGGACACCGAAAAAACACTTAGCAGCCAGTGCAGTTGGCAAAACCTGACTGAGGTCCTCTGATGGACGTGAGATGGTTTTGATCTGATTTGGTGAACCCAAACCCGATGTGCATTGGTGAAGTAACGTTTGCGGTAAGCGGCAATGTTCTAAAAAACTGTGCTCATGAACACCTGCGATAACGGTCAGATTTTTTTAAATACAGATGGGAAAGTTGCAAACACCTGTAGATATGCACTGTTCTACATGTGAAGTGCAACTCAAAAGTCATTTCGACAGGTCAGTTAATATTTCTGCAGAAAAACAGTGCTCCATCACCACAACATTATATATTCTAACCCCGCAAAGAGTTCAAAGATGAACCTCAAGGTCAATCCTCAATCAACTGAAACTATTAAAGAGGGTTTAACAGGAAATTTACTGCAGGAAGAAATGTAAAATTCACTGCTCATCAGGTGCTGCCACTCATAACCAGTCCCAGTGCTCGGGCCTCTCTGTCCTGCCTGAAGTGATTTTTGGCAAAGCTCAAGTATTGCAGCGCTTCAGTATGAAAGGTTCATTGATTTACACCTGAGACTGGGTCTCCACTTGCTGTTACCTGAAGATTGTTGACAAAGGATTTAATCGCCCAAAAGAGCTCCTGAATTACAGAGGCAAACATTGACCTGCTTCACTGGTTCATCTCGATTTCGCTGTCCTCCCACACTGCTCCTTCCGGTCAGACTTCATTTGATTTGCTGTGGATGTGTAAATCTGGTATTTGTTTTTATTATCAGCCATTTTAAGCCACAGATTCAGGCAGCCATCTTGCCTCTCACTTCCCCCCTAGTGGCCGTCTTCAGCGGTTCAGTACACTGACACCGTGTTCATCTCAGTTTATAAGAACAGTCATAGAGATAGATCTCAAATAAAGAACAAAACTAGCACATTACAGGCCATGTATTGGTCTAGCTTGTTCAGTCAATAAATTGTGTGATTGCTGATCAGATTAACTTACACTGGAAGAGCTTGAGAACAATCATGTTTGGTCAGATTTTTGTATTTGTTTTTAGTAAAACATTTTGAAAGAACCTAATATCTGCTTTAAGAAAGTCAACCAGCAGGGACTGAATTCACCATCGTTTTGAAATTGATCAGCTCAGAAATAATGTGATCGTTATGTGGAATATTCAAAAATAAACAGGAAATGAATGTCTGGCTTTTAAACATTGTGGAATGCACAGACATTTCTGTCATAACATGGTTTAAGAGGATGAAAGGTCCCTCTAACCCTGAAAAACAACTAATCAAAAATACTGACAGCCAGTAAAACTTCTGGTTTGTGGTTGGAACAAAAACCAGCATACACAGGGGGCACCCGAGAGTCTGGGCCCCGGCCTCAAACTGGTCCATAAAGGGCCGAGGGGCCACAGGTTTTCAATCCAACAAAGCAAAAGCAAACCTGACACAACTAATATGTCCAACTGATCTCAGGTCTGCACAGTTGGTTAGTTGCATCCAGTGAGCTTCTGCTGAGTTGAAATGAAAACCTGCAGCCCCTCGGCCATTTTACAGACCAGTTTAACACTCCTGTCATTAAGGTTAAATACAGCCTACGCCCCCAATCTTAAAATCACGATCCTCAACGGCCAAGAACTGCAGGTTTTCCTCCCGCCTTTTACCTGGGAATCAGGTGTAAAGATTCTCGGGGCTCCTCCCAGTCGGACATGAAAAGGGAGGCATCCAGACAAGATGCCCGAACCACCTCAACTGACTCCTCCCGAAGCGGAGGAGCAGTGGTTCTACTCTCAGCCTTTCCTGGATGCCCGAACTCCTCACCCTCTCCCTAAAAGACAGCCCAGCCACTCTACGGAGAGAGCTCATTTTGGCGACTTGTATTCGCAATCTTATTCTTTCGGTTATTACCCAAAGCTCGTGATTATATGTGAGGGCTGGAACGTAGATTGACCAGTGAATCAGGAGCATTGCTTTTTAACTCGGCTCCCTCTACACCACAACGGTGTGGTACAACACCCACTTCACAGCAGATGCTGCAGCGACCCGTCTGTCAATCTCACACTCCATCCTCCCCTCATTCGTGAACAAGACCTCGGGACGCTTGAACTCTATCACTTCCAGAATCACAGTGAGCCCGAAGCGCTTTTACAGAGTTTGCTGAAGGTTCATTCCAGAAGGGCCCAACAGCACCAATCATCTCTGCTTCATCTCTCCAGATGCAGGTCAGAAACCCAAAACCCACTGGGGGCTCGAACCAGCAAACCTACAGATGCCAGGCAAGCAGCCAATCGCGAGGCAACCCTGCCACCCATGACGTGATGTTTACGCCCAGGTTAGCTCTCCCTGTGATCCAGGTAATTATTCTGCAGCTGGGTCTGCTATTTTAGGAAAACACATTACTTCACTTTTAATAGGAACCTGCTCCGCCAGACCTGATGCCCTTCTGCTGCCGACACGTCCATGTGAGGAGATGAGAGAGCCTGAGTACCGCAGTTCAAGGCGGTGAGCTTTCCTCAGTTTCTCTGAAATTAAAGAGGTTTATGAAATATTATCTGGTCAGACTGCATCCAGTGAACATACACAGTGCAGCCAAGGACTGGAAAATACTGACATACTCTCTACAACTTGGTTGTTTTCATGATTGACCAGAAATAAAATATTGTAAAATATTATTGATGAGAAACGTTGCAATTCTGGAGTATTGTTGACAGTATGTTAATTGGAGTATGTTAATTAGCATTTTTCCGTGAAATTTCTCCCCACTTCATCCTGTTATTTCTGTACATCTGAAGTTCGCTCCCAGAGAAATAAGGAGGTGAAGAGCGAAGGACAGTCCGGTCCACTGAACGAGGTCGTCTCTGAAGGTCTTTCATTTTATTTGATATTTCCATGTTTATCGTCATCGGACACATAATAATATCCCAATTTAAAAAAATAAAATAAAAATCTTTCAAAATTGGAGGTATTTCAGATTGTGATAACCATTCCATGGGGTATGAATCTGGTTAATTTATTTAAACATGTTGGTCGTACCGTAATCATGTCATAACAAAAGTACCTCTACTGCCTGCAATCTGTGAGGAGATCAGTAAAGCAGGCTGGTGTAAATCCTCCGAACTGCGGCGTCTAACATTTCTGGGGAATAGATGGGTTAAATACAGCTTTAGAAAACAGAGGTCCACTTGAGTATTTTCTCTTATTTGCATAGATTTATTGCTCATCAAAATTCTTCAGCCATGACGAGGAACTAACCAGTGAAACCAGTTTATGAGCAGGAGAAACACTTTTACTATTATTCTGATTTCTAACTGAATAATATTTTGCACATCTGGACACGGACTGCGTCACAACACTCACCTCGAAGAACAAACTGCAGTGACCTTCACACTGGGGTACGACCTTAAAACTGACAAACCTGCCAAAGTCACTTACAGTCAGCGCTGACTGGTTACAGGATCAGGAACGGTCTTGTTTTTAACTTCAGAACGGACTGCGGACAGGAAAGGGCCCAAAAAGACACACATGAACATTTTTCTCAGAATCATTATTCTTTCACACGCAGAGTGAACTGTAAAGAGAGTCGCTCGGGGGCTCGGGTGAAAATACCTCTGCCTTGAACCGCCGTCCGACCAATAACAAACCAGCTTCCCTGACGGGCCGGTGCTCTTAGACGCATGTGTGAGCAGGTTGGAGTGCGCCTTCTGCAGCAGACCCTGAACCTGTTGAGTAGCTGCACATGCCGCACACGGGGGAGACGTGAACCTCACACGGCGAGGTGTAAATATTACTCTGCTCTGGACACCGTCATGTGGGGAAATGACGGGCGGAGCCAGCACAGGTCATGTGATTAAAGCAAACCACCGCAAAACCTCACCTCAGACTGTGAGCTGAGGAACCCGGCCAACCACATGAGAAATAATTGAAAACATGCGGAACCGTGAGCGAAGTCTCACACAGACTGGAATCATATGCTACTATAATCAAGAAAAATATTAACCCTAGGATTTCAATAGTGCTGTTCTTGCAATTTTGATGAATAAAAGTGTTTGTATAATAATGCATGATATGAAAAAACACAAAAATATGCCAGAGATATTTTGTTTGGAACTTGAAGAACACGGGGACAAAAAGTTTCTATATGAGACTTGGATCTATTTTTGCGATTGCGCATTAAAATATCCATCAAGAAATTTAATCAAAGCTTTGTGAATTCTTGACTTTGGAGAAATGAATTGTACTAAGGTATCGTATTCAATGGAATTGCGCTTGGACTGCAGAGTTTCCTGTATACATGTCTTTGCAGATGGGCACACTTCACAAACTTTATGATTTAGGTGATCCCAGTACAGCGCTTAGTGATTTAAATCATGTGATTGAGCTGGCGACTATTTTCTCATTACCTTGCCAGAGTTTGAATTTATGTCTCGACTCATTGTCCTGTTGTAACACAAAGATTATTCCATTAAATCTTTGTAAAAATCGCTAATATTTCCAAACATTTAAGCATATTGTGTTCAAAAACTCAGAGCAGGTAACTTAAAGAATATCTCAGTTCCTTCTATAATAAATTACTACATATACTGTAATATAACTTGAACAATGTATAAAATTTAAATGAAAAAAGCAAGCAGGAATTTGTAAAACCCTTTTCACTTGTATTCAATTGAACAAAAAACTTTCAACTT
Organism: Gymnothorax reevesii; assembly: GCA_029721435.1. NCBI lineage: Eukaryota > Metazoa > Chordata > Actinopteri > Anguilliformes > Muraenidae > Gymnothorax > Gymnothorax reevesii. Next base: position 16,767,447 of record CM056583.1, on the reverse strand, counting down.
TGATGCTTTTTTTAACACAGCGTCTATTCAAAATGTTCAAAAAAACGTGGGACTGATGTACTATATATTAACTACAGTGTAACATCGCCTCTCCTTTTAACAATTAGGAATTGTTTTGGAACTATTTTAAAAGCTTTTGACCATAGAAATTGCTCACGCTGTTGCCTGAGCTGTTCAACAACTCACTTGTTTTGATGGAAGACGGGTCTGGACTGTAGGCAGGTCAGTCCGGTACCCTCAGTGCTGCTGAATTATGAGCAGAGAGGGACTTACCATTATCCTGCTGGAATAAGCACAGGAGTTCCTGAAAAAGAAGGTAGGATATGTTGTTCAAAAATGAGCGTGTACTATTCTGCGTAAAGCCGCTTTAACACGGGACACGAGACAAATTTTTAGCACGACAGATTACATTCACAGTCAATGCAAAGACGCAAATACGCGCATCTTTGCATTGACTTTGAATGTAATCTGTCGTGCGAAAAATTCGTTTCGCGTCCGGTGTAAAAGCAGCTTTAGTTCTGCCTTCAAAGATGCGTGAGTAGCCCACACCGAGAGCGCTAATTCAGCCCCAGATCATGACATCTCATTGAAAACAGGATGATCCATTTTTTTTTTTTGGTTCTGTGAGCGCCATGTTTTTCATTTCCAAAAAAATCAATTTAAAAGACGCATTATACCACAGCGCTCCTTTCCATTTTGCATTAGTCTGTTAGGTTGAGCTCAGGCCAAGAGAAGAGGGCGGAGCTTCTGAATGGTGTTGAGATAGGGCTTCCCCTATGTGTAGTGGAGCTTAAACTTGCCTTAATTTGATGACGCCACAACAAACTCTCATCCTCTCTCTCAGAATCCAAACCACAGCAGCAGCCAGGACACGCCTCCGGTTTGTAGCGCCGCTGCGCATTGCTGATTTTTAACAGCGTGGAACTGTGAAGACCGCAGTCACGCCGGTATTTTTGGGAATTTGTGAGCTCATAATGCGCTCAGGAGGGTGGAAATTAGGTCAGAGTTTGAGATAATTTTGGAGGGAAGAGCGTGCTCCGAGCCATGGCTGGTGACAGGTCCAAAGAGGCGGTGAAATTGGTACCAGAGGCAGTAGGACTTCTCTCTGCAGGACAGTTTCAACTGCTGGAGCTCGTGGGCTATCAGAGGTGTAAGATTTTACCCTGCAGGACAGCCAGAGGGCCCAGGGTCCGGGGATCTCCAGAGAGGCTCCTAACTCTGTTCACAAGGTGCATGAAACATTTGCCTTGGCACCGGCCCACCTGAAGTATGCATATATACTCCAGAGTGACGAGCGGAGAGAGAAAGCCTGACTCTGTGTGGAAGCCAAAATTTCACAAACTCACTCTCAACACAGAATTCGTCAGCGGCGAAAGCAAACAGACTGGGAGCAAACTGAAGAAAGTTTGCCTGAATCCTCAGTTGTGATTTAATACTGACCCCTAGATGGCCTGCAGTGTTGAACAGATTTTGGGACGTGCAACTAAAAAGTCAATGAAAGAACCTTGACTTTTCTCTCCGGTAAATCTGACTTTGCAGGCTTTTGCATCCACAGCACACTGAGGCCAGTAAAATCCAATCCTGCAGCTTATTTCTTGGATCATTTTGGCAGGACTTCCAAATAAAAATTTATTTTCAATGAAAAAAGTGTATGTATTCAGGATTATACAGTGTGAGTGTGCATGCATGTGTGTGTGTGTGTGTGTGTGTGTGTGTGTGTGTAAGAGAGAGAGAGAGAGAGTGTGTCTGTGTGTGTGTGTGTGAGTGTGTGTGTGGGTGTGAGTGTGTGAGTGTGAGAGAGAGAGAGTGTGTGTGTGTGTGTGTGTGTGTGTGTGTGTGGCAATGGTTTGAATTAGACAGGTTCCTAATCATCGTTTACAAATGATGAGATATGAGTTTTAATTATGATATTCAGAAACTACAAAAACCTAACATGACATGCACATGTATCATGAGTGAAGACTAGAGATCGTATACAGTGGTCCTCTGGGTGGAACATCACAGCTAAGATGTTCCTCAGTGAGCCCTGTGGTTGGGTGTTCGAATCTCAGCGGCACATTTACCAATTATAGCTGCTCCGCATGGACGAGGCGACAATTAGGGCAACCTTGTCGGGAATATGGGAGTTAAGCCAGTTAAAATTTGTAATTTCAATTCCTCTGTAGTGACATTTTCTACTTGGCCAAGCGCATGCAGGTGTACAAAGTAATTGTGTTTGACCACACGATCCTGCGATGGCACAGGCAGTGTGTAATTAGTGGTGCGACTGCATAGTGTAAAGAAACTAAGGCTAATCCTTACGCGAGTCGGAGGAATCAAGGGCCACGACATCTCCCTCCTGAGTCGATAGGGTCGCACGGCAGTCGGTGAAACAGTTCAGCTGCGTTCAGGGTGGGAAAAAAGGGGAAGTGCGAAAGTCACTTACAGTGGCCACCATAATTCACTGGGAAGACACTTTTTCTGTTATTTTGGTTCTGTTGGCTGAGTCAATCACTGGATTTGCATCCAAGTAAACGTGTATTTTATACATTAAAAGGAGACTGAAGGTGAGAAGTCCATGAAACAAACAGGAAGTAGAGATGCTGCAGTACAGGCCTGGCAGAGCATCACCAGAGAAGACACCTCGTGACTGATGTCCTTGCAACTTCAAGCAGCCATCAAATGCAAAGGGTATGAGACCAAATATTTAATATTACTTCCTTATTATCCAGGTGCACCAAAAATGGGGGAAGACTATGTACTGAAAGTGCTGCCATTTCTAAACATTTCATCCAATATGGAGTGAAACGTCTTGAAATTAGAGCTGACAGTCTTCAACCTCACCATTAGAGCAAGAACCCAGGTAAAACTGGATCAGTGTGGAATGAGTTATGGTGCTCACTGCATGTATGCTGTCAATAAAATAATCACTAATAATAATATGCGCAAAGTGATAATGATAGGAAAACTATGGGTTGTACATTCAAATAAATAATGACAAATGGACAGTTATCTGGATGAAGATGAACATTTCTTTACTGTCTGTAAGATGCCTCTTGTTCAGTGGTGGAAGGGGGGTGGGTGACATCGCTTGAATTAGATGATAATTCACCCGTTTTCAATCACTGTTCTGGATTAACAAGGTTCCAACTAATGAGTAATCCATTAGCAGTTAAACACACAGCTTCGTTTTTACTTGCCTACCCTTCAAAAAATGGGTTATCATTCACAAAAAAAAACTGATCTGGATTTTCCATGTTAATTTTTTGCCATATCCTGCAAAGCAGGCCATCAAACTTGACAATTGTATAAATGGAAACAAAGAAAACAGATTTAAATGTGCGCGTTTTTGCGTTCAAATGATGCGCTTTATTTTTGGTCTTGATGAGAATTGGTTACACCCGAGAGAGGTCAATGTTTACAAAATTAAAGTATCTTTAATCAAGGAAAATTATTGAGACCCATTAAGGTCTGATTATCAGTCAACAGGCAGGTATTACGCCCGCCCTGCTTTCTGCCCAATGGCCATCACTGCTCTTGTGCTGTAACTGCAAAATAAATGAAGCAAAAACCCGAGGATATTTCACAAATGTCATATTCAGAACATGATCATCTCCAGGAGGTGGCCTCCAAGCCCATTTCTAGAAGAAACTCTGATCGCCGCCCCACTGAAACCTAACAAACAGTCAACTGTCCTTCTTCATTGTTGTCATAGAACCATGTTTGAGGTTTAAATGACAGTACATTCGTTACGCCTGGACCCCCAACACAGGAGCGATCTATAAAATCAACCTCACCCGGCCCCAGCAGTACAAGCGCAACCCGTCGCTATTCGCCTTGATCATTCACAGTTACAGTCAACTGAGCTCAGCAGTTACACGTAAATTGGCCAAATGCTCTCTGAGTTTATCCAGCCGGAAAACCGCATAGCGGCACAGCATGAACGAAATCTTTATAAAATACAGAAAGATTGCTTAATTTTGGGCAAAAAAGCCGATTTGAACCAATATAACACAGTTACTGAAGCATGACAAGTTCTTTAATTACTATATTGAAACGCTCATTATCCAACTGGTCGCATTAGCCTTTTCTGAGTTACTCTGGCTCAGATCAACAGCTTTAACAGGCATTTTTCTGGAGGCATTTCCTTTCCGTCTGTGCTGGGTATTACTAATGCAGCTCATTTTCACAAGTTAAGATAACGCAGTGTGAATTATATAATAAAGACAGACACTTCATTGAATGCTTTCCCATCTTTTCTAGTATGATGAGACAAAGGAGATGTTTGTGAAAGAAACAGGATTGCAGCAGTTATCCTGTATCTAACAATAAACAGAAATGTCTCAGTCTCGAGCTGCCGGATAGCTACCTCGGTTAAGTCATTGCGTTGTAGTGCAGAAGTGACTATTACGTCACTGTTTCGAGCCCCGGTCATAGCAACCGGGAGTGGTTGGCAGCTTTTTTAGAGTAGCGCACAATTGGCCATCGCGCTACAGGGTTTCAAATTGGGGAGGGACTGCCGGGAAAGGGAAATAAATAATCAGCCTTGTTCATTGCTGAAGCGCCTCCTGTTGGCCAGACGGGTGCTCGTCAGGAAGATTCTAAGCTTGGTCATGACCGGGTATCCTCCGTCCTCATTCTGAAATTGCGAAGATTCAACCAATGAGTGTGTAAGAATCAGTGGCAGACAGGCACGTGCTTCGGAGGAGAGCCGTGAACTGTCTTCACTCTCCTGAGTTGGCAGCAAGGAGTCGCACAAGAGCAACACTTGTACACAGTTCACCCGCTGGGCTTTCCAGATTCGGATGGGATTGGAGATGCCAAATTTATAAGAAGAAGAAAAAGAAAAGAAATGTCTCTGTGTGAATTTATGCCTGTACTGTATGTGTTGTGATTCTGCATTCTGCTTGTCATGTTTAAGTTCTGTGCCTGGCTTAGCCATGTATGCTTTTTGTGTTTAGTGACCACTGCCTGCATTATGACCATTCTTAGGATAACGTATTGTGTTTTGGTTATTTAGATTTCTTGTTTATTATTTTTCATGTTTAGATCATTTAAGTTTCCATGCCATGTTTTCATTTCCATGCATTGCACTTCGTCTACCCTGTCTTGTCTTGTGTAGGTCTTTGCTCACGGTCCCTAGTCTTGTGTGCCACTCATTCGGGTGATTTATTGGTTTCTGGGTTTTCAATCTTCCTTCATTATCTCGTGTGCTTCCTTCCTCTCTCTTTTACTATCTACTAACCCTACTAACAGTTTATTGTTTTCGATAATTACTAACACATATTAACATTGTATATTTTTACTAACTGACTAACTTGCACTCGGGATTGTATAGCTGCACATACTAGTCGCCCAATTCGTATCTCCGCCCTCCTTGCCTATCCCTAATTATCTCTGCTGCAGTTTTCCTCTTATATCTCTTGCTCTCCTTTTCTTTAGACTGTACACTTTAGTACTCCTTAACCGGAGCTGTTGTTTGTTCATAGGATTGTCTTGTGATCCCTGTCTGCGTTTTGGCATTTGCCAAATTCATGTAATTAGATTATTCCTCATGTGTCAGTCCTGATTATTGTTTCATTGATCACACCTGTTCTCCCTGGTCATGTGTTTACCCCGGATGTGTATTTAAGATGTCTGTTCAAGCACTTCCAGTGTCAGATCGTTCTCTTTAGTTTTCTTGTGCTACGTTTCTTGCCTCGATTTCTCAGTGTTTATCTTTCTGACTGGATTGCCTGACTTTTGATTTTTGCCTTTGTGTTTTTGGATTACTGTTGCATCTGTGTGTTTCGACCATTTTTCTGCCCAACTACGAGATTTCTGTTTGCTGCCCTGGTAATGATTCGGATTATGTCCTGTGGATTCTGGCTTGTATCTCTGAAAGTACTATTCCCGTGTACCAGACCCATTTCTGTCCGACTACGATAACTGTGATTGCTGCCCTGGTTTTTGATTCTATTTTTGCCCAACTGGATTACGGATTTTGGATTGTGGACTTTGTACTGTTGCCTTTCGCTCTGCGGGGGTCATCCCCCTTTTTCAATAAAACAAGCTCTACTGCACTTCCTGGTTCTCGCATCTGGTTCCTGATCGTATTTCAACAGTATGAATGTGCTTTTGGCAGCGGACTGGGGTTAGAAAAGCTCTCTGATTGGTCCGCAGCTATACAGCGTTACACACAGAAGGTTGCTGGGCAGTGTATGCGGAGACGCATTCCTCACATAAATACCATTAAGATTCTCTGCAAATGAAACCACAGTCACCTTTACAGCAGTCTGGACCAGAGAGAATAGCGTCGGGTGTTTAGTAGTTGATTCAGTTCTCTCGTATTTACAAGTAAAACTTCCACTCAGTGGCCTTGATTATAGTCGATTTTTATTTTTCAAAGGATAAATTCTTAATTTTTACTTGCATATTATTTCCCTGATTTATTTTGCTTGGTTTATTTTTATGTTACTCTCCTAATGCGAAGACGCGCCCCTTGGGACAGCGTGATTGTTTTTTTTTTGTGATCAATCAAAGAGATATACTGTACAAGCGACCAATTCTCAGAATGCAATTTTTATTTGTAACTTTATTGACTGTATAACCCTGTGGCGCACAGCCCATGACAGAAGTATATCATGGCCATAATTTTCCTGTCACGATCTCAATGGCAGTACAATGCAGTGTTGTGTTCAGAACCATGGACAGCGCTACTTTACTACACTTCCTGAACATAAATATGGGAGGAGCGGCTGGCGTCATACAGTCAGGCTCCGTCTGACACGAGTGTAATTTATTGAGAAACTGTCCTGTAGTAATGGTGTGAAGACTTCTATTGAGATGTGACTAAAATATGAGTAACCATGGTTGACTGAAAGTAACTTCAGGTATAAACTGAATCAGTGAGGAAATTCAAAAATAATAAAAAAATTTATCAACTACATTTACTAAGCAGCATGATATGACCGTTCATGATTAAAAAAAAAAAAATCACTGTGCTGTACTCACTGCATTCTGCATTTTATACACAGACTGTAGAAATACAGTTATGATTCTCTAGCTGATAGATCCCTGATAGAGCAAAGAATTTTGCTAAAGCTGATGAGAAAGCATGGAAATACTCATCTTCGTCTGGTAACCTTTGGCCAGAATGACAGCAATCCAGAGTGTGCAATCTGCCCACAGACAGAAGAGGTACGTTATAGTGTTATAGTACGCATAGTCAACGATAAAAAGACACCTGCGGCGTCAGTGCTAACAGGGCGTGACTGAGAAGATGGCAAATAAAGAACCCACACCCGCCATGATCCTCACGCATGCACACCCAAAAACTCTTACTCTCAGGAACTTAAACCCTCAAACAGGGCCGGAGTGTGACTCTTTTTCAGCCCTGGAGTTTCATGCCAAAAATAAAAAAGTATTGCCAGTGCAGGCGGCCCAGGGACAGCGTTAGCGGCTTATGTGATAAAATTCAACCCAATGTTATGACAAGACACCAGCCCTCGTGGCCCCAAATCCGACTGGCCCACTCCGGGCCTACCCTCACACCTGCAAACACACAAACGCACACACGCACACGCACATGCACACGCAAAAACAGAATCTAACCCCTTCAAACCCTCAAGCACGCACATAATCACCCCTCCAAACATTAACACACTGACAGCCTTAAGGTCTCATCAGTCCTGTGACAGGGGGTAATGACACACAATTTCCTTCTCTGAGGACTAGTAGCTGTACACAGGGGATAGGGTAATCTCTAAACTAACTCTACAGGACTGGAAGCTGTACACAGGGGATAAAGTAATCTCTAAACTAACTCTACAGGACTGGGAGCTGTATACAGGGGATAGGGTAATCTCTAAACTAACACTACAGGACTGGGGGCTGTAAACAGGGGATAGGGTAATCTCTAAACTAACTCTACAGGACTGGGAGCTATATACAAGGGATAGGGTAACCTCTAAACTAACTCTACAGGACTGGGAGCTGTATACAGGGGATAGAGTAATCTCTAAACTAACACTACAGGACTGGGGGCTGTAAACAGGGGATAGGGTAATCTCTAAACTAACTCTACAGGACTGGGAGCTATATACAAGGGATAGGGTAATCTCTAAACGAACTCTACAGGACTGGGAGCTATATACAAGGGATAGGGTAACCTCTAAACTAACTCTACAGGACTGGGAGCTGTATACAGGGGATAGGGTAATCTCTAAACTAACTCTACACGACTGGGAGCTGTATACAGGGGATAGGGTAATCTCTAAACTAACTCTACAGGACTGGGAGCTGTATACAGGGGATAGGGTAATCTCTAAACTAACTCTACAGGACTGGGAGCTGTATACAGGGGATAGGGTAATCTCTAAACTAACTCTACAGGACTGGGAGCTATATACAAGGGATAGGGTAACCTCTAAACTAACTCTACAGGACTGGGAGCTGTATAGAGGGGATAGGGTAATCTCTAAACTAAATCTACACGACAGGGAGCTGTATACAGGGGATAGGGTAATCTCTAACCTAACTCTACAGGACTGAGAGCTGTATACAGGAGATAGGGTAATCTCTAAACTAATTATACACGACTGGGAGCTGTATAGAGGGGATAGGGTAATCTCTAAACTAAATCTACACGACTGGGAGCTGTATAGAGGGGATAGGGTAATCTCTAAACTAAATCTACACGACAGGGAGCTGTATACAGGGGATAGGGTAATCTCTAAACTAACTCTACACGACTGGGAGCTGTATAGAGGGGATAGGGTAATCTCTAAACTAAATCTACACGACAGGGAGCTGTATACAGGGGATAGGGTAATCTCTAACCTAACTCTACAGGACTGGGAGCTGTATACAGGGGATAGGGTAATCTCTAAACTAAATCTACACGACAGGGAGCTGTATACAGCGGATAGGGTAATCTCTAGATTAACTCTACACCACTGGGAGCTGTTTACAGGGGATAGTGTAATCTCTAAACTAAATCTACACGACTGGGAGCTGTATACAGGGGATAGGGTAATCTCTAAACTAACTCTACACGACTGGGAGCTGTATACAGGGGATAGGGTAATCTCTAAACTAACTCTACACGACTGGGAGCTGCATACAGGGGATACGATAATCTCTTAATTTACCCTAGATGCACGGCGGCAGCAGGGAACTGACTGGCGAAACACCACTAAGCCTCCAGGTGTCCATCATTCCAACTCTATTTCCTAATTGTTCCTCTCTTACGGCCTTTTTCAATATCCTAGCACAAAAATCTATGATCCACTCTACACGTCTGCGTTTGCTTGTGAGAGTAATGCAACCCACATGTCTTTCAACTTCTCCCACTCTGACTGCGTGAAATGAATCAGTCTGAATCTCCTGTTGATTTCAGAGTTTGCCCGCTCGAAGGCATTCCCCTTTCCTCTGGGGCTTATGGGTAATTTAGCCCAATCACCCCCAGCATGTGTCTTTCATAACCCCAGTGTATCTGTACACACACAGTCAAGTCTGATTCCAAACCTGTGGCAAAAGGTCATCCATCACAGGAATACCTCCCACTTCATCAATGAAACTACAAGTCATTTCCCCCCACAGAGCATGCCTCTTACAGCATCACTTCAGGAAATAAAATGTACCCAGCAGAACTGCTAAAAGATACCTAACACCAACAGATTCATAAACCTGAACAAAAACATTTTGGCCACCAATATAGACCCAGAAACGAAGTACTTTAAAAATGACCCCCAAAAATGTACCTGAAGCAATCCTCAATTCCCCAAACATGGAACTTCCTGAGCGGGAATGTACAACATCATAATTTCAGAATAAAAGCCCTTTAGAAAAATAAAGGCCCATTTCTGTGAGATCATTCCTGTGTCACAATACAAGACACAGTACACCCTCTATAATCTATCACTCACATACTCACAGCCCGAACCGAGCTCACTCACATACTCACAGCCCAAACCCAGCTCACTCACATACTCACAGCCCAAACCCAGCTCACTCACATACTTACAGCCCGAACCCAGCTCACTCACATACTCACAGCCCAAACCCAGCTCACTCACATACTCACAGCCCAAACCCAGCTCACTCACATACTTACAGCCCGAACCCAGCTCACTCACATACTCACAGCCCAAATCCAGCTCACTCACATACTTACAGCCCAAACCCAGCTCACTCACATACTCACAGCCCAAACCCAGCTCACTCACATACTCACAGCCCAAACCCAGCTCACTCACATACTCACAGCCCAAACCAGGCTCACTCACATACTCACACCCCAAACCCAGCTCACTCACATACTCACAGCCCAAACCCAGCTCACTCACATACTCACAGCCCAAACCCAGCTCACTCACATACTCACAGCCCAAACCCAGCTCACTCACATACTCACAGCCCAAACCCAGCTCACTCACATACTTACAGCCCAAACCCAGCTCACTCACATACTTACAGCCCGAACCCAGCTCACTCACATACTCACAGCCCGAACCCAGCTCACTCACATACTCACAGCCCAAACCCAGCTCACTCACATACTCACAGCCCAAACCCAGCTCACTCACAAACTCACAGCCCAAACCCAGCTCACTCACAAACTCACAGCCCAAACCCAGCTCACTCACATACTCACTGCCCAAACCCAGCTCACTCACATACTCACAGCCCAAACCCAGCTCACTCACATACTCACAGCCCAAACACAGCTCACTCACATACTTACAGCCCAAACCCAGCTCACTCACATACTTACAGCCCAAAGCCAGCTCACTCACATACTCACAGCCCAACCCCAGCTCACTCACATACTCACAGCCCAACCCCAGCTCACTCACATACTCACAGCCCAAACCCAGCTCACTCACATACTCAAAGCCCAAATCCAGCTCACTCACATACTCACAGCCCGAACCCAGCTCACTCACAAACTCACAGCCCAAACCCAGCTCACTCACACACTCACAGCCCAAACCCAGCTCACTCACATACTCACAGCCCAAACCAGGCTCACTCACATACTCACAGCCCAAACCAGGCTCACTCACATACTCACAGCCCAAACCCAGCTCACTCACATACTTACAGCCCAAACCCAGCTCACTCACATACTCACAGCCCAAACCCAGCTCACTCACATACTTACAGCCCGAACCCAGCTCACTCACAAACTCACAGCCCAAACCCAGCTCACTCATATACTCACAGCCCAAACCCAGCTCACTCACATACTCACAGCCCAAACCCAGCTCACTCACATACTGACAGCCCAAACCCAGCTCACTCACATACTTACAGCCCAAACCCAGCTCACTCACATACTCACAGCCCAAACCCAGCTCACTCATATACTCACAGCCCGAACCTAGCTCACTCACAAACTCACAGCCCAAACCAAGCTCACTCACATACTCACAGCCCAAACCCAGTTCACTCACATACTCACAGCCCAAACCCAGCTCACTCACATACTCACAGTCCAAACCCAGCTCACTCACATACTTACAGCCCAAACCCAGCTCACTCACATACTCACAGCCCAAACCCAGCTCACTCACATACTAACAGCCCGAACCCAGCTCACTCACAAACTCACAGCCCAAACCCAGCTCACTCACACACTCACAGCCCAAACCCAGCTCACTCACATACTCACAGCACAAACCAGGCTCACTCACATACTCACAGCCCAAACCCAGCTCACTCACATACTTACAGCCCAAACCCAGCTCACTCACATACTCACAGCCCAAACCCAGCTCACTCAAATACGTACAGCCCAAACCCAGCTCACTCACATACTTACAGCCCAAACCCAGCTCACTCACATACTCACAGCCCAAACCCAGTTCATTCACATACTCACAGCCCAAACCCAGCTCACTCACATACTCACAGCCCAAATCCAGCTCACTCACATACTCACAGCCGAAACCCAGCTCACTCACATACTCACAGCCCGAATCCAGCTCATTCACATACTCACAGCCCAAACCCAGCTCACTCACATATTCACAGCCCAAACCCAGCTCACTCACATATTCACAGCCCAAACCCAGTTCCCTCACATACTCACAGCCCGAACCCAGCTCACTCACACACTCACAGCCCAAACCCAGCTCACTCACATACTCACAGCCCAAACCCAGCTCACTCACATACTCACAGCCCAAACCCAGCTCACTCACATATTCACAGCCCAAACCCACCTCACTCACATACTCACAGCCCAAACCCAGTTCACTCACATACTCACAGCCCAAACCCAGTTCACTCACATACTCACAGCCCAAACCCAGCTCACTCACATACTCAAAGCCCAAATCCAGCTCACTCACATACTCACAGCCCGAACCCAGCTCACTCACATACTCACAGCCCGAACCCAGCTCATTCACATACTCGCAGCCCAAACCCAGCTCACTCACATATTCACAGCCAAAACCCAGCTCACTCACATACTCACAGCCCAAACCCAGCTCACTCACATACTCAAAGCCCAAATCCAGCTCACTCACATACTCACAGCCCGAACCCAGCTCACTCACATACTCACAGCCCAAACCCAGCTCACTCACATACTTACAGCCCGAACCCAGCTCACTCACAAACTCACAGCTCAAACCCAGCTCACTCACATACTCACAGCCCAAACCCAGCTCACTCACATATTCACAGCCCAAACCCAGTTCACTCACATACTCACAGCCCGAACCCAGCTCACTCACATGCTCACAACCCAAATCCAGCTCACTCACATACTCACAGCCCAAACCCAGCTCACTCACATACTTACAGCCCGAACCCAGCTCACTCACATACTCACAGACTTAACCCAGCTCACTCACATACTTACAGCCCAAACCTAGCTCACTCACATACTCACAGCCCAAACCCAGCTCACTCACATACTTACAGCCCAAACCCAGCTCACTCACATACTCACAGCCCAAACCCAGTTCACTCACATACTCACAGCCCGAACCCAGCTCACTCACATACTCACAGCCCGAACCCAGCTCACTCACATACTCACAGCCCAAACCTAGCTCACTCACATACTCACAGCCCAAACCCAGCTCACTCACATACTTACAGCCCAAACCCAGCTCACTCACATACTCACAGCCCAAACCCAGCTCACTCACATACTCACAGCCCAAACCCAGCTCACTCACATACTCACAGCCCAAACCCAGCTCACTCACATACTTACAGCCTGAACCCAGTTCACTCACATACTCACAGACCAAACCCAGCTCACTCACATACTCATAGCCCAAACCCAGCTCACTCACATACTCACAGCCCAAACCCAGCTCACTCACATACTCACAGCCCAAACCCAGCTCACTCACATACTCACAGCCCAAACCCAGTTCACTCACATACTCACAGCCCAAACCCAGCTCACTCACATACTCACAGCCCAAACCCAGTTCACTCACATACTCACAGCCCGAACCCAGCTCACTCACATACTCACAGCCCAAACCCAGCTCACTCACATACTTACAGCCCAAACCCAGCTCACTCACATACTTACAGCCCGAACCCAGCTCACTCACATACTCACAGCCCAAACCCAGCTCACTCACATACTCACAGCCCAAACCCAGCTCACTCACATACTCACATACTCTTCCCGCCTGCAGTCTCGCATAAGCAGCAGAATCAAAACCGTTTTCTGCGCCTAAACTTTCATATTGCTGTGCATCAGATGGATAGAACCGGGTGATTATGATCATCGTTACTTCCTTAGAGGTTTTAGCTGTTAATTGTGCTGTAAGCACAGAAAAAAATTTCAGGATCATGGGGAGAGATTCTGCAGTTTGTGGAACTCTGGCAACTGCTGGTAAGTGAAACAAGCAGAGCAGGAGAGTGAAGAGAGATGTTGGCTAATTAATCAAGAACAGACATGCATTACAAACACGAGGTGAATCACTCATGTGATGGGATTCACTTCAAGTCTGATGTAGACAGCCCGAAAGCAGCAGGTCCTCGTCATTGGCATTAATCGTTGGATCAGAGTCACACACAGATCTGAGCAGATGGGTCACATTACGGAGACGAGCTGGTGAGAACGCCACGCTCCTGTTTGGAGAAGCTTCATTACAGTGTCTGCGATACTTCAGTCCTGAGATTATATCAGTGGATAACACCGCAGGGGCTAAATCACAGAGTTTATAATGCCATTATACAGTAAAACACTTTTATAGGCACACTATAGAGCACAGTTTGTGTCCCCGGGGCATTACTTATAAATTGAGCATATGCAGAACAAACAAACGCACCGGTACATCGCTCTCACCCACAGATATGAGATTTATAATAAACTTAATGTTATTAAAGCACGCAAAATTAACAAGCCAGTGTATGAATGCAAAATTTCACATTACTAGTGATTTTAAAAGATAAAAAAAGGTATGCAATCATTATTTTCTTTTTTTTTTTTTTTATTTGCACACCTATGGTTGTATAAATTAGGATGTATTTGACTTCATGCTGCTTGTACAAAATTTTTGAACAAAATCGACAAACATATGTGCAAATGAAGCCCCCGTTCATGACACTGCTGGCAAGCCAGGTGAATTCTGGGAAAAAGCAGGAAGTCTTGTCATCTGTGTTTTCTGCCTGTTCCGGTTTATATTTATTTCCACTTGGTTTGTTTGGCTTCTGCATTCAGTATCATCTGCCTGTTTATGCACATCATTTTCCCCTGTAATGTCTTGCGTTTCTATGTTCTTTGCCAGTGCACCACCCTGGCAGCGAGCAGTCACATTTCGGTGATTTCGGAAGTTTCCGGTGTTTCACAAGTTTCTTCCCGCCTCATTTACTTCCTTCAACACTGATTACTAATTAAGAACTAATCACACTAACAGTCTATGTTTTGTCTAATTTATCTACTAACACTTACTAATATACTAATCCGGTATATAACTGACATACTATTTTGCATATTTTGGTGAATTTAATCCTGCACAGAATGCTAACTTTACCAATTAATTCTCTCCACTCTCCACACTAATCTGTAACTCCGCCCTCTCTTTGCTACCCTGCTCCTGGCCTGAGTTTCTGCGGAGACTTTGCAACTTTCTCTTCAATTAATCTGTTTCTCCCATCTCTCCTCTTAGGCACTGCTTGAATGGAGCCGTTGTTGTTTAAGGATGTCATGTGAACATGAGTCTTTGTCATTGTTTTCCATTTTGTATTGTATAACTACCTCGTGTTTTCCCCTCTCAGTTAAAGTTTAGATTATTCCTCTCACCTGTTGCCCCATCTAGCCTGTTACCTCCCTTGTGTATATAGAGTCCCTCACTTCTGCTTAGCTTTGTCAGACTGTTGAACTTTTCCCTGCGCGGAGCACCGTGTATTTTTTCTTTTCTTCTTCCTGCTAACCCCCGTCCCCCGTTCTTGGGAGGTCAGCTTTATTTTTTTATTCACAGTCATCATAGAGACAATCCAGAGGGAAGGGAATGAGGAAAAGGTTTTAAAGCAATTTTTACCTTTCTGGGACGTCGCACAGCACTCGGTAAAAATTTTGAACATGAATAACTCCGCCTCCCTCCAAAGTCCCGCCCTCTTCCCCCCGATTGATACAGCCGGCAACACAGGGAACGCCCACAAACGTAGAACCGAGGGGGAAAAACGGGTCTCTGCCGTTATACATAATGCCGAAGAGTTGCTGTGTGCCCTTTCGCACCGCAAATAAACAAAAATCACCAATTACTGCTTCACATTTTACCTAAAAATAAAATGGAGCCACAAAGAAGGACAAACTGGCTTCAAGCCATCAGAAGAGAGGATGAGTCAGAAGTGAATATTATTTCATTACTGTTGGTTAGTTTTTACGTAGGCTACCGGTGCCTCTGAATCTGACTCCATTGACCCGTTTCACTCGCGCTGCTCACTTCCTCGCGCCGCACGCAATATTTTCTTCGTAGGAGCGTGAAACGGGTCACCAGTGAGTGAAAAACTGACCAACAGTAATGACATAATATTCCATCCTATATGTGGTATAAAATCAAAGGCCCTCGTAAAGTTTTTTTAGTTACCTTTGTAGTCCGACGTACTACCATTAACATTATTATCGTAATAATATCATTTCAGCGCCTTTTTGTTCACAGTCAAATGCGTCATAATAATTCCTACTGGCCAATGAGTACTGTGGTATCCACATGATATTTCCTTTTCTTTTTTTTCTTTTTTCTAGAGTGCTTAGGCATTAGCTGACCGGTAGCGAGATAATAAAAAATGTTCATGGTTTCATGATATTAACTTGTTGCATTTGGGTTTTTTTTTTTTTTTTGTCCAGCTGAGTAGTGTTCAATTAACAAATTGTTTTGCTGATAGGTCTAAGCATTGAGATATTTTCATCTGTTTTTTATTATTCCAATTTAGCAGTATTGTTTTCTTGGCGATACTTAGGGCTACTAGTAGAGGTGTTGTGATTTGTGTTGGAGTTGCGTTAATTTCGTGTAGTATGCAGATGGATGGGGTTATTGGGACGCTGCATTTAGTACTGCTGATGGTTTGGTGATCGCCTCGTCCCAAACGTGTTGTACAGGGTGGCAGAGCCAATCAGCATGAAGTAGTGATCTGTGGTGTTGAGTGTGCATTGAGTGCATCTCTCGGTATCTGACAGTACATTGTTTGTTGTGTAATATGTGTCCTGTGAATACACAAGCTCCGTGTGCGCCAGCCATCTACTCGTGATTCTGTAACGCCCTTCTGTTTGACACTGAATTCTGTCTCTGCCTGGTTCTGTTTTTTTCTTGATTACGACCCATTTTCCGCCCGACTCCGATTGCTGTGTTTTACTGTCCTGGCTTTTGGAATTCAGATTATGGACACTCTACTTCCCAACTGCCACATGATTTATTTCTTTTGCCAGTGCTTTGTGGTTTTTGAACCTTTGCCTGTCGTTGGACTCAGATTTTTGGATTGTCCAACTGTACCATTACTGCGTTTACCTGGCTTTGTACTCGGGCTGAATAAAGACCACGATTTTTTCACTTCTGAACTATAACCCCAATTCTGAAATAGTTGGAACGGAGTGTAAATTTTGAATTAAATCAAAATGCAATGACTCTCAGATCACATGAGCCAATACGCTATTTACCATAGAACACAGACAATATTTCAAATGTTGAAACTGAGACATTTCACATTTTTATCCTCAAAATGAGCTTATTTCAAATTTTCTGGCTGCACCAGGTCTCAAAAAAGTAAGAACACAGGCAAAAAAGGGCTGAAAAAGCAATTAATATATAAGAGAATCCGCTGAGAGAACATTTTGCAAGTAATTAAGTTAAAAGGCATCAGGTGTGTAACATGATTGGCTATAAAAGGGGTGTCTTAGAGAGGCTGAGTCTCTCAGAAGTGGGAAAAAAAATTGTGGAATACTTTAAAAACAATGTTCCTCAGTGACAAACTGCAAAGGCTTTGAAGTTCTCGTCATCGACAGTGCATTGCGTCATCAAAAGATTCTGAAAAACTGGAAAAATCTCTGTGCGTAAGGGACAAGGCCGGAGACCTTTACTGGATGCCCGTGATCTTCGGGCCCTCAGACGCCACTGCATCACTCACCGGCATGATTCTGTCATTGACATTACTAAATGGGCCCAGGAATACTTCAAGAAACCACTGTCTGTAAACACAGTCCGCCGTGTCATCCACAGATGCCGCCTAAAACTTTATCATGCAAAAAGGAAGCCATTGTTGAGCATGATCCAGAAGCGCCGCCGTGTTCTGTGGGCCAAGGCTTATTTTATATGGACTGTAGCAAAGTGTCCTGTGATCTGACAAAGTCCAAATTTTACATTCTTGTTGGAAATCATGGGCGTCGTGTCCTCCAGGCTAAAGAGGAGAAAGACCACCCCTCCTGTTATCAGCGTTCAGTTCAAAAGCCAGCATCTCTGATGGTATGGGGATGCATTAGTGCATATGGCGTGGGACACTTGCATGTTTTAAAAAGCACCATGAATGCTGAAAGGTACATAAAGATTTTAGAGCAACATATGCTCTCCTCCAGACGACATCTATTCCAGGGAAGGCCTTGTGTATTTCAGCAGGACAATGCAAAACCACATACTGCAGCTATTACAACAGCATGGCTTCGTAGTCGAAGAGTCCGTGTGCTGAACTGGCCTGCCTGCAGTCCTGATCTTTCACAGATTGAGAACAATTGGCGCATAATTCAACGAAAAGCCCGTCAAAGGAGACCCAAAATTCTCCAGCAGCTGGAAGCCTGTATAACACAAGAGTGGGATCAAATTCCAATGGCTGAACTCAAGAAACTTGTCTCCTCAATGCCCAAACACCTCCACTCTATGTTAAAAAGAAGCGGGGATGCTACACCATGGTAAACAGGCCCCTGTCCCAACTTTTTTGAGACCTGTAGCAGCCATCAAATTGGAAATGAGCTCATTTTGTGGATAAAATTTTAAAGTTTCTCAGTTTCAACATTTTCCATGTTATCTCTGTTCTATTGTGAATAAAATACTGGCTGGTGTGATTTGAAAGTCATTGCGTTTTGATTTCATTCACAATTTACACTTTGTCTTCACTATTTCGGAATTAGGGTTGTACTTGCAGTTGGATTCCTTTACCAGACATTACAAGAAGACAAATTAAAGTGGTTTTTGGGGCCAAATCTAAAAAATATGGGGAGAGACTAAAGTTTAATCTCTTCAAGTGCAGTGAAAGGTGGGGAATTAAGTAATAATCAATGACATGCAGGTCATTATGGGAATTTAATTGCACAAATTACATGCCATAATGCAGCCTGATGCAAAGTGTGTCATAATCACCAGATCCGTCAACTTTTCCAGAAAACTTAAACATGTTGTTCACAGATATTTCATCCTTCACCTCTATGTTCGAACCTTTGTGACTCATTTAGCCGAGATTTCAAATGTGCTGAATTAATGAAGTGTCAAATGGTTTGGAGCTACTTCATAAGTGTGCTTTTATTGGAAAATAACTCACCCTTCAAACATCCTCCAACCAATCACAATTGAGTAGTTAACAGACTTATGCTATAAGGGGAACTTGACACATTTTAAATTCATAATATATCAAAAAATTGTTCCTAAAAAAATTTCAATTTGAGCTTTGTCAATTAAATGAAGGGTTATAGGTGAAAAAACAGCAATCGGTGAATTCTGCAATCAAAGTAACTTTTTTTTTCTCTCTCAAAGTTTACATCAGTGTGCCATGTCAATAGAGCTGCATCTCCAAACCAAATGCAATGATTAAAAAAACAACAAAAACTGAATTTGTGAAACTTCTAGGGCCATAAATCTCAATAGATTCTAAAAAAGCTGCTACCCTTTAATGCTGCAACACAACAGCACAGACTTTAAATCAACTGAGCAACCAGTTACCGTCACAACAGTGAGTGTCCAGCATTTTCCGGCAAACTGTAGTCAATTATTAGCACATAATAATGTACTTACT
This sequence comes from Gymnothorax reevesii, assembly GCA_029721435.1. Lineage (NCBI taxonomy): Eukaryota > Metazoa > Chordata > Actinopteri > Anguilliformes > Muraenidae > Gymnothorax > Gymnothorax reevesii. Next base: position 16,748,007 of record CM056583.1, on the reverse strand, counting down.
GCGGCAATAAGACTTGCGGGCACACTTACTGCAATAATGCTCTAAAAAAAGCTCCGAGTGTGGTTTTTAATGGCAGCATAATGGCAGAGGACCATTCCGTTGAGCAATAAAAGAAAAAAGACGTTAAAATAAAACCAATACAGCAGAGTTTGAGCTCAGAGGCTTTCATAGAAAATCATTCCCACCCCTCAGTGCTGCCCAGAGATAGAGCCCACAGGACTGAGGTCTATAGCGGAGCTCCAGGAAAGAGACGCGGCGCATCGCATTAACACAGACACCGCAACCCGCATCAGCACAGACATCACGAGCTGCATAAACACAGAAACCGCAAGTCGCATTAACAGAGACATTGCAAGTGCATTAACACATACATCATGAGCTGCATTATCACAGACACCAGAAGCCGCATTAAAACGGGCATCGTGAGCTGCATTAGCACACACACTTTGAGTCAGATTAACACAGACTCCTTGAGCTGCATTAACACAGACTTTGCGAGTCACATTAACACAGACACTGCGAGTGGCATTAACACAGACTTTGCGAGTCACATTAACAGACAAAATGAGCTGCATTAACACAGACGCCATGAGCTGCATCGATACAGTGAGTCACATTAACACAAACACCACAAGCTGCATTAACACAGACACAGCGAGTCACATTACACAACATGGTGAGTCATATTAACACAGAATCCAAGAGCTGCATTAACAGACACAGTGAGTCACATTAACACAGACACCTCGAGTCACATTAACACAGATCTCACGAGCTGCATTAACACAGACACAGCGAGTCATTTTAACACAGACACCAAAAGCTGCCTTAACACAGACACAGCGAGTCACATTAACACAGACACCTCAAGTCGCATTAAGACAGACACTAAAAGTCAAATTAAGAAAGACACCGAGTCACATTAACACAGACACCGCAAGCTGCATTTACACAGACACCATGAGCTGCATTAACACAGACATAGCGAATCACATTAACACAGACACCTTTTGTCGCATTAACACAGATACCACAAGTCGCATAAACACAGTCACTGTAAGGCACATTAACACAGACACCACGGGTCACATTAACACAGACATCACAAGTCGCATGAACACAGACACCGTGAGTCAAATTAACACAGACACCATGAGCTACGTTAACACAGACAAAGCGAGTCACATTAACACAGACACTGCGAGTCGCATAAACACAGACACCGTGAGCTGCATTTACAAAGACACCATGAGCTGTATTAACACAGACATAGCGAGTCACATTAACCAGACACTGTAAACCCATTAACACAGACACCACAAGTCGCATGAACACAGACACCGCAAGTCACATTAACACAGACACCACAAGTTGCATGAACACAGACACCCTGAGTCACGTTAACAGACACCGCAAGCTGTAATAACAGACACCAGGAGCTGTATCAACACAGTCAGAGTGTCACATTAACACAGATACTGTGAGCTGCATTTACACAGACACAGCGAGTCACATTTACACAGACACAGTGAGTCACATTAACACAGACACTGCGAGTCGCACAAACACAGACACCATGAGCCATATTAATACAGACACAAGCTGCTTTAGCACAGACACCATGAGCTGCATTAACACATACATAGCGAGTCACATTAACACAGACATCGCAAGTCGCATAAACACAGACACCACAAGTTGCATGAACACAGACACCCTGAGTCACGTTAACAGACACCGCAAGCTGTAATAACAGACACCAGGAGCTGTATCAACACAGTCAGAGTGTCACATTAACACAGATATTGTGAGCTGCATTTACACAGACACAGCGAGTCACATTTACACAGTAAGTAAGTAAGTAAGTAAATCTTTATTTGTATAGCACCTTTCGCAGCTTGAAAACACAAAGTGCTTCACAGTGGTAAAAACAGAGATAAAACATATAAAACAATAAAAACAATAAGAAACAACACAGTTATCAATATAACAATGAACAAACACTGTGCAATCGACAAGAGATTTGCTTATTCAAAGGCTTGTCTAAAAAGATGATTCTTTAGCCGACTCTTAAAGATGTCCACAGAATGAGAGGCTCGCAGGTCCAAGGGGAGTGCGTTCCACAGTTTTGGGGCCACTGTTTGGAAGGCACGATCTCCACAGACACAGTGAGTCACATTAACACAGACACTGCGAGTCGCACAAACACAGACACCATGAGCCATATTAATACAGACACCACAAGCTGCTTTAGCACAGACACCATGAGCTGCATTAACACATACATAGCGAGTCACATTAACACAGACATCGCAAGTCGCATAAACACAGACACCACAAGTCATATTAACACAGACACCACAAGTCGCATGAACACAGACACCACGAGTCATATTGACACAGACACCACAAGTCGCATGAACACAGACACCACGAGTCATATTAACACAGACACCACAAGTCGCATGAACACAGACACCACGAGTCATATTGACACAGACACCACAAGTCACATGAACACAGACACCACGAGTCATATTAACACAGACACCACAAGTCGCATGAACACAGACACCACAAGATTGACACAGACACCACAAGTCGCATGAACACAGACACCACGAGTCATATTAACACAGACACCACAAGTCGCATGAACACAGACATCACGAGTCATATTAACACAAACACCACAAGTCTCATGAACACAGACACCGCGGGTCACATTAACACAGACACCACAAGTCACATGAACAGACACTGCAGTCATGACTAAATACAGCAAGGAGTCAGTCTGACCCGGGCAACTGCATCAGGTGTGAGAGAGAGAGTGAGGATATAAATTAGGGATGGAAAGAGAGAGATGAGAGGGGGAATGAGAGAAAGTGAGGGACAAATTGAGGCAAGAAGCACATCGGTGATGGTGTCTCTTTAAGAAAATCCTTGGAGGGCATGAGAGAGAAGAGATGGAGGGAGCTTCCCTCGCCAGTGAGAAAGAGAGAGAGGGGGGGAGAGAGGGGGAGATGAAGAGAGAGGGAGGGAGAGGAAGAGGGAAAGATAAAAGGGGATAAAGAGGGAGAGTAGGATGAGGAGATAGAGGTAGAGAGAGAGTTGAAGGGAGACAGTGATTGAGAGCAGAGGAATTGGAAGGAAGGATGGAGAGAGAGATGGATGGAGAGAAACATGGAAAGAGAGAAAGAGGGAGACAATGAGAGCAGGGGGAGAGAGCAATGGAGAGAGTGTTAAAGAGAGAGCGACAGAGGGAGTGAGAAGGATGGAGAGATGGAGGGAGAGAGGGATAGGGCGCTGGATAGAGAGAGCGGGTGCTGATTAGAATATTACTCCGCACCGGGGGAGCACGTGGGGGGCTGATTGCTCCGGCCCGTGGGATCTGTAATTACGCTGGAATGCACGGGCGCGGGACGGCTGCCTGGTTACAGGGCCCAGTGATACATAATTAGTCAGAGACGCGGGACCTGGACACAGGACTCAGATCCTATCAGAACCCTGTTTGGGTTTCTGCTGCCATTAAGCCTGGGACAAATTAGCCACCATTTATTTCCCAGCATTTTCTTTTATGTTGCTTTAAAATGGTCCGTGCCCCCCCACTTAGAAACATCCCACACACGCACACACAAACACACAGACACGCACGCACACACACACACACATACACACACACAAAGCCTAAAACACAACTTCCAACAAGAATTCCCTACAGATCTATCAACACATACCTTTAATTCAATGCAAAAAATGGGCAATTAAAATATGTTCCTCCACAGCTCACTAAATAGCATATACACTAACTGCATACTGCACACACTGTAAAGAGATGGTGTTTTAAGTGTGTTGTTCATGAGATTTTGAGAGCGTTTAATTTATTTTCACTGTTTTGATTTGGGATCTCACTAAGACTTGATTCTCCTTGACTTAAAAATTGAAACCGTAATAAACAGAATAGTCATCCTAAAATCAAAACGACAATGACTTAAAACAAGAACAGTTCTCTTGATATAATGATTCATGTTGTCGAATGACCAAAAGGAACCAGTTTATTCAGTCTCAGCTCACCTGACACCTGATTCCAGGTGTGCAGAAGGTTGTAATAAAGCCGTCTCACCCAACTCTACTCTAACAGACGGAACATCCAGACATAAGAATTCCTTTGACCGTGTCCCATGGCAACCCCTCGCCATTTACGAAGAAAGGCAAGATGTGTTTGGATTTTAAATCAAACATGTTAATAAACAAATATAATCCAATGGTGGTCTCCTCAGGACTTCTGTGACCCCACATCCTTCTGACTGTATGAGACACAATGGTGGGTGTGGAAGCTGAGGTCAGTGATAAAACTTACAGCATCAGAGTGACTCACAGAATCTACGGGTTTTAAAACAGAAGTGGACGCATTTCTGTAAAGTGTTTCACCATAGTAAGATAGGGGTTGAGTTATTGAATGCACAGCCTTCTTCTTACATTTAACATCAAAGGCGGCCCTACTTTTGTATTAGCCTATCCTACACCTTAACTTTCCAGTCAAATTTTCAATAAGCACAAGAAAAGTCATCTTTTGATCCAGGCAAATGAACACTATTTATAATGGGAACAAGCTAAATTTTGGCATCCTTCAGGGCACAAATATAAAAATCATGTGAGTTTATTTTTCGAAAAATTGAAGAATACCATAAACTTGGCTCTGTCTTCATTTAAGACAAGCTCTGACTCACTTGAAGATCTTTGAATAGAACTAAAATCTTACTGAAGATTAGATGCCATCTGCTGAACCAAAGGAGCAGTCGAGTAAATTACAGTATCATCATCCTTTATGTGCAATATGCAATGATCTAAAGATAAGCCAATATGTGGATGGTGAATAACAAAGGGCCAAGAATTTCACCTTGAGGAACTCCTCTGCTGATTTTAGTCATAGACTGAAATCCTTTAAAAGAAATATAGTTAGCCCTATCCTCAAGATACTTTTAAAACCAGTTAAAAACAGATTTATCAAAGCCAAATACTGATCGTCTTTTCATAAGGACTTAATCAACAGTATAAAATACTTTATGTAGGTCAATAAAGAGGGCTATACAATGTTGTCTTTTATCTAATGCACTAAAAATGTCATTAAGGAAGCAGCAGTAACAGTGCTATACCCAGATCTGGAACCTGATTGGCGAGCATTTTAAATGGAATTGTAATGGAGAATCAAATAGGGACTTAGCCAGGCATGACATTCTGGATACTGGATGGTGACCGTACAGATTGCAGGTGTCTCCTTCTTTGAATAATGGAAAAGAACACTTGCAGTCTTCCCTAGTTTTTGGTACGTGACTAGACATGATAGACAATGTTTGACAATGAGTTGGACAAACATTTTCAAAAGATACAGATCTAGCAAATCAACCCCAGAGGATTAATTTTTTATAGCATAAGTTTTATTAACAGCTTTAAGCACTTCCCAAATTGAAACACAATATAAAAATATGCTGTCGCTATTCAGTAAATAAGTAGTAGAAGGACAAAAGAGGTTGCAGAATGTTGTGCGTGTGGGATTTTGGGGGTGTTTGTGCTCATGTGGGACTTTGGGGGTGTTTGCATGTGGGATGAAAATGATTGAGATGGACACGGGTGGTCCTGTTCATCTGGACTGCAGCTGGACTTCATGAGTCACTTATACCTAAAAGTACCACTATCTCACACACACACAAATAGGGGCACATGCACAGACAAACACACCCAGGCACAAAACACAAACACACACACACACACACACACACAACAAGCACACAGATATACACAAAGACAAACAGCATGCACACCTTGAATCACTGTATCCTCCAGGCTTTTGTCTCTTCCTGATTCTCAGATCACCAGAAGTCCTCATATTACTGTCAAGAATGCGCTCATTTTGCAAGACCTCAACCTCGTATACATTCAAATTAGCCTTTGGGAGAGTTAGCAAATGGCCGTTTAGCACAACATGATTACAGCAGTTTCTGATAGCACTTCACAGCTCCTGAACTGCAGTCATTCGAGCCTTACCAAAACATGTGGGATTCTGGTCACAGCGTTTTTACAAGTTCACTAACCTGTCAAAATACTCAACTGGCGCCTTGTTTTACAGCCTCAGTTCCAAAACATTGGGTGCCATGTAAAATGTAAATAAAAACAGAATGCAATGATTTGCAAATGTCATAAGCCAATATTTTTTTCACACTAGAATATACAGTAGATGACATATTAGATACTGAAAGTGAGACATTTCACCATTTCATGAAAAATATTATAATTAAAATATTTTTGAAATTGTTAGCAGCAACACATCTCAAAAAAAGTTGAGCCAGGGCCATGTTTACTATTTATAGCATCCCCTCTTCTTCTAACAACAGCCTGTAAATGTCTGGGAAGTGTAGAGACCAATTGCTGGAGTTTTGGGAAAGGGATGTCATCCCACTGTTGTCAGATGTTGGATTCTAGCTACTCAACAGTCCTGGGTCTTCTTTGCCGGATGTTCATTTTATGATGCGCCAAATGTTTTCTATTGGTGAAAGGTCTGAACTGCAGGCCGGCCATTTCAGCACCCGGACTGTTCTACTGCGAAGCCATCACCAGTTGTCATGGATGCAGTATGTGGTTTAGCATTGTCTTGCTGAAATGCGCAAGGCTTTCCCTGAAAGACATTGTCTGGACGGCAGCATATGTTGTCGTAAAACCTCTATATACTTCTCAGTATTGATAATGATTTTCCTGATATGTCAGCTCCCCACACCACAGGCACTAATGCAACCCTGTACCATCAGAGATGCAGGCTGTTAAACTGAGCGCTGATAACAAGCTGGGTGGTCCATCTCCTCCATAGTCCGTGTGGCACTTTGTCTGTGGTTTCCAAAAATAACTTCAAATTCTGATTCATCTGACCACAGAACAGTTTTCCATTCTGCGTCAGTCCATTTTAGATGAACTTTGGCCCAGAGAAGACGGCGGCGTTTCTGGGTCGTGTTCACATATGGCTCCTTCTTTGCATGATACAGCTTTAACTTGCATTTGTAGATTGCACAGCAAACTGTGTTCACAGACAGTGATTTCTGGAAGTGTTCTTGAGTCCATGCAGTAAATTCCAGTGCAGAATCAGGCCTGTTTTTATTGCAGTGACACCTGAGGGCCCGAAGATCACAAGAATCCAATACTGACCTTCGGCCTTGTCCCTTTCGGGCAGAGATTTCTCTGGATTCTCTGAATCTTTTGATGACATTACGTACTGCAGATGGTGGGACATTCAAAGGCTTCGCAATTTTACACTGAGGAACATTTTTCTGAAGTTTTTCCACAATGTTGAGATGCAGTTTTTTTGCAGATTGGTGAACCTCTGCCCATCTTTAAAATGCTTGTTTTATACCCAGTCATGTTACTGACCTGTTGGGAATCGACCAAATTAGTCGCAAAATGCACCTCCAGCTGTTTTTTATTAGTACCTTTTACTTCTCCAGCCTTTTGTTGCCTCTGTCCCAACTTTTTTGAGATGTGTTGCTGCCATCAAATTTAAAATGAGTTAATATTTTTCATGAAATTGTAAAATGTCTCAAGTTCAACATCTGATATGTTGTCTGTGTTCTATTGTCAATAAAGTGTGGGTTTATGAGATTTGCAAATCATTTAATTTTGTTTTTATTTACATTTTACATAGCATTCCAACTTTTTTTGTAATTGGAATTGAATTATATCTTATAATTTTCATTCCAACTTTGAAGTCTAAGAGACATTCCTAGACTGTTGGACAAAGAAATGAAACAATTTGATAGGAAAAAATAGGAATAATTCTTATTAATGAGACTGAAGTTAAGCAACTCATTAGAATGCTGTGAGTCCTACCAGGTTCAGGGGTCTTCAGGGTAAAAATGTTATTATTTTTTAATGAAAATTTAAATATCTTTGATTTTCACATAAAATAAATAAAGGAATGCAGTGAGATGCCAGTAAACACCAAAAATCTGTGTTTTTCCTCTGCCTCGATTGTTACTTGTGACTTTAAATGCAAATGACCGAAAATTACAATTTTGACTGATTTTCAACCTTGTGGCATTCATAAAATCATTAATATTCATCTGATTGAAATTGGGACTGAAGTTGTACCTGTTGGAGACCTATGAAATGATGTAGGATTTTCTAGATAGGTGCATCCTTATGGAGTCAAATTTGAAAATGAAACAAGTTGATAATTGCCATTTTTGTTATAGTTACATTACAGAGCTCATTAAATACTCATAAATGTTCCAAACAAAAAAATCCTTTGTCATTTCATAGAACTACCTTAAACCTTTCATGTGAGACTAATTTGAGTAAAATCTGACCATGAGTTATTGAAATATCAGTGCTACAATATATTTTCAGATTTTGTCATTAAAATGGCAACCATGTAAATTTTTATCAAAATACTACATTTTTTAAGGAAAAATCATGTTGAGTATTTTTTTTTTCTTAGTTTTTACATTATTAAGATTATTTCTACACTTTACCCAGAAAACCCCTTAAACTAACAGTGCCATGAGTCAGACCAGGTTTACCATAAAGCAGAATGAGCCGTATCCGGTTATCCTCACCGCACTATTCGTCTAACCAGGTTGACCGTATACAACCCTAAAAAATTATTCAATTTTGAATTTTTTTCAAATTCAAAAAATTGGGACTCAGTGTAAAAACAAAAAAATAAAAACGGAATCCCATGATTTTAAAATCACTTGAACCCTCTAATTAACTGAAAACAGAACAAGGAAAACACATTAAATGTTGAATCAGAGAAATTTTGCTTTTTAAAAAATATCTGCCCATTTTGAATTTGTGGCCTGCAACACATTTCAAAAATATTGGGTTAGGTGTGACGAGGAAAAGCTGCATGAGGCTTTAATTAAAATAAATAAATAAATAAGTAAAAGCACTTGTTTGAACGTCTCACAGCTAATATGCAGCAGGTCAGTAACATGATCGGGAATAAAAAGAGCTCACAGTTTCAGAAGTAAAGATGGCGAGGGCTTCACCGCTCAATGAAAAACTGCATGGGCAAACAGTTTAAAAAACAAAAAATAACAATTTTAAAAAAATAACCCTTCGAGACTGAAAATTGCAAAGAATTTGGGGATTTCATCCTCGATGGTGCATAATATCATTTACAGATTCATCAATTCCAGAGAAATTTTTGGACACAAAGGACAAAGCCGAAAACCGACGTTGACTGGTTGTGATCAGTGAACAGTTCGTTGATGCATCCACAAATGCATTTTGTCCATGTAAAGACAAAACCATATTTAAAGAAAATCTAGAAATGACGCCACCTTCTCTGGGCCCAAGCTCATTTAAAATGGACTTAGGCAAAGTGGACAACTATCCGGTGGTCTTACTAATCAAAATGTGAAAATCTTTTTGGAAAACATGGATGCCACATTCTCCAGGCAAAAGCAGGGAGGGGCCAACTGGATTGTTATCAGCACACAGTTCAAAAGCCAGCATCTATGATGGCATAAGGGTGGATCAGTGCAGATGGCGTGAGTAACTTGCTCATCTGTGAAGACACCATTAATGTTGAACAATGTATACAGGCTTTGGATCAACTTGTACTGCCATCCAGATGTCTTTTTCACTGAAGGCCTTGCTTATTTCAACAAGATGATTCTAAACACCACATTCTGCCTGCATTACAACAATATGGTTCCTTGTTGGAAAAAAAAAAAAGTCTGGATTCTCAACGGGCCTACCTGCAGTCCACAACAGTTACCCCTGAAAGTATTTGGCACTTTATGAAATGGAAAATATGAAAATAAGTGTTGAGCAGCTGTAAACCCTGCATCAAGCAAAATTGGAAAGAAATTTTGCTTTCAAAACAACAACAGTTTGTCTCCTCAGCTCCCAAAACCTCTCAGAGTTGTTAAAAGGGGAGTTGATTCAGCAGTGCTAAACATGCCCCAGTGCCATCTTGAAAAGAGCTGTCGGCATCAAATTCAAAATGAGCATATATTTTTCAAAAAAACAATAACATTTCTCTGCAGTCCTTATACTGAGGGAAATATTCAAACCCAGAATGCTGTGTTTTTGTTACCCGGTACAGTTTTTATTATGGGGTTAATGTATGTGTTCACACTACAGTGTTGGTTTCTCTCCATCTGGTGATGTCACGGCCCATTCCTTCTGCTGTTACCCCATGTGATCAATCATGGGGAACCGCAGATAAAACCTTTACAAAGTGTATTTTGGCACTTTAAGTGGGGGATGACCGAAATCCTTTCAGAGTCACATTAATAAAGTTTGCTTGACTGGAAGGAGAGTTCAACTAAGGATTTCAACATGTAATTTTGGATCAAAACCTTGTTTAAAGAGAGAAGATTATCAGTCATTCCAGTTTCATTCAAGCCTTTCCCAGCAGAAGGTACAAAAATTTTCCACTTTCTCATTTACTGTCTCTGAATTTCACAAGATTCTGAGCAGAACCTAATAAACAAAATTCCTTTGACTTCACGTGAAGACTCCTGCTGCCTCTTGAGCAGAACATATGATTTTTCACACAAAAACATCCTCATTACTCACTAATGGTAGCACCAGTTTGTTTTTTGGTTTTTTTTTATTATTATTATTATTATTATTATTATTATTATTTATTTTTTGGTAACGAAGTGGTATAAAGCTAAAAGTCTTGGGGTTTAAAAAAATCATGAGATCAGTGCAGATCCGCTCTGGTAATCAGTGTTGATTGCAGAGGTTGTGCCTGACCAAAACATTTTAGCGGTGCAGGTCCTCTAGTGAATGAAAGCTGAACTACTACCAACTAAACGGGAGTTTAAACATAAAACTGTGTAAGTGCAGGCACAAGTACATCTCTGACCTTGTGAAAATATCCTGGATGAGAATCAGATGAACTCAGTGACCCCAGAGCCCACGGTAGGAGTCCCAAAGCTGGGCCAAAATATACACCGAAGAGCAGCTGTGCGTTTGCGCTCCTGTTTGGATTTCTGCTGCAAATAACATACAAAACACAGCATGAATGCATGAATATATGAATAATTAGAGATTGTGACATTCTTATATGACTGTGCCGAGATGCAGGTAGCATCGCAGATAAACAGCAGTGGTTTGTCACAGACCAGACCCGGGACATCAGAAATACTGTGTTCAGTGCTGATTTGTGTGAGAGCTGGGACTGCGTTGGGCAGTCAGAAAACAGGCCATAATTTTCAAGAGAACAACAACCCCATAAATAAATAGCAGACTTCGACAGCGCACGCACAGCAGAAATACAGCACTGGTTCTCCATGTGGAAACATCAGTGATATTCCATATTGAAATAAATCAGGATTACGATAAACTGAAATAAATCTGACATAGTCCATATAGATAGGTCATTAATTCTTCATGAAAAAAGCTTAGCTAAAAGAGTCAGAAAGCAGGTTTCCATTGAGCCTCTGTCAAACATTTTTTGGAAAAGATTATCGGGATTTGCCTGGCCCAGCAAGACTTGGCAGAAACTAAGACCTGAAATCTGCTTTGCTGTGGTCATGTGACTGCATTCTCTCTCATGGAGAGATCTAGAAACATCTAAATCTAACACACACCTCCTTAAACCATCTCCTGCAAACCTTCCCAGTCCAGCCAAGACCCAGTTTAGCCAGCGATTGCTGACTGGACTCAGCTGTCATAATCTGTGCAGGTTACAAATGACCCCTAAGATTCAGCTGCGCTGCATTTCTGTGTTGGCTCTGATGTGGAAATACGCTCCACAGTTCACAAACCACCACACGGTCCGGATCGTAAGCAGTTCTGAACAGGCCCTCCCAGGACAGACATGACGTTTTTCACACTGGCGGTAAACTGTGTGATCGCAGGCGAGTAGCCATGTTCCCGCATTCCTGATGCTGTTTCTCAGTGTGGAGAAGACAATGTTGAAAAATATCTGATGAGGTCACTTCCCTCCGCCCATCTCCCTGACCTGAGGACGCCTCGATGCCAAGGCTGGCTTATTTTCAGATGTGCTTAATCACAACAGCGTGAGAATCTGCCGTCCACGCGATCTCGCCGCTCCCTGACAGCTGATCGTCTGTTGTGGTGGGATCCTGGAAAGAGAGAGTGGGGGTTCTGTTCCAGGACAGATGGAGCGCTGATGTCATAGACAAATACGCCCTTATAAGGTGATTGGTCCTGAAAGACAGAGAGGGATAGACACTGGTCAGTAGTGATGGTGGAATTCAACACAAGCACCTATGAATGTGGCCCGTTAAATTGTGGCATTATATGACACGCTGTGTCTCAGCGGATGAGCCTCACATTGTTTCAATCAGAGGGGTAAGGCCCCAGTAACTACAACCCCAATTCCGAAATAGTTGGGACAAAGAGTTAATTGTGAATAAAATCAAAACGCAATTACTTTCAAATCACACCAGCCAGTATTTTATTCACAATACAACAGAGATAACATAGCAAATGTTGAAACTGAGAAATTATAAAATTTTATCACAAAATGAGCTCATTTCAAATTTGATGGTTGCTACAGGTCTCAAAAAAGTTGGGACAGGGGCCTGTTCACCATGGTGTAGCATCCCCTCTTCTTTTTAACACAAAGTGGAGGCGCTTGGGCATTGAGGAGACAAGTTTCTTGAGTTTAGTCATTGGAATTTGATCCCCCTCAGGTTAAATACAGTTTCCAGCTGCTGGAGAGTTTTGGGTCTCCTTTGACGGACTTTTCGTTTAATTATGCGCCAAATGTTCTCAAACAGTGAAAGATCAGGACTGCAGGCAGGCCAGTTCAGCACACGGACTCTTCTACTACGAAGCCATGCTGTTCTAATAGCTGCAGTATGTGGTTTTGCATTGTCCTGCTGAAATAAACAAGGCCTTCCCTGGAATAGATGTCGTCTGGAGGGGAGCATATGTTGCTCTAAACCCTTTATATACCTTTCAGCATTCATGGTGCTTCTTAAAACATGCAAGTGTCCCATATCATATGCACTAATGCATCTCCATACCATCAGAGATGCTGGCTTTTGAACTGAATGCTGATAATAGGAGTGGGGGTCTTTCTCCTCTTTAGCCAAAAAGAATGTTAAATTTGGACTCGTCTGACCACAGGACACTTTGGTACTTTGTTACAGTCCATTTTAAATGAGCCTTGGCCCACAGAACACGGCAGCGCTTCTGGATCATGCTCAACAATGGCTTCCTTTTTGCATGATAGAGTTTTAGGTGGCATCTGTGGATGGCACGGAGGACTGTGTTTACAGACAGTGGCTTCTTGAAGTATCCCTGGGCCCATTTAGTGATGTCAATGACAGAATCATGCCGGTGAGTGATGCAGTGGCGTCTGAGGGCCCAAAGATCATGGCATCCAGTGAAGGTCTCCGGCCTTGTCCCTTACGCACAAAGATTTTTCCAGTTTCTCTGAATCTTTTGATGATGTTATGCACTGTCGATGATGAGGCCTACAAAGCCTTTGCAATTTGACGTTTAGGAACATTTTTTTTAAAAGTATTCCACGATTTTTTTTTACACAAACCTTCACAGGTTGGAGAGCCTCTGGCCATCTTTACTTCTGAGAGACTCAGACTCTCTAAGACATCCCTTTTATCGCCAATCATGTTACACACCTGATGCCAGTTCAATTAATTACTTGCTAAATGTTCTTTCAGCTGATTCTTTTATATATTAATTGCTTTTTCAGCCCTTAGTTGCTTTTTTTTTTTTGCTTGTGTCCCAACTTTTTTGAGACCCGTTGCAGCCAGAAAATTTGAAATAAGCTCATTTTGAGGATAAAAATGTAAAATGTCTCCATTTCAACATTTGAAATGTTATCTATGTTCTATTGTAAATAACATATTGGCTCGTGATCTGAAAGTCATTGCATTTTGATTTTATTCACAAATTACACTTCGTCCCAACTATTTCGGAATTGAGATTGTTCATGAGAACACGCAAAAAAAAAAAAAAAAAAAATTCAATTATTTTACTGTTTGTTTTTTTTTTTTTTTTGACATGAAAAAATAGTCCTGCGTTAAAAAGCAAATTTCAATGACAATATTATCAACGGTGCTGCTAGTCTTATGTTTACGTCATACATTGTCGGAGAATAAATGAGTTCAAGACAGTAGCACTTGAAACTCAGGTCTCCTCCTGGGGTTGAGGAGAATTTCCGGGTTTCACATGGACAAGATGGCACCTCTGTATTCCAGTATGACTACATCAGTACAGCCATTTCATGGGCTGATACTCAGTAAACAGCCTGGATTAGCCCATGTGTCTCTTACAGTTTTTGGGAATATAATACAGTCTAACCGCACACCACTTCGCTAGAGATCGGGTTCTGTTTCAAAAGCAAAGAACACCTGATATGTGACGGTCATGATGGGCAGATCTGGTCTGTTATATTTCACTCTGGCTATTTCTGTTCTCAATAATCAAAAAAATCCTACATGCATTTACAAAGAGTGTCAGTAAACTCCTATAAACCTACAGACTCCTACAAGTGTCCATCCAATGCAGCTGCTGTATTCAAACATGTGGAAAATCAGGCTATTTTAATTCTAGTGAAGATCCCAGGGTTTCCAGAGATCCCAAATATATCCTGTGGAATTAAAGAAAAATGTGCATAAAATGACGAATAAGATCTAATCATTTCGATTTGATGTAGCACTTCGGTCACAAAAACATGGCGTCCTGGTTTTGAATATTTCTCTCCCTGAGTTTGATGTCACTTCAGTGAAGTGCTGCCGCCAGCACATACAACATACATGTTTGATTTATCCAGCAACATGAAAAACAAGTTTTTTTTAAAAATGTTGAATCTACTCAAGGGAAAACAAGTGAAAAAGTCAGGGTTTCAGGGGTTAAACAGCAGCGTAAAGTCCAGGTGCTTGAGAGTAAATCAAGGGCAGTTAATTTCGATAATTATCTCTACTTCCTGACTGAAGAATTACACCAAGTCCTCGGGGGCCTGTACTTTCTGAGCGTGGATCCTCTGTCGCAGGAGGTTAAGGGGGCGGGTTCTACGCTTTTCTGCATCAAAAGTAAAGTCCTGTGATTTATTCTATGGTTCCATATTTCTATTCTAACTCCTCTGCAGAATCGAGAGCTCGGCCCGTGTCCGCTGCAGACGCGCTAGAGAGTAACGATGAAGCACAGCACAGTAAACTTGACCCAGGTCACATTCAGGTGATGTCAGTTATAAGGGGTGCAGGTCGGGTTTCCTCCGGAGATTAATGAGCGCGAGGTCTGGTTTGTGTTCCTCTCCTTACTGAATGACCCGTCTCCGTGTGGCTCAGAGTTTATCCCTGTGACAAATGATCTCCAGACCAGCTCTTTGTGGTGAATCCAGAAAATGAGTCAATTGAGGATCATGCTGAGCATCTGATACGTGTGATTACATATCTATCTACCCAACTTTCCATCTTTCCATCTATCCAGCTATCTATCTATCTATCTTCCTATCTATTGTCTATCTATCTTCTATCCATCTGAGTCTATCTGAACATCTATCTATCTATCCATCCATCCCTATCTGACTATCCATAAACCTATTTACCTAGCCATTGATCAATACATCTATCCACCCATCTGAAGATTTTTTCTCATATGCACTCTCCCTCTGTCATAAACTTTCATTTAGATATTGTATATTCATGCACACACACACACACACACACACACACACACAGACGCACACATAAAACATGGTGTGATCGGCGCACTTACAAGCTAAAACTGGTTATCACTAATGAGAGCTTTACTCTAACAGAGACACATGAACAGGCGCAGTGCACACGCTAAAAAGCTAGTTCTGGCTGCTTGTCAAACCCTCAGTGTGATAGAAAAGTGAATGAATGAGCATGTCCTGAGCCCTAACATGCTTATCTTTGTCATCAGTGGAAGCTTCATACTAACAGAGACACTCATGAACAGGCGCAGTACACACGCTAACAAGCTAAGTCAGGCTGCCTGTCAAACCTTCAATCTCATAGATAAATGAACGTGAGGGCGTGTTGTCAATGCTCACGTGCTAATCTAGGTGATCAGGGGAACCTTCACTCTGACAGACTTCTGAATAAACAGGAGCAGTGCGCGCGCTAACAAGCTAATCCTGACAGCCAGAGTAACAGCAAGTCCAACGGAAACATGAACGAACAGGCGCTGCGTGTGCGCTAGCGTGCTAAACCCAACCGCCTGCCGAGCCCCAGCTCACACGCTCAGTGTTCGTCTGAGACCCTCGTGGCACGGAAAGCTATTGTTTGGACCCTCGCGGCAGATAACTCCAAACGGACCACGCGATGAGGGCTAGACAAGACGCGCTAATTTCCCAGCATGCTTCTGGGCGTGGTGCACCTGACACAAAGAGGTGCTCAAATGCGATAAGGGCACGAGAAGAGCCCTCACTGTTATTTTCATAACTCAGCTGTTCTGCTGTTGATCAGTGCCCGGCCTCTGTTTACACCGGAGTGCGTTATGATTGTGTTTGTGAGCGCAAATGAGGTTTCCGAGAGACCCACAGAGTCAGAGTGAAGGGCACATTATTCCCAAAACCTGGACAGGTGACCCGCATGGGCGGAGTGGGGCAGGGTGAGGTCTGTTACATCCCTCAAAGGAGGGAGAGAAGAAAGAGAGGGATGTTTTCCTTTTCATGCAGGGACGCTGAAACCCCATCCCTCTCTCTCTCTCTCTCTCTCGCCTTTGTTCGGCTCCCAGCTCTGACTCGTCCTGATACCTGAGAGGCCCCTGTGATCTGGTGTCCTGACCCCCGCCTCGCTGTCACCTACGCCCTCCCTCCATCGCCCCACCTCTCTTTCATCCCCATTACTCTCGCCCATAACTCTTTCTTCCCCTCCCTTCCTCTCTCCTTCCATCTTTACCCCTCTCCATTACTCATGCCTTCTACCTCTCTCTCCCTTTCTTCCTCTCTCTACCTCTCTCCTTTCTTCCCCTCCCTCCATCTGTCTCAATCTCTCTTTCCACCTCTATCCTTTTACACTGTCTTTAACCTTAGTTATTAGTGATTATGTATGTTCTTGTATGTAAAGATGGGAGGTTTATAAACATTTTAGCGAATACTTTCCAAAAAAAAATATTATTTCTAGGCCAGTCGCTGCCTGTAATCCTCACGCCTCTGAAGAAGAGGCTGTTTTGAGTGGGCGTCCTCTTTATGATAATGAGCTCTCCTCGGATTGGCCAGTGAGCCGAGCTAAACGCTACTGAAGTTTTATTTGAGCTAGACGGCATAGAGAGGTCATGAGGTCATGCTTTGAGGGAGAGGGGAACACCGACAGAGCAGGTAAGGGTGAACTATGCAGGGCAGGCCTGTTTGTGATGTAGAAAACAGTAGGAATCTCAAACCACGCATTTCAAACACTGAATTGGAAAGGAGGGTGTCTGATGGCTGGACTGGTCAACATTCAGGCCAAAGTCAACCTTCTCTGGGATGGGAGATACAGTGGAAGCCACTGTACAGGTGGGCTGAATTGGGAACAGTATTTTTTTTTTTCTATAAAACAGGCCTTTTAACCCTTTGAGCGTCAAATACATTTACGGAATTAAAAATGTAGTTAACCTGAGCTGTTGAAAACCTACCATGTGGCAACTTGTTTAAAAGAGCTCCCTAGCGGGAAGTGTCAAATAAAACCAACAAACCAACATTGCTCGCATAACTCTCGGTGGTGAAATTTTGTAATATTCAACAATTCAAACTGGCCAACTAAAGAAATTTAAATTTTAAAAAGGTTAACATTAGCTGCTTTAGGCTATGTGCATAACGCTAACCAGGCTGCTTACCAGCTAGTTACTGCATTAATAAAATTATTAGCGATTCAGTCAAAGTCTGACAGAGGCTCAATTGCACCGAGAGTTATGCGAGCAATGTTGGTTTGTGTTTCTGGCTCAGCAGTAACTTGTGCATCTTTCTTTGACATCGACAGTCGCCAGCTAGTTAGCGGCAGAGTTACTTGAAAATCATTGCGTTGAGCAGCATGTTTTTTTAATCTAGCTAGCAAGCAAGCTATATTATGCTGGCAGAATCGCAGCGTCTTGTAATATCCAGGGAGGCGTTTCCCAAAAGCATAGTTCCTAACTACATTAGAACATAAAATTATTAGAGATCCAATCGAAGCCTGACTACTTACATAGTGTGCCCATGTGGTTCCAGCAATGTGAGACAGTCACAGCGCATTTAGCAAAAATCAGTTTCTGATTTTCTGAGTTTCAACACGCTGAGTTTTTTTTTTTTATTTGGTTTTTTTGTGCAGTGTAAGGATATTGTCTCGAAATCACAAAAAGATTCATATATTTCTGTTATTAGATGATTTTGTTAATTATGTAATAGTTTTAATTTACTGCTTTAGGAAATGAAAAATACTGTAACAGTTGATTATGTTCACTGTCATACTTCTCATTATTCTGCAAGTTTTCAGCCAAATCCATCACTGCTTTTCTCTTGTTATGCCCACTTCCTGATTATGTGATACGAAAATTTAATGTCATAGTCCCAGTGGGCCAAAAATAAAGCGAGTACAGTTATTTACAATCATGTGTCATTTTTATTTAGTGCGCCGGGACACCGAATTTTAGGGTTCCCCCACGAGTCAAATCCCACTTTACCCACTGGAATCACTGACATCAGAACAAGTCAAATTAAGGGCTTTCATTACTTTTACAGATTACACTCTTCTGATCTAGCGCGCTGAAAAAAAAAAGCGTTCTCAGCGGTAATTGGTTGGTGCCATCTTAATAATTTTCAATATTATGGGGAAAGTAATCGCTTAAAACCAATAATATATGCTCTTAAACGTTTTCAAATAAATACACCAAGTAAATCTGGCTTGTGCAAAATGAATTTGGGCTCTAGTTACAGTTTGTGTAAATAATCTGCTGTCAAAAACCTGGAGGACCTCAGCTCTGTGGTGACATCTGTACTTAAGAGTTACACCTGAGTAACTTCACCTCAAGAATGGTAGAGCAACTTTGGAGTGACACTGAATTAACTTTTTTGTAAACATGTTTATCTCAGAATCTGCACAGCGCAGCAGCTCCTGAGTAGCCTCTGCAGAACACACAGGAGTATCAACTTATCGACCGAGTGCATACTCTAAAGTGCACTGCGATGGAGCACCAGTACATTCTGCCGTGGTTGATTCCTCTCCAGCCATCTGTCACATACCTGAGCAAAAACACGCAGAAAAACTCTGTCATTAGGACCCTCAGATGTGGGAGACCGACCGTATCCTGAAGGTGCCTTTGTGGTGTTTCTCAAGAGATACTGAGAGAAAACCGCGGAGATCTGCAGATAACGCGACTCTCCTGACAGCCTGAGTGGTTGCCGTGTGACAGACGCTGATAAGGAGAGAGCCTCTGCGGGCTGACACAGTCCGGCTGATTGTTTATTGTTCGGCTCTAAATGCCACATTTTAGATCGGTTTCACCACGCCAGCATCACTTAGACTTAAAGAATATCGAGCCTTTAATGTTGCACCAAACAAGCTCCCTGCAGTGAATGAACATGCGTGCAAGAGCTCAATTAACCCGCGAGAACTGAATGAACTCCCCAGGGTCTCCGCTCGACCGCCCGAACACTCATTTCAACCGCTGTGTGGTCCAATAGTTAGACATCTGAAAATGCGTGCAAAATTGGGTCGACTCGTTGTATACAACAGAATTAGCAATGGAACATGTCAATGGTATCAAATGCATAGTATTATGCATGAGCCCGAATTATGACTTTATATTACTGTAATTTTAGCAAATGCTTTTATGCGAAGGGACTAACAGTTGATTGGACGAAGCAGGGGCCATTCCTTACGGAGCAGTGTGGGGTTAAGGGTCCGACTCCAGGGCCCCGCAGCTGCGCTGACATTATTAGGGCTGCACTGGGGATTGAATCACCAGCCAAATCTCCTTCGCTTGTAGGTTTGAGGGCGGTGAGATGTGCTGAAGTGCTGAGTGGTGCATTCCGGGGAAACGCCACTGCAAGTCACTGGGCCCCTGCTGTCACCGCAGCTGTGACTGGAGCCTGCAGCCAACGCAAACATACATGAGAAATCACATAGTGTATGAAACACACTCACAACCGAGAGAGAGCTTAACTCATTGGTTAGCTAATCACCTAATCAGTACCTTATTAACCCCTCCTCCCATTCTCCAATCCAGCCTCTGGTCAGGGTCGGGGGAGGCAGTTTGTCTGTCGATTGCTGGGCACACAAATTCTCACATGCATTAACTCACACTCTCATACCTGTTCAGTGTCTCCAACTGGCCAAATTCCTCACAGACAGGACATGGGCAGGATTGGTGGCGAGAACCTTCTGGAAGCAATAAAGTTTTTTTACATTCTTGGCCATCCCCACTGACACTGACTGGTCTCTTAGTATAGAAAGGTAAGTGAGGAAGACGACACAGAATGTCTGGGCTCACAGGGAGAGCACAGCCTGTTAACTCTGTAAAAGGAGCTAAATATGATCCACTCATCTCTGGGGAAAACTGACACTGTAGTAACAGCACAACATTGCATCTCCCTTTCAGTAAAATCTACCACCAATCCCAAAGCCGTATGTGTCCTTTTGCCCCTCCCCTTTCTCAAACTACTTCCCTCATTGGCTACGGGTTTGTGTCTTGACCTGTTCAGACCACTGCATGAGGGGTGGCATGTCTCAGGAGGTAGAGCAGCAAGGCAAGGCATCGGAAGGTAAATGGTTCGACCCCCTGCTCCTCCAGAGGACGTGTCGAAGTGTCCTTGAGCAAGACACTGAACCCCACTCTGCTCCTGATGTGCAGGTTGGCGCCTTGCATTGCACGGCAGCCTCCGCCATCAGGGTGAATGAGAGGTATAACTGTAAAGCGCTGTGTGTCATCTGATGAGAAAGGCGCTATATAAATGCAGCCCATGAGCCAGAGACTCATCCGTTATTCACTTCTACCTGCTCAGGGAAACCGGCCACAAAGAATTCACTGTCTGAAGTTTAACAAATGAAATGTAACAGGAAAAGATTCACATTTGTTAAAGAATTTGACACTTTAATCATGGAAGGTTTCTACAGCTTCTCACTCACGTTATTCGATTGCTGAAGGGCAGATTGTGTCGTGATCCTGGAATTTCAGTCAGATGCAGAAACATTTTATTGGGGAACTAACCCGGAATAAAACTGAGAGGACCTGCTGCAGCACTGACACACACTCTCTCCACGACTCCACACACACTCTCTACGCGACTCCAAACACACTCTCTACGACACTCCACACACACTCTCTCCACGACTCCACACACACACTCTCTACGCGACTCCACACACACTCTCTACACGACTCCACACACACTCTCTACACGACTCCACACACACTCTCTCCACGACTCCACACACACTCTCTACACGACTCCACACACACACTCTCTACACGACTCCACACACACTCTCTACACGACTCCACACACACTCTCTACACGACTCCACACACACTCTCTCCACGACTCCACACACACTCTCTCCACGACTCCACACACACTCTCTACACGACTCCACACACACTCTCTACGCGACTCCACACACACTCTCCACACGACTCCACACACACTCTCTACACGACTCCACACACACTCTCTCCACGACTCCACACACACTCTCTACACGACTCCACACACACACTCTCTACGCGACTCCACACACACTCTCTCCACGCGACTCCACACACACTCTCTACACGACTCCACACACACACTCTCTCCACGACTCCACACACACACTCTCTCCACGACTCCACACACACTCTCTACACGACTCCACACACACTCTCTACGCGACTCCACACACACTCTCTACACGACTCCACACACACTCTCTACACGACCCCACACACACTCCCTCCACGACCCCACACACACTCTCTACACGACTCCACACCCCCTCTCTACACGACTCCACACACACTCTCTACGCGACTCCACACACACTCTCTACGCGACTCCACACACACTCTCTCCACGACTCCACACACACTCTCTACGCGACTCCACACACACACTCTCTCCACGACTCCACACACACTCTCTACACGACTCCACACACACACTCTCTCCACGACTCCACACACACTCTCTACGCAACTCCACACACACTCTCTCCACGACTCCACACACACTCTCTCTCCACGACTCCACACACACTCTCTCTCCACGACTCCACACACACTCTCTCCACGACTCCACACACACACTCTCTCCACGACTCCACACACACTCTCTCCACGACTCCACACACACTCTCTCCACGACTCCACACACACTCTCTCCACGACTCCACACACATTCTCTCTCCACGACTCCACACACACACTCTCTCCACGACTCCACACACACTCTCTCTCCACGACTCCACACACACACTCTCCACGACTCCACACACACTCTCTCCACGACTCCACACACACTCTCTCCACGACTCCACACACACTCTCTACGCGACTCCACACACACACTCTCCGCGACTCCACACACACACTCTCTACTCGACTCCACACACACTCTCTCCACCACTCCACACACCCCCCCTCCACGACCCCCCACACACACACTCTCTCCACGACTCCACACACACTCTCTCCACGACTCCACACACACTCTCTCTCCACGACTCCACACACACACTCTCTCCACGACTCCACACACACTCTCTCCACGACTCCACACACACACTCTCCACGACTCCACACACACACTCTCCATGACTCCACACACACTCTCTCCACGACTCCACACACACTCTCTCCACGACTCCACACACACTCTCTACGCGACTCCACACACACTCTCTACGCGACTCCACACACACACTCTCCGCGACTCCACACACACACTCTCTACTCGACTCCACACACACTCTCTCCACGACTCCACACACACTCTCTCCACGACTCCACACACACTCTCTCCACGACTCCACACACACACTCTCTCCACGACTCCACACACACTCTCTCCACGACTTCACACACACTCTCTCCACGACT